>CM033450.1:19867904-19922904 GCA_019425755.1 Amaranthus cruentus | reverse complement strand
ATCGTTAGAATTGTACAATTCTAGTTATGATTTTACGATTGTATATGATTCTGATGATATTAATTGCGATTTTAGAGTTTGAATGACATATTTTATTTATTAAGTTTTATTTGAAAAGCTACCCTATTAGATTTTATTCTTTTAAGCCGTTAGTAGAAGTATCGATAAGAATAAAGCTTGATAATGATCCGAACTCTGTTGGAGGTCATAGAGTCCGAATCGGAGTAAAGTTGGAGTATGCATAATCCGACTCCGAGTGGAGATGGACAGTAAATTATAATCTAAATTTTATTTGGAGCAAAGTTGGAGGTTGCATAATCCGAACCAAGCCCGACTCATTGTCAGCGCTAATATATTTCCTTCTATTCACCTCAAGTGTTTCATTTACTTTTGGACATTATTCATCAATTATTTTTAAATTGTATTTTCATATTGATCTATCAGTTAAAATATAGTCACGAAAATTCTTATTTGATTCGTTTTAGTTTTCAATTCATTCTAATCTTTTTTGTATATTTATTTGGATTCAATATAGACATTATACGACCTACGAACACTATTACTAATGTAAGTAGAATTAATTAAACTAATACTCATTTAGGATGCGAATCCCACCAAACTCGATGGGTTTGTCACAAAGCCTAAAATTTTAAAACTATAAGGATTTGAGTCCGGATATGAGCCCAAAAAAATTAATGAATTTGAATACACAAGTGGATGATAGATAATTTCACCTCATTTAATCTTATTGTTAGTTACGAGTTACACTCGAGTCAAGTAGGTTAGTTGCGGTTCAATTGGAATGAATTTTAACTATCTGTAAGTCTAATATATACTTGTAATTAACATGTAAGTGACATTGACTATTCGAAACTTGATCTAGTTAGGTGAATGAAACTAATCCAAACAATTGATTAGACTAAAGAATAGATTTGTATTGTTTTTCAGTTATATAATTACATTCAAATTAACTTTTAACTAACTAACTTGAACTATTAGATTATCGATTCGTGTTTATAAAGTTGGCTAAAAATTAATTCAGGCTAAGTCAATTTTAGTCGATATGAATTAGTTTTGTGCTCATTTCGGGTCGGATATGACTCTGTTCGAATCACTGTTATTAGGTATGGGTAATCTCAGTTAATAGTTATATGTCGGTTATAAAAATCAACCGCAACTCGAATTCTGTTTTTCGATTTTCAATTATCAAACCGGCTTAAGTGAAACTTCAATTAAGGTAATATCGATCTGATAAACCTAGAAAACAAAATATTTTTTTGAGTCAGTTAACTTTCGCTTCCAATTCGGATTTTCGAGTCAGGTTAAATTTGAACAGCTTTAATATACGATTACAAACAAACGACAAGGTACACAATTGTATAGTTGATTTTAAAATAGTTTAAAATAACATTTTGTTTTGAAGTTATGCCTATAAAATATTGTAAAGAATTGAAAACATAAATTAACCCTATCTAGATGTAAAAAAGCTAGACTATAAAAGCATCTATTACAATGATCTAAAGGTTTTTTTCTTTTAATGGTGACCTAAAATGGGGTGGGTTGGGGAAAAGGTTGAGTGAAAAAGTTGAAGAGTGACCCGTTCAATGGAACGGTTATCCCAATTTTTTCAAAGAATTTCGCAATGTGTCACCCTGGTATTGGCTGGTGAAATTAATGAATTTTGAGCCTGACATATGTTGCTCCTCTTCCTTCCACTTGGCGGCTTCTAATTCGCTGTTAAAAAATAACCTAATTAACAGCAATTTTCATATTTAATTAAATTAAAAAAATAAAAATAATTACACCAACGATCATATTTTTTCGAGATCTATAAAACTAGACCAATTTTGATAACTTTTTCACATAATTTTAATTTACCATTTTCTTCTTTTTATTCGAACTTTTTTTGTTAAAAGCACCAAAATAATCATCCCAAAATTTATAAAAATTTGATATAATGAAAGTATTTGACGAGACGAATAAAACTAGATCCCACATGACTATGTATTTTTCTCATTTAATAGCCGCACTATGCAAAACACTATCAAATGATGAATAGTGTAAAAAATGGAAATGGTGCAGCTAAAATAACGGAGGAAGTAACTTTGTACATGAAAATATTATTATAAAAAAATAAAGATAAATATTAGATAAATTAAGGGAGAGAAATTAACTTTGTAAAAAAAATTTTTTAAATTGATCCCTGGCATTTTGAACATCAATTGGTAACGAATTGATGCAAATAGAGTAACACATACAACCGTTATTCGGTTATTGTCCACCGACCTATAGCTAATTGACCCGACAATTTGAATACAACCAAAAGTCCCCCCATTTTTGGTCAAATCTATCCCCTGATAAAAAGCACCTCTAATGATGTAAAATGTCATAGGCACATATAATATATAAGTAGATATAATATATATATATATATATATATATATATATATATATATATATATATATATAAAAAATATATATATATATATATATATATATATATATATATATATATATATATATATATATATATATATATATATATATATTATAATGTTTTATGTAATACCATAGATAATATTAGCAAATAATAGTATATTAAAACGGGCCCAGTATATATTTATATATGTAACATATTTATAATTATATATATAATATATATATAAATATTAAAAATATATATAACGCATATGTTTAAATATATATTTATATATAATATAACAATTTTAGCGCATAATAATATAATTGTTTGCCAAACATTTTGGTGTTCCTGTTTTCTTTTGGCCCATATATACTTATATATATGGTTATTATAATTCAAACAAAACATATAATATAATGTATATTATATATGTATATATTATATAATATATTATATATATGTATATATATATATTATATATGTATATATTTTAAAATATAAAATAAAATAAATAATAATATGTATTATAATATATATGTATAATTATATATATAATTATATAATAATATATATATGTATTAATATATATATATGTATATATATATATATATATATATGTATATATATATATATATATATATATATATATATATATCATATATATATATACATATATATAATATATATATATATATATATATATATATATATATATATATATATATATATATATATATATAGGGATAGTCATATTTCAAGAAATTTTTCTAAGTGCTCCAAAGGGCACTCATTTCTTCAAACACTAAAAAGTTCCTCCTTCACCATTGTTTCTGGGGATGAATTTGGTAATTGGTTGTTGTAGGGAGCCTAATCCTCGCGAGGAGCTATCCTCAGGAGCACCAAATTAATAGAACAAAGGTTGAGGGGTTCGATTGTTCGATTCTCCATTTGAACTCGAGACTCAAACTCAGTTGAGTGCGGGTAACAATGGGGTTGTTATCTTCTAGGTTTGAAGCTTGTTGATTTAAGCACTGAGGGTTGAAGATGTCGATCAATGTCGGATATATGGTTCCAATGGTTGAGTTCCTGTTCTTCACACGGTCTCATGCATCAAACACTAGAAAGAGCATAAGCCTTGACAATCATGTATAAAGAATATAAATGAATAACGCACAAAATAATTTCTATGAACACTATGAACAAAATACCACTATGCTATCCTTTAGAAAAGTACCTCCAGAGCAATGGCGTAACAAGTGATGGTTTTCTATCTTGAAGTGCAAAAGGGCCAACACCTTGGTGTCGTTACTTCAAAAGCGTTGATCACTTTTACCCAATTTCACCAAAATACAAAGAGTATAGTGGCTGAGACGGGGATCGAATCCACGGGGAGGAGGTCTTGTGCTAAAACTATATTAGAGGTAAGAGGGGTTGGTTTTAGATTTTGTTGGGTTAATATGTTTTCAATCAAACAAACAGCGATAATGAATTAAGTAATAGAGAATAAAGCTGGGACATGGGGATTCCATTCATACGCATGCAAGGGGGTACAAAATCAATAAAACATGATGATTAAAACGAGCGTAGAAATGAATGAAGGCCCGGTTCCGTCGCTTCTTGGCCTTGGTGATTTGAGACATACAAATCGAGGATGGAGAGTGGGAGCTCTTAGCCTTGAACTCAACTAATCCATAAGTCTTATCTTAAATCCTAGCTCATGATAATGAAACTAACTTGATGGATATGAAGGCTACTAAAAACATCATCGAATACACACCTTCTTGGGTTAGTAGATGATTAATGATGGTTTTAAGCTTCTTGGCTTTTCAACCATCAACATGAGAATTGTAACTAAACACATCATCAAGAGGAATCACAAAATCAACTAAGTTTAGTGAAGTGGGGAACACTTGCACTCCTTCTTGGGATAGCTCATGTTCCCAACCTCACTAAACTAGCAACATTCAAGCTCTATAATCCAAAATCTAGCACATACACCCCATTACATTTTGATGAACTTCTTTACCCCATGCCCTAGAAGCTAAACTACTCATAAATTATGGATGTAAGCAAGAAAATAGACATGGAACACATATCAAGCATAATAAAGAACCAAAAGTAGGAATGACCACTTTTGAAAGTCTAACAACTAGGAAAAACTAACATGCAAGTGTTGAACTAGAAGTAAAAGCATGCAATGAGTTATTTTAATCAAGGATAAGGTAGAATCTAACAACTAGAAACAAGAATCAAGCAAGAAAAACCACATGCAAAGAGAAATGTAAAGATAGAAATAAAATCTGAAAGTTTCATTAACTAATAGAATATAGTTACAAGATCTTACTTCCTTGAAGTAGGAGAAAGATTGAGCACCAACTAAGAAAAGTTCTTCCTTGGATATTCCTCTTAAAATCAGCAAAGGTGAGCAAATCCCACCATAAATCAACCTTGGAATTTGAAGACAAGAGTAAATGCATTAAAAACTACTCTATTCTAATGTTTCTGCCTCATTCATTACATTTCGTGGAGTGCATATATATACAAGAAGGATCTAAGGGCAATAGAGTAAATATGCCAAAGAAACAAAAGATGACCCGCTGTACAGGTGCTCGAACGAGCATCCTAGGTGCTCGAACGAGCATCCTAGGTGCTCGAACGAGCACTAGCCTTCAGCTGCTACTGACTTCCCAAATAAGAAGTGCTCGAACGAGCATAGCATGTGCTCGAACGAGCACCAGCTTCCAGGAGATTCTGTCTGCCAAACACCAATGTGCTCGAACGAGCACACCATCTGCTCGAACGAGCACCATAGCCCAGTAGCTTCTGTTTGTTGAGTGTCTTTGCCTTGAACGAGCATCATAGTGTCTTGAACGAGCATTTGGCTACAAGGTGTTGGAAAGCTCTTTGGATGCAAGGGATGGATTCCGCGCTTCGCCAAAAGATGAGATGAGTCGCTCATGCTATCGAATCACGTCCCGAAGGCGAGGAACCTACACCAATGAGCAAGAAGGGGAGGGGGAAAAGAGGCAAACAAAGACAAAAGGGAAAATGCAATAGAATGCACCTAAATGAACTAAAATGCACAAGAATGCGAATATCACTAACCAAGTCAAAATATGAGCAATTAACTAACATAACAAGGGTAGAATGCAAGAAAATATGCGGGAATTGGACTCAACGACTACCCGATGAGTGACATAAAACTCACTCATCAAGCACCTGTGTACAGTGGCATCTATTCAAGGGAATATATGTTACTTTTTTTGAAAATTGGTGAGTATTATTCAATAGGATTTAAAGGGACATCAAATGACCTCGTCGGCATAAAAAAAACCCCTTAAGGAAAACCCATTAGCAACAAAAGCTCTAGGGAACCTTTCAATACAAGCGAATCAACACCATGGTTGACTAGCCAATAAAAAAACCTAGACCAAAACCAAAAGGTACAGGCCCAAAACTCATAGGCATATAAGGCCATAAACTTGAAAGAGCCATAATAGGTTTACCAAAAACACCAAAACTATATAAATCTAACAATAACAACCTAATGGGCCAAAACAAGGTCCATCAAACATATAGGCCTACACTACTACAAATTATCATTTCTGCCACATTTGTAATTGTGGCACAAGTGAGAATTTCCCATTGTCATGCTACCCAGCCACGAAAATTCGACTAGTGACTATCGTGGCACAAATAATGGTGGCTAGTTTGTTCCCAAAGAAATGTCTAAACCTAGAACAAACCCAACCATCATGGATGCCTACCATAACGCCACCACGCCACCAGCAAACTCCATCAATCAAAGTGTCTAGTCATCGAACTGAACCAAACCAACAGGAGTGCTCAACCGGAGTGGATCAGAACAACGCACTAATGTCTACCACCAAAATGCCACTAAGAAGCCGCATCCCCTCAAATGTACGAGCCCTTTAGACCTACCACTATTGGAAAAAAAACCTCAAATGTTGCGATTATTTCGCTAAGAAATGTTGGGATTTTAAGCCATAACATTTGTTTTAGCAACAGATCATCCATCATTAAGTGTTTTAGTTCAAACCCGCAACACATACACCACTATATGTTGCAGTTCCCCTAGAACCACAACATATATAGCGAGTTTTTTTTTGTCATTTCATATAAATAATCCAATGTATAATAATAATCATCACCAATTAAACATGCACCAAAAAAATAATGTAATATTTGGTGATGATTAATATGTGAAATTTGTAAAGTATGAATGTTAATAAACATATCATAAATAATATAAACACAATTAAGAAAGTTAATATGTGAAATTTGTAAAGTATGAATCAAGACAAATAATAATTGGACTATTGAAATTATCAGTTTATCATAAAAAGAAATACAAATTGCACCAAAAAATTTCAAATTATAATATTTTGTTATTAGCTAATATCTCTGCCCATTTATTTTGACCTAATAATATAATATTTAATAGGAATACTAACAAAAGTGAGTAAAATATTCCGTCTCTGTTTACAATACATGAGTGCTGTATTTATACTAAGCATTAGTACTATTCAAGTACTGTAGAATGAGATAGAATTGAGAACTCCAATGCATTCACTATTCCTAACATTGTCTACTTCTAACGCTCCCCCTTGAATGCATTACATAGATATTAAATTTTATTATAGCATTTATAGCCCTAAATCTGCCTTGTTAAAAACCTTCATCAGGAAAAACCCAGTGGGATAAAAACCTGATCAAAGGAAAAAAAGAGTACAGTGGGCATATTTCTCCCCCTGAAGCTAACATATATCTCTAAATCGACACATTCCAATCTTGCGTACCAAATACTCGAATTGACTTGTTGGAAGTGACTTTGTGAATAAATCAGCGGGGTTTTCACAGGATTGAATTTCTTGGACTTTAATCTTTTTATCTCTCTGGAGATCATGTGCGAAGAATAATTTGGGTGACAAGTGTTTTGTTCTATCTCCCCTGATATATCCTTCTCTGACTTGGTTGATACATGCATTATTATCTTCATAGATTATAGTCGGTGCAGTAGTTGTATCGTTTAAACCACAATCTTCTTGGATTTGGCCGATCATGGATCTCAACCATACACACTCTCGAGTGGCTTCATATAAAGCTATGAGTTCTGCATGATTTGAGGATGTAGTCGTTAGAGTTTGCTTTGTTGATTTCCAAGATATTGCGGTTCCTGCATATGTAAATACATATCCATTTTGTGACTTAGCCACATGTGGATCAGATAGATATCCTGCATCAGCATATCCAGTAAGTATGGCTTCATTTCCTGACTGGAAAAATAATCCAAGATCTATAGTCCCCCTTAGGTATCGAAATAGATGTTTTATCCCATCCCAATGCCTTATTGTTGGTGCATTACTATACCTAGCTAACAAATTTACAGAGAATGCTATATCAGGTCTTGTATTATTCGCTAAGTACATTAAAGCACCAATGGCACTCAAGTATGGCACTTCAGGGCCTAAAATTTCTTCATTTTCTTCTTGTGGACGGAATGGGTCATCTTTTATGTTTAGTGATCGTACCACCATTGGGGAACTTAGTGGATGAGCTTTGTCCATGTAAAATCGTTTCAAAACTTTCTCAGTATAATTGCTTTGATGGACAAATATTCCACTTTTCAAATGTTCAATTTGTAATCCAAGGCAAAACTTAGTTTTCCCCAAATCCTTCATCTCAAATTCCCTCATCAAATATTTAGCTGTTATTTCAATTTCCTTTGGTGTTCCAATCAGATTCAAGTCATCTACATACACAGCAATTATTACGAAACCTGATTGAGATCGTTTGATGAATACACATGGACTAATCTGATTATTTTTGAATCCTGCTTTCAAAAGGTATTCACTCAAGTGATTATACCACATTCGCCCAGATTGTTTTAATCCATACAATGATCTTTTTAATTTTATGGAAAACATTTCTCTGGGTACATTTTTTATTGGTAAGTTTAGCCCTTCAGGGACCTTCATATAGATGTCTGTGTCAAGTGACCCATATAAATATGCAGTTATGACATCCATCAATCTCATTTGTAGGTGTTGAGAAACAGTTAAACTCACCAAAAATCTAAGTGTGGTTGCATCAACAACTGGGGAATATGTTTCTTCATAATCAATTCCTGGCATTTGAGAAAAACCTTGGGCTACAAGTCTTGCCTTATATCTGACAATTTCATTTTTCTCATTTCTTTTTCTTACAAAAACCCATTTGAAGCCTACGGGTTTTACGCCTTTTGGGGTTTGTAAAATTGGCCCAAAGACTTCTCTTTTCTCTAATGATTTTAACTCTACCTCAATTGCTTCTTTCCATCTTGGCCAATCAGGTCTTTTTCTGCATTCATTTATCGACATTGGCTCAAGATCATTTTCATCATTTATTATATCAATAGCTATGGAATAAGCAAAGGATTCATCTGGAATGATCCTTTTTCGATTCCATTGTTTCCTAGAGAAAATATAATTTATTGAGGTTTCATTATTTTCATTTTCTTCTTTTTCATTATCGGAGATATCTTGATTTTCTCCTTTATTCTCACTTTCATTTTTAGTATTATTTGGTGCACTTTCTTGTTTTCTCAATTTTCTTGGTTTTAAATCTTATGAACCAAGTGGCCTTCCACGCTTTCTTTGCACAACACACTACAAGAAAAATAGTTTTGGGCGTCAAAATAATTGATTTATGGGCGTCATATAATAGAGTGTGGCCCAAGGTATACTTAGGGCGTCACACACACATAAGTGAAGCACAAAAGACGTTTTAGGCGACATGTACTAGATATGTCGCCCAAAATAACTTTATGTGCTACATATTAATAATATTGTCGCCCAATATAATACTATAGGCGACGCGAATTTGCAATGTCGCCCAAAACTATAACTAAAAATCTAAAATTTCAGTTCCTCCTAAAAAACCTAAAATAAAAAAACTCAAATTTAGAATTCCCGCCTCGTCGCACGCCATTCACCCAAACTTTGTTTCTTTTCTCCTGAAGTCCTAACCCTAAAACCAAAAAAATCAAACTTTGTTTCTTTTCTCTTGTCATTCGCCGTCTCTTCCTCTAAGCGCTCCATCTCTGCCATTCACCTTGCTTCACCAATTTTGGAGCTGGTTAAGATGCATGTACCCCTGTTCTTTTGTTAATGTGCTAAATTTGTCATCATCTGTTTACTGATTATGTTTATGCGCTAATTCTCTAATTTAATTGTCAAGATGTTGGCTAGGCAGCAAGCTCAGAGTGAAGAAGAGTTGGCTCAGTCACAGCGGCACATATTAGCACTTCAAGTGGGTATAGTTCTATTGTGAGACGCAGTAAGTTTTGTTTTATCACATTTTGTAACTCTATTTCTCAATACTCAGGAGGAAATTGAGGAGCTTGAGCTTGAAAATCAGCTCCACAATCAACAGGTATGTGTTGGACATAATATGGTGATTAATTGATGCTAGTGCATTTTATCCCAAAAAAAATCAAACTTTAATTTTGGTTTCTTGGTTTGTTTCCATTTTCAAACTTTTTTTGATTTTTTTTTCTTATCTTTAATTTTTCATTTGTACTGCTCTCTTCCATAGCTGCTTGTTGGTTTTTGTTCTTTGGTTTGTGTTTTGTTGATATAGGCTGCAAACAGAAACAGGTATTAAAGTTGCCATCTTTTACCAAGATTAAAAATGTTTGTCACTTTTTAGCTTTAAAGATTGAATCATTATGGCTATTTCAAAATTTTGATAGTTACTTTTCAAAAGTTTTACCCAACAGGGGAATTTGACAATTGATTTTCTTGAAAAAAAGATTTTAATGGGTTTTTAATTTTTGTAATGTTGATGGCAAAATTAAGCTTTTGTTGATGGTGAGATGTAGTTAATGTGAGTTCATCTTTTCTTTTCTTCAAAAAATTGTATGAGTTAAACTTTAGCAATTGTGAAACTTTGATTTTTAACATGAATTTTCGATGGTTTTAGGGACTTTTTCTGAGTTAAACATTTATATATTGTTGAAATCATTTAGACTTGATAATGGTCTTAATTTTGATTTTTGAATACTTGTGAAATTTTGTTTTTGATTTGATTGTGAACCTCTATTTATTAAAATTTGCAATAATATGTAGTTTATCTCAAAACTTTGGGAATTTTATGCCTTTGCGTGGCTTGAAATCTGTTGATGGGTTTCTAATTGATAATTTGTTTGTGGGAACTCTAGAATTACTTAGTTTTAATACAAGGGAAGTAGATTTTAAGCTGACATAACCTTTTAGATTGAAAATTTTATACTTTGTGAAATATCTTAAGTATTTCATATTTAATTTTTGATGCGCTTCTATATGTTTTAATGTATAACCAGCGAAGTTAAATTTCAAGGTATATGGCTATTCTAATTTGTACATTTTAGTTAGAAGATTAGATTTTATTATTATGCTAAATTTTATTTATGAATATTTTCAGGTTAATTGTGCAATGCTGAAATTATGCTCCAACATTTTGCTTTAGTAGACACAAGTATTTTGATGATCAACTTTTTATATGTGATGATTATCTTGAGCAACTACATAATCATTATAATTATTTTTGTGATATTTTTGTGAGTCGAACTTTTACGAATTGAACTCCAATTAAGTGTATATACATATTAAAGCAAATTACTTGCTCTTTTGTATGATTAGCAGTAGATTATTATTATTGTATTAATTAATTAATTAATTATTATTATTATTTTTTTTATGAGTAATATTATTATTATTATTATTATTATTATTATTATTATTATTATTATTATTATTATTATTATTGTGTAAACACAAATGATGGGCTTCATGACAATAAATACCAAATCAATGTGCTACATAAGTGATTTATGTACTAAATTTATCTATGGGCTACATATATTATTGTGTCGCCCAAATCAACAAACTATGTGCCACATATAAAATTATGTCGCCCAAAGCAACTAATTATGGGCTGCGTGAATCAAAGTGTCGCCCAAAGTGGAAATATGGGCTACATGGATGAAGGTGTCGCCCAACGTTACAAATATGGGCGTCGAATAAGGTTTTGTGTCGCCCAAACATGGGCGGCGTTGATAGGGCGACACTTGCCGTGTCACTTTTTACATTTGTCGCCCATACTTTGGGCGACATAAATTGATGATTGGGCGACATATTAGGGTGTCGCCCAAAATGCCTTTTCTTGTAGTGACAATTTCATCACTTTTTGCCTTTTCATCCGGGATTTCTATTCGAGCAGGAGCATTTGCTGCTGGTATATGTGATCTAGTAACACTCTTAGTATCTGTGAATGCATCAGGTAATTGGTTAGCAACACTTTGTAGATGAACAATTCGTTGTACTTCTTGTTCACATGATTTTGTTATTGGGTCTAAATATTCTAAATGTGTTGCTTTTCAAATAAGTTCCATATTTCTTTTCTGTAAGTCCACATTCTCTCCCCCTAAGGATGGGAATATTGTCTCATTAAAGTGACAATCAGCAAATCTAGCTTGAAATTGATCACCGGTTAATGGTTCAAGATATCGAATGATCGACGGAGATTCAAAACCAACATATATTCCCATCCTTCTTTGTGGACCCATTTTTGTACGTTGAGGGGGAGCAATGGGCACATATACAGTGCATCCAAAGATTTTCAAATGTGAAATATTAGTTTCATGACCCGCTATTAATTGCATTGGCGAATATTTATGATAAGCTGTAGGTCTTAACCTAATCAGTGATGCAGCATGTAATATTGCATAACCCCAGGGCGATGATGGTAATTTTGATTTCATTAGAAGTGGTCTTGCAATTAATTGCAATCTCTTAATTAATGATTCAGCAAGACCATTTTGCGTGTGAACATGTGGCACGGGGTGTTCCACTTTAATCCCAATTGACATGCAATAATCATTAAAAGTTTGGGATGTGAATTCACCAGCATTGTCCAATCGAATACTTTTTATTGTATAATCAGGAAAATGATTTTTCAATTTGATGATTTGTGCAAGTAGTTTTGCAAATGCATTGTTTCTACTTGATAGAAGGCTTACATGTGACCATCTTGTGGAAGAACCTATTAAGACCATGAAGTACCTAAAAGGTCCACATGGTGGAGTAATTGGTCCACATATATCTCCTTGGATTCTTTCAAGAAATATAGGAGATTCAGTAGCAATCTTATTTACTGATGGTCTAGTAATAAATTTTCCAAGAGAACAAGAGGTGCATAAGAGCTCATTTGACTGGGGAATCTTAATATTTTTAAGTGGATGCCCAACAGATTTTTCTATTATTTTATGCATCCTCCCAGTGCCAGGATGACCTAAGCGGTCATGCCATAGAGTGAATAGCTCTTTATTGTCTAGTCTTATCATATTTATTTCAATCGGGCGTATGTGAGTAAGATACAATCCCGATGAATATGCAGGCATCCTTTCAAGGATAATTTTTGTGCCATTATTTTCTGTTGTAAGACATAAGAATTCTTTCTCATTAATGGTTTTGGTTTCCATATGGTAACCATTTTGGCGTATTGCCTTGAAACTGATAAGATTTCTTCGAGATTTACTCGAGTATAGTGCATCATTTATTATCAATTTTGTCCCCATAGGGAGTATGATGCATGCTTTTCCAGTGCCTTCAATTAATTTTGCTGTTCCTTGTATTGTATTGACATTTGCCTGAAGTAATTTCAAGTCTGAAAAATATTCTCGATTTTTCAATATTGTATGTGTTGTTCCACTGTTCAGGAGGCAATGAAATTTTGATCCATTTATTGGCATTTCCATTTCTAAAATAAGAGAAAAGAAATTCATATTATTAATATAAAACCAGAATACTCAATACAAAACATAAGTAGGAAATAAAATAACAACTTCTCAAATTCAAAAAAAGGGAAAAACAAGTTAGAGAAACGGAAAAATGCATCTAATCATCAAAAGAAATAATTATCTTCTTCTTGGGGATCAACTTTGTGGAGGTTCACATCCTCACTAAAGAAATCAGAGACATTTAGTGTGGGCCCAGATGTACTTGCTTCATTTACAAAATTTGCCTCTGCCCCTTTTCCCTTGTTTTTCTGGGAAGCTTGATATAAATCAACTAAATGTTTAGCGGTACGACAAGTTCGCCCCCAATGTCCAGTCATGCCACATCTATTACATGTGCTTTTGTGTTTCTGGACTTGTTTAAAATTATCATTTCGAGGGGCAAATATATTTCTTTCATAAATATGGTCACGTCCGCGGCCTCGAAAATTTCCGCGACCGCGACCACGACCACGACCATAGAAATTTCCTTGTTCAAAGGAATTCGTGCCGCTCTTTTCGTGATATCTTCCACGACCTCTGCCTCTTATGAAATAGTTCCCACGACCTCGATGTCGAAGATTTCTCTCAATCAAATTAGTCTCATTAAAGGGCAAAGTCCCTACAGGTCTCCTGTTGTGATTTTTCAATAATAATTCATTATTTTGTTCCGCAACAAGGAGTGTTTTCAGCAATTCATGATATTTCTTGAAATGCCTTTCACGATATTGTTGTTGTAACAAGATGCTATTTACGTGAAAGGTTGACAATGTTTTTTCTATCATTTCTTCATCTATTATTATTTGTCCACAATAGACTAATTTTGATTTTATCAGATGAAGGGCTGAATTATAATCACTAATTGATTTGAAATCTTGAAATCTTAACTCTCGCCATTCATCGATGGCCTTTGGGAGAAGTACACTTTTATTATGGCCAAATCTTTCATTTAGCTCTTCCCAGAGTAACTTTGGGTCGTCATAATTGGTGTACTCATGTTTGAGACTGTCGGCTAAATGATGTCTCAATATTGATGCTGCTTTTGCTTTATCTTCCTCAATTTTTATGGGATCTCGTTCAATACCCTTTCCTTTGTCGGCAGGATTAAGTTCAATTATTGTGTATAATAAACTTTTTCCTTTTAAATATAATTTGACATCTGAAGCCCATTGTATAAAATTGTTTCCTGTTAGTTCCAAGGCAATGAATTCTCTCTTTTTAAGATCAGCCATTATTTTTCTACAATTGAGAAAATGACAAATTATTAATGATTTTGTGTATCATTAGAGATATTGAAGCATATTAGTATCATCTCCCCCTGATTTAATATCTCAGATATAACAAGCATATTATGATCATACATAAAACAATGTAGATAGGATTAACAGATAATAAAACAAAAAAAAATTGCAAAAGAAAATTTATTTAAATATTTATTTATTTTATTACAAGATTTGATAATTTATTTATGGATAATAAGGTAGAGCAGTAGCGCTACCAGTAATACGATTAAGCCCATAATGATAATGAATGCTTCTAGTATTTTACTTATATTGTCGGCAATTGGATTGTGATGGGAGTTTGGAGATGTATTGTTTGCCTGGATGGTTGAAGGAAGAAGAAGAAGAAGAAATAATTTAGTGGGTAAAAATTTTTTTTTTTTTGTGTTTGGGATAAGGTGTGAGTGGTGGATGTGTGTTTGGGACGGGTAGAAAACCCTATTTATAGAGGGTAAAAATACCAGTTTTATATTTAATCTCCAAGTTTAATAAATTGTGGGTAATAAATTTAGATTATAAAAAAAAATTTTGGTTCAGGGTCGAACCCTTAACGTTTTACTTAAATTATAATTTTCGGATCACTCTGGCATTCATTCCAGGGTGATACTTTTTACAAAAAAAAGAGTTATATGTTAAGAGTCTAATTTTTGTTTTGTAGAGCTAATTTAACTATGTGTGCTAATAATCTGTGTTATTAATGATATGTGTATATATTTATTTGTCTTCTTATTATATATATATACATTAATTTTATTTATTTATTTATTTATTTATTTATTTTATTTTATTTTTTATTTTTATTTATTTATTTATTTATTTATTTAAGGGTTTATTAACTGATTATATACATATAAGTATATAAAAGTGTACTGAATTAAAGTAACCAAAATGCATATGCACATAATATGACGATATGATTACATAAATAGAGATAAAACCGTCCATAAAGGCGATAACAATGTATTAGCCAGTCCATAAAGGCGGTCATCACAAAATAATACTAGCCAGTCCATATTGGCGGCTGATAAAGTAAAAAAAACGAACATAAAGATTAAACGACATTATTAAAGTATGTTATTTTATGGGTTATTAGTCTGGAAACGTTTACTACTAGTTCCTTCAGCTTCGTCATTTTTTCTTTTATTTCTTTTTTGTGGTACTATAGGATCATTAGTAGGTTGGACTAGTAGGTTATCAGTAGGTTGTGATGGCTGATTAGTAGCTGGTGAATTATTTGCATTATTGGGACTTGGTATTGGGTTTTCATTTTCGTGGGTATTATTTGGATTGTGTCGTCGTAGTTGGTTTGAACCACTACTAGCTGGGTTGGTAGTAACGGATATACAATTTTCTTCAAGAACAAAGTATAGAACGGTGTTACTGACACCGTGAATAATAATGTTGATACCGTTTGATTGTTGATCCATATTGTGGCTAAAAAAATGTGTTACACTGTTTTGAGAAAAAAATATTACTTTCTTGAAATTTTATTTTTTTTGTGAGAGCGAAAATTGGTGCTGATAACGTGTTAAGAGGTAGGGAGAATATAAGGAGAAAAGTAGTATATGTAATGGATATCTATATATTCCGTCTCTGTTTACAATACATGAGTGCTGTATTTATACTAAGCATTAGTACTATTCAAGTACTGTAGAATGAGATAGAATTGAGAACTCCAATGCATTCATTATTCCTAACATTGTCTACTTCTAACAGTTATTAGCTAATATCTCTGCCCATTTATTTTGACCTAATAATATAATATTTAATAGGAATACTAACAAAAGTGAGTAAAATATTTAATTTTTATGAAAAGTAAGAAACAATATGTGAAAAAGATCAAAAAATCAAATTAAACATGCAAATGAATATTAATTAGAAACATATAAATTATTGCCAAAACTGAAAATGAGTCAAATTTAATGATATATATTAAAAAAAGTAAGACAAATTTTACAATACCGACCAATCATTAACCAAAATAAATAATGAGCTATCAACTATCAGTTATCTGCTATATAGCCATCGATACAAACCTTACTAATTAGAATTTACATATCCTAAAATGCAGCCGTCTAAAAACTACTACCTATACTTGGCCCAAACAATAGATTTCTGACCCGAACATCTCTTCAAAGTAAACACAAACTTAAGACAACCTTTTGATCCAATAACCTCATCAAACTTAATTACCTTATACAATCCATCATACACAAAATTAATTTTTCTTTTTTCTCTACATTTAATCCCTCTTACAACTCTCACATAATTATTTTCTTCAATACTATTTCTCAATGCCAAATTACCCATCTTCAATTCCTGACATTTTGACTCAGATTTCCCACCTTCCCCTGAATAAATCAATTCATCCGCCTTCATCATCATATCATCATACCCTTCAGTTGCAACAATGGAAACGGCTATATATTTCTTCATTGAATTGCATTTTGTGTAGTCAATACCACGAACAATATGAGAATGGATTCCCATAATCTTCAACTCTAACCTGAAATCAAAAACATCTTCAATTTCAACACCAGGAATTGGGCCTATTTCTTTATCTAACATCAACAATTTTACACTCTCTTTAACCCTGTTCCAGGCTTGTAGATCAAGTCTCACAGATGGTACTCCTCTTTGATGGTGCTTAAGTGATTCATATTCCTTCCAGAAAAGCTTCCTTATCTTCTTTCTTTCTTCAACAATGTCAATTCCACCAATACTCTGTTTAAGTGATTTGGTTGATATGAACCTTTTCTTTCCACTCTTTTTCCACTTTTTGGATTTACCATCATATTTTAACTCTGAATTTTTGGGACTAAGGATAGTTGGAAAAGTTCTAACAGCAAATTTTCTGAGTTTTCCCTGGAAATAGTGATAATCTGAAGAATGGTGTTGCTGATATTGAGAAGGGTATTTGTTAAAAGCATTGAAATGTGTATCCATAGATGGAAGCCAAGCTCTGGAAGAAAGTAAAGTAACGTTAGGATAACAAAACAGAAATGCAGTTGTTAAAAGATGAAAATAATCAGAGGAACAAGAATACCAAACGATTAAAGAAATTACTAATAAGGTTGTACATACAATGATACAAGTGTAGAACTGAGAGAAGTAAAAAAAAGTTCTGGCGAATGCAAACAAGCATGAATGAATAAATATTTTACTACTGCTACACTAGGGTGCATTCAAACCAATAATCCTGCTACATCACCCTGCTGCTGATGTGTCAGTTCTAATTTGTACTCCTTTCCCTCTCTGAAATACTTCCTCATATATAACTTGCTATATTTTATTTTTAAGCATTATTTATCGTTTAAACTTATTTTATATATTGCGGCTTATATGTAAGCCATAATATAGTCAAGTGAAATCTTATTTGAATCGTCTAATCGCATACTTTCATAATATAAACTTTTTATAATTTTTAAATGTATACAATTCGACATATAAATGAACAAAATAATTGTAGCAAGTACTATGGAATGGACAAAGTATTTGTTACATTTTGATTATGTTCACTATTTATCATTCAAGCTTATTTTATATATTGCAACTACAGCGTAAGTAAAATATAGTCGAATAGGATCTTGTTAGACTCGTCTAATCGCATATTTTCATAATATTAATTTTTTATAATTTTTAGATTTGTCTATTTCAATATGTAAATAAGTAAAATAACACATGAGAATGCGTAAAATTAAAATATAGAAAGTATTATTATGGAACAGGCGAAGTAGTTGCTCCATTTCCCCCGTTTCATTATACTTGCTATATTTAACTTTTTACACAATCTAATGTGGTATTTTGATAATTTATATATTGAACTATACAGTAGTAAAAAGTTAAATATTAAAAAAGAAGACGATTAGACGATTCAAATAAAATTCCTCTTGATTATATTTATTCATGAACATTAGGCACAATATATAAAATAAACTTAACAATAAATAGTATTAATAACAGTAATGTAGCAAGTAAGGAAGTATAAAAGATAGGATTATCATTAAAAACTGACAATAAATGAAGAGAAAATATATAGTGTATGAATAAATTAAAAAATAGTTAAAATTTATGTAAACAATAAAAAAACAGGTGCTCTTTTGAGAGACCGTCTTTTTTAAAGATGACTCTCAAAAGTTCAGCACAAATCTATATTTAAAGTTGTAACAATATATATTTAAAATTGGATTGAGTTTTTGCGAGTCGTATTTACAAAAGACGGTCTCAAGTAAGAATTTGTGATTAAAAAAACACAAATTCTTGTGAGAGACGGTTTCTTTGAGAGACGGTTTCTTTGAGAGACCATCTCTAATTGGGTTGACCCATTAATGAAAATGTAGAATAAATATAGGCAATAAGCTTTAATGAATTGAGGCTAAAAGACGTCTCTTAAAAAGACGGTCTCTCAGGAGACTGGCCGGAAAAAAAAAGGTGAATAATTGTCCAAAAATAGAAATATTACAACTTAAATGAAACAAACTAAAATAGAGAGTATATAAAGTATATTTTAATATTCTTTTTCTATTTAATGAAAACATTGAAATATGATACTCCTCATTATATGAAGAGAGAAAATAAAATATGTAGATGAAATTAAAAAAGAATTAAAATGTGTGGATGAGATTAAAAGGTAGTGGTGACTTATTGTCCAAAAATAAAAATACTATAAATTAAATAAGACGATCTAAAATGACAAATAATACAAATTAAACGAAACAGAGAGTAATAATTTATACTCTAACTATTTTTACACACTGTTCTCAAATATAATTTACAAATTGTAAATGGCAAATTTTAAATATGAAATCCTAACCATTTATGTAAACGAGAACATTTATGTAGCATTTATATTGATTCAATTTTATATACTAAATTTATTACAAAATATTTGAAACATTTGTCTTTTTTACAGAGTCTAATACACTAATTCAATTCTTAATATCTATAATTATGTTTAATATAAAATTATAAAATTTTGATATTAATAATCATTACGTCAAGACGAATCAAATAAGATCTCACATGACTATGTTTTAACTTGTAGATTACTTATTAATCACAAATTAAGGAAGATTAGTAAATAGTCCTTATTTTTCGTATATTACGACTATATTGGAACGGAGGAAGTATATTTTTTAAAAATATCAAATTTTTAGAATTTAAAACTAGCAATTTAAATTATGTTACTTTTAGTTTGCATTGAGCTTTATAAAAAAATAAATGGGAAGACAAATAAAAGTGGAAAAAACATTCTTTTATAAAACGGTCCTTTACTTTCAATTAATATGATACTTACATTTAATTTTTTTTTATTTTATACATAAACATTTTTCTCTCTTTATATGAGGAGTATCATTTTTCAATATTTTCATTAAAAGATACAATGATTCTCCGTTTTATTCTAATTTCTAATAGAGAAAATCTTAGTAAATAATAGTTATTTGAGAACTTAATAAATCACTCTTATGTGGTGAGATTTGATAGGGTGAGAGTTTTGTGAATTTAATTTAACTTTTTTGATTTTGTTTATTATATTATTATTATTTTTGTCTTTTTGTGGTTATTTACAAATCACGGTTATTGATTAGGATTTATTGTTTCTAATAACCATTTACTTCCACGGTTCTATAATACTTGCTACTGAATGTGACATATTGTGAGGGAAAATGTCACTATCAATAACAAATCTATAACTATTACTAAAATAAAACATTGCTGACATCATTACTATTTAAAAATGATTGGATGTCATAACCTCATTAAAAATTTTCCCTCCAACACTCAATGATGATGTCATTGTTTTTATTACTAATTTTTTATCATTGTCTTTATAAAATAATCTTACATATTTTTGTGTTAATTTTGATTTTGAAATGTATTAATAATAGTGTAATAATTTATATAAATTAATGTAATTTATGTCTGAAAATTTAATAAAACCGTGCATCGCAGAGGAAGAAATATTTTTCGAACAGTGTTGTACACACGCGTAAGCTTAGCCCCTAAATAGGACTCTAGTGTACCAGGATCACAGCTGTAAAATCTTTTTTTTACAGTAAAATTATTTCTCTCCATGCTTCCTCCGTTTCTCATGGTTCATACTTCCACTTCTCTCCATTATATTTTACCATTCAAATTTCAAAATAAAGATACTTACAAAATTGTGATAGAGAAAGATGTGACTGAACGAAAATAGGGAACTCCACACGAAAGCCTAGCCCCTATAGAACTGTACTGAACTGCGAGCACAGCCGTATAATCTTTCTTTACATTTACTAAAATATACTTCCTTCTTTTTTTTCTATATTTTTTTCTATATTTGCTATATTTTACTTTTTACGTATGTTACGTTATTTAGTTTTTTATATGTTAAATTATACAAATCTAAAAATTATAAAATGTTAATGTTATAAAAGTATGCAATTAGACGATTCAAATAAAATACCACTTGAATATATTTTTACTTACACATTAATCGCAATTTATAAAATAAGCTTAAATGATGAATAGTACACACAATGAAAATATACGGAGGAGAAATTTCATTGAGCCTCTTAATTGCTAAACTCTACTCACCCGTCCACTTTGAATCACATCAAAACGAAAATAGGTAAGCTTTAAAAAAGTTGTAATAAATAAAGAGATAGAATAAATTGTGTAAATAAAATTAAAAAAGGGTTAAATTATATGAATGAGATTAAAGAAAATTGTTAGATCATTTTCCAAAAATAAAAATGATGAAGTATAAATTAAGTAGGATAGACCAAAATGAAAAATTGTGCAAATTTAATAGAACTAAGTGTCTCATCTTCTTCTTTGGTCAAATCATTCTAAATATCTCATTTCTATTTTGAGCATATTAATTTTACCAATGTATCCTTATAAGGGCTTGCTTGGAATCACCTTATTAATTTTTAGAGAGAAAAATACAAGAGAAATAATCCAGGAAACTTAGCAAGGGAGGACATATTTTTTTGAAGTAAAAGTCACCAGGTTTGGCATTTTATTATTAGCTCAAGAGATTGATAAATTTATCCAACAAACTAGACAAGAAAAGCTTTCAAACATACAAAATTAAAGTTGACTTCAATGGCAATTCTGATAAACAATGATCAGAGGAAGACGAGATCGACGACGAAGATGAAAGGATGATAACTTAACCATGGATTCTGTTGATTGTAGTGCTATTATTGAAGGAAGAACAATTCTCATGGTAATATTTACTCCAGGGGGTTTAGGAAAAATATTACTCCTTGTTTTGGAGTAATAGAGTAAACCTTGTAAAGAGTCCTTCCATTCCAACCAAACAAAATGCTCAGAATTAATGGCGAGACCTTAAACTTAATTTTTTTCACACCTTTACACCTACTAATCCTACTTTACTCCTATTAAAGTTTAAAAACACTAATCCCTCTGTCCCATATAATTTGAAGCGTTTTCTATTTTGATCCGTGCCAGTTAATTTGTATCATTTCTATTTTCGAACTATGCCCCATCACTTTCTTTTAATCTCATCCATACACTCTAACTCTCTTTTAATTTCAACCCCACAAATTTATTCTCTCTTCATTTATTACCATTATCAACCTTTCTCTTAAAAAACAATAACTTTCTCTTTGCTTCTAACTATATGGGATGGAGGGAGTACACTTTTTTCTTTTACATGTGGTCCTATTTGACCACCTAAAAAATAGTAAAAAGTCAAATAGAACACATTGATTAAATAGGAGGGAGTATTAGTTTGTCTTATTGATTGTACTTGTTTTTAATGATTTTACTCTATTTCTTTTAGTCTTATTTATAAATTAGTGAGGTACTCCATCTATCCTTTGTTTTGTTTTTGGCAATCATCTATCCTATTGAATTTGCACAAATCGCTGTTTAATTTGTGTTATTTTCATTTTAGCCTGTTTTATTTAATTTGTATTATTGTTTTTGAACCATTGTTAATCACTCTCATTTAATCTCATCAATAGATTTTAATTTTCTTTTAACTTAATCCACACAATTCATTTTTTATTTTCATTTATTAACACTTTCTTAAAAATAAGTCAATAATTCTTTGATGCAAATCATAGAATACAAAGTTGTAATAATTTTCGATCTTTATGAATCATCTACTTGTTTTTAGTTTTATTCAATGACTTAATTCCTTTTCTACTAATTTTAACCAAAAAAAAATTAACATAAACCTTCATAGAGACAAAGAGAGTATCATTGAATAGAATAATGTAAGTGACCATTAAGAAAAATTTTGAAAACATTATTAAATGGAGAGTTTAATACTTACTACACTCAATATTTGCTAATCAATTAGTTTTTTAATTGAAATTCTCTATGATTCTAAATGGAAGCCTCATAACGTTATTTAAATCCAAGAGAGGTATTAGAGAAGGCGATTCAATGACCCTCTGGTTTTTGTGATTTGTATAAAGTATCTTTTAAAATTACTTAAGGTTGTCGGGGATCATGTAAACTTCAGATTCCATCCAAGATAAATTGAACCATTTGTACTTCCAAGAAGTTTTTAGGTCTGGTTATTCGAAATTTAGAGATTTGAAATTTGGCTGCTGTGGGTAAACTTGTGTAGCATATTTCTTCTATTAGTCATTTTATGTGGGTAGATGACTGCATGGTGTTTATACAAAGGGTGGTAATTGGAGGGTTTCAATGCCACAATAACTTCAAGCTGGGCTTTTAAGAAGATTTGCAAGATTAAAGATAGGCTTGGTGAATTGGTGCATAATGGAATTTACTCTATCAAAGAAGTCTATCATGAGCTTTTAGGGGATGGATAGACATTTGACTGGGTGAGTTTTGTTTGGAATAGAAGTTCTATCCCTGAAGCTCGATTTATATTATGGCTAGCTGTGAACGAGAGATTAAAGTCTAGGAACAAACTGTTGCATTAGGGATCGTTTCTACTGATATTTGTCCATTATGTGGTTTGGAATCAGAATCTAATACTCATTTTTTCTTTGCTTGTGTATATAGTCTTCAATGTCTTAGAGACATTTTGAAATGGTTTGGTATTAGAATTATTATTGTCTCACTTGTTGATCTTGCATCTCTGATGCTACAGCTAAGAGGAAGATTGCTGCCATCACACTATGCAGTCTTACGTATGAGATTTGGTGTGCTCGAAATAATATTGTTTGGAATGTCAAAGTTCCTATGGTGTTTTCCGACATGTGAAACTTGCAATTAGGAGTAGAGTTTTAAATATTTCAATCAAAGGTGTTAATTTACAATACTCTTAGATTTAATCCTATTGTCTCATTTTCCTATTTAGTCATGTTTTTTTACTTAAATGTCTCATGTTCACACAATCTCATATTTACACAAATAATGACCAAAATGTATCCAATTATTCTACTTATAATATCTCAACTATCACCTTTACAATTAATTTAATTAATTAAAATATCTCAACTACCACATTTTTGGTGGACCTCATCCCACCCTAGATATCCGTGCCACCAAATATGACAATAATTATGAATTAGCGGGAGTATAATAAAAAATAATAAAAATTTGATATTAATAATTTTTGCCATGAGACGAATCAATATCTCACTTGACTATATTTTAACCTATATATTAACAACTAATCACAAATTAAGAATAATGAATAAATAGTATCATATTTGCGAATATTACAACTAAAATAGAGCGGATGGAAGTAAATTTTATTTGAGAAATAAAAAAGAAGGGATGGTACCTGGTGTAGAACAATTGTGGGGCCGCTTCAACGTCCTTCTGTTTCAGTAAGAATAGAATCTGAAATTACAAAATTGATTTGGGAAGAATTGATTTGAGAATGAGATGATGAAGCAACAGTTATAATAATGCAGTCATGGAGATACAGTTACTTTATAGTTTACTACTTCCTCTGATGGGAGTGAGGGGAGTGAGGGGAGTGGAAAGGTCGTCGGGATTGAAAGGTTACATAATAACTACTCATATTCCCGGTACTTCTATGAATTTTATTTTAACCATTTAACTTCAAATTCAAATTACTCATAAAAGCTTAATAATAATAATAAAAACAATTACTTTATTACGGTGTTAAAGCGTTATATTAGTTATTATTTTAAGTGTTTCATTTACTTTTTGGATACTATTTATTTTTTACTTTTAATTTGTATTTAATTATTATTCTATAAGTTAAAACGTAGTCAAGTGGGATCTTGTTTAATTCATCCTGATGCAAGGATTATTCATATTACAATTAACGATATTAATGATTGAATACGTGCATTAGATATAGTGCAAAAAGTAAATGAGACATCTGTGGTGAATAAAAAGGAGTATTTTTTTAAAAAAGCAGTTTTTTTTTTATCTGGTATGAAAAAATTTAATTCATTCCATTCGATGGATTAACCATTACTCCATTATCCTTGTTTAAAATTTTCCATTACCGTTTTATCCTTTCTATCAAACTCAAAAGCCCCTAAAACATACTTTACATTTTGTTTTTTTGGCACTATTTATCGTTTAAGCTTATTTTATATATTGCGGCCAATATGTAAGTAATAATATAGTCAAGTGAGATCTTGTTTGAATCATCTAATCGCGTACTATCATAATATAAACTTTTTATAATTTTTAAATGTGTATAATTCAACATATAAATGAACAAAATAGTACATTGAATTGCGTAAAAAGGTTAAATGTAGCAAGCATTATGGAACAGAGGAAGTAAGTAATTACTTTAATACTCGCTCCAATTCTTTTTACTTGTTTTATTTTTTTATTGGGTATGTTCAACTTAGTTGAAGACCTACATTTATTGGTGGTCTCCTTATTTTTTTAATATTAAAAATACCTAATATTACACATGAGTCTATTATTTTAGTTGGTCTCCTTCAATTCTTAATATTAAAAACATCCAATATTGCACATGAGTCAACTATTTTAGATAGTCCCCTCATTTTCTTAATATTTGTATCGAAATCAAATAGGACAACTAAATTGAATTCGAAATAGTATTATAATTTGTTACTTTAAAATTGTAACTTATCCATTTAAGACTATAAAAATAGTCGTTCTAAAATAAAATTATAATAAAAGGTCTCTATAAAGTTGATCAGATTGCAAGTAATTATTTTAAATTATTAGTCATTAATTTAAAATTGCAAGTGCACACTTAATCAAGCCGATGGAAATGATCTTATTATGATATCATCTAATTTGAAAATTAGTATTTACATATTAAATTTATATTTCATTACATAAATATGAAAAATATACATAATTAAATAAATGGTTTAAGGGCTTGTTTGGTTACCCACTATTAACCTTGGAATTTTAAATTCCTAGGAAATAGTATTATGGTAATTTGTTTGGTTGCCAAAAAAACTAAAATTCCTAGGAATTATAAAATCCAAGGGAAGTTAATTCCTATGAGACATAGGAATTAGATTACCATATACCCCCCTTGGTTATTTACAATTCCCATGGAAATAGAAATTCCTATTGTCAAACAAACAAAAATAAGTATTTCCTAGGAAATTGACAAAGGAAGTAAATTCCAATGAATTACAACTTCCCATAGGAATTTAATTCCTACGTCAACCAAACGACTCCTAAAATATCATTACATCTATAACTCAATATCTCCGATTTTGATTTTAGTGCAGGATTTTTAAATTCTTGACTTGTAATTTGTAAATTAATGTTCAGTACCAAATTACATTGTACCTACGGCCCTACCCCAAAATCAATATATTCTTGCAAAAATTGTTTGAAAAACTAACGTTTTATACTACTTCCAAAATACCTGTAATATTTGTTATTTTTACACAGTTCAATGCACTAATTGAATTATTAATATCTATAATTATGTATATTATAAAATTTTACGTCGAGACGAATCAAACAAGATCCCATTTGACTATGTTTTAACTTATAAATTACTTATTAATAAAAAATTAAGGGAGATAAATGAATAGTGCTTGTTTTTTGTATGTTGCGACTATATTGGAATGGAAGAAGTATAACACTTTTTTCCAAAACATTAATTAAGTTTAGCATTTAAAAATACTCATTTCGTTAGATAATCAAGTTAGTACGATTACTCAAAAAAAAATTCAAGTTAGTAGGCACATATAGAAATCATAAAAAATACTTCTATTAAAATATTAAAATTAAGTTACTAGAAGATACAGGGGTTCGTTGTCATTAATAAGAGTATAATATTAAAAAGAAAATGAAAAATGTTATTTTTGTCCAAAATTTATTATATAAATAAAAAAAAAATTAAGAACAACAAACGAAACACATCAAAATAGCAAATTAGAACTTCTTTTAACAAACAAAAAGGATTAGTTTTCAAAACTTAAATCTAAAACTAAGTATATAAAATAACTTTTTTTAAAAAAAGTTATATTTTGACAGTTACCAAGATAGCTATAGCTACTCACATGATGTGAGTACCTATAACTGTCGTGGTAGCTGTCAAAATTATCTTTATCATCCCTCCTTTATGCATACTTCATACCTAATAAACTCGTACATTGTTGTCATTATTTAAGGGAAGCAATACTATTTTGCTATTAATAAAGTATGCTCTTGATACTTGTAATAAGACACATCCATCTAAACAACTATAGCTACCTAGACAGCTAACAACTAACCCTAGTGCACGGATTATCTCTGTTACTTAATACATACATACAATATAGAATCGCTCCGATCCTGACGGTAAGGCCAAGGAGCAACCACCCAGGGCCTAGAATTTTAAAGTAGAAATTCAATTATAAAAGGGCCCCTATAATAGGAGAACGAGGCCTCAAAATATACGCAAAATGAAAATATCTATTCTAGATAATCAATTCTTGGGAATTAAATGGGTAATTAAACTTCTAGAGAAGGTAATTAAATGTTTAATCAATTCTTCTCATCTTTTTTGTAATATGAAAGGATTTTCAATTGTTAATCCTCAAATTGTTCAGCTTCAACTCTAAGTAATTAAATCATGAAGCTTAGATATTCTAATTATCGAACAAGATAGTAGTTACTTCTCAATTGTTCAATTAATTTCGCCTCTTCAATCGAAGTAATTGTAAGTTCTATTATTTTTTTGATATTATTTAGAGATTTTTGTTTTCTATTTAAATTTGTTCCTAGAGTTCTTGTTGGTGTTCATGTTCTCTTACTTTTTCTCATTTCTATTATTGTAATTAGTATTATTGTTTTTTAGTTTTATCATTTTTTTACTTATTTATTTTATCTATATGTGTTTAGATTTGGTGATAGTTTGTTGATGTGTTAGATTAGGGTTGAGGTTTGTTGTTGATTAGATTTGGTGATAGTTTGTTGATGTGTTAGATTAGGGTTGAGGTTTGTTGTTGATTGTTTGATTGGTATTCGATGCGAATTTTGTCATTCCACTCTTGATGAGACATAGGGCGATTATGGGTCGTTCGCATGGCTATATGTCATCAACTTCCCCTCGCTATCTTGAGTGTCTCAATCGATCTACGTTTGATTTCCCATGACCTAGCTTTCCATGACAACTTAGAACCGACCTAGGGTGGATGCTCACCATCCCCGTTTTTCTCTTAATGCTTATCGTTATCTTATTTATTGCTTTCATAGTTTAGATTAAACACCTTTTCATACACATCCATTTTATGTTCCTACATCTAGCCCTTAATTTTGCTAAGCCTTGTCCTTGTGGTTCGATCCCCGACTTACCTCTATGCTCGTTATATTGTTTGATTAGCCTTTGTTCTTAGCGTTTAACGACATGCTAGAAACCGACTATCAGGGTTGCACCTCTCCCTACAAAGATGCGTAAGAATAAATTGAGATGGTTTGGATATGTACGGAGAAAAACTTATGACGCTCTAGTGAGAAGGATTGAAAACATTTTTGTGGAGGGTAAGAAAAGTCGAGGAAGATCTAGGAGAACATGAGAGGAACAAATCAGAAGGAACTTGCTTGACCTCCACCTCTCTAAGCACCTGACCAGTGATAAAGGTAGCTAGCGACGCCTTATCGTTGTCTCGGTGCCTAGCCTTTTACATATCACTATTTTATAGTTTATAGTTTTGTTATCAATTTGATACTAAAAAAATATATAAGGATATTATCGATGTCAGTTATGACAATAGAGTCAATAACATCACACTTATCTCTATTTCAAAGCCACACCAGATAAAGTATTCAGTTATAAAAATTGTACAAAACATCGATGTGATATAATGCTTTAGTCTCAGATCTCTTTTATAATGATCTTGACTTTTTCTATAAAAGTTTTGTTTGATTAAGATTATTATATATTTAATTGAATTTTACTCTATTATATACTTTTATCGCTGAATTATTATGTTATTAAAAAAAAAGAACCGAAACAATTCTAGTAACACTACTAATCTACTATACGCAAAAAGTGCAAAAGCATAGTATTTCTTGAAAGAATATTAAATAATAAATAAGAAATCCTCGAAGAATACATTACCATAATCAGACGCCATTGTAGTAGGATGTTGATCGAGAAAACAACCAAGCGCTTATTGAATTTCAAAAGGAACTGAAAGATAACTCATCCTTTCTCTTTGAGTGTTTATTTATAGGATTTGTAGCAAAATATAATTATTATGCTAATTATTAAAATCATGAAAGATGAAGCCAATTTGGAATACAGTGACTAAAATTTAAGAAACTATCTATAAAAAATATAATATTTCTTGATACGGCCGATTAAGTTTCCTATCTTTTACCCAGTTAAAGTGAGTTTTTTGGAATATAGAAAAATTTGGACAATCAATTATGATATTAAATAGCAC
Source organism: Amaranthus cruentus (assembly GCA_019425755.1). Classification (NCBI taxonomy): domain Eukaryota; kingdom Viridiplantae; phylum Streptophyta; class Magnoliopsida; order Caryophyllales; family Amaranthaceae; genus Amaranthus; species Amaranthus cruentus. Next base: position 19,893,591 of record CM033450.1, on the reverse strand, counting down.
AATTTACTACAATAGAATTCAAAAATGGTACTAGCATAGTATAAAATTGGCAGTTACCAAAGTTTTTTTAAGAAAAAAGTCGCTCTTTGACTACTGTGACTAAAATTTTAGAAACTATAAATAAAAAAATTATCAATTTTTTTAGTGGATATATGAAATATAAAAATTACCTAAAATATTTCAATGTTTTATGATGTTTTACAATGATTTCACGGTATTTGCGTAACAGTAAAAAAAAAGTTAATTTTAGAAATTTAGATTATTCAAATACATTTTTTTAAAGAAAAAGTTAATTTTGGGAACTTTGATTTTTAAGTTTAAATGACTAAACTAGTAATTATACTTATTCACCATACAAAAACATTATAACTAAAAATGGTTGTAAGCTAGAAATTTCATTATAAATAAAAACTCAAATATTATAAGGAAAAATGATATAAAATAATTTAATCTTTTATTAATTTTCCTACGATATTCTAAACTTTTGATTAAGTATGAATAATCCCAATTTCAAGCTCACTTCATTAAGAACATTATTGCCTAAATGATGATGGATTTTGCAGGTTAATTGCGATTAGAAAGATAAAATTAAAAAAACTTAATTGATACCTCTTTTTAATTTTTTTAGTATATTAATTTGTTTATAATTTTATTTTGTATTTACTTTTTTATATTTTTATGCAAACTAACTTGTTGTATATGTAAAACGTTATCTTGATGTATTCTTAGCAAATACTCATTTTAGTTGGGTTTATTCATATTTAATCAAAATTTGGAAATATTTTATGAAAAGCAATAAAAAATTTGATTATTAAGGATAATTTTTACCAATTATTATTAATATACAGAAATAGTGAAATATTCATAAACTTAATTATTTTGCTAACTTCAATTTTTTAAAAAATTACTCCCTCCTATTCAGCCTAAATGTCCCATTTAGTTTTTCACACTTGCCGAGACAACATTTTAACCCTTAAAATCTCAAATTATTCTTAATTAAAAATTATAAAAATTTGATATATAATGATCCTTGAGACGAATCAAATAAGATCCCACATGACTATGTTTTAACTTATAGATTAAGAGTAAAATACAAATTAAGAGTGATGATTGAATAATGCCAAAAAAAATATGGGACATTTAGGCTGAATAGGAGGTAGTACTAAAATGTTATCCACAATAATTTAACAATGATAATTATGAAAACTGTAGTTAGTATGTATATTACAATTAGTATGTCTATATATACAAGATTACTAAAAAGAATACTAAAAAGAATACAAAAAATAATAAATTTTACCACTAAATATAATTCAAGTATTCCACTCCATTGAAGTACATCAATAAAACTAGTGAAAATAATTCAATAATATATAATAATCAATAAAATATAGAAGTTGGTTTCTAAGAAAATCAAAGAATTACATCAATTTGTACCACTTTAGCCAAAAGAAAAACAAATTCATATTCAGCGGTCCAATAAATTTGGCGCAGGACCCAGATGGGTCAATATTCAGTTAAGACATGTTGGGAAAGAGCAACAGTATACTGAGAAGTAGTTCAACTAGAAGATGTGCATCTATGTTCAAGAATCTGATCTACAAACAAAAATTTGAAGGCACATAGACATTGTAGCAGGTTTCAAATTTGTTGGTGTTGTATCAATTGAGGCACTGTTGTGATCACTATGTTTGTGCACATGATTGGTAAGTTTGGCTTGAAATGGTAGTGCATTAACTGGGGAGCTAGGCATGTGATTACATACATCGGGTTAGATGGGTCAGTACATAATCTGTGAGACAGTTGGTATGGGCTGGAAGGATCGAGATATTCTGGTTTATTTTGCATTAGTCTAGGGCCTTTAAGACCATATTCTTGTTAATTCAAAAAAAAAAAAAAAACCATACTCTTGTAAAGCTCTACCAGGTTAGTGTGTTTGTGTGTGTGAGAGAGAGTTCATCTAGTATCGGTTGCACCGCATATTTCATAAGGCGAAATGTGGTGTTGTATCGAGCCAAAACAGAGCCGTCGACAAGCCAAGTCAAGCTAGCCCAGCAGCCCTACTCGATGTAGTCAAACCAGTAGTGGCCCAATGTTAACATGCAGCACCAATAGCAGCTTGACATTGTCAGCAGCAACGCATCGTCAAGACATGATACAGCCAGCAGCCCTTGAAGCGACAACATCACACGACAGCAGCACACCAGCAGACACCTCGATAACTACGACAGCAACAGAGCAACATAGCAGCAACACAATGCAATAGCAGCAACGTCAAACACATCAGAAACTAGACATGTTAAACCGCAGCCCATCGTCAACATGCCCATCTCCCCTATGAATTGCCTCCTAAAGAGTGCACCCTCATTTTAGCCGCAGCTAATCATATGTACTGATATACTGGAAGAATGTAAGACTTGAGTCTTGTGTAGAAGAGTTTAGTCTTAAAAGTTAAAGTAACAAATTATGATTACTAGTCTAGAACTTAAGCATGTACTATTATGAGTAGTAATGGACACTCCAACGCTCATTGTGTGCATAAAACAAGTGTATGGAGTGTGTCCACATGGGTTTGTCATTGACATATAAGGCAATGTAGTACACACAAGCTAGACGAAGCTATGGGAGCATAGAGGAGACCATACGAGAGCTAGAAGACTGTGCAACAAGCTGGAAAAAGGCGTCAAAAACAGCCTGGCACTTGCTACTTGCTTGATTCTGATTTGCCTTTGCTTCCCAAGTCCCCCATTGGCCTATTTATATGTGTAGTGCTATATTGTATAGTTTAGAGCCAAGCCAAGAGTTTGCGGCCTCGCATTGTCCTTACCATTGTTGTGTGACAGCGGAAGCAAAGGTCGAAAACAATAATGAAACAATCAAAAGATTCAATCAAACAATAAGAAAAGACACAAGAAATTTAACGTGGTTCACTATCAATGTGATAGCTACGTCCACCGGCACCGAGATCAAATACTTTCACTATGAACCGCAAAGATTTACAAGATGAATCAACCTCACTCACAAAGAACAATGTGTTCTCTTGTGATCTCTCAATTTGTGCATCAGTCGGCTGTACCACGAGATGCCTCATCGCCGAGTCGGCTTAGGCTCTCTGGAAAAACACGCAATTTGTCAGACTCTACCGCCGAGTCGGCGGCCACCTCACTGCTACGAAGTGCCGACTCGGCTAAACTTTCAGGAAAAGTTCATCATTCGCACCAATCAAAGCCGACTCGTCTCGAGTCCTATCACCATCAGCCGCCTACTCGGCTTTACCCACTGTTCCTGGTCATCATCATCAACTCATCTTCATCCATGGTAACTTAGTTTGAGTCACCATTAATCAACAATCTCCACCTTGACGAAAATTTGTATTCAGCAAAATGATCTCATTAACACATAACGAACAAATCTCAAGCCAAAACCCGATGCAAGGCTCATGCATAAGCCATACATCCCGATAAGCCTTCAACCAAGACCCATCCGACAAATCTTCAACCAAGACTCATCAAAAAACATACAAACAAGTATAAACGACTCGTAATGCTCCACCTACATTACAAGCCCCGGGCAAGCTCCACCTTGAGGCCAACACACTTACAACAGGAACTCCCCAACACCGCCCCTAAGGGCCAGATCACATCACATAGTAATCAATATTTAGCAAGTCTAAGCAATGTTTAAACTTACTAAATGGAACAGACTTAGTAAAGAAATCAGCTGGATTGTCAGCGGTCCCGATCTTCTTTACCTTCACCCTCTTGTCAGTACGCAAGAAATGATACCTGACATCAATGTGCTTGGTCCGATCATGGTGCACTTGATCTTTAGCTAAGCAAATGACACTTAGACTATCACAATACACCGTAGCAAAATCCTGTGCAATACCCAGTTCACCCACAAGGCCTTTGAGCCAAATAGACTCCTTCGCCGCAGAAGTTAGAGCCATATACTCAGCTTCAGTAGTAGACAACGTAACTGAAGACTGCAATGTAGACTTCCAACTAACCACTGAACCACCCAAAGTAAACACATAACCGGTCACCGACCTCCTAGTATCCACCTCAGCTGCATAATCAGAATCACTATACCCAGTTACCAAACACTCCTTATCATTCCCATACACAAGACCAATATCAGCTGTCCCTCTCAAGTAGCGAAAAATCCTCTTCACCCCCTGCCAATGTTCTCTCCCAGGTCGAGCCATAAACCTACTCACAACACTAACAGCGTGCGCAATATCCGGCCTAGTACAGACCATAGCATACATCAAACAACCAACCACGTTGGCATAAGGCACCCTAGACATATATGCCAACTCTTCCTCAGTTTGAGGTGACATAGATAAAGACAATGTACAGCTCACAGAAGTTGGGGTGCTTATTGGCTTCGATTTCTCCATCCCAAAACGAGACAAAATCTTTTCAATGTAACTTTTCTGAGTCAAGAAAAGCTTACCCCTAGCCCGATCCCTATAGATCTCCATACCCAAAATCTTCCTAACTGGACCCAAATCTTTCATGTCAAATTCAGAGTTAAGCAACTCTTTAAGTCTAGCAACATCAGTTTTATTATTTGTGGCAACAAGCATGTCATCAACATATAACAACAAATAAATCATGGAACCATCATCCAGCTTACTATGATACACACAACAATCATATGAATTCCTATCAAAACCATGCGAAACCATAAAAGAATCAAACCTCTTGTACCACTGGCGAGGGCATTGCTTAAGTCCATACAATGACTTTAGCAATCTACATGTATAGTGCTCTTTCCCTGGAATCTCGAATCCCTCGAGCTGCTTCATCAGAATCTCCTCCTCCAAATCACCATGAAGGAAAGCCGTCTTAACATCCAGCTGCTCCAACTCAAGGTCATAATGTGCTACAATTGACAATAGCACACGAATAGAACTATGTCGAACCACTGGTGAGAATATCTCCACAAAATCAACCCCTTCTACCTGACTGAACCCCTTAGCAACTAGCCTTGCCTTAAAGCAAACTTTCTCAGACTCAGATGACCCTTCTTTCTTCTTAAAGATCCATTTGCACCCCACAAGTTTCCTTCCCTCAAGTACCTTCACAAGCTCCCACACTCTGTTCTTGTAAAGAGACTGCATCTCTTCACCCATTGCAGCAAGCCATTGCGCCGACTCACTACAACTAATTTCTTGTTTATACGTGGAAGGTTCAAAAGACTTTACATCATCAGCTACATTCAATGCATAACCTGTCAAACTATCAACACAGCAATTCCTACCTGCCATCTCTTCAATCAACCTAACAGGCTTCTTGATAACTCGTTTAGGTCGCTCAAGAATGGTGTTAGATTGACTAGATGACCCCTGATTAGACTGCTCCACCTCCACCCCAGAGTTAGGTGAGGATGGAACAACCTCAGGCTCAGGAGTACTCAGCACTTGAACCTCAACATCATCATCAATAAACTGCACTCGAGGTAAATCAGCAATGGATGACTGATGTACCTCAAGTACCCCATCTGTCTGTAGCATGTTCTCCCCTTCCTTCCCCAAATCAGAAGACTCCGAGCTCTTCTTGGAGTACATGGTGCTTTCATCAAAAGTAACATCCCTACTAAGAATGACCCGACCCTCTGAAGGTGAATAGATCCTAAACCCCTTCACACCATCACCGTACCCAACAAAACACCCCACCTTGGCCCGTGGATCCAGCTTACCCTCACTAACATGATAATAAGCAACACAACAAAAAATCTTCAAATTCGAGAAACTAGGCAACTTACCACTCCAGATTTCAAACGGGATTTTGAAGTCAATTTCCGAATGAGGACCCCTATTGATGATATAACAAGCTGTCATCACAGCTTCACTCCAATATCTTCTCCCTAATCCTGCATTAGAGAACATGCAGCGAACTCTCTCAAGCAGTGTCTGATTAACCCGCTCTGTAACACCGTTTTGCTGTGGTGTCATCCTGACGGTATGATGCCGACCAATACCCTCATCTGCACAAAACTTATTAAACTCCTCTTTGCAAAACTCTAGCCCATTGTCTGTTCGTAGCTTCTTGATCTTCCTACCCTGTCGATTTTCCACCAAAGCTTTTCATTGCTTAAAAGCTTTGAAGGCCTCATCCTTTGACTTAAGCAACCTAAGCCATGTGTATCGGGACTTATCATCAACAAATGAAACAAAATAACAGAAACCTCCCATACCTTCAACCCTAGATGGACCCCAGCAATCTGAATGGACATAATCGAGCACATCATCAATAATGTGAGCAACCTTGCTGAACTTAGGCCTGTGTTTCTTCCCAAACACACAATGCTCACAAAATTCAAGGTTGGCAACCTTGATCCCAGATAGTAGACCTCTCTTACACAATAGCTGCATCCCCATCTCCCCCATATGACCAAGCCTCATGTGCCATATCTTGGTCATCACCTGGTGAGACACCGATGCGCAAACCGCAGAACTAAACATTGTAACACCCTCAAAGACATAAAGGGTGTTCCTCTTGGTACCTTTAAGCACCAACTCAGAACCTCGATAAATAGACAATTTCCCAATTGAAAACACCCCATTGTACCCTAAATCATCTAAGGTACCCAATGAAATCAGATTTTTCCCAAAGTAGGAACATGCCGCACATTAGTCAAAGTCAGTTTTCGCCCATCACTAGTCTTCAATCTCATAGACTCTATACCCGCAATCTTACATGGTGTATTGTTACCTACAATAACCATACCCCCATTGCAAGACTCATATGTATCAAACCAATCTCGACGAGGACTCATATGGAACGAACACCCCGAATCAAGAACCTAACCATCCGAAAGATCCCCAGACTTAGCTGAACTCACTAGTGCCAAGTGTAACACCCCAGCCCAACGGACCACCGGTGACTACTCATAGAGACTGTAGACTAGCCCCACAAACCAACACAAGTTTTTCCAGCGCACTTTGGCCTCACTCGCGCGCACACTGGAAAACTTCCCAGGAGGTCACCCATCCTAAGATTGCTCCCCACCAAGCACGCTTAACTGTGGAGCTCTTAGCAAATGGGCTCCCTAGAAAAGAAGATGCACCTTGTTGATATGAGTAGTCTATCAATCCCTTTTCAAGCTAAATCTGGGGTATCACACCAAGTCTTCCTCCGAATTATAGTTCTCTTTCGATTTTTCCTCAACTACTGCAGCCTGGGACTTGCCCTTCCTCACTGGACAATTAGCCCTAAAGTGACCCGGTTCCTTACAATAATAACAGGTCTTTCCCGCAGTCTTACTAGATCATTCATTGCCGTTTCCAGCACCCGACCCAGTATTGTTGCCCTTGTTAAACCCCTTTTTATTTTTAGATTTCCCGGACTTAACAAACAACCCACTTCCACTTTCCCCGTTATCACCTATAGCTTTCTGACGAAGTTCCCTAGTATGAAGTGCTGCCTTCACTTCTTCTAAGGTCAATGAGTCCTTACCAACAACAAAAGACTCAAAAAAATTCGCAAAGCTAGACGGTAGAGAAACAAGTAAAATTAACGCAGCATCCTTATCATTTATCTTAACATCTAAATTACGTAAATCCAACAAAATAGAGTTAAGTTTTTCCAGATGTTCCCGTAAGGGCGTACTTGACTGCATTCAGAGGCTGAACAACCGCTGCTTCAGTAATAACTTGTTGGTCAGCGACTTAGTCATATACAACGACTCCAGTTTCAACCACAATTCCGCCGCCGTAGCCTGATCAGCGACCTCCGTGATGACATGATCATCCAGACTTAGCAAAATGGTAGAGTGAGCTTTCTCCTCCATTACTGCTAATTGCCCGTCAGTTGGTCCATCTTCCGACCCCGCAGTAGTACTCTTTGGAGCCAATGGACGCCAGATTTGCTGCTGTTTTAACAGAGCCTTCATCTTAATTTGCCATAGCCCGAAGCTATTCTTCCCGGTAAATTTCTCAATTCTAATTGTAGAATCTCCAGCCATTGTTTCACACAAAAACTCTCCAAGGATTGAACCTGAGCTCTTGATACCAATTGTTGTGCGACAGCGGAAGCAAAGGTGGAAAACAATAATGAAACAATCAAAAGATTCAATCAAACAATAAGAAAAGACACAAGAAATTTAACGTGGTTCACTATCAATGAGATAGCAACGTCCACCGGCACCGAGATCAAATACTTTCACTATGAACCGCAAAGATTTACAAGATGAATCAACCTCACTCACAAAGAACAATGTGTTCTCTTGTGATCTCTCAATTTGTGCATCAATCATGCCCTAACCCTAAAACAAGTTATTACAAGATTAAAATAAGTAACCGCCAAGAACAAGGTAAAATAACTGCTTCCCGTAGACATTGCCGACAAAGCCGAGTCGGCTGTACCACAAATACCTCACCGCCGAGTCGGCTTAGGCTCTCTAGAAAAACACGCAATTTGTCAGACTCTACCGCCGTGTCGGTGGCCACCTCACTGCTACGAAGAGCCGACTCGGCTAAACTTTCTGGAAAAGTTCATCATTCGCACCAATCAAAGCCGACTCGTCTCGAGTCCTATCACCATCAGCCGCCTACTCGGCTCATCATCGACTCATCTTCATCCATGGTAACTTAGTTTGAGTCACCATTAACCAACAACCATACTCCTTTTTTCTGATTCTCTACTCAATGTATAGCTCACACATACACTCTCCATTGATATAATTCCTTCAACATTGTAATGAGCTTTCAAGCTCCTCTATCCTTTAAACAGATAATGATACACTAACCTAGAATGGTAGATATAGCCTCATTGATGGTGAACCACCTTAAATCTTGGTGTTAATGTTTTATTTACTTTTATTGCTTAAATCACCTTAATGCTTGCATATAACCATGGTTCATTAGTGCACCTTTAAGCACCACGGTTAGGCCCATGCTTCTGTATTTGTTAGCCTAGCTACTCTTAACATATACTAACTTATTTGAAATTGAACCCAGCAAACAGAATATGTTCATATTTGTTCATTGAATACAACCTAGCATATTACTCAGAAATACCCACAAGTACAGCTCCAGCCTCCAAATGTACTGCTAAAAGAACTGCTCCAACCTGACTCAACACTCCCTGCACGTAGATGCATCAAGCACTCCACGAGCACACCAGATTCCAGTCACCTTGAACATTAATATACTTATTAAATAGAGACCAGAACATGAAGTCTTGGTTCAGTAGCTACCACATTAGAATTGTAGACCATGCTCACTGATGATTGTGTGACAGATGCGCACTTGCAATTGCAAACATTACCAATAGATCCTGCATAAGCTACTGTCAAAGAAGACATAAGAAAACATGGGTTGAGAAAATTAAGGACAACTTGAGTGAGTTGCACCTCTCCGAGAACCTGACTAGGGATAGTAATAGTTGGAGACGCCACTTTCTAGACTAATAAAAATTTCTTTTGTAGTCTTTCTTGTCCTAATGTCTAGTTATTTCTTATGCGATCATTTTTGTCTTTTTTGCTCAACATGTCTATTATATTGTCTCAACCCTTATATTCAGTGGCCGACCTAGGATTTGAATCATGGGGTTGCGAGTTTAAAAACGTCTTATTTTCATCAATAAGTAAAGCACAGCTTAAAACGACTACAACATAAATAAAGAAACCCAACATAAATTTAATACTCTATAAGTTAATTAAAATGATAGTTTTTAATGTTATTCATGAATAACAAGCAATTAAATCATATGTAAATACAAATACAAATTCTAATTCTGATGAATTGAAATTATCATAATTTAAAGCAAATTAAAAATATGATTTATGAACAAATAATACCCAAATCATACACAAACAATATTGATTTTATCATAATTTAAAGCAAATTAAAATTAAACCCAGATCAAATCATACTCAAATTCACATTACAATAGTTAATTAAATTCTAAAAAAAATCTAAATTCTAATTCAATTTTAATAATTTACCTAATATAATTATGGGGGATTGGACTATGGGGCTGTGGACTATGGGCAACAATGGTGCAGTGGCGCCGGCCGTGGCTGTGGGCCGGCTACGAGCAAGCGACAAGCCGACAACAATAGTGCTCGACAGCTTGAGAATTTTGAAATATAGATTGGATAGAAGAAGAGTCAAAAATGGGAGAATTAAGGAAATTAAATACTAGTTATTAAGATAATTGCTTTTATAAAGTATTAATTATGTTAAAATTTTAAATTAACAAATGTGAATGTTGTTCCCTAAAGGTGTGAAAGTGGAATTGATTGTCCATATTTGACAATAGGTCATGGGTTCGAGACCTACTTATTACTTTCTTGATTTTTTCAATGGGGTTGCATATGCAACCCCATCACCTAAGCTAGGTCCCCCACTACTTATATTAGCTAATGCTGTTTTTCTGCATGTAGTTTTGCTTTTGAGGGAACAATGTCAATAATATCCTCTATATGCAGGGTTCTTACCTTTTGGGGTTAAAATTGACTGCTTTTTCTGGCACTCCCTCTCAAGAAAGTACGAGTATGAATTGTCCGTTACATTCCGTCATCTAGATCTTATTTTCAAACGAGATATTGGATTGATAATGATGAGGAAGACATTGATTAATTAATGAATTATTCTATATTTAAATTTAAATATCCAATATGGCTAAAAATAAAATAATCATTAAAATTTACTTATATAAATTAAATGTTTTAAACCCCTGCTTGGTATGGGTATTATACTAGTAGATCATTAATAAACAGCTTTAAAATTGACTATGTAAAAATAATTAGTAACATTTTTTACAAGGTATGTGACGTTAAGTTATTCGAACACCATCATTCCACCTCGGCTCTTTCTATTTGTGGCAAATGAATAAATTCACTCTCTCGTCATTCCAACTTTTTGTTTGATTATTTTGAACAGCCAGTGTACAATGAGATCGAAGTCTCTCAGGTCCAACGTGCTGGACCAAAGTCTAATTTTGAGCTTATATGTAAATATGTATATGTCATTATAATTAATTAACTCTGTCTTTATGCCCTACTTAAAGTGATCTAATTAAAGTTAAAGGGTTTGGGCTTAAATGTATCAATAGGTTGTGGGCCTTAAATGTGTAGAGACTTATTTTATGACTGAGTTTTATGATGGGCTGAATATCGTCACAAGCTATTATATATATAGCAGTTATGGTCCCTAGGTTATGAAAGCTAAAATAACGCGGAATTAAGGTTAAGAAATGTGTTTAGGGTTTATGAATACTGTTTGTATTACTCATAATTGAATAATTACAGCCCTATAAATATACAAGCTAATAATCTAACTTAGGTAACAAAATAATCTATGGAATAATTTGCTACTTTAAAAACGGAAAAGAATAATTACAAATATTCCTAAATATTCCTACACTCCCCCTCAAGTTAGGTTATAGGGTTGCCAATGCCTAACTTGAACAATGTCTTCGTGAAGACTTCAGCTGAAACTGCTTTTGTGAGAATGTCTGCAAGTTGGTCTTCAGATTTCACGTGAGGAATGCGAATAATTTTGTTCTCCAATTTCTCTTTGATAAAGTGTCTGTCTATCTCCACATGTTTAGTTCGATCATGTTGAACAGGATTTTCCGATATATCGATGGCTGCTTCTTTATCACAAAAAAGAGTACATGTCTCAGATGATGGAAAGTTTAGTTCACCCAGAAGTTTCTTGAGCCACAATACCTCTGTTATACCTTTAGCAACTCCTCTAAATTCAGCCTCTGCACTTGACAGAGCAACTACCTTTTGTTTCTTACTCCTCCAAGTGACCAAATTACCTCCTACAAGGGTAAAGTACCCTGATGTGGACTTTCTGCTATCACGATCTCCTGCCCAGTCAGCGTCAGTATAAGCTACAAGGTCGAGGTGCCCGTTTTTGCCAAAGAAGACTCCTCTTTCACTTGTACCTTTCAAATATCTCAAGATTCTCATAACAGCTTCCAAGTGTGAAATTTGAGGTGAATGCATAAATCGACTAACAACTCCCACTGCATAAGCTATATCTGGTCTGGTATGAGCAAGATAGATCAGCTTCCCTACTAGTTTCTGATAGTTCTCTCTATCTGCCGATTCCCCTTCAGGTGAGGTTTGCAATCTGTGATTAGTAACAATGGGAGTATCAGCAGGTTTACAATCAAGCATACCTACTTCAGCAAGAAGGTCCAAGATATACTTTTTCTGATTTATGAAGATTCCCCTTTTCGATCGATAAACCTCAATGCCAAGAAAGTATTTCAAGTTTCCCAAGTCTTTCATCTCAAACTCCTTAAACAGTTTCTCCTTCAGATTCTTGATTTCCTCCTCGTTATCCCCAGTTATCACCATATCGTCAACATAGATTGTCATTTTTCCATTTACTTTCTTCAAGAACAGAGTGTGGTCAGAGTTACTCTGTTTGTACCCAAATTTCTTCATAGCCATAGTAAATCTCCCAAACCAAGCCCTTGGTGATTGTTTTAAACCATATAGAGCACGCCTAAACTTACATCCTTCTCCCAGAGAGAAATCACTTGAGAACCCAGGAGGAGCATGCATATACACTTCTTTTTCGATTTCTCCATGAAGGAAGGCATTCTTTACATCAAACTGATACAACGGCCAATCTTTATTTGCAGCTATCGAGAACAAAACTCTTATCGTGTCAATCTTTGCCACAGGTGAGAAGGTTTCAGAATAGTCGATCCCATAGGTTTGGGTGTACCCTTTTTCCACGAGCCGAGCTTTGTATCTCTCAATAGTACCATCTGCATGATACTTAATTGTAAACACCCATTTGCACCCTACAGTTTTCTTGCCTTCAGGCAGAGTACATTGTTCCCATGTGTTGTTTTTCTTGAGAGCCACAATTGCATCTTCCATTGCCTTACGCCACTTCGGGTTCTGAAGTGCTTCATTAGTATTTCGAGGAATAGAGTTGGAGTATAGACTGGTTTGGAAAGCCCTGGCTGTTTGGGCCAGTCTATTTCCTTCATCTCTGCCAATAGGGTATCTCGATCTCTGCGACTCAAACTCGGGGTCATAACTCTTTGGAGGAACCCCTCTAGTTCTCCTTGGGGGCAATTCATACCTGCATGGAGACTCAGTAGTACTAGATATATCAATATCAACAATAGGAGGTTCAACTATTACCTCTTGAGGCTCAGATATAACCTCTTCACCAGAAGATGCATCAGACAGGGTGGGAATAGCCTGAGGAGAAGGAATGACTATAGTCTCAGTAGCAATATCGGTGGGATTACCTACTTGCTCTTTGGGGTCTAGATCATCAGAAACAGAATAGATAAGCCAGCTCAAGTCATCACATGTGGTCTCCCCCTGAGGACAAAGCTGGGGATAGAAATATGACGTCTCAAAGAAATCACAATCCAGAGTAGTATAGAGTTTATTATGAGCCGGATCAAAGCAACGATACCCCTTCTGATTAACACCATAGCCCACAAAGACACATTTGACAGCCCAGGGTTCAAGTTTGTGGCGAGTAGGTTTGGGTAAGTGAACATAGACAGTGCACCCAAATATGCGGGGGGTAAGGAATGGGTAGAGGGAAGGGTATAATGTGTTTGGAGGGTTGCAAGAGGAACTTTAAAGTGGAGGGTTTTGGAAGGTAGTCTATTGGATAGGTATGTGGCAGATGCAAGGGCTTCAGGCCAGAAATAGGATGGAACATGGGCTTCAAACATAAGGGCACGACTCATTTCAAGAAGAGTCCGGTTCTTTCTTTCGGCTACCCCGTTTTGTTGTGGGGTATGGGGACAAGAAGTTTGATGTATAAGACCATGAGAAATAAAAAACTGTTCCATGTGTTGGTTAAGGTACTCCTCCTCGTTATCAGATTGAATGATTTTAGGTTGAGTGTTGAATTGGGTTCCAATCACATTATAAAATTTCACAAAGGCATCAAAGACATCAGATTTATGTTTCAAAAAATACACCCAACACATTCTAGTACAATCATCAATAAAAGAGACAAAATAGGAGAATTTCTGGTTTTTAAACTCAAGAGCTGTGCCCCACACATCAGAATGTATCAAATCAAAAGGTTTGCTGCTACGACTACTACTAGGAAAATATGAGTGTTTGTGACTTTTGGCAAGAATACAAGCTTCACAGTCCAGGGCTAAATTAGAATTACTAAGTGACGGAAAAAGACGTTTTAGATACCCTAGTGATGGATGTCCAAGACGTCAATGGCAAGTCCATAACTGATGATCAGGAGACCCATGAGCAAGCGAAGTGTGACCCGTTTGAATCGCTTCATCCACATAGTATAATTCGTCTCGTTCAGTACCACAACCAATGATTTTCCCTGTCCGAGCATCCTGCACAACACAATCAGTGGAAGACATGATAACAATGCAATTGAGTTCTTTAGTCAATTGACTAATAGATAATAGTTTATGAGATAGACTGGGAACAAGAAGACAATTTTTTAAATGAAGAGAAGGAGAAATATTAACACTTCCAGCCCGATCAACACTAATACATTCACCATTTGCTGTTTGTATATGAGTACGAGAAGTGGGAACGGTGGATAAAAGGTTAGACGGATCAAAAGTCATAGTGTCTGTCGCCCCGCAATCAAAAATCCAAGGGAGCGCGACATTATGACCAAGTAAATTCAGACTTGATAATGAAGAAGTGGGTTTCGGGTGGGTTGGCATATTTCTAGGATTTAGGGTGTAAAGATTAGCAGTGGTCTCCATATAAAAAACTTTGGAATTTCTCTCTCTTCCAAAATTAGATTCTTTAGTATGGTTTAGAAATTCTCTTTCTTCTTCTTTCTTTTCCATGAATATGTCCTTGGCTTCTTCCATTCTTGTTTGCCTAACTAATACCACTGATCTGCTCTCTTCTTTGTCTTCTCCATGAAAACGTCTCATTTGTTTTCCTTGCCGGAAAAATCGAACGAACGGGAATACTGCTTTTGATTTTCCCTCTGTCCTCTTGCTGGATCTGGTTTTGTGTTTGAATTTTTTGTGATGTTGGGTAGGTTTCCCGATTCCGGTCATATAGTTCATCGGAAAAAAAGGTCCGGGGTGGTAAGAGACACTTTTGTTGGTGTTTAACTGTTCAAGTTGCAACAAAGGTGTCGATGATGGCAACCGAATTTTAGTTTCCATTTCAGGTAAATTTTTTGGGTAGATGATGAATACCGATAAGGTGAGCCGGTTATAGGTCGCCGGAAAACACCTTCGGCTCTGATACCATGAAAGCTAAAATAATGCGGAATTAAGGTTAAGAAATGTGTTTAGGGTTTATGAATACTGTTTGTATTACTCAGAAATGAATAATTACAGCCCTATAAATATACAAGCTAATAATCTAACTTAGGTAACAAAATAATCTATGGAATAATTTGCTACTCTAAAAACGGAAAAGAATAATTACAAATATTCCTACAGGTTATACATATTCTTTTTCTCCTGACATCCCATTATCAGAGAGAATTAAAGAGTGATAACATTAAGGGGTCGCTTGGATTGAGAGTAAATATTTAAGGTAGTAAAAAAAGTCAAACTAATGTAACAAAGGTAATTAGATATGCAAATGAAGTTATTGAAATAATTGTGATAGAGGTAGAATAGGAGTAAATAAAAAATGATGAATAGAAAAAGAGTTTGATTTCACTAATTTGGAGGTAAAGAATTCCCCCACCTCCTCCTAGGGTAAATTTATACCCCAAAATAAGGGAACTTATTGCTATTTTCTCTATTTTTTCATTACCTTCTAATTCATTCTTCCATTTCTCCAACAATCAAATTCCTTTAATCACCTACCTAACTAACCTTAAATTCCTACTTTGACTTTTATTACCCCTTAAATATTGACCCCTAAGGGTCGTCACTTTAGGGAATACGTCTTAATCTAGAAGATCCATACGCTCTCATTTTCAAGATTATCTACCATGCTATGGAATCAGGTATTCTTCAATTTTGTCTTTACAGTTAGTTCTTCTAATTCAACATAATCGATCCTGTTTGTTAGTAATGGTATTCACCATTGTTTTGTCCCATCACAACCCATCAAACTTTAATGTTTACTTATTGTATTCTTATTGCCCATGAAAACGATGATATATTAGAGATCAAACGTTTCGTTTCAACCTTTAATATCACTAAAATCGAAAGTGCGAAGTCTTGTGTGAAACAAATTACGCTATCAAATAAAATCGATGTTTGTAGGTAATAAAAATGCATCAAAAACGATACAAAAGATTTAACGAGGTTCATCCAACTTGGGCTACGTCCTCCGGTGTGTAGTACTCCATCTCTTATATTATCAAAAGGAGTTCAAAGAACTCTCAAGTATAGAGTATTACAATAGAAGAATATGCTAATGTATGGTTTGGGGTTATTTTGTGGATGTTCTTGGTGACCATTTGAGCTCACTATATATAGTGTAATTACGTTCAATGAGTTAAACATATTTAAGACTATAGATTAATGCATAAGAAAACAGTCACAAGTAATTCGAAGAGCCAAAACCGGAACCAAGGACCCCTGTTTCCAGGCTGCTCGTTCGAGCACTTGCTGCAGCAGGCTACTGTCTGCTGGTCTATGGTGGGCTCGTTCGAGCTATTTGGAGCTCGTTCGAGTTGTTTGGGGCTCGTTCGAGCAAGGGCCATCTGATGGTACTGCAGTATACTCACAACACAGCTTGACTAACACATGGCTTGTTCTAAGCATCTTTGACTAGTACATCAAAACACTTGCAAGTTGCAACTTCCTCATTTATATCACATTCATTGTGTTACCTTAATCATCTTCATTACTCCCATGTTTAAGACTCACACTTAAACACCCAAAATTAAGTCACTACCTTAACTACATATTAAGTGACTAATTAAAACACCCATAAAGATTCCACATCTATGCATGGTCTTTGTATGGTGCACTCAAGTCAGCTATTCATAACAGCTTATTTATATTATCCTTAATGTCTACTTACAATAGACCTAATATCCACCGAAAAAGTACTTAAAATGCCTACTTATAATATTCTTAATGTCTACCGAGAAACTTAGTCTACTAGCCTATTTACCATATTCGTAATGTCTACTTACAATATACTTAATGCCCACCGCGTAAGTACTTAAGTTCTTACAATATTTTAAATGCCTACTTACAATATTCTTAATGCCTACCGAGAAACTTACTCTATATTTTCCTTTTCGGCCAGCTCAATTTTAGATGTCTCTCACAAGAATTTGTGTATCTTTAATTGTTTTTTCATCTCAATTCTATTATATTTTGTAAAAGTAAGAATTTGAGTGATTTTAATTTGTGGGAATATCAAACGATTTAATTTTTAGTTGGATTTGATTTAGAAATTTGATTAATTTTTCTTTTCAAATCCATTGAAATTGAAGAATCAAGATGAGCTCCTTTGGATCTTTTCCATTTGCACCTAACGGTTTAGATTCTATAGGTTTTTGACCTCAGTTTTCTATTTAGTGTCGTTGTTGATTATTTTTGAATCTTAGGCGAAACATAAAAAAAGGTGTTTGTATAAGTAAAGTTTTGGTTTTTTCTCTCCAACTATGCATCATATAATTTCTTTTTTTTTTTTCGCATCATATTAATGTCAAAGAAATGTACAAATTTAAGATCATATGATAAGGTACTTGTACACATACCAAACTTTTAATAATAAGAATTAACTCAATTTAAGTCCATTTATAAATTGGGTCCTAAACAGTTGTATCTTCAAACTGCCTCAGAAAAGACCTAATTCTAATGTAAATGAACAACCTGAATTTGTCAAGATGAAACTCAGGTAGTTGAAGAGGGTGTGATCACTCATCAGTTATTAGTCATCATTCATAATATTAGGTCATGGGAGTGTGTGATCATTCCGAACCCGACCTAAACCCTTAACGTTGGTAATGATAATGAAAACTAGTGTAATTTTGATTGAATTTCTTAGTTATCTTGATAGTCATGCCCGTCCAACTTCAACCATCTCATCTTCTTTATAAAATTCATTTCAATTCATTACCATTGGAGAAGTAGTATTAGGTGGTAATGAAAATTTATTAACAAAAACACTTTTTTGTGATTAAAGTTTCTTCACCATGGGAATGACATGGAACTTTTGATAAAATTTTACACTATAAATCATTCTCATTACCACTATATAGTATTGGTAAAACACCATATCAAGTGTGCGTTATCATAGTTGAAGACCTAACTAACGCGTTTTCTAAACAGAGCAAATAAAACAAGTTGACAGCATCACTAATTGCATGGAAATTAATAGACATTCTAGAAGGAATTAAGGGAGCAATAACAATTAAAAAATATGCATGATAGGAATGAACCATCAAATTAAACATTATCCCTTAAATAGGTAATAATAGCCACAACAACATCAACACACTTATCCAAATTTGGCAATAATTCCTGCTTCCCTTGCAAGTAGTAAACTAGTAATCCAAGTTCAATTCTTTTCTTTTTTCCACTAATTCAAAGGCTTTTGACTCCTTCCCAAATTCATGGTTTCTGATCATGATTCGGAGATGTGCTGACTTTGAAGCTAATATTATCATGCTTATCTTATTTTAGTACTCTCCCATTAACTCACGATATGGTGAAGATAATATTTTCATTTACACAATGTAATGATACAATATAATTACCATCACGAAAGTCAATTATTTTACTTTTTCTTTGGGATTAAAAATATAAATAATGGCTTCACCAAGAATTTTTTTTATTTAAGTTTTTATTTTTATTTTTATAATTGAGAAATAAGTTTTGGTTAAAAATAATTTGGAAAATAATCTTCAAATTAAGTCGATGATGAGACAACGAATTTAAATATGCATGAGTTACGAATTCGGGGTGTAGGGCCAATGGGTCAAACTTGCAATTGAGAACATCGGGAAATCGTTGTCAATTAATAAATTTAGGAGTAATAGTAGTCCCTCTAATTAGTCTCCATATATCTAATTGATACCATGTATGCTAGTTAGAAAAGATGAACAATTCACTCTTTTAATTATATGGGAGATTAGATATGAAGTAATATACTAGGGTTTTTTCACGTTACTCGATCAATTCCCTAATTCTCTATACATAAGAGATACAATGCTAGGAATTAAGAGGCCCTAACTATAGTATAATCCATAGGAATCTTAGTCCAACTCAATGTATTATGTATGATACTTATGAATTGAAAACTTTAGTTTTATTTTAAAGTATTGGTACTTCCTTTAACAATCTCCCCAACAAGCTAAGTCCAACACTCTCTCTATCCTCAAATGTCACCTTTTTTATTAACTCACACACAACACCATTATCATGTTTGTGGCCTAGGCTACCACTTTCAACTTGTAACTCATACTAGTTGCTCTCACTCCATTTTTTCTTTCATGAGCACAAGGCTCCCTCTAATGACCTGCAAAGTCCCTATACATGCTTTGAAGGTACATCCTTTTGCGTCTAACTGACCCAATGAGATGAGGTTCCTCTCAAACTTAGATACATAACTCACATCACCAAGTCTACTTTTTCAATCTCCGCGTGTCTCAATTATAACCTCTCCTATACCTTCTAGTTGCATCTCTTTGTACAACATTTGTATGTCCCTCTTCTTTTTACAATAGTAACACTCTTTGTTACTAAGATCACCCCTCATTTGAGACTTTCCTTTTCCTTGATATCCCTTTTTCTTGGTTCCCCCTCTGTTAGAATCCTCATTATACAAGTCGTCCCCAACACTCTTCTTTTCTTCCCCTTCTCTTGTCACCATGAGGATTAATACGTGATCTAGAGTAATGGAGTCCCTACGTATGAGCAATGTTTAGACTGTATTTCTATAGTACTTGGAAAGTGAAGCCAAAAAGATTAAGGCTTGCTCCTCATGCGTCAACTTTTCATCGACATTCGACAATTGGCACACCAATTTGTTGAATGTGTTTATGTGATCGTGCATTGTTGTATCTTCATCCTTCATGAGTCCGATACAACTCCCATCTCAAGCATAATTTATTGGCTAGGGATTTTAAAGTATACACTGTGTTTAATATCTCCAACAATTCACTGAGATGGGCCTCTTCCAAATAATGATACTTGATATCGGGTGCAATGGCAAGCCGGATTGTGCTTACCGCCTTTTTCATTGTTTCCCATATTTTGTTCTTGATGTGATTTGGTTTTTCTTTTCGACTTTAAGATAAGCTGAGTTTTTGTAACGTTCATCATAACTCGACTACATAGTTAAATTATTTATATGCTTACCTTTTTGTTTTTTGTGACAATTAGTTCCCAAAAATATTAATATCATGCATGTTGGAGACTCCCTTTCTAAACAAGAATTAACTTATATGTTTCCCTAACACTAGTTAATCGCGATAAAGTTTTGAAATATTATCTCATCTAAAATATTTGTAATTTCTTTTTGGCCGAAATTATAAGTTACACCGGAGAAATGAGAGGGCAAGATGCTCTTGATTTTCACATGCTAATTTGCTCATCTTGATTTATAACGAATATAAAATGACTTTCGTGAATCAAAATTTCTCTAATCTTTGTTAACTTAGTCTGTACTTATTAACTAACTCACTTAGATTATAGAAAATACTTTTAACCATCATCATCATCAATTGAATATCCCGCTCGAAAACAGGATCTGAGTAAGTAAAAATGACGAACAATTCATATTTGTACTCTCTTGAGAGGGGTACCAGAGAAAGACGGTAAATTTTACCCCAGATGATAATTCTAATATATTACTTTTTAAAATTTTAACGATTCCATCTTTCAAGTATCAAGTTTCAAATGTCCAACATTTGAATATGACAATGCTTTCAGAATGTGTTGCTTAAATATTGGTTGTTAGTCGTTATAAGCTAGCTTTGTGTTAGGATGGTTTATCCCATATTAACAAATTGAAGACAGTGTGCACACTTTATAAGCTATTGGAGACCTTCTTCCCATTCTCATATGATTTTAGGATAATATATATCTCATTGGCTTATGAAGTGTGTGTACCTTGTGTCTCCCAGTTAATGTGTGCTGACATTCGCAATAAGTCCAGCCTAATTTAACGGTTTGTAAAAATTATGATGGAAAAATTTTTGTTCATAAAAAATTTGACAAGGAAGTATAAGTGAAACATTTGAGTTTGATAGTTTTGACACTAAAAAATACATCAATTTACCAGTAAGCATTTTCGTTGGTAATTTGTAGGTGCAAACCATTTACCAACAATATACCAACAAAGGGGATTATGAGGTACTTACTAATATTTTTTTAAACAAATAAAGTTTTCTCTGCTATTTCATTTTGATCATATCTATTGAGATACTAAAATCGACAAGATATTGGTTTCACCCTATATAAACCAAAAAGACATTAAATTAACAAAAAATTCTTGATATGCATCTCATGCATACTTAGTTTCTAGTACAAAGGACAAATTCTCACTTGTACTATCCAAAAATTAGTTATTCCAATAATGCATATTAACAATGTCATTTAGTATAAATATATCTTTGTAAAGTAAATTAATGCTAGTGTACAAAGCTTAATTAATAGAGGTCCATACTTTCTATGATAGTAACAAGCACTAATAAGCAAGTAGGGCTATAAAAGACCCACCACCACCAACTTGCCATTACAAGACAAATAAAGGCAAACAACACCCATTTAAAAAGCCACAAACCATTCTCCCTTCTTTCCATTCCACCATTCTCTCTCTTTCTCTTCCTAACTCAAAACAATTATAACAAGAAAAACACCCCTTTTTTTTTAGAATCTTACATTTTAATTACACAAAAAAAAAATTAATATAAAATAAAAAATCACACACACATCTAAAAATATGTTGCGTACATTGGCAACTTTGAGGCAGCAAGTTATAACCAAAAGAAAGAGTCCAAAAGTTGCTGATGAGACTATGTTTAGCAACCTAAACTTAGATGCGTCTGCGATGCCTATTTACGCACATCATGAGATAAACCGAAGCCCGCGCCATGCTTGGCACGGGCTATCGGTTATCTCCACGATCTTCCGCATTCCGTTCTCGATCCTCTCGTGTTTCTCTCAACACCATGGAAATGCTACTGATGCCATTTGGGTAAGTGGTGAAATGGTGAGAACTTCAGAGATTGATCATCTTATGATAAGTGATAGCATGCGCTATGCAATTTTGATGTAGAATCACCTACTCTTCATTATTAATCTTTGATTTTATTAGCCAATATGATCAATAGTTAGAGTTGGTACAAATTGTTTTTCTGCTTTTATTGGGCTTTTAGGGAGGGTTTTGGGGATTACTCCAATTAGAGGAAATATATATGTATACTGTTACATGTTAGAACTCCTAATTGGTGTATGTAGTTTGTACATTTTAGCCAATTACATCTTGGAAAATAAGGGTTTATTTTTGTCGATTTTTTTATATTTTATTTTGTCGTTAATGAATTAACTTAACCAAAAGTTTGAATTTATTAATATTTACTTTAAATGAGGGGTAGTTGACATTTGAAAACATAACCTCTCATATCACGCTGGCTTCTAATATTATCTTGACAATGAACCAACTTAATGTTTAAGCTGATTGTTAAAGCCCACAGTATATATGTTATATACTATATCATTTGGAAATATAGAGCAAATAATTAGTATTTGTTCATTATATGTGACAATTTTTTAAGAGCACATATTATGTAAAAATCTTATAAGAAATATAGAATAAATTTAAAAGGACACGGAAATATTAGAATTTAGGACTAGATTAATCCAATATTCCACCTTCAACGATGAAAATGGGCAATGATGTGAAATGTGTGAGACTATGACATAGAGCATCTACAAATGCTCTTTTGGGTGGTTAATGGCTACTGATTGCACGTTAAGCCAATCCTAAAGTAATACTTTCCTAATGAAACTTACGAGTGGTTTTTCTAATTAAATAAAAACTTTTATTCAGATAAATAAAAATTTCTATTGTAAATTTAATGGAAGTTACCTCAACAAGTTGTAAATTTATTGTAGAGATAATGTACTAAAAGGTAAAAGACACTCTCAATCAAAATACGTAACTTAAAGGATTTTAATTCTATGAATAGATATAATCCTTCAAACTACAATACAGTTAATAGTCATCATGCTTTTTAAGTTTTTGGCTTTTTTACGTGGTAATTAATTATTTTTTTAATTAATTTGAGTGGTAGCCGTAAACTTTTAACTTCTTTACTTGATAGGTAAAAAAGTTAAGCTTTTTGTTAAATTTACATTATTATTAACTAAGATGAGCAACTTTTTCAAGATCACCCTTCACTACAAAAAAAACGACAAAACTAGCGACAAAGGGCTTTTTTGTCGCCAAAATTGTTGTTCAAAATTTTTAAACGGTTCAATTTTTAGTAATTGCGCGGGAAACTTTTATGCGACAAAATAAGCGACAAATGTTTTTGTCGCCAAACTGTTATGTGACAAAACTCTTTGTAGCCTATTTTGTAGCCAAACTTTTATGCTACAAAATTGGTGACAAAACTTTTTTGTCACATAGAGTTATTCATATTATTTAAACACTCCATATTCATCACTTGTATACGTCTCCCATTTTATTTCATCTTCCATTCTCTCCATATTCTCCCATCTTCCTTCTCTAATACATTTCTTCTTCTTTCCTAAACCCTCATAAACTTATTTCTACAAGAAGCTTAATCACTTCATTAATGGGAGCTACAACAAGAAGCTTAATTAAACACTTATCTTCTCTCTAATCTCAAACTTTTTGAAAAATCTTCCCAACATTGAGTTTTAATTGCTACAATCTGGGTTATTGTTCTTCGAGTTTGGGTTGTTGTTCTTCGAGTTTGGGTTGTTCTTCGTTTTTTTATCTCCGTTTTTTTCTTCGATTTAGTGTTGTTGTTCTTCGATTTTGTTCTTTGTTTTTTTTTCAATTTTTCGCTTTTGTTTGTTTTTGTTGTTCATGTTTTTGTTCTTCAATTTGGTTTTTCATTCTTCATTTTTTTAAAGTTTTTTACTTCTTTTTTTTTCAGTTTTTTTGTGTTGGATTATTGTTTTTTTGTTTATGTTCTTCATTTATTTTTCAATTCTGGGTTTTTTTGTTCTTTCATATTATTGGACCATTTATGATTTTTTTATAAATTTATCAATTTTTCAGAATTTGGAAAGGATAACCTTTTGTCTACTATATGAAAAAGTTGAAAGTTCGGGATCACCATATAAATTAAACAAAAAGAGCTATCTGTGACGTGGAAAAGTTCAATACTCAGGGTTACCACGTGGAATTTCCCTTATTATAATATGAAAAATTTACTTTTTTACATAATATTTTATAAGTTTTGAGTTTTGCTTTTCTTACTTAGACTTAAAAGATGAATTTAAATGATAATAGTCGAACAAAAAATAGATATATAATTACCAAAAGTTGGTTGAATTTAACTATTTTGATAAAAACATTGGACTCATAATGAAATATGCAACGAGGAAACCTACAATAATTTAAAATCTAATAAGTAGTGAAGAATAAGTAGACACACCACCTTTCATTCACAAATCATTAGAGGACCTATGATTGATTCTCTTTTAGGAGCCTATACTATATACAAGTATAAGTGAACTTTCTTGTTTACCATTTATTTATATATATATATTCTCCCCACATTCTACATTGATAAGTGAATTTAACACAACAAAAATATCATTTAATTGGGTTTGTTAGCATCATGAGTCACATCAAATCTTGACTTGCCATGTAATCCTTTGTATCCCTAACATTGATTCTCCTCTTCTATATATGGGTGAGATTATACATAAAAATAATAACAGAATAAATTTCGTAAAATAAACTAAAATAACACATAAAACAAGATATAGTGATAAATTGGAGTAGATAACAATTTTAAAAGAAAAGAGTAAAAGCACACTCTCAGTATTCTGTATAAGGCAGTGTCCGGGTGGGGATTTTATATTTCCTGAAAAATGCAGACAAATCATACCCGTTTCTCCGGGGAAGGAGAAAAGAGAGATGCGCGAAGTCAAGAAACTCCCAGCTGATACTTTCGCCCAATAGGGGTCGAACTCCAAATCTTTTACTCTACATACAGATGTTCTATCCAGTGAGTCACAAGTGCTTTCAAAAGAAAAGAGTCCAAGCAAATAAAAGCTAAGACATAATTATAAAAAAAAATTATAAATTAAAGATAAGAATTGTTGAGAAATATTATATATTAAGTTCCAACTTCCAAATCATGAGGACAACATCGATCCACATGATACAGGAAAAGATAAGGCCATGCAAATTATTACTAACAAACTTTAAATCAAAGATATGGAGAACAAATTCTGTAAGGAACATTTCTTGCATTTAGTCGAGAAAAGCCAATAAGAATATGTTCTGTACATGTCTTTCCCTGCATAACCAACCAATGTTTGCTTTCTAACATTATTTTCTCAACACTTCTATCTTCTTAATGTTGCAAAGCAAAACTATATATTCCCTTTCTTTTCTCTTACTACAAATTCCTCCCCTTCTTTTTTTTTTCTTTTTTTTCCACGTTCATATCTTTATTTTACAATACTAATTAAAACTCGACAAAAGAAGGAGATTGCAAATGGGGAATCGTTTCTGACATTTAAGAAAATGATGGGTTATTTGAAAATAGAAAACTCACCAAGTTTGTCTGTCCGTAAGAAATTGCAAT
>CM033450.1:19595404-19862904 GCA_019425755.1 Amaranthus cruentus | reverse complement strand
GATGAATGGGTACCACATGAGTTTCTATGAAAGAAATATAGTAAATTGAGGTCGACTGACTAAAATAAAAATTATAACATATTTTAAGAGAGAAAGAAGTACAACTCTCTCTAAATTATTCAAATTAGTAAACTAATGTCAACTTTTTAGTTGTTTAACTACTAAAAATGGTCAATAATCAACTAAAAATCTAACAAAAAATCAATTAATAAAATAATATTTAAATAATATTTAACGTTTTAAGTGGGGAATGATACTTTATGTTGCTATATCAATCCCATAACACACAAACACAAAATTCTTGACTTTTTCCTACTATGTGAACAAAGAAGAGTATAGTGACATAACATCAAAGAGAAGATTTATTCCTTTGCAATAAATAGTCAATCCTTATTGACAAAATATAAAAAGTCAAAGGCAAGATATTGGTAGGCAAATCATTAATAGATTTAAAAGCCAATTAAAATTGAAAGGAATATACCATAACTAAAATAATAAAAAAGAGTAATAATAGTAAGGAATGATGTGGTTCGATCTATATCCATGTTAAGTGGGATACAAGCAATGGAAGTAAGCTATGCAATCCAATCATATTAAGCTCATATAAATGGGAACAAACCACCCACTACCTTTACTCATAATGAATACGTTCACTTAATGAATCATTATATCCCTTTGTGTTTTGAATCACCTAAATTCTCGCTGCTCCTGAGTATCATTATTCTTTTTTATACAGGTAGTTAATGATCTCCAAGCAACACTGCTAATCAATTTCTCTCTACAAAGGGATCTCACCTTCTGGGGGTAAATTGACTGTTTTTCTGTAGTATTTCCCCTCAAGGGAATACGGATATAGATTGTCCATAATATTCTCTCACCCAGACCCTGTTTTTAAGTGGGATATTGAATTGTTAATGATGACGACGAATATTCGTTCCTTCTAGAAAAAGTGGGGATAAATAAGCTCAAGAGACCAAAGTCAACCCACTCATTTCATCAAACACCATCTAAGCATCTTTCTTACTGTATTATTTTACATTCTTTATCCTTCTATAACCTGCCTCCTTACTCGTACAATAAATTAAGTTACGGTAAAATAACAATGTTATCTTGTATGTTAATGGAGGGAACAAATCATGATTGCTAACAATATAAAATTAAATTAATCTTATAGTGAACGCATCATCTAAATCTCTACAAACAGATAAAAGGGTAAATTAATCGTTTTTAAAGATAGTGACAATCTAACCTTCATCTCACAAAAGTGGAAAGGAACATTTTGAACTAGCTAGTAGATTAATCCATGATTAGCTTATTAAAGAGATTTAGAGGTTCAAATAAAACATTGATTGGCATAACAAATTTCGGATCAAAATATGATTGTGACAATGATTATGTATATCCTCTATTTATTATTATGAATAATTTTGCAGTTATCACGTCAAATGGTTGTACTAACTTTAAAATATTCACAATGTGGCTATAATAATTGTTGGTAACGGTCACGAAACCACCTTAATATAGATTCACTATTCAATGGTTCAAATTTCATATATATATATATATCTATTCTCTAAGTGATGTGAACTAAGGAAAGATGGGGAGGTGACAACCTCATACTTTTACCTACTCTCGACAATTATAAAACAACTTGTCTTTAGCACTAACATAACATTGTTCAAACAACAGTTTAGGAAACCCCCAATTGGCTATAGTAATCTGCAACTTATAAAGGGAAGTGGGATCCCAACACAAATCAGAAACAGGGAAATACAGGGGAAAAGTTGGCCTATAGCCAGAGTTGTTCGGGTTTTAGGTCAAGTGTTTTGAGTCGGTTCAAAATCGCGTTTTGTGTCCACATTTATTTTTACATAATTGTAAATCTACTTTTAAGTCGGGTGAAATCAATTTTGATTGCAGAATCAGATGAATATCGAATTGTAACACCTCTACCTATGACTATTAGTTTAAGTTTTTAGACCCAACACTTAACATCGTGTTCGTAAAGGGCATTTAAGTCATTTGACATGACCCAAAAAACAAAGGCACATATAGACCTCTAGTTATAAATAGCAAACAAGTAGACTACATAATTTTTGAGTGAGTAGTGAGTAGTGAGTACTATTAGTAGTGGAGTACAATCTTTAGGCAAACAAGCATATTTGTCCAATACAAATAAAAGTAAAGAAGGTAAAGAAAGAAAAAGGAAGGGAAGGCAGGACTAAAATGAAGGTGCACTTAAGAAAACACAAGGGAAGGCAATAAGGTAGCTATCAAGCTTTGGTTGTTCTTAAGTGTTTCCTCTTTAAAGAGGATTTTTCCAGATGCAAGGAATTATGCCCATGTTTACCCCACAATATTAGCTACTTGTTTGAAAATGACTGAATTAATAAAGTAAATTATCAAGTAAGAATGGCAATAATAGAGTCTTTAGGCTCATAAAGTTGCACTATTTCTTTCCTTTTCTTAAGGGGGTGGGGGGGAGTAGGAAGGGATCTTAGCTTTGCAGGTACAAAACAATAAACAAATAGAAAACACATTTATGGTAAATGACCCCTTGATTAATCAGTGGGCTATCAATTAATCAGTGTAGAACTCTCTGTACTGAAAAAAGTGCTTTATAGTAAGCATACATAATAAGGTATTATGATATCATAATGGCCCGATTTAGAACGGGTTCAAACACCAGCTTTCTGGTGCCCCAGCCAGTTTTAGTTGGGTCATTTGTCAGCTGACCACCATGGCCATGGGTAATAACATACTATGCATAATGAAAAAAATAAATAAAAACATACAAAAATTCTCAAATGCAATGGTCTCACGCCAAAACCATCACTATTAAGTTGACCCAATAACACAAGCAATGAAGAACAAAAGATAGTGGGTCTTTGAAGTACTATTTTGAATTCTCCTTTACCTAAACCACCTACATTAGAACTACACAAAGAAGTTAGGACAAGAAACTTGTATGATTGTATTGCTTAAGGAGAAAAAAAATTGATTGGTTGATTTTTAATTAATAAGCTAAATAATGCAATGAAAATGTGGATTAAACTATATGATGAAGAGATCTAGGGGGTCGAGAATCCCCTAAAGTCTTATATGATTAAATTCTCATTAGTGTCTATGAAGATTCGGATCAATTACGTGGTTAAACATGATCATATTAATCTCAAACTATTAGATTTAGACCCAATTAATTCGATTCTTACACGCTAGTTTTATTGAATGAATTAATAAAAATTTAACTAAAATTTACCCTAAAGCAAAGTCGAACCCAATCTCACACGCTAGTTCTATTGACTAGTCCGACAAAGCACATTTAATTTAGGGTTATTAGCACAATTTAACCACTTTAATACTTAGTTTCATAGACACGTCCAAGAATCAAATTATACTCAACTATTAGGTTCAAGCCCTAACCCTAGAAAATGGATCTACTCACTAATCATGGTGAATGCAATGAAAATAAGCCCTAAGACGTTACTAGACATGAATAATAATAAATTAAATGACAAATCAAAAAAACTAATGATTAAATACCAAATAACACAACAATTAATCAAAAGAACAATAATGAAGAACAAACTAAACTTTTATTAAAGGAAGATTAAAAACAATAACAAAGGTTCACTAATGGAAGATTAAACTAGTACTAGGAATTAAAGCAAAGGAAATTAGAAGTTAAGGAAAAACTTACAATACCAATGGAAGATTAATGGCAAATGCTTAATGAAAAGCTAAATTAAAAACTAGAGATTAACATAAACTAGTGAAGGAATAATTAAGTCTAATGGAAGGAAGAAGGAGAGGAAGAAGAAGAAACCCTAATCTGATTTTTAGGGCCTATTTATACTAATCAGGACTTAACCCTCAAATCTAATTAAAAGATTAAAGTATTGAAAATTCCGTGTCAAAACAGTAGCCACAACCGAGTCGGCTGCACCATAATAGGACGGTAAAGCCGAGTCAGCGTTTTGGACTGGAAAACTGCAGCAACTTCAAATGGTCGACATTTCTTGCTCAGTTGTCGAAATTGGACGTATAATATGCCTTTGGAAATCTTTTGAAGTCTAGTTTCCGTTTTCGCAAACCTTGCATTAATATGATCTTCCTATCAAAAGTTATGGCCAATAGAGTAGACACGTATCAAATTTCATCTCAAAACTCATGCATTATAAACAATCTTCTACCATTTTGCTCATTTTCTTTGTAGAACATCTCCAATCGAGCTAAATTCTCCTTAGTAAACTTCGTAATCATTAAAACCATAAAAATTATGTTTAAAACCATCAAAACCACTCAAAATCAACATGAATAACCAAAATGAGTAAAGTAGCATAAATCTTCAAAATAAGTACGAAATCACTAACAACGACCATCATTAAGGAGTATAAAATGATATTGATAAGAGAGGTATTAACCTCACTTAAGGATTACAAGTATGAAGTTTAAATGTGTGTTTGTATTGTGTCAAGTGTGAGAATCAAATATGCAATGTAAAGATGAATGACAATAATAAATAAATGATCAAGACATAGATTTAAGATGGTTCACCAATCTTGGGCTACATCCACCATCTAGCCTAGGATTTATATTAATGTGTTTAAAGGATAAAATACAAACTTGATAGGTATCACAATGAAGGTTATGTGTAAGGAAGAGAGGAGCTAAGATAGAGAGAAAACTAAGCAAGAAGAGTGCTCTAATAAATGAGACTTTGGTCCACCTAATAGCATGAATACAAGTGAGTATATATAGGGGAGTGCAAGGGAAAAATGGGCCAGCAGCTGTATAAACAAAGTAGCAGGCAACAACTCTCAACAGAAGCGTCAGGGGCATGGCTCAACCCACTGGCTCGGGCGAGCAGCCAGTCGAGCAGGGTCAGCAGCACCTTCTGATGTGTTCTTTGCCTTCCACCTGTACCCATGGTCCCCTACCTTTGTCCTTCTTATGAATACTTCACTTTGCAAAGCCAAGTTTTGCCCCTCCAAGCCCCCACTACCTATTAGTACAATGTACTAATGGTACTTGCTAAATACCCAATCACCCAATCATAGAATAATACTTTTGTCCTCTTCTAAATTACATTAACATACTAGATTAATTACTTTAATCTTGTTTTGATTACTTGGTGAACAAAAGTCACCATTAATCCTAACAGATATAAATTAGTGCAAATAATTGCACTTATCAAAGGGATAATATCAACCACTTCATGTCCATTCGAGCCATCCGCTATGCATATTTCGTATTCGACCTTTTCTTTTCAAATATATCTGCTACCTTCACATTATAAACTGTATTATTACTCTTGCTTCGGCTAGGAAAAGTGAATCCATATATCCATAAAGTGATTACTGTTTATAGTTTTGGAATGATCACCTATAACCTTAAAGTGATCAGTTACAATCTTAAAGTATTCACTTAAAGAAATTTAATAATTATATTAGCTCGTCTAATTATAGGACGAACTTATATAAGTTTTGTAAATACATCCGCATCTTTGGCTTAAAATGATCTTCACAAAGCCCTTGGTAATATTCAAGTTTTCTAACAAAGATTGAGTTTTAACCTCTTTCAAAAACTTAAGAAAGAAAACTATTTATTATCAACGCTAAAGAGAGTAATTGAGGCTTGAAAATTTTGGGTTGTTAGGTTTAAGAGAGTGCATGGTAGAGGAAATTAAATTGGGGTACGACATTAAGGTGGAAAATATTTTGGATTCGATTTTGAGGTTTACTTAATCGAAGGTATAAGAGATAATCTTTGTTCTAGCGTTTTATATTTATATGAAATAGAGGAGGATTCGTTAACCAATAGTGAAACAATGGCTCTACAAAATTCAGAATTTTGGGAAGAAGCCATCAACGGTGAGATGGAATCTATAATGGAAAATAACAAATGGGTCTTGGAGGATTTACCTTCCTAACGCAGGAAATATTGGTTGCAAAGTGGATTTTCCGAAAGAAAAGGAATGTTGATGATACAATTGACAAGTTTAAAGCCCGATTAATGGTCAAGCTCATTAGTAAAAACATGGCATTGATCACTTTGACACTTATGCACTGGCAGCAAGAAAAACCACGATTAGCTTATTAGAGGCAATAGCCTTATTATATAATCTAGTAATCCATCAAATGGACCTAAAATCAACATTATTGTATAGAGAACTAGAAGAAGAAATCTACACGAAACAACACAATGGGTTTGTCATGAAAGGATAAGAGTCAAAAGTATGTAAGTTAGTTAAGTCTTTATATGGTCAGTGTCTACAGCAAACACCTAAATAGTCGAATAAAGAATTTGACGAAACTATCTTGTCATACGGATTTAAGTTAAATCAATCGGATAAGTGCTTGTTTAGGAAATTCAATAACAAAGAAAACAGGGATATCATTTGCTTATATGTTGATGGCACGCTTATCTTTGGCACAAGTTTGTTGCAAGTAGAGAAGGTAAAGATTTATTTATCTTCGGTTTTCAATATGAAGGATTTGGGGGAGGAGAATGTCATTTTGGACATATATCAAAATTATGAGTTTAAACAATCAAATAGTTTTAAGTCAATCTCACTATGTTGAGAAGATAAACAAATGTTTTGATTTGCTTAAGTACAATCCACTGTCAACTCCCATGGATGGAAGTTTGTAATTGTTTCCTAATTAAGGTGATCCAACTTCTCAACTTTCATATTCAAAGATCATAGGAACTTGTATGCCATGACTTGTGCAAGTCTCACTATATCATTTGCAGTTGGAAAGCTTATTATATATATACTAGAAATCCGGAACCTATGCATTGGATCACCATACGGACAATACTAAAGAACTTACACTACAAAAAACTATTGAAATAGCGTCGGGAAAAGGCGTCGGGAGTGAACTCGACGCAAGGGGCGACGAACTGGCAACGAAAAATCCGTCGCGTGTTGCTTTTGGAAATGGCGTAGGGAAATTTGGTCGCCAACTTGACGCTACAATTGTCAAACAGTCAATTTTTTTTTGAAAATGGCGACGGGAAAAGTTGGTAGCCAACTGGACGCCAACTGGACGCCACATAAAATTGACAGGCAACTTTTTTTTTTTTGAAAATGGCGATGGGCTTTTGGTAGCAAGTTCGTCGCCCATTTTATCCATTGTTTTTGAAATTCAAATTTGGAAATGGCGACTGGTTTGTGGTCGCGGTGTTGTCGCCATGTTTCGTATTTATAAACAAGACGTTTCATTGTTAATGCATATTTGAGAAACGATTGAAAGCAAGAGAGGAACGATTGAAAGCAGTAAGAGAGGTTAGTGATTTTCTTATTTAGTTATATTATGTAGCACATAATTTTTTTGTTTTTAAGGTTTACATGAATTGTTTTATTTATTTTTATTGTCATTGATTTGCTTTGTTATTATTATTATTTAGTACATATTTTATTTCTTTTGTTATTTAAATGAGTTTGTATATATATTTTTATTTTACATATTATATTTTATTTTCATTGTCATTAGTTTGCTTTAACAATTCATATTAGAATAATGTTATTATTATCATATATTTTTATTCTCATAAATTGCTTTATATATGTTTATTGTCATAATAATTATATTATTATATTATATATAGGTATTAAAAATGAATGTTAGGCAAGAAAGAAGTTGGATGTATAACCGGCGAAAAAATGAAAAATTTAGTTTAAGATTTATGAGAGGGTTGGAAGAGTTTTTAGATTTTGCTCGTGGAAATAGCATGAGTTCTGAGATTAGATGTCCTTGTAAAAAATGTAAGAATTGTTGTTACAAGGAACCAAATGAAATACGAGAACATTTAATGAGAAAGGGGTTCGTTGAAAATTACTATGAGTGGGAATATCATCAAAACACACATATTGTAGGAACAACAGCTGATATAGGAGAGCAATCGTCCAACAATCCAAATCCTTACTCACAGTTGTTGTATGATGCAATAGCTAGTATACTTCCAAACACTTACCATCGTTCCCAGTTTGATGAAGTAATGTTAAATTGCTGTAAATAGTCCTTTATTTGAAGGTTGTAAAACTCACACCAAGATGTCTATTATTGGTCGACTTACTAACCTGAAGACAGACCATCGTCTCACTGAGAGGTGTTACGACGAAATTTGTGCTATTGTGAATGAAGTGTTACTAGATGAGAATACGATGGTAAACAACTTCTACGAAACAAAAAAACAAATAGCTGCCCTTGGATTACCTGTGGAAAAGATCGATTATTGTCCTAATGGGTGTATGATATACTGGGGAATAATGCGAAAGTAACTTGTTGTCATGTTTGTGAAATTTCTAGATGGAGAAGAAACAATAAGGGCAATAAGGTTTCGCGGAAACAATTTCATTATTTTCCTCTTGGCCCCAGATTACAAAGATTGTATGCTTCAGAATGCAACAACTAGGCATATGAGGTGGCACGCAGAGCACCGCACTAAAGATGGAGAGATGATACATCCGTTAGATGCTGAAGCGTGGTTGACATTCAACAACATACATCCAGATTTTGCATTGGAGACTCGAAACGTACGGCTTGGTCTGTGTACTGATGGTTTTAACCCCTTTGAAAGTTCGGGTCAACAGTATTCATCGTGGCCTGTGATTGTCACACCATATAATCTTCCGCCATGGATGTGCATGAAGAAGCCCTATATGTTCTTGATCGTTATTTGTCCCTGGGCCGAGTAATCCAAAGCACAACGTTGACTTATATCTTCAAACGCTGATACAAGAGTTGAATATGCTGTGGGAGGAAGGGATTTGTACATTTGATGTCTCAAGAAAGGAGAATTTCCAACTGCGAGCAGCTTTGATGTGGACAATTAATGACTTTCCAGCTTATTCGATGTTGTCTGGATGGAGTACTGCGGGGCGATATGCTTGCCCTTACTGCATGGATGATTCACAAGCCTTCTAACTTACGCATAGCAAGAAAATGTGTTGGTTTGACTGTCATAGAAGATTTTTAGATAGAATTCATCCCTACAGGAGAAATAGAACAAATTTCAAATCGGGCATGGTTGAGAAAAGAGATTCGGACTGGACAGGAACTACTAGATGAAATAGACCAATTTGGATTTTTGAGAGTTAATGAAGAAGATGCACCAGAACATAATAAGGAAGTTAGTAAGTATTCGGTTGGCTGGAAGAAGAGGAGCATATTCTGGGATTTTCCATATTGGAAAACCAATATTATTCGACATAATCTGGACGTTATGCACATAGAGAAGAATGTTTTTGATAACATATTCAACACGTTGATGTGTGTGCAAAATAAAACAAAGGATCACATCAAGGGAAGACACGATCTGTGTGAACTTGGTATACAATCAGAATTGCATCCTATAGGTGCGTGTACTCTTAAACCATTATAACTAGTCTTTTAGAATTAATAATTATTCAGTTAACATGTTTTTTTGATTATATATAGGTTCATCTATTCCAAAAGCTTCCTACACATTAAATGACCAACAAATTTGTGCTTTGCTTCAATGGTTGAAAAACATAAGATTTCCTGATGGTTATGTGTCCAATATGGCAAGGAATATTGACATGGCTAAGCATCAATTGTTCGGCATGAAAAGTCACGATTGTCATGTTTTCATGCAATGATTAATTCCAATTGCATTTAGAGAATTGCTACCGGTCAAAGTTTGGGAAGCTCTTACCGAGTTGAGTTTATATTTTAGAAGTTTGACAACCACAAAGTTATGAGGATTTGAAGAAGATGGAAGCAGATATTCCAGTTATCATCTGCAAACTCGAGACTATTTTTCCACCCACATTCTTTGATAGCATGGAACACCTTCCTATCATTTGGCATACAAGGCAAGGATTGCAGGATCGGTCCAATACAGATGGATGTATCCATTTGAGAGGTATATAAATTTCTTTTTAATTATTATACATATAGGTCATTCATTTAATGTTCCACTAATTATATGAAATTAAAAAGAACTATAAACCATGGAATATGTTATAATGGGGAACCTCTGGTACTTAAAGGGTACTCGGATTGAAGTGGATCACTAATAAGGAAAATGGTTGTGTATTTATTTGTGAGGGAGGTGCCATATCATGGTCTTCTAAGAAACGAACATGTATCTCAAATTCCACTATGACTTTAAGATTCATTACTCTAGCCATGACAAGCAAGAAGCGAAACGACTTCAAAATCTCATGTTTGAGATACTGTTATTACCAAATCAATTTCACTGGAGGCAATACATTGCGATAGCAATTTGGCTTTGGTAAGGACTTATGGTCAAGTTTACCATAATCAGTCAAGACATATTTCACTAAGACTTAACCTTGTGAAGAGACTTATCAAAAAATGGGTCTTAACTTTTGACTATGTTAATACAAAGATTAATTTGGCAGATAATTTTACCAAAGTGTTGCCAAGGAATTCCATTGATTACGCTAAAATAGAAATTGGGTTATGTCCAATTAACACTAATGAGGGAAACCCTATTTGACGTTCAGTTAACATCGGGTCTATGATTCAATGACGTTCAGTTAACATCGGGTCTATGATTCAATGACATTCAATCCCTTATTCGATATTAGTAACTAAAGTATTAGAGCTAAAGGAGTTAATTAAGAGCTTGTGATGAAATTACATAGTTGTCAATAAAAGTTCTCCATTTCTAGAATAGAAGAGCTCTAGTTGTATGTGTCAGATCAAAATGACACAAAGTTTACATATAGGAGAACTTATTTATGTAAGTTTGAAGATAACCACTTTAAAAAGCCAAAATGGACATATAGACTTCTATGAACTTATGTAATGATACGGACAGAACACACAAGCTTTAAATTGTCGAGTTGAATGAATAAGAGAAATTTTAATTTTCTTGTATGTACTTCTCTTTCGGTGGATAAATATATGTATATTTGAAACAATCCCAACCCTAAGGGCCATCATTGATTTGTTTCCATTTGTCGTTCACATGTATTAGGAGCTGATTCAATTCATAGGGACATTAAGCATTGATGTATACAATGGAGAGTAATCTGAAATTGTGTAGAGGATGATTTTTGGCAAATACTAAAGCCGAATCGCCGCTAAAATAAGACGACTTAGCTTTTTGGCGACGAGTCGTCACTTCCAGGAACGATGAGCCGTTTTCTTTCGGAAAGTGCAATTCTTTTTTTTTTGCTTTGTAGGTTATTTCACTTGTGAAAGCTTGTATGCTTTCATGAAATCTGATCATTAGATCAGTTACAATGCAGAATGGTTGGTAATTAGTATTGACGCATACATACACCAAACGAAATATACATGAATATGTGATGAAATTAGCAATATCACATTATGAGAACTCACTATTAAAACCCTTATTAAACTTCATCAGCTGCTGCACTACATTTTTCTCCCCAGTCAGCATCTCAGCCAGTTCTGGTGATAAAATTAGAATCAGATAAATATGCAACACAATCTGCTTTAATTACATGATGATCTTTATTTTAATTTTACCGTTGGTATAATGACGGCAGTCATGTTGGCCAACCCGTAAATCGGTGTCCCAACCACCATTGAACTTATAAGCGGCTTCAATGGCATTTGATGATTTGGATGAACCGACGAACCAACATCTTTTCTTGGGGATCTTGCTAATTTTCCTTTCCAAGATTGTCCCTATTCATTCAAAACATATGTACTACATATAAGAGCTACAAATTTAGATTTGTCAAACACATACTATGATCTCACAGTGAGACGTTTCTCAATGATTAGTTGAATAGCATAATTAATACAGTTATTAGCATAAGTTCTTTGTTTTAAGGTCATCTCAGCGAGAAATGATTTCTCATATG
Source organism: Amaranthus cruentus (assembly GCA_019425755.1). Classification (NCBI taxonomy): domain Eukaryota; kingdom Viridiplantae; phylum Streptophyta; class Magnoliopsida; order Caryophyllales; family Amaranthaceae; genus Amaranthus; species Amaranthus cruentus. Next base: position 19,851,068 of record CM033450.1, on the reverse strand, counting down.
AATAACTCTAGTGAAAAGTGTCGATTGAAATTAGACATATTGAGCTATTCTTGTATGAAGGTTCTTACGGTAAAGCGGTCTACTTATTTAAATTTGAATTAATTTTATATTTTGAAATATGGTGCTTGTTTTGAAATTAAGTTCCTTAGTGTAGTTTTTTAATACTTTAAAGAACCTTTTCCCTACATATAGCTTTTATAATAAAAATTTTCAACTTTATGTTGTTCAGAAAATTATTTCCCTACATACTGTCCACATAAGACTGCACTAAATATAAATATATATATATATATATATATATATATATATATATATATATATATATATATATATCATACAATTAACTAAAAAAAAAATTTATTGTTCAGAAAATTACGTTGTTCAGAAAATTAGTAAATCGCCACTTTACATAGCGGTTTTATTTGAAAACTGAATGAAACCATCATTTAAAAAAGCATTTTACATTAATAGGATTTTAATTTAAAAAAATAATACAATGGAAAACCGCCATCTCAAGTGGCGGTTATGTTCGGGGTCATTAAAATCACAGCAGTTTGTACCGGGTTTCATTTGCTTCTATTACTACTTTGCTCTTCTCTCTCGGCTGGAAATCTTTAAAAAAAATTCTTTCAGTCAATCTCTTGTTTGTTCAGGTTGTGATTTAATCATAGCAACCGAATTCTCATCACCCTTCTAAGGTACCTTCACTTGCATGGAACTTCTGATTGGTCTATTGGGTGGTTGGAGCCTCATGGGCTTGATTTCTTGAGTGGTGATGAAACTGATGATAGCTTTGCACTCTTGGTTCCTTGTTATAGAAATGATAGAAGGTGGGCAATTCAGGGTCCTAATACCCACCTTCTTAATACATCAAGAGTCTCACTAGTGAGTCATTCACTGGTAAGAATCTAACGATTGCGTTAATGGGACGATGACAAAACTCGGTCGGGTTAACTCGAACCGGCCGAGTTAACACAATCTTCAAATAAATTGTTTGGATATCACGCAAATTGTACGTCCTTTGGAAAAATAACACATAATTAAATAACAATAAACCATTTAAAGAATATATTTATAAATTAAGTATATAAATAAATTATATTATATAATTATCGCGTATTTTTCTGTTTTCGCTGCAGGTGACCATGAGTATGACCGCGACCGCATTTTTTCACTGTGGCGGTAAGTAGATATTTTTAAAAAAATTCTGATGGTATATATGTATTTGTCTTGAACAACCACATAAAGATAAGCATGAATTCTTTTTTTGGAAAAAAGATAATTATGAATACTGTGTTTAGCTAAACACAATCCACGAAATTTGATGCTCAGACCAAACCGCCACTTACCGGTTTTCTTATTTTTTAAAAAAATTTAAAATTTTTATGAACCGTTGCTTCAGGTGAAGATTTATGCTTTGCATCAAACCGTTATTATAGATGGCGGTTTTGTGGAGCAGTTTTAGAAAAAAACATTAATATCACATGGACAGTAGTGAGGTAAGTATTTTTTTTGTCCCACATAAACTTAGAAATATATCTTGACCTGATTGATAGAACTTTGAAATCGATTCCTATACGAAAAATAAAACCCAAATCTGAATTATGCCCAGAAAAATAGAACTAACATTGGTCAAAGACAATCCTAGTCCGATTGACACTTGACTTGAACTTTAATAGATAACGAACCGGTGCAAACTCGATAACGCATATAATTGTTGTTGAACCCACCTGTAATTAACCAATTTGACCTGACCCGACTATGACCCATTGCGACATACAACCTACAACCGTAAATTAATCGATTTGAAATCCGAACAGACTGAATGACACTCATTTGAAACCAATTCAATGAGTGGAATAAACACCTTTGAAAGCGTTTTGGTTAAATTGAGCAAATTCTAAAGAGAGGGAGTAATTTACAAAAATGACACTGATGTAATTGCAGAGCTTACCAGGGATAGCTTTACCAGACAAGGCAGCCAGAGCCACAAATATGTTTTCCGGATCTTGTGGCTGAAAATCAAACACTACGACCTGCAATTTCATAATTTTCAATTTTTACAAAAAAAGAAAAACAAAAATAAGAATCCCAAATCACTCAAAATTAAACATTGGTTAGGTTTGATGATTAAACCTTTTGGATTAGTGAATAACAAGAATAAGTAACCTGACCTGGGATTGAAGAGACATAGAAGAGATGGAAGGTTTGATGATTAACATAAAATGCTGAAGATTCCATAATTGGAGGGAATATGCAGCAGACATTAATAATTGTGGAGGTCCCTTCATCGCCCTCAATGGGGTTGTGGCCACATAAATTTCATCTCTTCCCGTCGCCATTGATATGGGTTTATTTGGAACACTGCTGCTTCCCATTTCTGTTTTCTGGAAATACTAGTCTATACCATACCCTCTTTTTTTTAACGCTTGTTTTATTCTGTTTCAATATTTAGCTACATTTTATAATTTTTAATTAATTAGTGAAATTCCACGTGAAAACTCTCAAGTTTTGAGTTTTTCACGTGGTAACTAGAGGTGTTCAACGGGGCGGGTCGAACTAACGGGTCAAGGGTCGGATCACATTTTAACGGGTCATTAGCGGGTCGGGTCAATAACGGGGTGGGTCATTAGCGGGCCTTGGTGTAAAGGGTTGGGTCGGGTCGGGTCGGATAATTATAAGAATTAATTGCGAAAAAAAATTTTCCACTTTTTATTTTATTTTTAAATGATATTATTATAAACATAAGTGGATCGACCCAACGGGTCATAAAATTTAATTAAAAAATTGTTTTTATTAACTTTTAAAAAATGGGTCAAAGTGGGTCGGATTTAAACGAGCTTGACCCGCCCCGCCCCGTTTAACATTTGACACGACCCGACCCGACCCGACCCATTTAAATTTTGACCCTCCCCGTTGAACACCTCTAGTGGTAACCAAAACTTTTAAAAAATCCACGCGGTAACCCTAAGATTTAAGTAATTGTTCCACCATTACCTATTTGCGCATAAAAACTTTAGCAAACGTTAATTTCGAAGCTTTAAGTTTGTTGTACACTTATTTATGTCGCTCACCATTTCAAATGCCACCAGTTTCAACCTTTTTTCCCAAAACTTAAACCCCAACTCTACCATCTTTCATCCAAATCATATTTTTCCCCCAAGTCCAAAGATGGTAGAGTTAGGGTTTATATTTTGGGGAAAAAATTGAAACTGATGCATTTAAAATGGTGAGTCGCACAAATAGACGTACAACATCCTTAAAGGTTCGAAATTAACGTTTGCTATCATTTTGCTAACGTTTTATGTGCAAAAAGGTCACGGTGAAACAATTTAGTAAATCTCAGGGTTACTGTATGGATTTTTTAAAAGTTTTGGTTACCACGTGGAAAACCCAAAACCTCAGGATTACCACGTGGAATTCCCTTTTAATTATTTTCAGAAAAATTGTGATCAACAATTTTTCTGACTAATCTTATCTTTAGATTATATTTTAATAATTTTACATTTGCCCTTATTTTGTCGTGAATAACCTAATTAATCCTTGGTTTAGTTTGCCGATATATAGTATAATTAATTATATCTATTATTAGTAATATGATATGCTGAGAGCAAATATATGCTTTGAGCAAATGTATGACAAAGGTTAAATTATTATAATATACTCCAAAGGCGAGATTATTTGCAACGGATGACTAAAGCATTGGATTATAAAGGTAATTTTTCCATTATTTTATTAGTTTGTGTAATAAAATAGTGGAAGAATTCTATTTATTTAAATAATTTTATTGTTAAATGACAAATAATGGCCTCAAATATGAAAATATTATTGAATCTCAAAATGTTACGTGGCAATTTAGGAACTGAATTATGTGTTGACTTCAAAATACTTAAGATAAGACCTTCTTGAGACTTTTAACTATTTAATCAAGAATTGACTTCAAAGGATGCCCAATGACTTAGGCAGCCTCACCTAGATAGTTTTTTCCAGGTATCAATTTAGATCCTTAAGATGCGGGAAACACATGAGCAATTCAAATAAAGAGGAGAAGAAGTTGTCTACTCATAAACCCAAAGAAGGTTCGCTACTAAAACCAATTGGCAATTGGTGATAGTAGGAGTGACTCCTTGAGTTTATAAAGTGATACATACTCATCTTTTTTTTCTCCGATGTGAGACAACTCACATGTGGGGTAATACATGGACCTTTCAACACACAGCCCAACCTGATAGTGGAAAATATTATGTGTAGTTATGATGATAGAATCTACAAAGACGTCACCAAAATGTCACGTTAGCCAATAAGTAAAGTCGCTCTGCTTGTAAGGAAACATATATATAATACAATCATACACTATATTAATTTTGATGTATAATATAGAAAATTAGAGTACATATGAGACTGTCATTTGTAATTATTTTATTGGCCAGCATTATAAGAGTATTTATGGCAGGAGTATTAATTAAGTGATTTACAATTTAGTGAATTTTTATCTTTTTGAAAATAGAAGAAATTTGATTCATATAAATGGCAAGTGGACAGGGATTTTCAATTCAGTCAACTTTACCTTTTACAAAAAATACAGTTTGCTTCATATTAATGGCTAGCATTGCATGAATTTCAATACAAATTTTATTTTAATAAATGCAGCAATAAAAGACATAAATATAAATGACAAGAAATTCAATTCAATTCTATTACAAATTTTATTTTAATGAAATGTTTTTAGTCATGGACAATTTTATGTTGCCGTTTCTAGAGTGACTAGCACGAAATGACAAAAAATTCTTATATACGATAAGGATGGTGAAATATGTCATCGTACTGAAAATGTAGTATGTGAAGAGGTGTTTCAAAACTTATAAACTCTTTATTAACAACCTATTTTGTGTTTTTTATATTTAATTCTTTTTTTAATTACAATGTATGTATGTAAATAATTTATTACGCACCTTCATTTAATATATTCGTTCGTATAAAATTTCATTAAGATATAAATATATTTAAAAATTCGTGCATTGCACGGGTTTCTATCCTAGTAAGTATAAACATTAGAGTATGGTTATATACAAAAACAAAAATCTCTCAGTAGAAGAGTTGCGTCCATGTCATAACCCTGTTAGGGTAAATTCTTTAGAAACGCTACTCAGAATAAGGAATGTCAGGGGCTCCAATGTGTGCTGATGTTGTAAATCCATAGAACCTGTTTTCTCAACTTCTAGGATACGGTGGGAAAACTATATGCGTCTCAAGATGCCATGTATAGGTCAAGTCCAAAATGTCCAAATTGGATTAATGGCTTGTATCATGACTCATGAGTCGTCTACAAATTAAGCCTCAAACATATTTGATATTCTTTTAAGACCCACCAGATGTGTGATTAATAACCTTTGAATTGTCCAACTAGTTTTTTAATACTATTTGATGACTCTCACTTAGGTAGAGCTTGAGGGGATAAATGTACGCAATTTTACGCTACCGATCATAATTACAAACAAGACTGTTCTTGACTATAGACAAAGTATACATTTGTCTAGGGTCCAGACTTAAAAAGACCCCTGATATTATAAAATTTTGGTTAATCATTAATGAAGTAGATACTTAAAAATTTACAATTTATGATTAATTCTTTTATTAATTAAAAGTATATGACATTTCTACATTTATAGTGATAAGTATAATTATAATATATGGAGTTTGTCTCTATTATTTTTCCAAACACTTGTTAAATTTTAGAATTGAAACTCTATTAGGAAAATGCTCATTTTTTCAGTTTGCCTAGAGTTAATAAAATGCTAAAAACATACTAAATCTACAAATAGTTTGTTTTTCAATAAACTATATTGACAAACATCATCATAACTTTCAAAAGCAGATGTCGTTTTGTTTCGAGCCACCTAGGACACAAAGCCACTGGAAATATTTAGGTCATTCAACAAGCAAAAATTTTGTCTATAATTTACAATAACAAAAGCTGGACACTTTGAACCTTATTCTCCAAATTTATTATTTCCATAATAACCTATATAGACAAATATCTTATGTTACGGAATGAATTTTTAATTATAAAAACTACCTTGCCGAATTTTTGGTTGAGATTTGAATTAGTATTCTCTGCTGCTATTTTCTAGAAGGATTAACCTAATTTGTTGGAGTGTATTTCGGTAAGATATAATCAAGAAAATCAATAAACCCATGAAAATTTACTATTTTTAAATATAAGAAAAAGTCAAAGAAATCCATAAACCCTTGAAAAAATCTATAAATACACTCTTAGAATAAACAAAAACTTTTAATTTCAAAAAATACAAAAAAAAAAAAAAAACAAAACAAAACAAAAACCTTGATTAGTTTTGCTCTCTCATCCCATTTAGCTTTTCTCCTTTGACAATGATGAAGGCCAAAACTATGAACGATCAGGATTTCGACAAGATAATGATCGACGGCCTAAACGTGATTGAAACTGTTTCAAATGAAGAAGGTAAAATTGTAGCACAATCTTGGGCGCTCAAGCCTTGTAATACAAGCAACTCCAAAGAAGACGGAATGATCGACAATTATTTTAGTGTACATTTATCTTACGAAGATCACCGCAACATAAAAAATAATTCAACCCTAGATTTCCAGTTAAATAAAGAGCTTGACTTTTTAGAAATACAAATGGATGTTTTTGAGAAACTCGAAAAGCATGATAATATAAATCCAATGTCTTATGATTGTGTCATGGATGTCATTGCTATCAGTTGTGAATTTCTACTCGGTGAAGTTAGAAAACATAATCGGAAATCTCTTGCTCTGCTAGTCAAGCTTCAAGTCATTTGAAGCCTCTTATCAAAACTCAAAATCGGGTAATCTTGTCTCGGTTAGAGTAAATATTACTTGCCACAAGTGAAGATTGTGGGTTCGATCTTACGTGGATAGATTGTTAGGGTTTAGAATTTTATTTCTTAAGGGTTATTTTTGTGTTTATTAATTAGGAGTGTTATATGCATTCTAGAATATTCTGTATTTTTTGAAAATCAGATAATTCGGATTAAATATCTATTTTTAAAATTAGATCTGTATTCGGATCGGAGTATTAGCATAATTGGATATCCGATTTTCCATTTTTTTTTTTTAATTTTTATTTCGAAATTATATTAAACTTAAAAAAATTATTTAGGTTGTTTTCTCTTCTTTATTAGTAGTATTTTAGCTTCTTTTTTATAATAACGAGTATGATCATACATATGCCATCTACCCTTTATGATTTTCTAATTGAGTTATTGTTCATAGATTATGTAACATTTCGATAAAAGAATTATATTTTTAAATAGAATAAGAAAACTGATTTAATCAAGGTTGTTATATTGGAACAATAAACAAATAATTATTCAAAGAAAGACTTTGCAGATCGAGTCCTACAAGAGTTATTAAGATTTTATTAAAGATTAAAATCTAGTAGCGGAATTTAAAGTAAACTAGTACGGACCATTAACTATCCAAGAGAAATACAACTCAAGAGCGTTAACGCCTCTAAACTTAAAACATAATTGTTCGGGTAGAAGATATAAAATCTAAAGTATGGTTCTTTCATACTTAAGCAAATTTATTTTTCACAAGTAACCTCACTCTTCAACCTGCAACTTAACTAATTACTAGTTTTTAACTACAAACGGAACAACATTCCAAGAATGTTTCTATGGCAAAAGTATGAACGATCAGGATTTCAACAACATAATGATCGACGGCGTAAACGTGATTGAAACTGTTTCAAATGAAGAAGGTGAAATTGTAGCACAATCTTGGGCACTCAAGCCTTGTAATACAAGCAACTCCAAAGAAGATGGAATAGTCGACAATTATTTTAGTGTGTATTTATCTTACGAAGATCACTGCAACATCGAAAATAATTCAACCCTAGATTTCAAGTTAAATAAACAACTTGATTTTTTAGAAATACAAATGAATGTTTTTAAGAAACTAGAAAAGCATGATAATATAAATCCAATGTCTTATAATTGTGTCATGGATGTCATTGCTATCAGTTGTGAATTTTTACTCGGTGAAGTTAGAAAACATAATCGGAAATCTCTTGCTCTGCTAGTCAAGCTTCAAGTCTTTTAAGCCTCTTATCAAACTCGAAATCGGGAAATCTTGTCTCAATTAGAGTAAATATTTCTTGCCATAGGTAGAGGTGTTCATTCGGGTGATCGGATCGGTTTCGAACGGGTGTCATTCGGTTCAGTTGTATTTCAGATCGGTTATTTTTTAGATGCGTGTTTTGACGGGTCACACTCGGTCTGGGTTGGTTAGTCACGATTCGGTTGAAGATCGGTTATTCGAGCTGTCGGTTTCGCATCAGTTCGGTGTCGGTTGAAGTTCGTGTGGAGACTCAATCGATTTCGAGTTGTCATCGGTTAATAATTGGTTCGGTTTTACCGGGTACAAATCAAGTTCGGGTAGTTTTTCAAGTAGAATTCGGTTACGAATTACTAATTACTATCAATCGAGTCAGTATTAGATTAAGTTGTTAGTCATTTTTTTATTGATGATAACGTTTCCTTTACTTAAAGCAAAATAAAAATAGTTCAAATACAAATCAATTAGTGATCACTAGATAGGTTCCCGTACTAAGCACGGTTCATAAATTATTTCAATAAAAATTATTAATCTTATATATGTAATTAAGTTATTATAGGACTCTTAAATGACTGCTCTATAGCAATGGTACATTTCCCGGTAATATAAAAAATAAAAAATAAAAAAACTTTCAATCAGGATATGTGGTAGCATTGAAAGAAATTATTTTAAATATAGTATGATTCCTACATCATTGTTTATAACAAGTTACAACTCTCGGTAATATAAAAAATAATAATAAATAAATAAACATTATAATCAAAATAGATAGATAAAATAAATTATAAAATTATGAATAAAACTTATTTATTTAACAACAATATTTGAATTTGCAAATGTTTCTATGGCTAGTAGCGTATGAATATCACATCTAAAATTAAAATTAATTAAAATAATATAAGTAATATTATTTGGGGAGAAAATTTTTCTTGATGTGTTAGACATTTGTCCAAATCTTTTATTGGTTCAATACATGGGGTGTTTGGCAAATTAGCTTATTGAGCAATTTTAGCTTATTTGGATATAAATAGGGGGTTAGGTGGTCAAACCAGCTAAAGATAGTGTTTGGTAAATTAGCGGGTTGAAACAGCTTATTGATACGAGTGAGCTGTTTTTGAACAAGCTGCTTATAGCAGCGGGTTCAAAATCAGCTGGCCAAACCAGTTTATAAAACCAGCTGGTCAAATCAGCACTATAATCAGCTATCAGCTACCAGCTATCAGTTATTTGCCAAACACCCTCATAATATAATGTATTGATAGATAGATAAATGATGAATTAATATAGGTAAAGATAAAAAATTACTTAAAATAAAATTTAAGTAGTAGGATTGGGAGAGAAAACTTTTATTGTTGCAATGAAACGTGTTCAAGTCTTTTATTGCTTTAGTATATAGTATGATGAATTAATAAAGTTAAAGATATAATGTATTGATAAATACATAAATGATGAATTAATAAAGTTTATAATCTAGAATAATAACTATTACTAAAACAAAACACCGCTGACATCATCACTACTTAAAAATGCTTACGTGTCACAACCTAAATAAAATTTTTTCTCTCCAACACTCAATGATGATGTCATTGCTACTATGACTATTTTTTATCTTTGACTTTATTATTCATATTATTATTTAATGTATTAGAAAAACCGTACGTATTATTTTTTTAATTGTTTAAACTTTTTTATTTTATTTATTAAATGAGTACTATTTAGTATTTTGAATATTTTAAGATGGTTAAAACATAAAATACTCTTACTTGGATTTTTTTTGTTATTTATACAATTGATTAACTTATAGATTAATAATAAAATGCTATTTGAGAGTAACAAATAAATAGTGTCCTACAAGTAAAAGATGAATAGGAGGTAGTATACTATGATGTCATTACTATTTATCTTTCATAATTAAACATTCATCCTTTTTAGTGTGTATTTTCTATCTTAAATTTAATATTGCTTTTTTGGAGAATTATTACACAAATATATAGAGTTAAAAACACTTAGTTTTTTCAAAAATAATAACTATTACGAAAACAAAACACTGTTAACATCATCACTACTTATAATTGCTTACGTGTCACAACCTAAATAAAAAAATTTCCTTCCAACACTCAATGATGATGTCATTGCTATTATGACTACTTTTTATCTTTGACTTTATTACTTATATTATTATTTAATTTATTAGAAAAACTGTACGTATTATTTTTTTTTTATTATTTAAATTTTTTTCATTTTATTTTTTTTGACAATTATTTTATTTATTAAATGAGTACTATTTAGTATTTTGAATATTTTAAGATGGTTAAAACATAAAATACTCTTACTTGGATTTTTTTTTGTTATTTATACAATTGATTAACTTATAGATTAATAATAAAATGCTATTTAAGAGAAATAAATAAATAGTGTCCTACAAGTAAAAGATGAATAGGAGGTAGTATACTATAATGTCATTACTATTTATCTTTCATAATTTAACATTCATCCTTTTTAGTGTGTGTTTTCTATCTTAAATTTTATAGTCTTTTTTTTGGAGAATTATTAAACAAATATATAGAGTCAAAAACACTTAGTTTTTTCAAAAATAATAATTATACTGAAGCATCAACTCTATTTATTGTTAAATATAATTTTTTCAACGATTCAAGTTGATTTCAATCTACATAATTTAAATATTTTTCATATCTTAAATAGTGTCTAATGGTGTTCGTTCGGGTCATCGTTGATTTGGAGTTAGGTGTAACACCCCTGAATTTCCGACGCTCTAAACGGAACAAAAACCGAAAGAGAACGGAGGAAATACAGGTGTTACATTTAAAAAAACATAAAAGAATTATTTAAGTTTGATTAAAGTGATTTTTAGGAAATTCCAAATAAAATCCTACGGAAATTTCGACAGCATCTGCCTTGAAATTTGACGCACCAAAAGAATTAAACAAATAATAAATCATCATGAAGAAGAGGCATTGATAACCTCGTAACAAAGATCACGGCGGAAAAGTCATCGCCAAATCCGATCGTGATCCCCATGTAAACACTTGGGTTTTCCAAACCAAAACATAATCAACTTTACAAGACATTCAAGAAACTATGACGAAATAAAAAACGAAATAAGTCTTTGCAGCGGAACGAATTACATCAAAAGGAGGGCATGCGCCTCAACAAAAAACATACACAATTTCAGTTCAAAAACCACATGTAACGTCAAAAATAGTTAGTGCATGGCACGCATCAAGGTTGTCACTCAATTCCCCCCATATGCAGTGCAAGGAAACTCCAAAACCTGCAAGATCTATCTATGATACCCCGGCTGCTCAACGTAAAGTCATAGACCAACGTGTCATAGCAGGGCCATCAAAGACAAGCCATCAATAAGGAAACAAACAGTATACGTCAGTCGCTAACAATAAGTTATGTATATGTAACCTGCAATCAATTTCAACAAAACAAGGTGGGGAAGACACCCCAACGTGTAAGCATCTACTCCAACTATTTCTCAATTCAATGTACTTCTCAATGTCTTCACCATTTTCTATTTCTTCATTAATTTCATATATCCTCTTATGTGACTAGAGGCTACCATTTTGGGGTTTGCAAGACCCACATGGTAACACCTCAGCCAAGGACGGTGACGGCTATGTCGGCGCCCAATGGCAAAGTATGATCATACCCCTGTACAACGACCATATATAGATGATTCATGCCTCCCGGAACTAATCTAGCTGGGGTACCAATCCAGTGGAGTCACGGTAATTATCCGACTTAATATCTCATCAATAGGGACTCCTTCCCATTCCAATCTCATATAATCCAACATTCTACTCTTGCGATATCATAACCCATTCTCTACCATCTCTACGACTGATTCCCACTTGTAGCACTAACTTAATAATATTTAATAGCAAACCATATTCAACATAGCTCAGAAAATATTGTTACGCAAAGAAAACATATTCAAGATGCGTACAAGAATTAACTATTGCGTGTACTTACCTACAACTGCAAGATAAAAAGTCACAAAAGTCACTTCGAAGGAGGTTCTAACACCCCTCTTATGAATCAGGCACCTATACACGTTAAAAGTAAGACTAATAAGCCTACTTCACATCATTTAAGAAGCACTGACCCCATACAACTACACTATTAGCCAAACAAGTTTCGATTCAAGCTAACACGCACCCTACGCGAAAATTCAACTCATGTTCACATATGAACTACGCCATGAATTTCAATCAAACCATAACATTAGATTCTAGTCAAGTTCATATCAAGATATGTTCAAGTGAAAGGGGCACAACCATACGTTTGTGCGTTATAGTCAAAGTGTTCATTGGAAAGCTTAAGAACACGTAATACATGACGTTACACTTAATAACAATCATATTACTTATGGTAGTAATGATTTATAACTTTTCCAAGGTTTTAGAGTAAGATGACGAACAAGTCAAATATTAGGAAGAACATATAACTTGTATAACTTGGGTTAAAGTCATATAACTTCGCAATATAATTGAACACACCCATATGACAACCAAGCTCGCTATGCACAAACAACTCACCACAACTACAACCCTTGCAGCTCTAATCTTCACTTAGTAACTATTATTATCATTTACTTCACAACAAAAGATATCAAAAATACTAGTCACACCGCGATGACTAATGTCATATAAACAATAACTAGTCACCATTCACCAACCATGTCTCATAAACAAAGCTTACACAAGATTTTAAATTAATAAAACACCATCAAAACCACAAAAGTAGTACATACTACTTTTAAATTCATCCAACCCTAACTTAATTAATATTCAAAGATAACACATTTAATTAGTACTCATAGTAAGATTCAAAGAAACTAATACACAATCAACACATAACTCATAATTTCAAATCACACTTCAAACCCTAAATCATAAATATATTCAGTTTATGAATCAAACTCTTACCTTCAAAAAGATTCAATGAAATTAACACAAAACCAACCTCATACTTAATACACTTAATAAACTCAAATTAAAACTAGAAAATCAATTAAAGAAAAGAGGAGATGGCTCACAATAATTAATCTAGCAAGAGGGTGAAGGAGTAGGGTTGTGGAGGTGGTGGTAAAGGGCCGAAGTCGGCTGCTGGACCCTGCTTGCTGGCGGCGGACTAGGCAGAGGAGCAGCCTCTGTCGTGCTTCCTCTTGGGGAAAGAAATCGGGCCTGCTGTGTGGGGCTGCTCACGGTGGAGGGGAAGCGGCAGGTGACCTGGTGGTTGTCACGGTGGCGCCTACTGGCCTGATTGCCGTGAGTGAGAGAGTGAGAAGGAAAAGGAGAAGATAAGAGGGAAGAAGGGAGGAATGGGTGACGGCCGGTTTTGAGGGAGTTTAGGGTTTGAAGCTTTTACCCATTATTATAATTAGTATGTTTATCTATCTATTTATTTATTTATCTAGATTTATTTTCATGCGAGACCCAACTCAGACACTCATCTACATGTGCTCCCACATTTATAAAAATCATTTTGATTCGAACCTCTTTATTTTAGGAATTGTAATTTCATTTTTAATATAAACATGTTAATATTTAAATTCGTATATAAAAGAATTTAATAAACTGCATCAAAATTAATTTCATATAATTATAAGATTCCCAAAAGTTTTACATTATTAATTAATTAATGATGTCCGAAAATCTCGGGGTGTTACATTAGGTGTTTCGGATGGGCTTGAAATCGGATTTCATGCCATAGTGTTTTTACATATTGTAAATTTTTAAAGTCGAATCAAATCGAATTCGGTTACAATGTCGTGTAAATTTCGAGTCATCGTGTTTGTTTCTAACACCTCTAGTTTTTATATAGTAAAAAAATTTCTAGTATAACGACAATTTGGCCCCCCTAATCCAAAATCCATGGCTTCGCCCCTGATATGAAGTCAATATAAATCTTATGTTACGGAATGAATTTTAATTAATAGAATTTAAAACTACCTTGTAGAATTGTTTAGTTCAGATTTGAATTCGTATCCGCTGTTACTATTTTACATAAGGATTAACCTAATTGTTGGAGTGTACTTCGGTAAGATATAATTAAGAAAATCCATAAGCCCATGAAAAATTTACTATTTTTAAACATAAGAAAAAGTCAAAGAAATCCATAAACCCTTGAAAGAATCTATAAATAATACAGTCTTATAAACAAAAAACTATTTTTAATTTCAAAAAAAAAAAAAAAGCAAAACCATAAACTTTGATTAGTTTTGCCCTCTCATCCCATTTGGCTTTTTTCCTATCAATCATTTGACGATGATGAAGGCCAAAAGTATGAACGATCAGGATTTCGACAAGATAATGATCGACGGCGTAAACGTGATTGAAACTGTTTCAAATGAAGAAGGTGAAATTGTAGCACAATCTTGGGCACTCAAGCCTTGAAATACAAGAAACTCCAAAGAAGATGTAATAGTCGACAATTATTTTACTGTGTATTTATCATACGAAGATCACCGCAACATCGAAAATAATTCAACCCTAGATTTCAAGTTAAATAAAGAACTTGATTTTTTTGAAATACAAATGGATGTTTTTAAGAAACTAAAAAAGCATGATAATATAAATCCAATGTCTTATGATTGTGTCATGGATGTCATTGCTATCAGTTGTGAATTTCTACTCGGTAAAGTTAGAAAACATAATCAGAAATCTCTTGCACTGCTAGTCAAGCTTCAAGACTTTTTAGCCTCTTATCAAAACTCAATATCGGGAAATTTTGTCTCAGTTAGAGTAAATATTTCATGCCACAGGTAGAATTGTTCATTCGGGTGATCGAATCGGTGTCGGACGGGTGTCATTCGGTTCGGTTGTATTTCGAATCGGTTATTTTTCAGATGCGTGTTTTGAAGGGTCACACTCGGTCCGGGTCGGCTAGTCACGGTTCGGTTGAAGATCGGTTATCCGAGATGTCGGGTTAGCATCAGTTCGGTGTCGGTTAAAGTTCGTGTCGAGACTCAATCGATTTCGGGTTGTCATCGGTTAATAATTGGTTCGGTTTTACTGGATACAAATCGAGTTCGGGTACTTTTTTTCAAGTAGAATTCGGTTACGAATTACAAATTACTATCAATCGAGTCAGTATCAGATTAAGTTGTTAGTCATTTTTTTTATTGATGATATGGTTTCCTTCACTTAAAGCAAAATAAAAATAGTTTAAATACAAATCAATTAGTGATCAATAGATAGGTTCCCGTACCAAGCACGGTTTATAAATTATTTCAATAAAAAATTATTAATCTTATATATGTAATAAAGTTATTATATCACTTTTAAATGACTATTTTATAGTTAGAGGTGTTCAAAATAGACCCGATAATCCGATAGACACCCGACTTTATAACCGAATCCGATTTGACTCGACTTAAAAATGGATCTACAATTATGTAAAAACCAATGTGAACACAAAACTCGATTTTTAACCGACCCGAAACACCTGACCCGAACTCAACTCGATGACCCGAATGAACACCTCTATTTATAGCAATGGTACAATTACCCGGTAATATAAAAAATAAAAAATAAAAATAAAAAAACTTTTCATCAAGATAAAGATATGTAGTAGCATTAAAAGAAAACAATTTTCTTGTTACAGTGCACATGTTCAAATCTTCTATTGCTCTTAAATATAATATAACTCTTAAATCATTGTTTATAGTAAGTTACAACTCTCAGTAATATAAAAAATAAAAAATAAAAAAACATTAGAATCAAAATAAATACATAAAATAAATTATAAAATTATGAATAAAACTTATTTATTTAACAACAATATTATTTGAATTTGCAAATATTTCTATGGCTATTAACGTATGAATATCCAATCTAAAATTAAAATTAATTAAAATAATATAAGTAATATTATTCGGAGAGAAATTTTTTCTTGATGTGTTCACATTTGTCCAAATCTTTTATTGCTTCAATACATAATATAATGTATTGATAGATATAAATGATGAATTAATAAATTAAAGATAAAAAATTACTTAAAATAAAATTTAAATAGTAGGATTGGGAGAGAAAACTTTTATTATTGCAATGACACGTGTCCAAGTCTTTTATTGCTTTAGTATATAGTATGATATTATATGATGATTATTACATTGTTACCTTTACTTGTTTGATCGAAAATGAAATATATGAAATAATGTATTTATAAAATTTATTTTATTAAAATATTTTTCAAATATTTATCACTTTATTAGAATAAATAATAAGATGATTGAATATGAGTCGATCATACTTCTATGTTGAAAATTGGTTTAGGTTTACACAAGTTCGATCTAAACTCCTTCAGGTTAAGTCGGTTTTAGCTAGACCGAGTTCGGTTTCGAGCATGATTTGGGTCGGTCATTATTAGGTTCGGGTAATCTCGATTAACGATTATGTGTCAGTTAAAAAAATCGGTTGCAGCTCGGGTTTAGTTTTCCCATTTTCGGTTTCAACCGGTTCGGATATAATTTTGGGTCGGGTAATGTCGGTTCGATAAACCTAAAAAAGGAACACATTTTCGGGTCGATTTACTTTTGGTTTCGGTTTGGATTTCCGGGTTGGATCACTTTTGAACAGCTCTAGCCACAGGTGAAGATCGTGGGGTTTGATAACATATCGTATATATTGTTAGGGTTTGAAATTTTATTTCTTTAGGGCTATTTTTGTGTTTGTTAATTAGGAGTATTATATGTAGGGATGGTCATGGGGCGGGTCTGGAGCGGGTCCAATCAGACCCGGACTCGAACCCTTTTAATTTTTTGAGATCTAGATCCAGATCCGGACCCTAAGGGTCCAAATTTTCAGACCCGGACCCAGACCCTCTGAATCTGATGGGTCTAGGGTTCTTAATGGGTCCTTAGTGGGTCTAAAAAAGGTCTCTTTGATTTGTCAAATTTGAAACATTTGTAAGTCATTATATTTTTCGTATATTTGTAACAGAGTTATTATTGTATTTTACAAATATTTAATACTAATTTAACATCTAAACTCGCATAGCGTCACCCATATACGTTTAAATTCTATTATAAACACTAGTCCGAGTCCATGAAATAAGGGTAATTGGGTTAGCACATAGTAAGTAGCATATATATTATTTATATATATTATGATTATATGAAAAGAAAATAAGTGTTGGAGGCATAATTCATACGTAGAAGACAAATAAAAATGGACAATTTAATATTTATAAGGGTCCAATGGGCGGGTCCAGGGTCCGAATATTGGATCCGGACCCGGACCCGCCAATTATTTTTTAGATCCATATCCGACCCGGATCCGATGGGTATCAAAATATAAGACTCAGACCCTTAAAAAAGGGGCGAGTCCAACAGGGTTCTGGACCCGTGACCATCCCTAGTTATATGCATTCTAGAATATTCTGTGTTTTTTGAAAATCGGAAAATCCGGATTAAGTATCTATTTTTTAAATCAGATTTGTATTCAGATCGGAGTATTAGCATAATCGGATATCTGATTTTCCATTTTTTATTTTAACATTTTTATTTTGAAATTATATTAAACATAAAAAAATTGTTTAGGTTGTTTTCTCCTTTATTAGTAGTATTTTAGCTTCTTTTTCATAATAACGAGTATGATCATACATATGCCATCTACCCTTTATGATTTTCTAATTGAGTTATTGTTCATAGATTATGTAACATTTCGATAAAAGAATTATATTTTTAAATAGAATAAGAAAACCGATTTAATCAAGGTTGTTATATTGGAACAATAAACAAATAATTATTCAAAGAAAGACTTTGCAGATCGAGTCCTACAATAGTTATTAAGATTTTATTAAAGATTAAAATCTAGTAGCGGAATTTAAAGTAAACTAGTACGGACCATTAACTATCCGAGAGAAATACAACTCAAGAGCGTTAACGCCTCTAAAATTAAAACATAATTGTTCGGGTAGAAGATATAAAATCTAAAGTATGGTTCTTTCATACTTAAGCAAATTTATTTTTCACTGGTGAAACCTCACTTCCCAACCTGCAACTTTACTAACTACTAGTTTTTAACCATAAGAGAACAACATCCTCCTAAGAACGTTAAGACCAAAGATACACATTAGGGATGACAATTCAGTCTGAATTCAACCATTGTCCGACTCGATCCGAGAAAAATAATCTGATTCGAGTCCGAGGAAAAAGTCATCCGACTCCTACTCTGATTTTACAATCTGAGTCCGAGTTAGAGACGGACCGGAGGTGGACCTTAATAAAAATCCGACACTCTGACCCGACTCCGACCCTGAAGGGAATTCGACTTTGAATTTGACTTTTACACCAATATTTTGTTTCTTTTAAAACTCTAGACGTGACTAATTCAAGCTCTTTCTCATACTAATTGTAATTTTCGATTTTGAAAAACACCTTGGTATTTTTATTTAGATTAATCAATCAGAATACAACAAATCAGATCAACAGAAATAAAATACGCCAAATCAAAAGGCGAGAAAGTTTTGTTAAATTGTAGCAGTAGGACTATTTCTCTTGTTAAACTTGTATTCAAAGTACTTATTTTTGTTAAATTGTATTTGAATAATATATTTTGTGAATTTTGTATGCTATAAAATCATTAGTACAATATCACAACGATACTGTTTGTTAATAATCCGACTCAGTTGGAGATCCGAGAGTCCGAGTCGGGGCAAACATAGAGTATGCATAATCCGACTCCGAGTGGAGGTGGACTGAAAAAAAAAACTCCGACTATTATCTGGAGCAAAGTCGGAGTATGTATAATGCGAGCCGAGTCCGACTCATTGCCCTCCCTAACACACATCAACAAAATACTATACAAAATAAATCATAATATTAAAGTAACAACATTTCATTAAAACATGAGCCATCGTAATTATTTTAGTTACTCTTGGTTAATGTCGACTTCATCGTTTATGAATAATTCTCTAATAATTAACATAGTCAGTCATATTTCTGTAACTACCCATCCATACTGTCGGAACAAACCCGTTATATCAGTATCAACGAATGCTCCAAGTGTGAGACAATACATTAAGGGGGCTAACCACTAAGCAAGTCTCTACCTTACGCAACACGTCATACTTTGGTGCCTGTTGTTAAGTATACATACTGGTGGCTTATAATGCCCCCATATACCGTGACTAAAACAATCCACCAATTGACATCATACTACGTCCACTTATTATGTTAGTTAACACATACTACCTCTTATCAATTTCTCGAAATCATACTTCTTAATTTCAAAAAATGTATTATCATCTTTACTCACTACATTCACTTAGCAATAAGAGAATCAACATGATATAATTTTCTACTGTGTGTACGTACCTTTAAAAAACAAAAGAAACTTTAAACGCACTTATCAACTTCTAGTTGCAAATCTAGATCCTACATAATTTAATCGTATATAATTGAATAAGCACACATTCATGACATCTTAAATCACAAACCAATACACACATGTCATCCCAAGATATTCTATAACAACCACAAAGTCATTCAACACAAATAAATGTCAAATTGAATCACGCAGCGGTGAAACTACATGATGTGAAACATCTTCACATAATCACATTCAATAAAATAAGGTGATTTTTCTTTTAGCTAGAAGCCACTTCCCTCTTCGATTTCACTTTTCGATTAGCTCGTCAATCTTTCATGTTTTGCTTTAAACTTGGAAAAACTAGGTAGTAAACTTATCAAGCTTGACTTGCCAATACAACAGGGTCATATTTTCTATACAACCGACCAATATGAACATCAACTAGTTAGTATTGTGGATGGAATCGCGTACCATGGCCATATTCAGTACGGTGGTAGTTTGATCATACCATTGACATTTGAACAAAGTGACCCTTTGAATGGAAAGTGTCAGATATTCAACCTCAATATTACATCCTCTAACTATTCATAAAAGTCTATTTCATCTGGATTGTTATCGTTAGATTTAACGGATACTATGTATTTGTCAGTAGATTTTGTTTAGATGAATGGAATATAGTGTGAAATCTATAGCCATTCACGTAACAAACTCCATATCGACACGAATTTTACAATGGTCCTTTGGCAATGTGTTTTAATATTTCAGCACTCACCATGTTATTAAAAAGATCCATCTCTAGCTTGCACTACCCAAACAATAAACATAGTATATAATTTTATATAAATTCAAATATAATTATCATTGTACTTGCAATCTTTTGAAACCATTGTGGAAATTGGTTTTGTACCACAATGTCTATCTTTACTTTGGTTGAAATAAGTTGTGAAGTGAGTTTTTTTGTGAATCTTGATTAAATGTTTTGTCTTTCATCACTATCACATTTGTCCTATATTTTGTTGATTAGCAAAGGTGTGCTTGTAAGACGTAAGACTAATGGATAGAGTCTTTCTTGGAAAAAGAATTAGAACAAGAGTCATGACTTGGTAATTATATTTGGAAAATTTGCTAAAAATAATCTCAACTATCATCCGTTGGCAAAAAATAATCTCAACTATCAATTATTTTTTAATAATCCCAACTATTCTCATAATTTTTTGAAAAGATACCCACCTCATTTTTAAGCGGCTAAAACATGTAACTTTTTCACTTTTTTATTTCTTTTTTGATTAATAGATGAAGGGGAAGATTTATTTTGAACTGTTAAGTAAAAAAGAAAAAAAAAGTGAAAAAGTTACCTATTCCAGCCGATAACAACGGGGTGGGTATGTTTTCAACAAATTATGAGAATAGTTGGGATTATTAAAAAATAATTGATAGTTGGGATTATTTTTGGTCAACTGGTGATAGTTGGGATTATTTTGAGCAAATTTTCCATTACTTTTTGTTGGCCATAATTTGATGATTAAATTACAATTCTAGGACTAGTTATGACAAGAGTTAGTTATGTTTTGTGGTAAGCATTTGAAAATGCTTATGTTAATCATGTTAATGATCTTGTGAAGAAATTGGTTGCTCTTATTTGCTATTTGAGTACATGGGTGGTTATGATTCGACTCTTAGGTTTCAAAATCGCTTATGTTCTTAATTCGAGATAATTTAATACCTTAGTACTAATATACTTAAGTGGGTTTGAAGATACATTGGTGAAGGTGGAGTTATAAAATGGTGACTAGTTCATTAAGACATTGTTGTGACCAATTATTGTATAAATATTTTTGTTTAGCACCATGTTCATAGTTGTTGGTATTCATGTTTGCAAAAACTTCATCCAAGTATCGTCTTTTGTTAATGAACCAAAATTTGAGGCAAATTTGTTGTTTGAGCAAAGGTGTTTTCTTATTTGGTATAATTTCCATTCAACAAGTTCATGATGTTCTTTGGTTGATTTGCAAGACGTTGTAAGTCTTTTGGTGTGTACTCCATTTGGGTTTTTCTAAGTCATTTTATATGGTCATCTTAATGCCTATGTGTTTGGTGAGTATGTTTTAGTGCCTTTGGTTAAGTGTTCTTTGGAGTGTTATTGGATTTGTGTTTTTTGAAGGTGATCTTTATTTAGTAAACTTTAGTTAACGTGGAAATTGCAGTGTGACTTGAGTCTTGTTGCTCTTAAATCATGTGTTACATGACTAATGAAGTGTAGAAGAAGTTTGAGATCAAAGGTTAAAAGAAACAACATTATTTCTAGACCTTGTTCATGTACTGATTGATGAGAGGTAAAGGACACCCATGTACTTGAGATAGTACACACACATTGTGTGCATAGAACAAGTTGTGGAATGCTTGCATGTGGGTTTGGCCTTGATCACCTAGGAAATAGTACATGCAACAGTTGGTAGATGCTTTGGGTACAATGAGGGGACCAAGGGACACAATGTAGAGGAACAGACTGCAGCACCCGCTGGTAGCTCGACCGAGCGAGGCTCGAGTGATCCTCTGACGCATGCTGCATTGCTTTTTGTTTGGTCCAATGCTCCCGCATTTCCTTCCTTGCCTATATATTATATATTGTTATATGTTGTAGTGTAGAATCAAGCAATAAGCTTGAGCCTCCTATTTATGTAATTCTTTCGACATTGTAATGAGATTTCAAACTTTTATATCCTTTAAACACATAAGGATACACTAGCCTAGGATGGTCGATGTAGCTTCATCAATGGTGAACCACGTTAAATGATGGTGTTAATGTTTGCATTACTCTTATTGCTTAAAATTACGTTAATACTTGTATATAACAATGTTTCAATAGTGTACTTTCAAGCCACGATCATTAATTTTTCTTGCCACATTTAATCCTATGCTTCCTTATTTGTTAGGCTACTCTAACAATTTTCTTCAATAAATTTGCTACATTTAACTTTTAAAAGAATTTATATCATTGAAAATGTGTAAGTTAAATGAGATAAAATGCCGTAAATATTTCAAAATTGTAAATCTAGCAATTAAGTTAGTGAAATAAATAATAAAAAATACATTTCAAGATGATTATGTGGCAAAAATAGCTTCTAATCAATATTCAAATTCAATTTGATTTTTTAATTAAATCAAAGAAACAACTACTAATGTTACTACAATTCAATTACTTGAGAGGTAAAAGGTTATTAATTACATTAAATAACTAAAATATAATTTTTTTGTAAAAATAGCATGTGCGTACTAGTAATGAATACAATTAGGAGGTTAGTAAATAGGAAGTAGAGAAAATTGGGTTGGCCATAATTAAGGGTGTTTATTTGAGATATAGGATTGATTTTGAGTTAGATGTTATTAATCGATTTGAAATCGAATTTTGTTTTCATATTGTAATTTATATAATTGTAAAAAATTTTAAAATTCGATTACAATATGAGATAAACTTGAAGTCATTAAATCTATTTTGAATAACATCATCCATAATTGATAATCATAGGCAAATTGAAAGTAATAGTGACGCTCACGACGTTCGTCATGTTAGTGCGCCTCACGACCGAGATCTATCTTCTTTTTTTTTTTACTCTCTTTCTTTCGGATCACCACAAATTCCTTTTTCCGCTCTCAAATTCCAAAGCAGAGGTTTTCCTCTTCATCTCTCTAATCAGTTAACTAACTACCCACAACAACTACTAATCCAACATAACATTGCCCAACTTCTCTCTTTTGACTCTTTTCCTTTTGCTTCTCATTCTTCTGTTTTGTTTCATTCCATTTTCAGCTCACCATTGTCACAATCTGGGGTGTTCCCCCCCTTTTTTTTCCTTTTCTGTTTTGATTTTTTTTTTTTTTGGTATTTATTCATTTAGATTTAAAATATGGGGTTTGATGAGAAGAAGGAAATTGGAGAGAAAAGTGAAGCAGAAAAAGAGATTGTAAATCAAGATAATGAAGAATTAGAGAAACTTGGAAGGCAAATGAGTGAGAATTCTATGTGTACAACTGACCATGAACACGAAGATGAAGATTATGACGGTAAAATTGATTTGGGTCCTCAATATACCATTAAAGAGCAATTGGAAAAAGATAAGGTCTATTATTTTATTATATTTTATTTTATTTTTACCATTTTATTACATATTCTTTAGATGATTTTGATGATGTGAGAATACAGGATGATGAGAGTTTGAGAAAATGGAAGGAACAACTCCTTGGAAGTGTTGATTTGAATGAAATTGGAGGTATATTTATCCTAATCATTTTTTCCCTTTAATTTGTTTTTCCACGATAAATAATGTAGAATAGTTTTATGAAATTTTATTTTATTTTTAAAAAACTAGGAGAATGCAATCAATATCCTTGATCTATATTGCAGAGTATTTAAAGATCATAATATTTAGCATTCACCGTATTATTACGGATAATCGTGAGAATCATGGTTCAATTAAATAGCCATTTTATTTTTTCTTGTTGTAAATGAGAGAAAATATTGATTAACCGGGAATTTAACTAGTTTTGTTATTGTAAGATTACATCTCATCATGAGACGAGTCCACACAACCAATTCATTTCTTTAACTGGTCACTTTAAAATTGTAAGATTGTAAATAGACCTTTGCAATGGGTCAGATAAGGGTCGGGTCGGGCTTCATTCAAAATGGACCGGTGCCTTGCTAAAAGGCAAACGGGTTTGGTGGGACACATAGAGCCCAACCCGGCCCGGCCCGGCCAAAATCGTATATTAAAACTGTATTTTAAAACAGCAATTAATTCTGAAATTAAAAAAAAAAATCAGTTTTTGAAAAATTTTATTATCAGGATGTGAAAAATTTTATTATCAGGATGAAAAAGTATATTTCTTTTGTTATCCATACAGTGAGTTTGAGTTGAAGTTTCATTTCAAAAAAAAGGTACAGTGATATTTCTTTCTCTAAAAAAACAAAACATTGATACAAACAAACACTACTACGGGTGCAACCAACTACCACTATTTCATATGCAAAGTGATCTGATGAGAATATTGTGGCACTGTAATAAGCAGATGCAATTATACTTCTGCATTCCTATCTCTTCTTCAACAATCATTAATTCACTCACTATCACAACCCTTCTTACAGCCCTTCGTGAAACCTCATTACAACCCTTATCCAATCCGCATCACTAGAGTCCGTTTACGACCAGCTCCATTTTCAACCCAACCCTTTTTAAACCCTTGAAATCAAGGGTTGGATAAAGGTAAAGGCCCCCAATAGGCCCCCGACCCATTGCACAACTCTAATTGTAAGAAATCAATTTAAGTTTATAATTAATTACTTTTAACACTAAAAAAATCACTTTTAGATTATAATTGGTCACTTTAAGATTGCAAGTGATCATTCTAAGGTCAAAAATGAAAATTTTAAGATTCAAATGATTGTTTAAGTTGAAAGCACTTGCATGCTACTTGTTGGATAACCATAAAAGCATAAGTTTAGAAGAGTTGGGCCTATTTATATGCCATTTTTTGCAAGTGCCCTTCAACTCTCTTTCAAAAAAAGTTGAAGGGCACTTGCAAAAAATGGCATATAAATAGGCCCAACTCTTCTAAACTTATGCTTTTATGGTTATCCAACAAGTAGCATGCAATATATCATGATAGCTCTTTGTTTTGCTCTTTATGGTAAGGATCTCTGTCCAAGATGATGATAGTCCTTCAACTAATAATGTGTATATAACTGCATCTCCATGCCACAAAATAGCATATTCAATAATTGCTTGTTAAATACATTAGAAACATTGAGCATTATGTTGTTTTCCTAGTAAAAAAGGGAAAGTGATGATTATACTAAAACTTTTGTCTAAAATGAAAACTATATATATACTTGCAAACTTTCTACAGTTGTAATAATTCATTCTTTTTCCATGAAATAAAATCAGTCTTTAATTATTGCAGAAAGTTTGGAACCAGAAGTGAAGATCCTAAGCCTTACAATTCTGTCACCAGACAGGCCAGACATCTATCTTCCGATGCCAGAGGATGGAAAACCGAAATCACCTTGGTTTACATTGAAGGAAGGTAGCCGTTACAAATTGAAATTCACGTTTCAGGTTAACAACAACATTGTTCTTGGGCTTAAGTACGCCAACACTGTATGGAAAACTGGAATCAAAGGTATTGTTTTCTAACTAATTATATCAAATATTGAACATTAAGATTGAAAACATTATTGGACTTATAACTGAACGTAATTTCAGTGGATAGCACAAAGGAGATGCTCGGAACGTTTAGCCCTCAGGCAGAACCATATGATCATGAGATGCCTGAAGAGACTACACCTTCGGGTTACTTTGCCCGTGGATCATACTCTGCACGAACAAAGGTTAGCCTCATGACTCGTCCTGTAAACTACAATCTATCTGCTTCTGTGTGCTAACTTCGTATCATTATTGGCTCCACGTTGGGATGGTTTATCCCATATCGACAAATTAAAGATGGTATGCACACTTTATAAGTTACTGGAGACCTTCTTCCCATTGCCATATGGTTGTAAGATGGAATATATCTCCTTGGCTTATGAAGTGTGTGCATCTAGTATTTTCCCCGATAATTGCTAACATTCACATTAACTCCAACTCAGTTTAACAATCTATTTATAACTAATGGTTAGACCCCAAGATACGTTATATACTCTGACATATATCATTTAGAACAAATTTGCATGATTGAATGAGGTCAATGGTGGTGAATTTGAATTGAGCTCGTCTTATTTCTCTGAGCATCTTACATTGCTGTTTGAAGAATGCCATTGCCTTGACCTCTCGTGTCGAACTATAAAACAGATAAATTGAGTTCCAAAATCATTTTGATTAAGCTTTTCAATAAACACAAATAATCAAATTAAACGGTTCATAGTGAGACAATATCTGTTGGAATGACTTAATATATACTTCTATTTTAAAATTAGGGAAATTCTACATGGCACCAACTATGGAGAAAGACGAGTGGTAGCAGTTGTTTAATTTTTTTTCCACAAAATAGCACTCAACTCTTTGAAAACTCACTACCGTAACAGTATAATGCAAAAAACGTTATGTAGCCGTTAAATGGTGAAATGACACATATACCCTTGTTTAATTTCAATAAGAAGACAATTCTTAAATTCATGCTATTTTGTGGAAAAAAATTTTAAGAATTGCTACTACTCACTTTTCCTTATAGTTGGTGCTTACCATGTAGAATTTCTCTTATTGAAATTACATAATGGTATGTTTGGCAACTTGGAATCCATTAATTTCCAAATATAGAATTGTTTGGCAAATTTTGAATTTGGAAATGTAGAATTGATTCAATACTACATAGAAGTTCAATAGTAATGTAAAATTGGTCGAGCATTAAGATTTGCAAATTTCAAGTGTTTAGGTGTCATTTATAATTCTTGAATTTAAATACCAAATTTAAATTCCCTATTTTCAAATGAATTATATGTTGCCAAACACTAACTAAGGATATTTGTGTCCTTTCACTATTTGATGGCTACAAAACAGTATTTGAATTTTATAATTGTTCTTACTTAAACCCATAAACATTAATATTATCTTTCATTTTTTTAATTAATGTTTTATGACTAATTAAGTTAAAGATTTTTAGATAGTTTGTATTTGAATTTTATATAAAAAAATATTTTACGTAAAATAGAGATAAAAAAACATATTGTTGAACGACAAAACGACAAAAAAAATAAAAAAAACATTCTAACAAAACCGAGTATCCGTTTTCGACTCGGTTTAAACCGGGTCGGAACGGGATCACAATTTTAGGTACCAAAAAAGCGGGTATCCGGATTTTCGAATTTGGGTCGACCCGGTACCCGGTTTTGAACGCCCCTAAATGCCATCATGTATAATTTCCTACATCTTGATATTATCTTGCATATTCTCTTGGATACATTAATGGTGACCAACATTCATATAAAAGATGTGTGAAACGCCTTGTTTCATTTATTGTTTTGTTGCCCTGTCTGGGGTACCATGCTCCACATTTGGATCTGAGCATTATATTATTTTGTATAATGTCATTAAATAAATCAGTCTTAGTAAAATACCTATCCTCAAAATATTTACTGGGCTCATTTTATAACCTTGTTCAGGTTAGAATATAAAACATATTCTGAAATTTTAATTATTAGTATCTTTAGTTGAGTTAGTTCTAATAGTTGAGTTCTTTAATAATGTTTTCAAATTAATAGCTCAAAATATTTTGAATATTGTGTAAATATTTATATTTTGTTAATTATTTTGTAATTATATTGTTTCCTAAAACTCTAGATTACACTTTGTATTTATTCTCATTCAGCTAATGAAAAGGCAAGGAAATTAATTCCAATATGGTTTCATTTGCTCTCCAAAACCCTCCTCTCTTTCGCCTCCTTATTTCTGACGCAAGCCGCAACCCATGGTGGTTGCCGCCTCTTTCTCCTCCCTCTTTTCTCCTTGTTTCTATGGCTTCCTCCACAAAACTTCACCCAGCTACCTCGGTTAAAAATATTAGAATTGTGTTTCATCCAACTTGAAGACAAAAGTGTTAATTTTAACACAAGGTCGACTCTTTTTCAACTTCATTGTCGCGCCTATCTTGTCGTTGATCACCTTATTCCCAATGATTCTTAGCTTGTAAAGCATCGGAACCACAGGATTCCGAGTGGCAACGCCTTGGCGATATTGTCCACACATGAATTTATGGTATTATTTGTCCCGAACTTCTAACATCTATTGTTCACCATGAGGATTGTGCCCTTGATGCTTGAAAGCGCATCCAAAATAATTTTCACAACAATAAATCCTACCATATTCTTCATCTTTAGTCTCAATTTGATGAACTTTCTCTTTCTCAATTCACAAGTGTGCTTTGTCGTATTGTTTGGTTTAATTTTGATTTGTCTACCTTTTATCCTTATTTACACAATAAACAAAGAATCATTTTATTTTGCAGTTCCTTGATGATGATAAGAAATGCTACTTGGAGATCAATTACACATTCGACATTCGTAAAGATTGGTCAAGTACATGAGTCAAGATCGTCAAAACTCTCTTAGCTTGACCAGATCACTTCAACCATTGCGTTGTTGAAACATATGATGGGGGAAAAGATGAAGAAAAGAAAAAAAAAATTTGAAAGATGTTGTGTAGTATGAGTAGCTGGCTTTGTTTCTGCATCAATCTGGTTCTTGGTGTCCAAACAATTTCAATTCTCTTGGAAATTTCTTTATTCATCGTAGTCTTTGTATTATAAAATTACCAATGTTGTTAAAATCACGATCCAAATTGTAGAATCATACGATATTACGATTCTAATCGCACCCACCAAGTTGGGTTACAATCGTTTTTACGTAAAACATTAGTAAAATTGTTAGCTAGAATCGGTTAAAAATCATTAAAGTCGTAGAATTGTATTTACTCAAGCTTATGGGTCATTCATCCCAAACTCCGCTTGTAAGTGATTTTTCCCTTTATTTTTTGATTCGAAGAATAAACGATTTTTGGGCTTAATTTCTGTTATTCATTCATTCATATTCACACTGTTACATATACATGGCTTATATATACATAATACCTCCTATACTTACCTAAGTTAACAATATTACAAAATATTTTGTTTCGTAGATTAATCATGAATATTCTGGAAATAATATATTTCATTAAGGAAATAATATATTTCCTTAATTCTAACACTCCCCCTAAAGTTAGGTCGTAGGATCGCTAACACCCAACTTGCACAAGACATCTTCATAGAACAGAGCTCCTATTGCCTTTGTTAAAATATCAGTCAATTGGTCTTCTGAGCGAACATGCGGAAGCTTGATTATCTCATTTTCTAACTTCTCCTTTATGAAGTGTCTGTCTACATCAACATGTTTCGTACGATCATGTTGTACTGGATTTTCGGATATATTGATGGCAGCCTGATTATCACAATATAGCTTACAACTCTTAGTGGGTGAGAACCCAAACTCGGTTAACAACTTTCGAAGCCACAGTACTTCAGTTACCCCTTTTGCAACCACTCGAAACTCTGCTTCAGCACGCGATAAAGCCACTACCTTCTGCTTCTTACTTCTCCAAGTCACAAGATTTTCTCCTACTAGGGTAAAGTACCCTAAAGTCGATTTTCTGTCATCCCTGTCACCTGCCCAGTCTGCATCTGTGTATGCAATAAGATCTAGATGACCATTCTTCTTATATAAGATCCCTCTTCCGGGAGATCCCTTCAAGTATCTCAACATTCTGATCACTGTTTCCATGTGTTGGACTTGGGGTCTATGCATGAACCTGCTAACCACTCCCACTGCGTAGGCAATGTCTAGCCTAGTATGAGCCAAATAAATCAACTTTCCTACCAATCTTTGATACTGCACACAATTAGTAGGTTCTCCTCCTTCAATCATCTGCAATCCATGATTTTCCATCATCGATGTTTCAATAGGTTTACAATCTAACATTCTAGCTTTAGCTAATAGATCAAGGATATGTTTCCTTTGTGATATAAATATACCTTTGTTCGATCTCAAGACTTCAATCCCCAGGAAGTACTTCAGTCTTCTTAGATCCTTCATTTTAAATTCTTGGAACAGTTTGCCCTTAAGAGCTTCGATTTCATCTTTGTCATCACTAGTAATAATCATGTCATCTACATAAATTATCAAACATGTTATCTTTCCCCCATTTCTTTTCAAGAACAAGGTATGATCTGAATTACTTTGGCTATATCTGAATCTTCTCATAGCCGATGTGAACCTCCCAAACCATGCTCTAGGTGATTGTTTGAGCCCATACAAGCTTTCCTTAGTCTGAATCCTTCATTGTCTGAGAAACCAGTAGAGAATTCCGATGGAGCCTCCATATATACCTCTTCCTTCAGTTCACCATGAAGAAAAGCATTTTTTATGTCGAACTGATGAAGAGGCCAATCTATAGGGAACGCTAATATTATTTTTACACTCCTTGGTCTTCACTTCTTGCTCTCAAGATATCTTTGTCCACAGACTAAGCAAGAGGAAGACGATATGAGAGGCGTTCTATACACAAATATCATCAGTAGTGTGACATATGCTATGTTGTGTAATAGACCGACATTGACCAAGCCAGGGGCATGATGAGATGCATGACGAACCCGAGGAAGCAAAATTAGAATGTGGTAAAGTGGATATTAAGGTAGGTGAAGGGAACTTAGATGTTTGTATCAAATTTGGTAAAGACAAAACCAACATAATCGAGTAATTTACTCAGTTTATGGTGGAGGCTTGGATGATGGAAAGTCAACTTCAAGATATGTATTCACATAAGGTGGTACAATGGTTTATTGGTTGTCATCATTGTTACCTGGAACAACAATCAGTTTGGAACGAGAACGGGAACACGGAACGCAATCTAGATTGACTCGAAAATAATTGAGTACAAGATACAGTATGTATAAAATATACATTTGGAAACAAAATTATATTCAAATGATTATTTTGCTTTAAGAAATTATTCAAGCGAAATTCTTTTAGATTTCTAGGTTTCATCTATTTTTTTCTACCTTCTTTTTTCTTTAATTTATAAATGAAGGCCAAAATACCTTTAAAAAAGTCCTCTAAATCGAGACGTCACGTTGAGCGATTCGAATCGCGTTTCGTGGAGATTGGGGACAAGTGTTCCCGGATCGCGGAACGTGGCTACGTTCCGCGTTCCATGTAAAACTATGGTTGTCATCATCAAAAGATGTCACGACCTTAGTTTTGACCAAGGTGGAATTCATGGACATGAAACACAACAGTTGAAAGGTCTCATAGATAATTTTCCTTAACCTAGGTTTTGTATGTGTACATTATGATAGCTAAAGTGAGATCCGATTGGCTAAAAATATAAAAAGAAGTTATCAGCGAACCTAACACATTTCCATTAAGTATAGTTTCATTCGAGATGAGATACAATCAAATGTTAAAATTATAGACTTAAATGAACTTGTATCATAGTAAAAATTATATTCAACAAATATTAATAGAGTTAAAGTTTCCCTATTATTATCCCATTTGAAAAACCAAGAGTTTTTGACTCCATTATTTGCTTATTAAGTCTCCAAAAATATACTATTAAAATTAAAATAAAAAAATATAAATATGCACTAAAAACGATGAATGTAAAATTATGAAAGATATAATGTAGTGACATAATAATATAAATTTATTAGTTTATCAAAAAAAAAAAGTTGAATTAAGATTTAACCTCATGTTACAAATGTGTTACTCCAACCATTGAGCAATAATAATTTTTGTTATATTTTTACACTCTTTAAATTATAAATTATATATTAGTAAGGGGGGCCAAAACTAAAAATACAAAGGACCGCATTTTCGGCAAGGAGGTCGGGCCTTCCCTAGCCCCCATGTAGCTTCGCCCCTGGTAGCAATAAAGGACTAAGGGTTACATCAACTGGATATAAAAATAACATTTTTCCATTAGGAATTAAAAAAGAACATCTACATGAGCCAACCTAAAGGTGTTAATATAGGAAAATTATGTGTTACTTCTAGAAATTGCGATATGACGTAAAATAACCTCCAAGACAATGGTATAGAAGGTTTGATTCCTTCATGTTACCACATGGTTTTTTACATAGCTCTTGTTATAGTTATGTTTACATCAAGTGTACAAGTGTGGGGTCCTTAATCGATATGCTATTGTATTTAGGTGATATGCTAGTTGCTTGAATTAGCATGGTTCAGATAGAAGCTTATAAGGAGATTTTGTCTAATGAGTTTGACAAGAAAGAACTAGGGGATGAAGACAAGATTATTAGTTTGGATATTGTTAGGGATAGGAGAATGGTGTCTTATACCTTAGTCAAAGAAGGTATATTTGAAAGCTTTTTAGACGGTGCACTATAGACAACGCTAAGATTTTTTTTACACTCCTTGCTTTTCGGTTATTGCTCTTAAGAGATCTTTGTCCACAGACCAAGCAAGTGGAAGATAGTATGAGATGCAACCTATACACAAATATTGTCGATAGTGTGATATATGGTATGCTGTGTATTTGACTGACATTGCCCAAGCCAAGAGCATGGTGAGAAACATGACGAACCCGGGGAAGCAAAATTAGGATGTGATAAAGTGGTTATTAAGGTACATGAAGGGACCTTAAGATGTTTGTATCAAATTTGGTAGAGACAAAATCAGCCTAATCGTTATTGCTCGGATTATGGTGGAGGCTTGGATGGTAGGAAGTCAACTTCAAGATTTAGTGGTACTATGGTGTTGGTTGTCATCATCAAAAGATGTCACGACTTTATTTTTGACCAAGGTGGAATTCATGGACATTGTAGAGTCTTTGAAGGAAACAAAGCGGTTGAAAGCTCTCATTTGATAGTTGTCCCTAGCCTAGGTTTTGTATGTGTACATTATGATAGTTAAAGTGGGATCCATTTGGCTAGAATATGAAATCTAGTTATCAACAAACCTAACATGTTGTAATTAAGTATAATTTCATTCGGGATGAGATAGAATCAAAGAGATTAATTTTGGAGAAGATTGGTACAGAAGACAACCCTTTGACTGCCATTCCCTCTTTCATTGCTTCCCCTCTCCTGCAAACCTCAACTATCTGGGTTAGACCAACCACTTGGAAACTTTTCAAGCTCCAACGAGTGTTGTTTAACTATGTACTATACTATACTTCAATATGTTGTACAAGCATGGGAGTATTTTTGCTAAATACAGTCACTTTGAATACTAATGATATCGTTTGGATCAAAAATTACACTGTGGAAAGTAGGGTGGCAAAATTAACATAGGCTAGTGGTAGAATGGTGATTCTGAAAAAAAAAAAAAAAATTAATAATAATAATAATAATTTTATTTTTGGTATTTCATTTTAGTTTTCCTTATTTTTATGTTAATTTACGTACAAAAATAAGTCATAATTTACACCACGTTCTTGGGAAAGTAACACAATAGTTTAGATTGTTCATGATTCATAATTAATCAAAAGTTGAGATTATTCTAGGAAAATGAATCAAAAGTTGGATTATTCAAACATCAGAGTGATTTTTCCTTAAAGAAATGGGTGGGATGGTAAGGACCCGTCTCATACTGAGACGACCTCATACAAGAGGTGCTGATAGGACAAGACAATGCCTTCTTGAAAAAACGTCTAAGAAATGCTAATTAGTGTTAAAACAAAAGACATATCCCTGCAAATTTGAGAAGAAGATTACCATCATGTAGTCTACAAAAGCATCAAATAACATCATTATCGACATCAATACAGGTTGGAATTTAGAGTGTATAGTGTTTATCGGAAATGATAATTAATTAAATTTAATTAATAAATTTAATTAAATTAATTAAGTATATCACAAGTTTACAAGGAAAAGTGATTTTAGACAAATTAAAAGTCACTAGTCGCGAAAGGTTTCACGGATCGCGAACAGCGGGCAGAATGCTACTGTTTTGTGAAAATTGAAACTCGCGCCTATTTTCGCGACCCGTGAAAATCTGAAATTTCTGGATTTTTTCCTTCTGACGTTTTGCTTTGTTTTGGTGGTTATATAATAACTTCCTACAGTTATTATGGTTATTTTTAGCCATGTTCTTTGGGATAAACGGGTTGGATGAAAGGCGACTTTGGTTCGTTAATCAATCTCGTGTTTCGTGGATTAACCTCGTGTTTCATGAAGTGATGCTTTGCTTCGTGAAGTAGTGTGAGCTATTCTATAAATATAGAATGCTTGTGTGTTATTTTACACATGAATTTTCTGATTTCTTTTCTTCTTTAGCATTTTACATCGAGAACTTGCAATCCTCGTTTGTAATTTTCTTATCTTCTTCTATTTAAGTTTCTCTTACATCATTCTAATTTCCGTGTGCTCGGAAGTTGGTGTAATTCTTTGTATCTCAGAACATATTTCCGGTTTATTCCCAAGCACCCTAGTAGAGAGGAAATGATGTTTTAGGAAAGAGCATCTCGCCTAGAATTAATATCAAGATCCAACGAAATCTTCTTGCTACTATGATCGATATATGGTGATTCCCGATGATCAAGATTGCATTTGGTATATGTCAAGCAAAGGTTTGAACTTGTCATATGTAATTTGGTTTTCTACTACAAACTTGTAACTTTATTTTATATGTTTGATTTATAAAATTAAAGTCAAATTTCTAAAGTCGCTCTACCTAGATGTACAAAATTCTCAACAAGCACCATATCTTGGATTCATTCTATTGGAAGAAAAATTATAGTGCAAAATAAATGTAATAGCAATCATATATGAAGCTTAAAAACCTGAATCTTAAGATTTATTCAAATACCAGCAAAGCCAGGCTACAGTTCATCAAAAGATTTGTTATGGTACATTGTTTCCATCGTAACCATCTTCAATGAAATCTTTCGCAGGTAATCATTCTGAAATCTCAGTACAATAGCAAATTAGAAACAAAGTAAAATAATTAATAACAATATATACAATGTCTAAAATTTAATGACCAAAACAAAGAAGGCCAAAGAGGAATTTGTAAAAGATACCAGGCCTATAGCAGTATTGTATATTTTTTCTTCAAATCTTGCGGCTATCGCCCTCAGTTCTTCCATTTTTTCGCCAGAAAAAGGGCGATATATCTTCAAAGTTCTAGTACTGTATTAGCGAAAACACCGAATTTCTTGTATCAGAACCAATTTTTTATTACAGTTCATACATCAATTATCTAAAGGTAAAATATAACTATCATATTCATCCCAATACAATTTCTTCAAAGACTTGAGTGTATTAAATCATGAAGGTAAAGATTATGAAATGAAAAGGAAAAAGAAAAAATAAAATATTGAGCGACTCTAAACCTAAATATGAAGGAGCATGAATTAATTGATCAAAACAGAGGAAATCTCACATCTTATTGACGATTCTTTGGCGAGATTGAAGTTGAAGTTTGTTTTTCCAATCGAAATTGTCCATATGAAGAGGCGTCGCAGCGGAAGCAGAAGGAGGACAATCCATAGCAAAAGCAAATGAAAATGGTGAATGCGTACAAAATGCAGCAAATGAAGTACAAATAGAAAAGTCTCAATATATATAGACTAATAGCCCAATTATAGTTTTTTTTTTTTAACACTCGATCGTTAATTAATCTAATTAAGGTTAAAATTAATACTTAAAGTTTTAAAATTGATTTCATATAAATTATAACCAATCATTTCGTTTTAGTTTTATAATAATTCATTACTTTAAGGTCTCAATTTATCACTTTTTTGAACCCATTTGAATTAATTAATTATACGTCGAAATTGAAGACTTTAAAAAATTGATTCCTTTAAAGTTAAAAACTTGTTAGTAGAAATTGATTAGTTAATGTCAAAATTTATCATTTTAATATCAAAATTGAAATTTTTTTACTCTATTGATTTCTTTTTAAATTATAATTAATCATTTAATTGATCACTTTACATATAATTGATCTCTTTATGATCTGAATTGATCAATTTAACGTCGAAATTGAAGATTTTAAAATAATTGACTAATTTAAGGTTATAAACTAGTAAGTAAATATTGATTAGCTTGCTCTCAAAATGATCACTTTTAGGTAAAAATTGAAAATTTTATTTTAGTTGATGTATTTAAGATTTACTTTAAATTGAAATTCATACCTTTAAGTTCTAAATTGATAATTTTAAAGTCAAAATAGAATTTTTATTCTTTACATCATAGAATTTGAACCATTTTTATATTTTAATTTTTAACTTTTAGGCCGGCCCGTATGAACGGTCTCATATTGAGACCGCCTCTTGCAAGATTTTGTGATAAATGAAATGGTTTGATGCTCGGCTCTCTAAATAGAATAGTACTCTTTTTTAAGGATGTCATTAATCCAAGATCCACCATAGATATGTCTCTATTTTGACAAAATTTGAAATAAATAAGATTAATTATAGAAAAAAAAAGCATAAAATAAAGGGAAAATCAACTTATTTCCAAATATAACGCTCTGGAGCTGAACATAGGCAAACTGGTCAAAAAAAGTCAACAAAGTTGTTCC
This sequence comes from Amaranthus cruentus, assembly GCA_019425755.1. Taxonomy (NCBI): domain Eukaryota; kingdom Viridiplantae; phylum Streptophyta; class Magnoliopsida; order Caryophyllales; family Amaranthaceae; genus Amaranthus; species Amaranthus cruentus. Next base: position 19,814,531 of record CM033450.1, on the reverse strand, counting down.
CACTTACTAAGTACGAACTGAGGAAAACCTGGTCAAATCGGATTAACCCTTTGTTCGCAGTTAGTAGTGATGGCACTGCCTGGCGTCTCGGCCCAACCGCTTGAAACCGAACCGAACCGAACGTTGCGGATGTGTTCAACCGAACCAACCGCAAACCGGAACCCGCCGGAAAAAAGTTGCCGGAACCGTGGAACCGCCGGAAAAAACCGGACCAAAGAACCGCAGACGCTTCACCCGCCCAGCTTCGTGAACCTGAACAGGACCCGACCGACCGCTCACCCTACCAACGATTCCATGGAACCGCATTGCCAACGATCCAACCGCTTTGGAACCGGTCAAACTAGCCGTTTTTTGGTCAAAGTAGCCGTTACAATTTTTCCTATAAATACCCATCACTTTCAACCATTCCAATTCACAACTCATCTCTTCTCCTACTCTCTCTACTTACTCTCTCTACTTAATTACTTAATTACGCAATTATTCTCTTAATTACATAATTAGTCTTCTAATTATTTCTTAATTATTTCTTAATTAGTTCTTAATTATTTCTTAATTAGTTCTTAATTATTTCTTAATTAGTCTTCTAATTAGTTCTTAATTATTTCTTAATTACATAAATATTATCATGTCTTCATTCTTGAAAAAGCCACTAAAAAGTCACTAAAGTGGCAAAATTTTGGGGGTTCTTCTTCTAGCTCCAAAAGAAAGGCAACTTCAACTCCATCGATATCAACAACACCTTCTCTAGTAATTACGAACCAAACTTATCCGTAAGGGTACTGAGCCATACGACTCGAGAATTACATGAGTATGCGGAACATGTTGAAAGAGAAATAGAAATTGAAGATGAAGAAGACACACAAGAAGAAGAAGCACAACAACAAGAAGAAGAAGAAGAACAAGAACCAACAACCCCTATCGAGATACTTAGATCTCGACAATCATCAACAAGATTAGTTGAAGAAGCACAACAACAACAAAGACAAGCTCGTGGTAAACGAGTCAATTTCCAAAGTATTGTTAGTTTTCTAATTTTTATTCTTCAATTTAATTGAATTTTAAATTATTATTTATTTTAATAATGTTTTTATATTTATATTTAGATGAAAATGAACCAGTAAGACAACCTTTTCCGGCAATGCCACCTCCTAGTGGTAGAGCTATTTCACATGTTTGGTCGTATTTTACAAAAGTACCAACCGACGACCCGGATGTTTTCTTATGCACTTGTCAAGTTTGTGAAAGTCAAGGAGTAAAGCCCTTAGTTTCTTACAATTTTACCAAAGGTAAATACTTTTAAGTTTTTATACATGATATTTATATTTTGTACATCAAAATGTTAGAATGTATTAAATATTCATCTATTGTGTTTTGTGAATACGTGTTAGGTGGTGGTATGATCCTTCAACAAACATTTGGCTTAAAAAACATGGAATCAAAAGAAATGCATGCAAGCAGTTTAGCAAATGAGACAACAAGTAAGCGACAACAACAATGGGCAACAGATTTCCTAGGACCTGAGGTAGCTTTTAGATATAATCGTAATGAAATGATCGATGAGTTTTCAAAATATGTTATTGGTGATGAATTACCCTTTAACCACTAGGAAAGTCAAAGATACGTAATATTTCAATAGGAAATGTTTACAACCGCAATTTAGAGCAATCCCTAGGAATACCCTTAAAAGACTAACCATTAAACTATATGAATCAAAAAGATATGAGTTAGTACAAATGTTTAAATCTTTTAATGGTAGAGTTCGCTAACAACCGATATTTGGTCACCCCCACATTTAGAGCCTTATATGTGTGTAATGACATTGGGTAGACCGTAATTGGTGTATTCAAAAAGAATAATCGCTGCTCGAAGTTAATGCCCAAAGACACACCGTGAAAACATTAAATATAGATTAGTGGAAATTTGTAAAGAATGGAACTTATTGGATAAAATATTTTGTTGTTCTATCGATAATGCTTCCGAAATATAAAATGTATGGAACTTCTATATAATGAACCCGCTTTACTAGTATTTTAGGAGGTATAAATTTATCTTGTCAAGCAGGTATTAAAAGTTTAAGTGATTTATTAGGTCCCATTAGAGATATAGTCAAATGGCTTAGATTAGGACAAGTTAAAAGAAGATATAAACAATTATGTGCCCAATATGAACTAAGAAAAGTATATTGGGCTTTAGACACTCCTACACGTTGGGGTTCGACCCATGACTTATTAAAGAAGGCGATTGCTTATCGTCCCGTCATAACACAACTGTATAATGAGTTTACGGATAGCCGTATAAGTATTAGTGTTGATACTTGGGACTTAGCTATAGGCGTACAAAAATTACTAGAAGCGTATGTCCACGCAACTAAGATATTTTCATATGTATACGAACCAAACGTTCACTTAGTAATAAGTGAATGTGTTACTGTTTTTTATCATCTGCATTCATATTCTCATGAAGATACTAACGTTTTTTTGAAGCCGATTCTAAAAGATATGATGGATAAGTAGAAGATATATTTTAATGATTTCCCTTATATTTATGGCATAGCGACAATTTTAGATCCGTGTTTTAAAACGGAAGCCCTAACTAAAATAATAGGATTTTATTATCAAGCACTAAATCGCCCGCCTACTGATGTACATAATTATGTAGGCAATTGTAAAAAACTTTTAGTGGACCTTTATGACCATTATTCTAGTATATATAACCCGAGTCGCGATACGTCTAGGCGTGCTAGCGTCTCGGCATGTCCCGATTATTATAATCCCGTAATCGCTAACATAATGAGTCGTGATGATACTTTTCTAGGACTAGGATCATCTTCTTCCTCCTCCTCCTCCGCTTCATATTTAGAATTAGATAACTACCTTAAACATCACTTTGAAATAAACCAAAGTAGTTATAATATTTTAGAATGGTGGAGAGAAAAATCGGTAAAATACGCTATATTATCGCGAATTGCAAAGGATATCCTTGCAATTCCTGCTTCTACGCAGCCTGATGCTTCGCCAGTGTAAACGCTTTTGGACTAAAAGAGATCTCGCTCTTGCACCACATAGTATTCAAATATGTGTTTGCAAAAAGATTGGGATCAGTGAGGTCCAATGCAAGGAGAAAAGAACGACGATGATCAAGAGGAAGATGATCCATGGATGATGATGGATACGCTCGCATCATCGTCGGAGCGATTCGCGGAAGCATCCAACCAACCAAATGATGACGATGAAGAATAGGATCACAAATACGGAATATCGACACACATTAAATATAAAAGGTATCGAAAAAGAACTACTGGGCTTTGATTCCTTCGGATACGTGAGGCTTTAGTATTTCTTCGATACTAGGTTCAAGTCCATTCTCTCCCCTTTTTATTATTCATCTTTATCGTTGATTCGCTTCTTATTAATCTCATGTTGGAACCGCCGGAACCGTCTCATGAACCGCCAAGGAACCAGTTGGAACCGGCCGGAACCGGAACCGAAACCGAAACCGAAACCGTCCGGGTCAGGTTCCAAATGGAACCGGAACCGGTTGGAACCGGAACGGAACCGGCCCAACCCGGACCGTGGCCATCACTAGCAGTTAGTATCTGCGAACAAAGGGTAACTGGTCAAAAAAGTCAATCAGGTTGTATCCACTTACTATGTGGGAACAACTTGTTTGACTTGTTCAACCCTATGTTCGCAGTTAGTAGCTGCGAACAGTACCGAACCTGAGCTCTGGGGCTGTAGACACTTATAAATGGAAATAAGTTTATTTCATTCTTATTTTGTGCTTTTTTTTATAATTGATCTTATCTATTTCAAATTTTCCTATTTTGACGGCGTTGTTATCTTTTTTAGACCCATCAAAATCGAATTTAGCGGGCCAAAAAAATGGTTTAAACTTGAGTCTAGCGTCTTCGGACCCAAATTCCACTCGAACTCTTTCTCTGGACCCATTTATGGCTTAAAACCCCTACCGGCTTTGCCCGATCCACTTTAGACTCAATCTATTACAACCTAAAATCAATTTTAAGTTCATTCTAAATCTATTTTATATTCACTTAAACTCAATTTAGTTTTATATATAGCCTATAGACTCAATTTAGTACTAATAAAACCATTGAATATAAAGTGTTTAAATCTGAATAATTAAAATTAAGACTCATTTAAGACCTTAGACCCGTCAAACCTGCGGGTCTAGATCTGAGTCTGAAATTTTCGGACCCCAAGGTTCCGAGTCCGAATATTAGTCTACAAAATATTAATGAGATGATTGAAGTTGGACAAGCATGTCATCAAATAAGCCAAGAGATTTTCAACCAAAATTACACTAAATGGCATTTTCATTATCACCGTTTAATACCACCTACCAAATGGGTCGGTAAGGTTGTTAGTGATCACTTAGATTCTTAAATATTTTACTTGTATCCTTAACATTGATCATTTATAGTCTCAAAATGATCAAGTATAACCTTTAAAACTTAAAGTGATCACTTACATTAGTTTTAAAATGTTGAATAACATTCTTAGTGCCTTTACTTGTATTCTCAAAGTGAACACTTATAGTCTTAAAATACTCAATTATGATTTTTAAGTGATAACTTAAATTACTTTTATGTTGCTCACTTACATTCTTAGATACTTGTATACTTAAAATAATCATTTATAGCCTTAAAATGATCAATTATAAGTTATAGTAATCGCTACATTAGTTTAAAATTGCTCACTCACATATAGTCTTAAAATGATCAATTATGAACTTAAAAAAATCACTTATGTTAATTACGAATTGTTCACTTCATTCTTAAAGTCTTTACTTGCAAGCTAAGTGATCACTTATAATCCTAAAATAATCAATCATAACATCAAAATGATTACTTGTATTAGTTTTAACTTACTGACTTACATTGTTAGATTCTTTACTTGCAATCTGATCACTTTTAATTCTAAAATAATCAAATCATACATTTATTAATTTTAGGAAAAATTACCTAGAATAATCCAAACAATTCATGATTTTCCTACAATAATCCCACCTATTGTTTAACCATGAATAATCCCAACTTTGAGGGTATTTTTCTATATTAAAGTTGGGTAACCCGATGACCTACTATAGTAGGTAATTCACCAAAACAATAATTTAATTATTAATTTAAAATTAGAAAATATTTTTGAAAATTTACATAAAAAATTCTAAATAATAAAAAAAATTATATTTTCTATGAATATTTTTTTAACATTTTTTTCGACATTTTATTTTAATTTATCCTTTTTTAAAAAAAAATTAAAACTCGCTATAGCAAGTCATCCGGTCACCGGGTTTACTCTTGGAAAATGCCCCTCAAAGTTGAGATTATTCATGGTTAATCAATAGGTGGATTATTGTAGGAAAATCATGAATAGTTTGAATTATCTAGGTAAATTTTCCTTTATTTTACTGTATAATAGCAAAAAAGAAGTTTGAATATGAGCATGACATTTGTCTTTTTTCATTGGATAGTATTAATGTAAAGACTGATTTACATTTTTTACACACCATATTTACAAATGTATATATTTTCGGAAAAACTAATACATTAATGAATGCAATAAATCACAATTATTCCAATTACACAATTGTATATAAATGCATTGTTTAAAAGATTATAATGGAAAATATTAATATATTGTGTAGAACATTATATATTGTCAGATAAAATTCTTGAATTACACATTTACACCGCGTAGAAAATTATACTACAGAATAAATTACATTTATTTCAGTGTAATTGAAATTAAACGATTTAGAAAATTATACTGCAAAATTACATTATGTATAAAATTATACAATTTAGAAAATTATTTGAAGTACATAATAGCCCATTTTTCTATCAATTGTTATTTAAAACTAAAATGACATAAATTTCAACTAATTGATCAATAAAATAACTCATTTACATTGTTAGACTACCATAATAACAATTTTAAATTTTAGAAAAGGAAAAATTATATAAAACTACCTATTCTATACCTCTTTTTTCAAAAAACTACCTAATATAAAATTTTTTTCAAAAAACTACCTTGTATAATATTAAAGTTTGCAAAAGACTACCTTGTAATGAATTTCCGTCATTTGACTGTTAGTTTTGACGTTGACTGTCACGCAGCTTGCACTTGCAACCTCTAAACACTTCCTTCTTCATTTATAATCCAGATTCATAATTCTTCTTCCATTCCTTCTTCCATTAAAACCCAAAGCCCTAAACTCAAAGCCCTAATTTATGAGCTAGATTCTTCCAATTCACCATTCCTTCTTCATCTTTCTTCCCTAATGTATTCCCCTTCTTCAACATCAAATTCAAAGCCTGAGAAATGTGGTTGTGGAGTTCCCTTTGCAAGGAGAGTTTCATGGACCAAGGAAAATCCTAGAAGGAGGTTCAAGTGTTGTGCTTTTTATGATCCAGACACAAATTGGAGGGGTTGCAAAAAGCTTAAGTGGATTGATGTACCTGAAATGGTTGATTGGCAAAGAGTAGTGACAAATACACTTGTGGAGGAGAAGCGACAATTAGCAACCGAAATCAAAATTCTGAGTTCAAGGGTTTGTTGCTTGGAAAATGAAAAGGAACAAGCAATTTCAGAAGTTAAAAGGATTAAGAAGAAATGGGTGAATGAGAGGAAGCATGAAAATCAGATTAAGAGCTTTGTATTAGGGTTTTTCTTTTGTTTCTTGTTGGTGTTGGTTGTTCTAAAGTTTATGAATTAATTGAGAATTTGTAGTAGTTAATTGGGTTGTAACATGTTTATGATAAATGATATGGATATTTTGTATTTTGTTCTAATCAATGATAAATGATATGGGTATTTTCTACTTTGTACTCACTGGTTTTGTATATGTATAGCACAACATACTCACTGGTTTTGTTCTAATCAATGATAAATGATATGGGTATTGAACATGTACAGCAGCATTTGATGTTTTGTTCTAATCAATTGGGTTTTGTTGTAATCAATTGGGTTTTGTATATGCTGTATATGCTATGGGTATGTAATGATATGGTTTTGTATATGCTGCTTGCTGTAATTAATGATATGGGTATTGATATGCTTGCTGTAATGATATGCTGCTTGCTTGCAATGATATGCTGCTTGCTTGCTGTAATGATATTCTAAAATCAGCACACATGTACGCAGCACAGCACCAACATAAAATCAGCACACATGCTGCTTGCTTGCAATGATATGCTGCTTGCTTGGTTTAATGATATTCTAAAATCAGCACATATACAATGCACATTTCAATGAACATGTACAACAGCACAGCACCCTAATACACAAAGTCAGATTGAACATCAAACATGTACATCAGCAGCATACCAACATCATATATGTACAGCAGCAGCATACCAACATCATATATGTACAGCAACAGCATACCAACATCAGCTCAGTAATTGAACATCAACAGTGAACATCAGACAGTGAACATCAAACAACATCATATATATTAGTAGAAGTTCTTGCAAAATACATTAGTTCTTGCACAAACACAACACTACTAGATTAAGTACATTAGTGGATATTACATTAGTTGAAAATACATGAGTTCTTGCAAAATAAATCCATTACAATCCAAACTACTTGATTTGACTAATTTGATCAATTACACATGAAGCGGATTGTGTTTGTGGTTGACTGTTGGTGCTTGGCATATCATTTGTTGATGATTGCTGAGTTGAAGAAGACCCCTTTTTAGGCCTACCACCCTTTGATTTCTCCTTCGTCGTTGGTGGTTTGGGTGGATTCTTACATCTCTTTTTGTAGTGACCAAGATTACCACAGTTGCTACATTTTCGTGGCTTGAATTCTCTAACAACAGTAGCAGCTTTATTCCCTCCCTTTCCTTCATCAGCCTCCTTCTTTCTTTTCCTCTTGTTAGGTCTTCCAGGCATTTTCCGGAATGGAGGCGGAAGTGGTTTGGCCAAAGTGGTTGTGGGCCACATTTTGTGTCCTGGCAGACCATGAAACTTAGGACCATAGGTCTTTGCATACGTTTCTATATGATAGGCCTCGTGAACAAATTTGTTGGCGTCTAATTTCCTAAGAACAATACAAGCCATTGCATGTTTGTAAGGGATCCCAATTAGTGTCCAACTTCCACAATGGCAAGTCTTTTTGTTTAGGTTGACAACGTACGACTCTTCACCATCATCCACCTCAAACTCAAATACATCCACTGGGATTACCCTTAAACCGTATATGTCCCTTGCATGTTTTTCAATCAATTTCCTAACGGAGGGCATTAAAACACCCTCAAAGTTACTCAATCCTTCCCTTTTTGCCGCACTTCTTTGCATCACATATCTCCTAATCCATTCCATAAGAGAAATAATAGGCTTCCCTCTAGCTTCCCTTAAAACGTGATTGAATGACTCACAACAGTTATTTAACAACATCCCAGACTTACTCCTAGTGGGAAAAGCATGCCTAGACCAATGTTTTGTAGGTATGGAAGCTAGATATTCATATGCTTCAACAGAAATCTTCTTAATTTCATTCATTTCTCTATCAAAATTAAACTGTGAAAACAAATTGTTAGTTAAAAGTTGAAAACATTTAATTATACGTAATTTAGAAATACTACCTTATTGTAAGCCCTGACTGCTTTCCAAAAGTGTTGTTTAAACAACTCTTCGGGGAACTTGATCTTGAAATTCGCCCATATATGCCTGCAACAGAACCTGATTTCAGCTTTAGGAATAACTGAGTTGAAAGCTTCAAGCAATCCCTACAGTAACCAAAAATTACTGTTAGCCTTGTATGCCCATATAGTTATACTTAAAAGAATATACAACAAACATTCATACCTTTTGTCTGTCGCTCATGAAGGTGAAAGCATCACCTCCCTCTTGTAACCAACTGCTAGATGCATTAACTGATCTAAGGTCTTCCACAAGCAAATTTAAAAACCAAGTCCAAGTTTCCACGTTTTCTGTTTCTACAACAGCCCAGGCAATGGGGAAGATATTGTTGTTCCCATCTTTACCCACAGCAGTCAACAAAATCCCTGGGAATTGTCCCTTCAAATGTGCCCCATCAACACCTATAATAGGCCTAAAACCAGCAACAAAACCCTCTCTGCAAGCTGGCAAGCATATATACATCCTTTGGAACGAAGGTGGTGGATTCTCTAATTGCGGTGCTTCCTGGATTAAACCTCCTTATTGCCTCCGCATAGTCCCACACCCTGCTATACTCTTCACTAGCATCACCAAATATCATTCTCAAGGCAATTCTTTTTGCCATATAACACTTAGAATACTTCACTTCGCAACCTAACTCCCGATTAACCCGTTTCTCAAATGCCTTTAACTCCCAAGTCGGATTATCCCTCCAATCCTCTATGTATTTCTCAGCTAAATACAAAGCAGTGACTTTATTGTTTTGGTGTTGGTGACCACAAGTGTGCTTTGAAAAATAACTCCAAATTTGAAGTGTCTCCTCATCTTTCAACTTCACAGCATGAACCTTAAAATAACACTTCTTATCCTTGCCACACATACACTTCACAATTCTTGCTTTTGATTTACTACAATTACATCTGTTGTAACAATACACACTAATCCTACTACTACCATTATGCAAGTAATAATAATTATAACCACATTCAATAGCATGGAATCTTAGTGCTTTTCTAAAAACATGTGTTGATGGAAATTTAAGGCCTAGAGATAAATTGATCTTAATCAACCTCTGGATTGAATGTAGGATAGCTACTTATACCTTCCTCATCATCATTCAATGCACCCAAATCATCATCATCAGACTCCAATTCATCCCCTTCTCCATTATAGTATATGTCTCTATTATTTTCTTCATCAATCTCCTTATCTACTGCCAATCTTAAATCATCATCTCCAATATATACATCATCAAGACCATAAACTAAATTTTCAGCAAACAAATCAGCATAATCCTCAGATTCATCTTCATCACCTACACTATAATCTTCATCAGAACTATCATCAAAATCAGAATTCTCTTCTATGTGGGCTGTGTGATTTCCTGAGAAGGTTATGGATGGTGTAGCAGCTGATTTTTCTGATATAGATCTAGGGTTAGCACTCAAACTTTCTTTAATACCCATATTTTTGCCTAGTGGTCCCATATCCCCAATATCAACATGTGCACTACCACTTTCCAACTCAACAACATCAACATGTGCCACATCAGCTCTACCAATTTCCACCTCATCTACACTAACAGTACCTACATTACCCACCTTTGCAGCCAACTTAGATTCCCCCCCTTTCACTTTCACAACTTTTCTCCTGATTTTCAGTTTCTTCATTTATTGATATATGTAATTATATGAACCCTAAGCAATTGATAAAAAATGAAAACCAATATTAACAAACAAAGATGCAATTGATAGAAACAAATACAAAATTAAGCCAAAAACGCAGCAATCTCGCATCAACTGAAGCATACGAAAAAATAAACCCTAAAACGAACTAAAACCCCACAATTGAGAAGATATACATACCTTTGTTTGGTAGGTGAGCGAATCTTCAATGAATTTAAGAAATGGAGAAGCAATTATTATGCAGAATTAAAGGAGAAAGGATATAGAGTAAAGGTTTATGTGTTTAGTACTGAGAAATGAAGAGGTAGTCGACAAAACCATGAAGTGAAGGAGAAAGAGGTGTTTTAAAGAGACCACGTGAAAAAAACGTGCGGGTCAACGTTAGTATTACCGGTCAACTGACGATATTAAGAACAAGGTAGTCTTTTGCAAACTTTAATATTTTACAAGGTAGTTTTTTGAAAAAAAATTTATATTAGGTAGTTTTTTGAAAAAAGAGGTATAGAATAGGTAGTTTTATATAATTTTTCCTTTAGAAAAAAAATGTGAAGTATGATTTGAAATCTAAAATTTCATTATATTAATGTATTTAAAAATCCGTGCATTGCACGGATTTCTATCCTAGTATAACTTTAAAATGATTACACCAACAGAAGCATTAAAACAACCAAAGTAAAACTAATACATTAAAGAGCTCATAACAAAATCATTTATATCCATTCTTGTTTAATTACAACCCATAAAGTAAAATTTTGATTTTATAAGATCAGACAAATTTTATATACCGCAAGCATACGGTGTACGCGTAGTGTGGGTCGAACACAAGGACATGAGTTAACTCTAAATTTTATGTCTTATGATTAACAAGACGAGAGTTAGACAAAGTGAGTGGTTGAATTCTAAATCTATGATGCAAATAAGCTAAAGCAAAACAATAAAAGGGATATGATAACAATGATATGACATACTCTAGGGCGTCGGGCGTCACCTAATTCTAACATGGGAATCAATTACTCTCATGATTGGATGAAATTGAGTCCTCGACATAATTGAACGAAATCTAATTAATCTCAAGTTTCCGCTCTATTGATTAATATCGATTTAAGACCAACTAGTCTTAATCCTCAAACTTCCGTTCTATTGGTTAAACTAGAAGGAATTTAACTTAAATATATCTCAATCCTAAGTTAATCCTAATCTCAAACTTTCGATTTATTGAAAAAGTTAACAAAGATGTTTAAATCGAGATTCATTAAGCGTAGACTCAATTATAGACTCATATCGCACACAATCAATCGATAAAATATCAATCCTTGCTTCGATTAGGGATTATACCCTTACCCTAGATAAGAAAACAACTCACAATGCATATTAATGGAGAACATATAACAATTGATGAATAAAAGCAAAGAACAAAACAATAACAAAAGAGAACTTACGAATCCTGAGGATAACATAAACTGAAAATACGTAATCCGAGTATAACAATGGTGTTCAACAAAGGAAACTTGCAAAGAAATTCACCAAGAACTCAAAAGAAAGTACAAGAATTGAAATTACTGGGAAAATGAAAACTAAAACTGAATTTAAAACTGAACTAGAAAAATGAAAACTATATTTTGCATAAAATCAAAATGTAACCACCACTTTATATAGTGGCTTCAAAAACTACAAAAGAAACCGCCAGGAAACCGCTTCGGATTCAATAGCGACGATCGTTGCATGTGGAAGCAACGACTCATCGCAAACTTTCTGTCTCAATGGATGCGTTCCAGGATTGAGCAACGAATGATGGGCGACGACTCGTCGCTTTTCTTCTGGAAAATTCATGGGATCAGCGATACGAGCGACGATCGTTGCATACATGGGTGACGACTCGTCGCTTGGCCTCTGGAGTCCATTTTGCCTTGATTTCCTCGTTGCTTCTTCATTGGGAGTACTCTTGGCATGACTTCTTTACTTGACAAAGGGGTCTTAGGCCATTTCTTCGGGCCTTCACCCTCTTATTACTCCAAAACCTAGTAACACTCTTATTTTGCCTCAAAACTCATACAAAATACAGCAATAAACTCATGAGACAAAATGATCATAAATCACTAAAAATACTACCTAAAACCCACTAAAACTACACATAAGGAGCATAAAAATAACACGGATAAGTGCAAATAATTGTCATCAATCACTTTTTTTTTTTTGCTACACGTTTTACACCAACACCTTTCTTAGGTATAATCTTAATGCTTTCAGCCTCAATCTTGTTTTAATCCCGTTTTGCAGCTGTTAATTGCCTTTAAGCATGGCTACTTTGTCCTAAATCCTCCTTTCTCCTCCTTTTGTTATTCGATATTTGCAATTAGGGATGGTCACGGGTCCAGGACCTATTGGACCCGCCCCGGATCCGTCCCTTTTTTAAGGGCCCGGGTCTTATTTTTTGAGACCCATCGGATTCGGGTCGGATCTGGATCTAAAAAATAATTGGCGGACCCGGATTGGCGGGCCCGGGTCCGGGTCCGAGACTTGGACCCTGGACCCGCCCCTTAGACCCTTATAAATATTATTGTTCATTTTTATTTGTCTTCAACGTATGAATTTTGCCCCCAACACTTATTTTCTTTTCATATAATCATAATATATATTAATAAAGACAATATGTTATGATTGAGATTTTGAAAGTGAAGGGTGGAAATGGTTACAAAAATCCACATAAAGGCAAAGCAAAGCTTGATAGGATTGGTCAATTACCCTATCAAGTCATAGTGGATCAAGAACTTTTGGATGCATCTAAAGAATATTTAAATGAAGGGATGTTTGAATTTGTGCAAAGATCATAGGATCCAAGTGAAAATGGGAGGTAGAACTTTTGGGATAAACATGATATGCAGGGGTAAAGTTTGTAAATTTTGGGGTAAGGATATGAAGGGGAAAAGTTTGTACATTTTAGGGTAAGGATATATAGGGGAAAAATTTGTAAATTTTGGGTCAAAGATATGTAGTGGAAAATTTTATAATTTTGGTTACACAATCTGTAGAAAAAAGTATGAAACTTTATGAAGTAGAAGGAAAAAGAAAACCAAGGTTAGTTCTTTTGAAAGCTTCTTTTTGCAAAATGATTGTAGCAATCCAAGCAAGAACCTCTTAAATCACACATGAGCCAAGAACATAGAATGAACTCAAGCAAACACAAGGCTATTAAATCAACACACACATCTAAGCACACAAACTTTATTGACCATTCCAGAATTTATCATTTGATCATTAAAAACTTTCATCATTTTAAATCCCTTTTATCTCTCAGTATGTGACTTCATAGAGATAACTCATTGGCATTGGCAAACGATAAAATTTCATCATAGCCAAAAACACTTTAAACAACAGCCTAGCAAACATTCCAATACCTCATTAATTAAGTATGACAAATCAGTAAATCAGCAGTAACAATTAATCAACAACAAACCATGACATTATTATGAAAAATAAAGAAATTTGAGTAAGTGATACTCTCATGTTTGTAGAACCAGTGTGGATACTCCTTGTTAAAGACTCCAAAAATGTTTAGAAATTCATTAGGCAACACAAAGTTTTTCCAAGAATTAGCCCCTTCTAATTCTAAATCTTCAACCATCCTTTTTTTAACTTGTTCTTCTCTTTCTAGCATGTCAACTGTAGAAGTCTTTCTTTTCCTACCCTTCATAGCTACAAAGTGAAACCCCAAAACCCTACTAAATTGCTGAAAAATCAAAACCCCCCCAAAAAAATTCAAAACCCTAAAAATTTGAAACTGATGCACATTCGAAAATCTTAAAAAAATTCGAAACTGATGCACAATCGAAACAGTAACGAATCGAAATAACTCTCCAAAACAAAAACCCTACGATTCCCTACATATTCCCACAGTAAAAATTCCATACAAGTTGAAAATCAGCAGCTATATTTGCACCCAATGATTGATTGAACACCATAATTGAAAAGATGGAGAAATTTTAATGGAAAACCCTCAACAAAATCAAGGTCTTAAGGTGTAGAGTTCATGCATGGAAGAGAGAAAATGGAAAGAAATGGGTTTATTCATAGGTTAGGGATGAACTTGACGGTTTTCAATAAATTTTAGTTAAGGAGTGGAGTAATTGATGATGAATGAAGTAGTTGGGGAATAATTTATCTTTTAATGTTTAATTTTATTACTTCATGAATTAATGAAATGGGTTGGGAATAATTTTTATTTTTATTTTAATGTTTAAATAAGTAGGGTAATAAAAATAATAGTAAGGGTAAAATAGTACTTTTAATAGTTTTTTTTACCAAAAATAGAAAGTGTAGCAACTAATAAGATAATTCTATTTGGGGAAAGTGTAGCAACTATTAAAAACCGGAGGAAGTATATGCTACTTGCTTAGTGCTAACCCAATTACCCTTATTTCATGGACTCGAACTAGTATTTATAATAGAATTTAAGCGTATATGGATAATACTATGAGACTTTAGACGTTAAATTAGTATTAAATATTTGTAAAATGCGATAATAACTCTCTTACAAATATACGAAAAATATAATAACTTACAAATGGTTCAAATTTGACAAATCAAAGTGACTCTTTTTAGACCCATTAAGGATCCATTAAGAACCCAAAGCCCATCAGATTCGGAGGGTCTGGGTCTGGGTCTTAAAATTTTGAACCCTTAGGGACCGAATCCGGGTCTAGATCTCAAAAAATTAAAAGGATCCGGATCCGGATCTGGTTGGACCCGCTCCAGAACCGCCCCATGACCATCCCTAATTGCAATGGTTTGATTATCAGATTTGTCAAGTGACTTTAAAAAAACACAATTGACACAAGGAATTCAAATAAAAGTAATACTCTACATTATAATGAAAAACCTAAATCTTCAACGTATAATCAACAAAATATAGAAAATAGCTAATTACCTTAAAAATTGTAGTTACTAATTGTTAATATGACAAAATCTTTACAAGAAAGCATCGAAAATCAAGAAGATTGAATGAGAGGAGACTTAGAGAATATGGTAGATAAAAAATTAGGCTAAACGATTATTTTAACGGTTTTGGTATTTTTTAAATATTGAGAAAATACGGTTGATGAGAACATTACTCGCTCTGAGAAAGAAAACAATTGTTTTGTTTAAAAACTTCTTTTGCCTCTTTTTACTATGTTGCTATTTTTTGATTATAAATTTATTTTAAAAAAACGTTTTTAATCTTTTTTTTATTTAATTTTATTGTGTCATCCCATTTAAAGATGTCTCACTATGAGACAGTCTTAATAAAGAATTTGTAATAAAAATATAATGTACGAAGTGGTAGCAAATCCATACCCCAGGCGAGACTTGAGTTCGATTCTCATTGACCCCTGTCCCGGCCAATCTTGTAACCAAAATAAAATAAAATATAATGTATGAAGGTTACACGTTATCTGAAAGTCTGAAACATTACAAGTTGAAGGAGGATAATAGATCCATTTCTAGAGCATAAGAGGTCGAGCGTGCTCAGTAACTTTCACTCCTGAAAGTGTAAAATATACTCCTGAAAGTGAATTTGATTTTATTTCAAAGGATTGTAAGAAAAAGAATGATGAAATTTTACAAGCTTAAGTTACTAAGTCCCATTCCAGGCACTCACTCACAGGCTATGACTGCCCTGTGAAACATATACTACATTTGCTTACAATGACATCAGTTTACATATTTACAATATTAGCTTGTGCTTCTCAAAGCCGATTATAATTAGCTTTCCTGTCGCACAATCATCGTAGGTCCTAAACTACAGTCTCATCAATGGAATTGGAAGTCTCTTTTTCCTGTTCTGCAATATGCATTAGCATCTCAAGTCGATTGTCGAAAAGCAAGGCACTCTCATCTCTCTTATCCAGCTCAGCCGCTTCAATCTCAAGCCACTTTTCCCGCAAATCATCTAGAATATTCCCTTGGTCATTGTTTCCTCCTGCTCCTGGGGCACTAGGGGCAGTGGTCCGGAGGGAGGAATCCCCTGATGGTGGTGGAAGCGTCAAAAGCAAGGCTCGGAAATCTTTTGTATCGGCAAATGTCTCAAAGTTGCACGCCATTGCATCCAAACAATACTCTCTAATTTTCAGGACACCGTACCTGCATAAGCAGCCAAACACGTACGGTCAAACAAATGAAGCTCGGAAGTATGAAGCAAGCAAAGATTAAGAACTAACAGTTGTATGTTGGACATTTCAGCTGCTAAAAACAGATTTGCCCTGTATCCTTTCTTGACTACCAATGGCTAGAATTTCTGTTTTCCTTGAGGAAATGAGACGAGTGTTGAAGACTAAAGCAACAAAGGAAGAGATTTTGCAGTAAACAATAAGAGCAAGAGCAATATAATGCAAGACTCGAGAACAAATATCTAAATCCAAACGGAAAAAAAAAGCAATTTTACAAAGAAAACAGATACTTCATTGGTCCTAATGAGTTGGCCCTGAGAGCATTTTGCAATCTTAGAGGAACAGAAAGAGTATCATAATAATAGCTCTTCGGCAAACCACAACCCAATTTTATACATCATCAAGTTACACCAAAGCTTAGCTAGAAAGGAACTGCGCCTATTACAGATTAGTGTCAAACTTATTAGGAAAAACAGGAAAGTTAATAGAAATAGCTAGTTATTATCGGAGCATCCAAGACCAAAATGGGATATGAATCTTTGTACCCAAGGGCCAAGTCTTGTAAAGTTGAATGAAACTGATTCAGTCAACTATTAGGGCATATCTCTCCTACCAATTGATATATCTTTCGTGATGAACACACCTAATTCTAAAAGATTGAACACCAATCCAAGCAACACTTTCTCTTGAACAAGAGTTCAAAGTTAGCAACGTCCAAATTTCTATGAACAAAACGAACTGATGATAAGTTCTTTTTAAAACCTACCAATTCTAAGTTTTAAACATACTTCAATTACACCCAAATTCCATAATTTACTAGCTAGCCGATTGGCAAAAATATCGGGTAAAACTTTACGAAAGCAAGTGATAAAATTCTATTAAAATAATAATGTTAGTCGGACTCTTTGTTTTATATCTGTGTTACTCGATACTTGGGCATGGGTAGTAACACTTAGACATATCACTCTGAACCAAAGTATGGCATTTTACTACAACGTAGTTGAGTATGACACTTGGGCACTTATCCAATATTGAGTTCCTAAGTCCGAGTCACTCTAAAAGATGACTAAAAGTTTCTATCACAAGGTTGCACTATCACATAACTCCATGGTGGTTCAAGAGTCTTCAATTAATTCACGCACACATTTTGATAGTTATGCATGCATGCTATTATACCTCTAATATCCCGAAATTCCTTGCGTGAACAAGTATGCTACATTCCATTTATTGGCAATGTTCTCTTGTTTTTGTCCTCTCTTTTCTCATCTTCTCTAGTTTGAGATGTTTGTTTGGGCGGGTGTGGATGTGAGTGTGTGCTAGGGTGTTCATTTTAAATATGTTGGAGTGCTTAATATGGGTGGAGCAACCTAAACTTCAAGTAGCAAAATTATCTTCAAATATTTTATTTTCTTGAAATTGGGAAAAATAAATCCCTAAGAAGAGACCTACAACATTAAAGGGACATCTAATGCACCTTTCCGGCATAAAAAACCCTGTAGGGTGAAAGTCATGGAGTAAACATAAAATGTAGGGCGCCCTCTAAAAGATAGTTGCCAAGCCACTTTACACACCAAGATCATACCTAAAGGAAATGGTACAAAACGCCTACCAAGAGGTCAAACACCTAACGGTGAATCACAATCCGAAACACCAAAACACCTAAAAGCCAAAAAAACAAAAGGTCATACACCATGGAAAAGCCACAAGACGGCCCCCTAAAACACCTATCAATGACTCCAAGCACAATAGGCATACCACAACACCTAGAAACTACACCTAGGGAGCCTTAACCCTAGAACTAGTACAAGACAAGGAACACAGTCGTCTAGAAAACTCCGAGTATGACCTCCACCACCAGATCACCAACCACCCCTACCCATCAACCATTTAAGAGTAAATGACCCCATCCACCACACCAGACCATGACAATTTCCAAACGAGGGGACGACCAACGTCGTCAGGCCCTCAGCACATAGTGGTGGCCAACACCATCGGACCCACAAAACAAGGTGGTAGTCAACACTACCGGGACCTAAAACAAAAGAAATCAACGGATTGGGTGAATAGAGATGCCATTACAACCAATGGCAATGTTAAGGCAGACCTCAACACCAAAAGTCAAAGGATGAAACGACAAGCAGCGGTTATCACAACACTCAGATTAATGTAGGGAAGCGACAGTCAATACTAAAGGGCCATCACCAAAAAATCATGAGAAAAACATCATAGCACCGCCAGTAACCAACATCACCACCCAAGACCATATGGAGGCAAAGCTCAACACCAAAGGTCAAGGGCGGTCGAATAGTCACTAACGACTCAAAGAAAGCGACCAAAACACTCAGTCCTTGAAAACCATCACCCACCATCAGAGTTGAAAACACTACAGAAGTGCACAGGAAGCACCACCAAAAACAGGCTCAACCACACCAGAACAACCAAGCAATCGCCCAGAAATAGTACTCTTCATGACTAAATCAGTCTTTTCACCTGAAACACTCGAAAACACCACCCATTCCACCAGACCCACCACCTTTTGAAATATACAAAACACAAACTAGACATCCTGTAATACCCACCAGCCAAAATCTAACCCTAAACTACCGGCAAAATCCAAAGCACCATCCAAGCTTCAAGCTACCAAAAAGCAACACACAGAAATCAAAACAAAGATCCATAGAGACCTACAGCACATCCACAGAAAAGGAATCGCCCACCCACCGAAAACCCATCGGCAACAGAGAACACCATTGTAGACTAATAAGACCCAGCAACTCCAAGACAGTGGACCAGATCTGAAATTAGCAGTCACCACCACCCAAAACAAGACTAACATCATCGGCGAAACACCCTAGAAAGACCAAACACCACCATATAACAACTAGAAACCAGCGGGCAGAACAAACAGCTATAAACGACCAAAGCCCCATCGACCAAAAAACGACCACCTGACCCATCGACCCATCGACCAGAATACCACCTAAACCTAAAACCCCCAAAAACAAATTTGTAAGGAAATCACCCAAAAAACTAGCCTCTCAAAAATGAGAACCGTCGGGGAATCACCCAAGAAAACGCCAGAACATCTTCGAAGAGATTAAGAAACCACCAAGAAGTAACCAAACCAAGAGCGCTTGAGAGATAAAACGAGGAGAATGAAGGGATAAAATGACCAGCAAAAGGCGTCGCTGCGTGACTGTGAGGCCCACCGAAAGTATGGAAAATCAAAATTTCCTAGGAGAGCCTCTCTTTTTAGATACCTCTCACTACATTATCTTCAAACATATCCCTCTAACTATTTTTTTTAAAAGTTAGCATCATATCAAGCATGTATAAAGCACCAAAAAGGAATGATATTATTCGCATAACATAAAAAAGAGGTCCATGTTGGGTGCTTTTAAAAAGACACTTTTGAAATAGATAAATCATTCATGAGCACGTGAAGGGAAGTTTAGAGGATAAAAAGAAGACATGATAGGAAATTTTCATAATCACTTAATTTAAAATTGAAGTGGTTAGCTTAGTTTTCAAAAGCGCACCTCGCATTGAGGCCCTAAAGAATTGCTTTTCTAAGTTTGGGCACAGCCAGACACATAAGATGCACGCTTATGTGCACCTTTTGCGTTTTCTTGTGCCTTGTCTCTTTTGTGCTTCATACGCTTTTGGTTTTTAATAGGAGAAAATGTTTAGTAATCTGTCATATAACAATCAGACAAAAATTTTTATCTTCTTAGAAGAGAGAACGAAAATGAAAAAGGATTTGCTTTTGTTTATGTCTTGAAAAAGAAAAAAAAAATTGGCCAAAACAAAGATTTGCTTACAACTTTACAACTTTGTGGTGTGGACATCTCTTTCTAGGACTTCACACGACTAGATACAATATGCTTTTTTAATTCTTTTTCTCTCTTAATTGCAGATTCTTAATTTTTTTATTGTTTTTAGATTTTTCATCCTTTTTTCGTCACATATGGCTTTCTTGGATTTTTAATCTTTTAGTTTCTTTTTCTTTGATAACTTGTCTATTGCTTTTGTTAGTTTTCTTTTATATATTTTTCTTCATTTTTCTTCTTTCAACTACTACTTCTATATATGTGTCTTTTGTCTTCTAGAATTTTGCAATTTCATTTTCTTATAGGTTGTTTATTTCTCTCTTCTTTTTGTAAAAACTAGACTGTAAACAATCAAATAAATAGCTCTAAAATGTAGATTTAGATACCCTCAAGGGCAATTTTGCACTATATTAGTAAATTAGTGAAATGATAATGAATGTATTACGTTTTTGATTCAAATATAGTATAAATATCACTATTTCAAGTATCAAATATGTTCTATAATTGTTTTATAAGCTTTTGAGTCAAAGGTGCGTCTTATCTACAAAAAGCTCGTGTTTTCGCCTTGCGCCTTACGACTAGGCTTTGAGACCCTTTTGCGCCTTGCGCCTACCCTTTAAAACTAAGGAGGTTATGAGTTATTCCTTCCTATGTCTTTCTCAACTCTAATTCTATTTCTTATCAAATGAAAACTTTTCAATGTAGGCAAAGATTTCTATTTCTTTGGTCACAGAGTAAAATAGACTAATTGAAAATGTCTTAGTGCACTTCTAATTTATGTGATGTTACTAAAGTTGTAGCCTTTATGACCTGACCCAAATCGAATCAAAATAACTCGTACATAAAAATAAAATCGAATCATCAATCATACAGTACTTAAGAATTGAAATTAACATGATTCAAGATATTATACTAGAAACTTTTCCGATCAACTGATAGACACCTCTAGATGTTGCATGTAATGTTTGCTATCAAGGATCAATTGGAAATAACTTTTTTGTCTTTATAGAGGGTAAAATTGTATACATGAGACTCCCTAAATAATGCTTAATAGATTCAGTCTCCTAACTCAAATCGCATGAACTAGGAAGTTTAGAATTAAGGAGTCTCGCACCTATTCATAATTGATGCACATCATTTGAGATGGACGACTCTCCGGATGGTTGCATGATCGGTTCCCCTTGAGCTAAAAGTAAATTAAATTTTCATTTGAATATTTGTGTTGGGGAAAAAATGGTAGTTGATGGTTTCATGCTTATTTGAATTGGAATAAAGAACAAAAAGTGAGATTGCTTGAGGACTCTAGCATTAGAGCCATAGTTACATGGAACGTGGAATATAGCCACGTTCCGCGATCCGGGAACGTCCATCCCCAATCACCACGAAATGCGACCCAAATCGCTCAAGGTGTTCCGATTTAGAAGACCTTTTTTAAAAGGTATTTTGGCATTTATTTAAAAATTAAAAAAAACAGAAGGTAGAAAAAAACGAGATGAAACCTAGAGATCTAAAAAAATCCACTTAAAAATAAATTTCTTAAGTAAAATAATCATTTTAATTTTGTTTTGTTTTCAAATATATATTTTATACATAATGTATCTCGTACCCAATCGTTCCCAAGTAAATCTAGGTTGCGTTCCGTCTTCCCGTTTCTCGTTGCAAACCAAATGTCGTTGCAGGTAACAAATTGGAGGGTTTACGAAAAGAAACCAAATATATTTTTCAAACCAATGAAACCAACTCCAGAGATACTTTCCAAAACATGCACAAGGAACAAAATCATAGGACTAGTATTCTTGAGTTGAATTTGATGGCAAAGGACTAATATTATTTTCTATGATAATATGTGATTTTACCAATAATTTGGTGTAGGCCTCTAAGGGAATGGGTTATAATGGTATATGGTATTGGTACCCAATGGAAAAAACAGCGCTAGATTCAGGTAAAATTATTTTCACGTTTAGCCTAAATAGCATTCAAACATTTGGGAATGTGGTTGATTCGTGCTTTTTTAAGTTTCCTGTTACATCCATAGCTTGTTGCACAAAATAAGTGACAATGTTCAATGAAGTTTGGGAGTGCTTTTCAACAATGTTACTCACCTATTATGGCATGAGAAGGTTGTATAAAATAAGTATGGAGTGGTTCGAACTTTAGGGTAGCTAAGTTTGTATTGCCAATCTCTCTCTTGTTTATGATTATTCCGTAGGGTGTTGAGATAATTGATTGTTTCATTGATTCATACTTTTCTCTTGCTTGGATACTAACTTGTTTTCATGGAGTTTGTGTAACATTAGGGTGCTTTTGGGTAATCTACAATTCAATTATTATTATTTTTTGTTTGAACTTTCAATCTTCGACTTTATGGGTTTTGTGAGATGAGTACCTTGAATGTGAGTGATATAGTAAATCTTGTGAGAGTTGCCTTTTTAAAAATTCCAAGTTGCTTACTGTATGTAAATCCACATGTAAAGGGTGTTGGGATATGTTATAAATTGTCTAAACGAATTAAGACGCATGGTCTTGACTCTTGTACTTGTATATAAACATCTGAATTACTCCCTAATGCTAAAAGGATTTTGGATGTTAGGGTTGTACGCACATTTAATATGTAGTTGATAATAAATTCTAACACTAGGTAGCTAGCAAGAAGTTGATCAGTACTTGGTGTTAACTACTTAACTAAGAAAATGTAGTACTAAATTGTGTAACGGCGTTGATTGTGTGGTGTACAAATGTGCCACAGAACACAGCAGAGTGCAAACAGAAATGGCAAAGGTAACAAGGATTGCAACTTGATCCCGCGGATTTTATATACCTTGTGAAATGAAATGCCTTAATAAAGTACTTACATATCAGCTAATAACAGCCAATGGCATAAATCTGAAGGTGAGGCCATTTCTAGGTGTGGGAGTAGAGCATCTGCTACAGCACGCTTCAGTGGAAACAATAAATATCTTGAAGCAGCATCAAATAATTCCTCTGCCTGATATCATGAAAGAGCACTTAATAAGCAACGAAAAAGAAGCATACAAATCCCTCCATTACAATGCAAGTGTCTCATATCTATCTAGGGCAATATCATAACAAGTGTCCCATTTTCCTATTTAGAAAGCTATTGTGGTTCATATTTATTTGAGCTTCATAAGATTCCTAAACTTCAATTTTAATGCACCAGCTGACACTTAAAATTTTCGCGGAAGTGAATACATTTGCATTGTAATGGAGCAAGTACTTTTTAAGTAGTTTACCTGTTGAGGGTCCACATCTTTCAAACCATCAGTGTACCTTGACCAAAGAAATAATGACAAAATTAGCACACGCCAAAGAGAAAAAAATATGAAGATGGCAAGAAATGACAAAGTGGACCATCTGTTTACAGAATTACTTCAAACGCAACAGTCCCAAATGAGTGGTTAATCCAGGAATTTTATAAACGCAGAATTTAAATCCTACCCAAAAGAAATATAAGGTGACAGTTTATGTATAATGCAATACAAAAATAATCATCACAAGCAGTTTAAAAAAGTATTTTATAGCCCGCATTCAATCAGATAATTAATCAGCCATTTGTCATGATAATGGCTAAATGGCTGCAAAAGGTGAATAGAGAAAACCACATACATATATTCTATCATTTTCTCAAATGCCTCGTGGCTCAAATCATGCTCTTCTAGACAGGGAAGAGCATCACCATGCAAGTCGTTGTTTGCCTCGAGAAAATCGTCCATGCGTGAAATCCTTGTTCTAAAATACTCTGATCTGGAAGCCAGGATCACTTGATGACAGCGGAAAAGTCGTGCATCGACACGTATGCATATATCAGCAAGATCATTCACGTGTTCACGAATCTGTAAAGATCCTAGCTTATCAGCAAGATTATCTAAATCTTGTTTCATAGAGGAATTGGTCAATGATAGCTGAAGAGTATGATGTAAAGAAGCAGGAAGACGATGTTCCTCAGGAAGGGATAAACCCTGCAGTATAAAACGTCTCTGAGAGTTGTCTATTTCATTCAAAGCTTTGTAATCTACATATCTTTGGTGAACTTGCTCTTTCTCAATTACTCTTCGTAATGCCTCACATCCACAGACTTTACAAATTCTAATTAAATCTTCCATGTCATCCACTGCAACTTCAAGCCGGTCAGAATAAAAGAAGTGAAGGAGGCTGTAGAGAGCAGGGTACGATAATTTCTCCTTTGAGAATCTTACTTCTCTTCTATCCTTCCAATCAGTCTCAAACTTCTTTCTGAAAAATGGAGAACGAGCACTTAAAATTACTCTATGAGCTTCTATAGGCCTACCATGCACATAAAAGACAACATCTGGAGGAAAGTGACAATAATTGGGTCCTTCCAACATCAAAGAACCTACAAAGACACAAACCAAATGTTAAACACAAGACATATATGCTAACTTGAACATCATCAACAAAGATTAACATGAAACTGTTGTGTTTGCACAGCAATTTAGAAGAATTAAGAAGTAAAGAATAGGAAGGAAGAACAGAATAAAGATTAGAAGAGAGAGAGAAATGGAATGCTTGTATTTCTACTAGGGCAAAATACCCCAGAGCTCTTTGAGTGGCTCAGTAACTCCAATGCATACAGCACTCTTTGATTTTACTACAAGCATACATCAGCATTAGTCTATAGCTCTATATATAGCCTCAAGATTTTCTAGAATATTTCTTGCTAACAAACTTGCCAGCTCACCAAATATCAAAATAACAAACTCTTACTCATAACAGAAAGAAATAACAGAATAGGAAAAATCTAACTTGGATTGCCTTCTTGGCCCTTCTTGGATCTTCTAGAATAGACATGCTTAATTTGTGGTAATTCCCCTGCCATGACAGAAACCTCCAGGTTCCAGAAGCACCCAAATGGAAAGGAAGAAAAAGGAAATAGATGTAGCTATGAATATAGCTTCAATATTGTTACTAAGAGAATGGTTGATGGGGCGGACACAAAATAGTGCTTTTGTGATTCTGGGTAAGGCTAGAGTTCCATACCAGCAAAAGGGGGTGGAGGAATTAAACTGTGAGAATCAAACGCCTATCACAAGAATGGAAGGGAAAGCCTTCAATCACTGGGTCAACCCATGCTTCTAAAATATGTTGCTTATTAAAATAGTGGCACAATCTCTAAGTGTTATTCTGGCTTATGATACGAACCTACTTTCTTCGGTCTTCTCTAAAACCTTCGGCAACTTCCTCAATAGATTCCCACAGTGACCAAAGGAAATGCTGGAAGACCTCTAAAAGATCTTTTATTTTTGGTATCATGTATCATTTGCTATGATGTTTAATGTGTAGATTTTATCACTAGGAAGATGAATGAACGTTTAACTATGTAGTATACATTTCCATAATTCATCCAATAATTGGAATTTGGAATTTACTAAGTTGAAATGTAAAATATTAGGTTAGTCTTGCAACTTGACCAATACCATAAATTTTGTGAGGTCTTGAACTATAAAGTCCTAACAATTATCGAACAATTGGACCAATACCTTGAATTTTGTGAGGACATTAGGGTCTGCTAGTACAATATGTTTGGTACGGAACCTTTTTTATGTTGTATTTCGGATTGAATGGAGAATGATTGTTTGATTTATGCATGTTAATTGGAAAATTAATTATCCTAGCCCCTAGACTGTAAGTTGTTAATCGTATCCCATAATTGTTAGTCGATCAATTTTAGTCATTTGTTTCACCATTTATAATTTTTAGTTTTCTTAGCGTGTATAGAAATATAGGATTCATATTTGTGATAAATCGTTCTCTCCCACCCGTTGGCTACAACATTGTATGCTTGTGGTTAAAGGAAAAATAAAGACATGTTGCCTTCAATACTATCGAAGAAAGCTATTCTAAAATGTATTCGATTGATTATTTTTTAGCATGACAACATTGTTGTTACCAGAGTCTAGTTCATTTCAAAATGAACATCAACAGCCTTTTAAAATTAAGTTGCAAATGAAATTTTAAGACTTTTGGACATAAATTTTTTACATTATTAGACTGAAAAAGCTTACAGCAGACAACTCTAGTTGCTGCATCACAGCAACTTTTATTATGCTTTTATTGTGTTGATTGAATATCCTATATTCAAGCTAGATATTAAATTTGACCCTGAAAAGTCGGAGATATCTACTTCTAGATAGGAATAAGATATACAATAACATACCTTCCTGACGTTTAATAATCGTAACTCTACACAAACGACGAAAAATTGGTACAAGTGATCTACTATCATGTAAATGAATGGAAGTGTCCAATGTCCTAGAAACTCAGCTAATAACTCAACACAATAAATACCTTGGAACAAAGAGCTATTTCTAATTTTCTATGTTGCAAAACTCTAGATCTCGTTAAGCTTTTGTATATCCTAAACGTATAAGAAATTTCCAGCACCGCATAAGGTATTCGCATTATGCACTGACATCTATATCTTCCATCATCAAACATTTCATATAGCTCTACAACCAAGTTTACAATTTTGAATATAATCAAGAAATCAAAAACCAAAAGTTTCTTTCCTATATTATTCTCATGTTTAGATAAGTATGGTCTTACTATAATCTATATTTATCTTCAATTATTCTCTCGTAATAGAAATCCATACAGTACATTCAGAAGTTCAGAACCTATGATCCCTCATCCTTTTTTCTCCCAATAATGGAATATCAGCCAAAGGTGAACATGTTGATTACTACAAAATTTGTACAACTAGCTTAGCTATACCAACAATCGATATCCAACCATAGTCCCTCCATTAAAGAAACTCTAAGAAGTAGAACACAAAGTTATCCAGTCATTGGAGTCACTATATGTAAAAGAGATGTACATGAAATTGAGAAAGGGTCTATGTGAATGGTGTGAGGAAGATTTTGGTGAAAAAGAATATTCTATGCATGAATTTAAAGGAATAAAGCATGGATATTTTTTTACTTACCTTCAATAAAGGAAGGGAAGGTGAATAGCTTGTTATGGTTAAGCCCATAAACACTTCCTCACCCCAAAACCTATACCCTCAAATCACCTAACTAAGCACAATTGACACATAAACAACTCACCTAAAAAAGCTTGTCTCACCCCCAAATTTATGCATGCGAATCTGCAACCCTTACCGCCATCTTCAATTATCAAAAAAACAAGCACCCTAAACCATTGCCAAAACCAACATCAACCATCTCTCCAACAGCATACACCCACTCAACACTACAGCCTCACCAAAAACCCTATCAATGGATTTTATTTGAGTTGAGTTGAGTTGAGTTGATTTGTACAAAGCTGCAATTCATGGAGAACAGAGGATATGAGATAAAGTCTTTAAGAGCAGAGGACAAACACAATTACGAGAATAGAATGGAGAAAAAGCTTGGAAATGAAGGTAATAATGGATATCAAAGTTCTTAGAAGCTTGTGCAATTTGGGTGTAAGGCTATAAGCTGTTGGAGAGATGGTTGATAATGGATATAAGACAAAGTTTTTGTGGGTATGAGACGTCATTGGGAAAATAATGAGTTCATGTGACGGGCCATTTAAAATGAAGTGTACATTGAGGACTTTATTTACTTCTATGTACTACTAGCTAGGCGGCACGTGACTGCTGCCCCGATTTTTTAAAATCGGCATTTCGACTTTTCCTCATCACTTGGGTTTACTTACTTCAAAGTAATCAAGTTGAGGGAGCACTTTTTCCTGTCCTAGCTTCTCTTACTCATCAACTCCTATCAAGCTAAGTCTTTCTTTTTGCTCTATAAATAAAATGAGAATGGTTAATGTTCAAAATCATCTCTCTTTTCTCAAATTTTGTGAAATTTTCTTAAAAACCCTTATGTTGCATCAACGGAGATTATAGTTTAATTACAAGTTCTGGAGTAAATTTGGCATTGGCTTTTCCAATTTGAGGTAAGTCTTCTATAATTTATCCTTTGAACGTTGGTAATCCCTTATGCTTGATTAATTTGGTTTTTAGCATTGGATTACTTGAGTACTATTTGTACTTCTTGTTGAATATCAATTGCTAATTCAAGGCCTATTGTTTTGGGTTTTGAATGTTGGTAGCAACTTAGAATCCAATTTAATTTGTTGATTCATTGAGGATTAGAATATTAGAGTAATCCACCATAATAGTAAATGTTTAATACTTTAACATTACTATACATATTGTTTCTCTTGTGTAAAAAGCTACTATAAAATTGAATTTAATATGTGATTGAGTGAATTAAGCAATAGTAAGGGTTAAATAGCTATAAAAGTCATAGAATCAAGCTAAAATTGATGATAAATTGAAGTTAACTTCACAATGGGCAATCACCAATATTGAAATAGTTTGTAGAAACATAACAACATTTAGATGAGTAGTGCAAACCAAAAAATTGAACTCCAGAAATCTTTTTCATTGATATAATCTTTTATTAACTTTGCCTTTGTGTACTATTTGTTTCTTAATTAGCACCTTGAAATTATCCCAATCCCTTTATTGTTCAGTAAACTACTCTCTACACTAAATACGCCTAAGTACCGATTACAATGTAAAAATGTAATAATAGTTGCGATCGCAGTAATGGGACGATGATGTTGTATCAATAGTGATGCGGTTATCATTACTCCTAAATATCGGTCGAAATTATGAGATATCCCTTGATATGCGGATTTTTTACACATTTACAACGCCAGAAATATCGACTTGTTTATTTTGAAAACCTTTACAATGCGGCCAATGCAATACAATGCGGCCATGTTTTACACCATGGTACCGATTCCTCTGTGGACTTACTTTTACTATCTACTTTGAATTATACTAGAAAGTAAGTGTAATTTTATTTTTGGTTAGGATAACTGACCAAAAAACATTCTACCACACGCCATAACCATCCATCAAAAAACCAACTACTATCTTATCATTTCTCAACCAATCCACGTGCTATTTTCTGTCATCACAACAAAAATATCATTTCTTAATTTCTGATCCCAAATGCATATCCTAACAAAAAAAAAACAAAACAAACCCCATTCTTCCACTTTTCCTCCCGTGTGCACAAAACTAAAATTTATCAAAGTAATAATCTTTAATAATTTTATCTCGTCCACCCAAAGATCATCCATATAAAAAAAAGAAAAAAAGAAAAACCTTATCCCCAAATTTTAAGAACCAGAAGGTTTCATCTTCCTTTCCAAAACTGATATAACAAAATACTCTCATCCTACATTTCCATGCCAAAACTGACTCTATGTTTGGATAATAATTTTGGAAAGAAAAAAAAGAAAGGGAAGGGAAAGGTGGGAAGGAGAAGGAAAAGGGGAAAGAGAAAGAAAGGAAAGAGAAATGGAATGAAAGTAACTCTTATTTGTTTAAGATTTGCGAAGAAATAGGAAGAGAGATGAAAATTTTCCCTTTAAAATCTTTCCAAATTTAAAGAAACTGAGACCTAAACAAATATTATTCATATAATCTCCCCTCAAATTCCTTTTCCTCTCATTTTGTTATACAAATAAGGGATCCTTGATCCTTTCAAATCTCTCCCCTTCTTTTCTCATTGTTTCCTTTCATCAAAACACACCCTAAAGCTTTAACAAAGCTTTGATCTTCACACTTCTTTTTCTGTCCTTTCTTAGATTTCCACTTAATAAATGATTCCCAAAAATGTCAGCCAAAAAGATCCCATTTTGGTACTTAAAAACATCAAGAAGCGAAAACAACGACCCAAAAGTGGCACAAGATTAAAGCCAAGGCTTTGATCGTTGCGAATAATTTTCCATACGCTTCCATAATTCCACAAAAATACTCTATTTCTAAATTCTCATCCCCAAAAGATCCCAATTTTCCCCCCAATTCATCAAAATTTTGAAACATAAACCCTCCCCTTAGCATAAAATTCAATAAAGGTTAAACCTTTGTCATACGTAATCCTATAGATAGGATTCTGCATCAACAAAATTCTTCAACCGAGAGAATGCTATATTTTTTAGTATAGCTCCTAAATCATCGTAATTTTTATGTTGCAGATATAATATTCTATTTTGGACTAAGGACCTAATTTGAGCCCTCAAAGTCTAGCTATCTAGCATATTCTGCTTAGGAAATAAAAAGAGGTTAACAGATCATCCTCAAGTCATGCTAAGCAGTAGAACTCTTCATATTAGTAACTTGGAACAAGAAACAAATCACAAACAGCAAACTCTACAAAAACTTGAACATAGTGATATCATAGAAGTACAAGAGAAGATTATTCCGCAAAACTCCAAAACAACTACATTAGGAATCTGTACATAATGTACACCAGTAAACATGTTAATATAACTCCATGACCATGTTTTAATTTTTAAATTTAGTGAATGCCTAAAAGCTTCATTCCAAGTATGCTTCAAAATCAAATTATGTACGTATATTGGATCCTATGATCTCTTATCTTTAGTTTCCTCTACAAGTCAATTACGAAACTAAGGGTTGAACAAATGGATTACTATGAAAATGAAACAACCAACTTCAATACTACCAGCAATCAATCTCTCAGTCACTTAAGCTCATAAACATAACCACCCACATGGCATTGGGTAAAGTTAACATCTTCCATTACAACATATGTATCATGTTCTCTCACAAAATAACCAAAAAATTGAATTCGTTATTATGTGACACCTTTTTATTTCAAATTACAGCTCCAATCACAGGGGTCGGGAACAAAAAACAAGAACACAAACCCACTTGCATCTCTAGAAAAGAAACAATTAACAAAAATCCTTCAATCCAAAACCCACAAACAATCCTAAGTCAGTAACATAATCACAATTCAGTTCAGAAACATATAAATAAACCAAACAAAAACAAAACACACTCACCAGACAATTGTCCCTGATTATCAGAAAACTCTAAGAATGCCCGATTAGCCAAACACCCAAGAAAAGTCTCCCTCAAAGCGGACTGAAGTGGTCCAAGAGGAGGCGGTCGAGCCTCAAACGCCTTAAGAAGTTTCCTGACCTTCAAATTAAGCGCAGCATAATGACAACGATCACCATCAAAGGTATGTTCATCACAAATAGCCCCATTTTCAAGGAGCATACGAGCAGCATCAAGATGACCAGCTAAACAAGCATAGTACAGAGCAACGGAATCCCACTGATCTCGAGCGTTGACATTGATACCGGATTCGAGGAGATAACTAAGGCGGTCAACGTCTCCGGCACGAGCCGCCTCAAAAACGTCGCCATAAGGGACTTTCTTAATAGGGAGAGATGAGCCAAAATCTTGAGGTTCTAAGTCAATGTCTGTTAGGTCGGTAATGAAAAGACTTGGTTTCGACATTGTTGTGATTTGTGAATGTTTTTGTGGGTTGTTGAGTTTTGGGGTTCTGAGGAGGTTTTGCAAGGTGGATATAGGGTAGGTTAAGTGGATGGCGGAGTTTTGCCGGGAAGCTAGCAAAAATATCAAAAATATTGAACGTGGAAGACAAAGCTCGATTTGCAATTTGATGTGTCATCCGGTTATCGGGTTTACTCTAGGAAAATGCCCTTTAAAATTGAGATTATTCATGGTTAATCAATAGGTAGAATTATCAAAGAAAAATCATAAATAGTTTGAATTATTCTAGGTAATTTTTCCTTTTATATATTTATTTATTTCAATTGCATGTGGGTAAGCTCACTTGTGCAATTGTGTGCATTTTTTTTTATCAATAATAATAATGTCAGAGTTATAATCCCAAAAGATTGAAGCTGACTACATGAACTAATATATTAGATTTAATGGTGGTCCATGTGAATTTTCTTCTTCATTATATTCATCCTAAATTTCTACCATTTCAAATTGTAAATATTAAGATACACGATTAATCATCCATATTTTTTCTGAAATTCTCAAGTGCAAAATTTAAAAAAATCAACACTTAATTAGTTTTAAGTTCAATAATTTCATTGTGGTTAAATTTTTACCTTTGTAATTATGTGATGTGTTTTCCAAGTACTTCATTTTGTTGTTAAAATACTTTTTCATTTTGTGCAATAATACCAAGAGGATATGCTTCATCATCTCAGTTGCTTTCTTCATTATTTGTAAGGAAATCTCTCGTCTGAGGTTTTAAGGTCATATTCTTTATAGAGGAAGAAACTACTCAATCATCATCATATTATCTGAAGTCTGAACTATATGATAAAGCAATATCCTCTTCTTAATCATATATCCTTAATTATAGTTAATATCTTTTGGGTTACTTGATTGTCTCCCATAATCAAGGAAAGTATTGTGTTCCTTCCTTATATAAATAAACCGTTTGGAGATAATGTTAACAAACTGATAAAGAGAGGAATCAGAATTGCATGTGATTATGATATCATCGACATAGACAATGAGGTAAATGGTAGTTTCATTAGATTGGTAGATGAAGAGAGAGGAGTCACAAATAGAGTTTTTAAAACCATAAGTGATAAGAAAATATGTTGTAACTCATGATATCAAGCACGAGGGGCTTGTTTTAAGCCATAGAGGGCCTTATGTAGTTTACAAACAAGTTGGGAAGAGTTAACATCTTGAAAACCAGGAGGTTGAGACATATAGACCTCGTCGAATAAAGTACCTTTGGCAACTAGAAGTGCTTTATATTGTTTGATAGATCCATCAGGATTACGTTTTATACGGTAAACCCATTTGCAACCAATTATATTTTGAGAGTTTTATACGGTAAACTCATTTGCAACCAATTATATTTTGAGATGGTGATGAGGGAACAAGGTCCCAAGTTTTATTTTTAATGAGAGATTGAAACTCTTCTTCCATTGCTTTTCGCCAAACAGGACTTTTAAGAGCTTGAGTTATGTTTATAGGTTCTGTGATGGTGTCTTGTAATTGAGCATGAAGATTTAATTTGTGAACAGGCTTGCGGATATTATTTTGTAGTCTGGTGGTCATAGTATGAGTTGTTGGTGGTGGTGGTGCGAAAGAGGCGGATATTGCCGAGTCATTTTGGGTAGATATATGAAAATCTGAATGTAAAGGTGTTAAAGAAGGAGTTGCATTTGAGGTGTTGGGTGGAGTATCAACTTGAGATGCTCCTGACATAGAAGAATGATTAGGATGTTCTGTATGTATTAATTTAATAGGAAGAGATATGGAACACCATGTGTCAATGTCCACATTAGGTGTTGTACCATGAGATTGAGCAAAGGGAAATGAATGTTCAATAAATTTAACATGACGTGAGACATAAGTTTTGTCAAGGGAAGGATCAAAGCAATAGTAAGCGCTTTGTGTTGGAGAGTAACCAATGAAGACACATGGGGTAGATTTAGGATCAAGTTTATGGCGAGTGTAAGGACGTAGCCATGGATAACAAAGACACCCAAATGATCGTAAATTAGAATATATAATTTGGTTTAGTTCTAAATAAAGCGGTGAAGGGAGAAGAATTATTTAGAGTTGGCGTAGGTAACCTATTAATTAGATATACTGCCGCAACAAAAGCATGGGTCCAAAATGAGAGTGGCATTGAGGCATGAGTGAGGAGAGAGAGGCTAGTTTCGACAAAGTGACGATTACGTCGTTCAGAAAAACCATTGTGTTGAGGGGTGTGAGGAGGAGTGGTAAGATGAGAAATACCATTTATTGTGAGAAATTCTCGAAGGGCTTCATATTCACCCCCATTATCACTGTAGAGATGTATGATAAAGCGTTGGAAATATTTTTCAACAAGAGCTTTAAATCTAATAAAAACTTTTGAAGTGTCTGATTTATTTTTTAGAGGATAAAACCAAATATATTTAGAAAAATGGTCAACAAATATAACGTAGTACTTGTAATTATCATGAGAGTGAATAGGAGATGTCCATAAATCTGTAAAAATATACTGCAATGGAGCATTGGAAATAATTGAAGATATAGAAAAAGGAAGACGATGACTTTTATTACAAGCACAACTATTACAATCTAGGAAAATTTGCTCAAAATAATCCCAACTATCATCCGTTGGCCAAAAATAATCCCAACTATCAATTATTTTTAATAATCCCAACTATTTTCATAATTTGTTGAAAATATACCCACCTCCTTGTTACCGGCTAGAACATGTAAATTTTTCACTTTTTTTCTTTTCCTTTTTACTGAACTATTCAAAATAACCCTTCCCCTTCATCTATTAATCAAAAAAGAAAGAAAAAGGTGGAAAAATTACATGTTGTAGCCAGTTAAAAAGGAGGTGGATATGTTTCAACAAATTATGAGAATTGTTGGGATTATTAAAAAATAATTGATAGTTGAGATTATTTTTGGGCAACAGGTGATAGTTGAGATTATTTTGAGCAAATTTTCCTACAATCTATTGTTATGGCACATCTAAGCTAAAATGAGAGTGAATAACTTTCATAATTATGGTGGATGGATGACCTAGGATGACCTAATCGATGGTGCCAATCAACTTTGTTGCTAGAGATGCTTGTGAATGCTTAAGGAGAAATAGGATAGAGTTCATAAACTCCGAGTTTAGCAATTCTCTGGTTGAGAGTAATCCCCGAAGTTGTGTCCTTCAAGGCAAAAAGATTAGAAGAGAAGTTAATGGATATTTCATTGTCATGGCACAAGCGAGAAATGGAGATAATGTTGTGTAATATATTAGGGACACATAGAACATTTTTAAGATGAAGAGTATAATTATAGAAATTAATTGTTAAAGAGCCAATATGAGTAATGAAGAGACCCTTACCATCACCAATTATTAGTTCCTCGGTCCCATCATATGGAGCATGGATGGAAAGATTTGCGAGATCATTAGTAACATGGTGCGATGCACCACTGTCAAGAAGCCATGGAGTAGTTGATAGCTGTTTTCTAACGCGTCGTTTAACACTAGAAATCCAACTATGCAAACAATATTTATACACCCTATTACAACTATAGCGAGTATAGAGGTAAGTTGGGGATCGAACCACAAGGACAAGGTTAGAAAGATTAAGTACTAGGTGTAGAGAAATAGAGTATGTGTGTATGAAAGGGTGTTTGAACTAAACTCTAAAAGCAATAAACAAGAATTAGGTAAGGAATGGGAGACAAACCGGGATGCTAAGGATCCACCCTAGGTCGGTTCTAAGTTCTCATGGAATGCTAGGTCAAGGGAGATTGAACGTGAATCGATTGAGACACTCTAGATAGCGAGGGGACGTTGATGACATATAGCCATGCGAACGACCAATAATCGCCCTATGTCTCACTTAGGAGTGGCAAGACAAGATTCACATCGAATATCAATCAAACAATCCACAACAAACCTCAACCCTAATCTATCACATGAACAACATTCACCAAACCTAGGGTTTCACCAAACCAAAACCCCTAAGAAGACTACTCTAGCATATTGAAAGCAGCTACAACTAAGAACAAGAAAGAAGACATGATTGAAAGCATTAGGGCAAGAAAGAATCTAACAATAATGAAAGACAAAACAATAAATCTATCTATTCACTACACTACAAAGCAATAAGGAAGGCAAGAACTAGAATGGAAAGCAAATGAACAAGAAACAAAGCAATAATCAAAGCAAGAAAGAACAAAACATTAAATGGTATAAATGAAAGATAAAAAAGGCAATAAAGAGATAGAGAAAGATAAACTTACATAAACTAAAGTGCTTGAATGAAAGGAAATGAAATTACAAAGCTTGGAATGTAAAGGAAAGCATAAAATCTATTCTAGGGCAAATGAGAGTAAAAGAAAGCATAAATTTGATGTTCTAATAGATGAGAGGGTTTCTCTCTATCAAAGCATGAGGTTTATGTACAGTACAGAAAAGTGCCTTTATATAGGCTACACAAGGTGGGGGAAATAACCCTAAAAGATTACACGTGTTTTAAACTAGCGAAGAAAAGCGCAGCGCGAGAAAAAGGTCCATTCGCCCGAATGCCCTGAGGATTCACCCGAAGCTAGTTCCATTCGACCGAATGGGTCGAAATTCGGTATTTCCATAATGTGTTAAAATTGGCTTTGGACAGCACAAATGGGATTCGACCGAAGCTAAGTGTGGGATTTGACCGAATGTCCCAATTCGACCGAATTGGCTCTTGGTTCGCCATTTCCAGTGAGTCTTGGACTTGGTCTTGGGCTGCTGCAGGTCCATTCGACCGAACCTAGGGGGATTCGAC
Organism: Amaranthus cruentus; assembly: GCA_019425755.1. Lineage (NCBI taxonomy): Eukaryota > Viridiplantae > Streptophyta > Magnoliopsida > Caryophyllales > Amaranthaceae > Amaranthus > Amaranthus cruentus. The sequence goes on along the minus strand of CM033450.1, from coordinate 19,778,089 downwards.
CGAATGCAGGTCTTTTGGTCCTTTTGAGGCTTCAATCATTCATCAAACGATTTTCGACCTTCGCGATATCTTCGGGGATGACCCGGAACACTTATGAGCGCCTCGAAACACGTGCCTTTCCTTCAACTTTGATGCCCAAGCCTCGAACTCGATCCGTTTTACCTCGAAATCTCCTAAAAACACCTGAAATGACCTCTAAACACAACGGAGACAAGAACAAGGTAAAATCGAGTCTAAAACGCATAAAATCAATGTAGAACATCGAGACTCGACACCAAAGTGGGGACATAAATGTGCTCTAAATCGAGCACTTCAGTAGTGGATGAGGAAGCATGAGGGTTAACTTGGGCATTGTGGGCTTGATATTTGTGAATAGTACGAGGTCGGGAGACAGAGGGTGGGACAACAGTAGGAAATCGTTGCAGAAAGATTGGACATTGACCAACTATATGACCTTGCTCACGACACCATTGGCATTTGCCAAGAAAAGGTCGTTATTGATGAAGTTGTGTAGTTGGTGTTGGGAGGAGGGGAGGTTGAGAGATTTTCTTTGTGTGAGGTTTGTAAGGTGGACGAGTAGCATGTGAGTGACCTTGGGCTGTAAAGGCAGTAGCAGGTAAGGTGGTGACATTTTTAGTTTCTTGTTGAAGAGTTAGCTCACAAGTTGTAACACCCCGTAATTTTTATAGAATATTCGATATTAAAATAAATTAATAATAGTCAAGTATAAGAAATTTAAGTGAGTTAATATGTGACAAATGATATCGTGATTTATCGCGTACAAGGTTATCGTCATTTAGTTGTTAATCTAATTTAATTTTCATGTGTGCTAAAATTAAATCAAGGCAATAAAACACATAATTAATAAATTAAAAAAAAAAGGTAAAGTGAAGAGAGGGGGCCGGTTCTTAGGTGGGATTTGAGGGGTTTGTAACTCCCCTCTTAAGTGTGTATAATGGCACAATTAAGAGGGAGCTAAGGGGAGCTTAAGGGGTGTTGTTCTTCCTTTTAAAAACCCTTCTTATGCTAGATTTTTCATCCCTTTTCACTTGCTTTTACCTCAAAGAATTTCTCTCTTTTTCTTTCTCTTTTCTTGCCTTCGGTTCTCACAAAAAAAAAAAAAAAAAGAAAAAAAAAATTTGTGTTCATCCAAATTCCAAATCAAGGGTAAGTGATATTTAAGTGTTAATGTTAGATTTTTACCTTTAAAATAAATTATATTTTGTATTTTATATATGATCATATCCTATGACTTTTAGGAGGATTGAGTATTTTATATAAGTTTTTATTTAAATAACCCTTTAACAAAATTGATTTGTTAAAAGGGTTAAATCAAAATTTTATAAGATCTTTCATTGATTTATATTCTTTAGCAAAATTCAAATTTGTTATAAGAATAGAACCTATTTTTAATATTTAAATAAAATTGTTTCATGATCTAAATTTCTCTAACAAAAGTTCAATTTGTTAGAAGAAATTTAAATGTATGGATTAATAAAATAAGTATTCATGAGTTTATAAATTCCTTAACAAAATTTGAGTTGTTAAGGGATTGTATTTATTTATGTGTATATATTTAGATTCAAAAAGGTATTTTGGTTTCTGATTCTCTACAAAATTTAATTTGTAAGAGGATCAAGTATTTAATTCCATTATTATAATTTATTAATTTTAAAGTGTTTTGAGAAATCTTGTGTATGAGAATGTTTTAGTTTGATAACTTTATGTTTTGTTGGATGGATGGATTTTTGTATTATATATGTGGGTGGAAATATTAAGTGATTGTGTGATAAGAGATATAAATTGTGTTGTTTGTGGATTCGGTTTCTTGTGTGTTTTTCGAAGTATTGGGTGTGATAATAGTTAAACGTCGTTAAAACGCTTAAAATAATTAAAAATAGTAAATGGATGTTAGAAATTATGAAAATTGGTATCCAAGATAATTGATGCGTTCCGGACGCAGTGGTAAAGTCGGATTTTTCATTTGGATTTTCTAAACTGTCCAAATTGGCAGTTTAAGTTTCTGGTCAAGTATGGAATTTTAAACTATTAGGAATTTGATGAAATCAATTAAAATTATCAAGTCTTATTGATATTTTAGTGGTATGAAATGAGTTAAATGTGTAAACACGTTCTAATACGTGTTCGTTTTGTGTGTGTTATTTAGGACCTCGATTCATAAGAGGGTGAAATTCATGTCGTGCTCGAATACCGTTGTTTGCAGTGCTTAAAGGTATACGCTTAGACCATACTGTTTAGGTGATTGTGCAAGTAATGTTGTTTCATTCTTGATTATGGCATTGTGACTCACTGAAGGATTAGACATCTCAAATAATTTGAAAGAAGTTAAACTTGGAAATTGAGGATTTATGAGTTGGTTACCCAAAGGGGTTAATATTTTGGATTGGATTATATAATTATTGTTCCCATGGCAGTTTTGGATCATTACGGTCACCATGGGGGTATGCATACTTTAACCTTTGACAACCCGAACAGGACGGGCAACGTCTTAGGTCGGTGGTTGTCTTGGGATTAGCTCTCCCAAGTGTATTCCCCCAAAAAGGAATTGGAATTTTAATGACTTGGACGACCCGAACAGGACGGGCGACGTTACAAGTGGGGATAAACTGGAAATGAACGTAATAGAGCCTATGCATGCTAGGATGAACACATTGCTTGTATTCCACTTGTTGATTATATGTATGTTGTCTCTGACGTGTATTGTATGTGTTCTTTGGAACTTGCTATTGGTTGTCATTCGACGACTAGCAGGTTGATTGCAGGTGGGGACTGAAGTGAGGATTCAATCTAGGACCAATATCACCAAGACCACATTTTTTTTATGTAATAAGAATTATGAGTAGAAAATAATTTACGTTTGTGTAACAGAACTTAGCTTGGTTTATTTGTCGTTTCGTTATTTTGCTTAACGCGTCTTAGAGGCCGATGGGCTCTCGAGTTGTATATTGGATCTATTATAGTCTTGTTACTATCGTATGTTTTATTATTGCTTAGTTATATTCCTTTATCGATGGAACGTTGTCGATCTTGGAAGGGAAGTTTCCACTAAGTGTCTAATTTGTGAACCGGAGTCATATTTTCATATGATTATCTGGGTCACTTAAGCCGGACCGTTACACAAGTAATGAGTTTCTCATGTAACTCTTCAAAAGAAATGGTTGTGTCTCTACCATTAACGGTATCCTTAATAGATTTATAGTTCGAATCAAGACCATCTAGAATTTTTTCAACAAAATCCTCATGTTCAATGGGTTTGCCAAGAGAGGCAAGTTGATCAGAGATAGCTTTTAGGGAATGGAGATAATCAGTTATGGTGCGATTACCTTTTGTCACCTTATTAAATTGATTTTTTAGTTGCTTAATGTGGCCTCGAGTTGGTGTAGCATAGGTTTTGGCAAGGGTTTCCCAAAGTTCTGGGGATGTTGTAGCACGAGATACAAGAGGGTGAAGAGAAGGGGAAAGTGTACCTATTAACGCTTCGAATAGGAGTTGGTCATGACGTAGCCATGCTACATAATCTGGATTAGAAACTTCAGCACCATCGCTTATGGTTGTAACGGTCGGCGTAGCAGTAGTGCCATCCACAAACCGAAGAAGATCGTGCCCGATAAGAATAGCTTGGAGTTGAAGCTTCCATGATAAATAGTTAAGAGGATTGAGTTTCACGGTATTGTTGATATTGATGAAAGTAAAGGGTTTGGATGAGTCATGAGGATTACCAATTTGGTATGCAAAATTATGAGCAGCCATAGAAAAACGCTTAAGAGAGGAAGCGTGATTTTAATAATTTTAGGAAGAAAAAGGCTCTTGATACCATATGAAGATATGAAGAACTTGTATTCATTAATAGAAAATATACAGAATATATAGATACAAACAATAAGCTAACAAAGGAAACAAATTACCCTAAAACTATGAATACACAAACGGTTTATTTGTATAAGGAAGTAACACAATACTTTCCTTGATTATGGGAGACAATCAAGTAAACCAAAAGATATTAACTATAATTAAGGATATATGATTAACTATAATGAAGTAAACCAAAAAGCTAATCCTATTGCCACACCTATGCAAACTCACCCCCTCTCACAAAAAATGGTATCAGCCTGCCAAATCCTACTGACTATAGAGCTCTAGTTGGTGGTCTTCAATATCTTGGGTTTACAAGACCAGACATTGCTTACTCCGTCAACAAACTTGTTCAATACATGAAATCACCAACACAACAGCATTGGGAGGCCCTAAAACGTCTTCTTCGCTATCTTGTTGGTACAGTTCATCATGGATTATTACTAAATCGTCACTCCTCTTCCTAAAATTTACATGCTTTTAGTGATGCTGATTGGGCTCGCGACACTGATGACTACATTTCAACTACTGCTTATATTGTTTACTTTGGTAACAATCCATCTCTTGGAGCTCCCGCAAGCAAAAGACCAGGGCACGATCATCTATAGAGGCCGAATATCGTGCTCTAGCTGCAGCAACGGCTGAAATACTATGGTTACGTAATCTTTTTCAAGAGCTTGGGCTCAAACTAGCTTTTTCTCCTACAATATACTGTGATAATGCAAGTGCCACATACGTAAGTGCCAACCCTTTATTCCACTCCAAGATGAAGCACGTAGCTCTCGATTATCACTTCGTCCGAGAAAACGTTAAAGCTGGTAGCCTTCATGTATCCTACATTTCTACTTCGGACCAACTAGCTGATGCACTCACGAAGCCATTATCTAGGGCCACATTCAACTTCTTGATCAACAAAATTGGTCTGGTCAAGTACATGACCATTTTGCGGGGGCATGATAAAGCAATATCCTCCTCTTAATCATATATCCTTAATTATAGTTAATATCTTTTGGGTTACTTGATTGTCTCCCATAATCAAAGAAAGTATTGTGTTACTTCCTTATATAAATAAACCGTTTGTATATTCATAGTTTTAGGGTAATTTGTTTCCTTTGTTAGCTTATTGTTTGTATCTATATATTCTGTATATTTTCTATCAATGAATACAAGTTCTTCATATCTTCATACTATATGTAATTAGTTCTCCAACCAAATCATGTAGTAGCTGGTCTTGGGTGAGACCGTCTCAAATTGAGACAAGAGTGGGTCGGCTCAATTCGCGCGCCTTACATGTTTTCTCTTTTTTTTTCATTTTCTGGGCATTTTTCAATTTTAATCTTAAAGGTGTCAATTTTGACCTTAAAGATATCTATTTCAACGTAAAGTAGTACTTAAACATTTCAATTAAAGTAAAATTTCAATTTGAACCTATAAGTGATCAATTTTGACGTCAAAGTGATCAATTTCTACCTAATATAATTGACAATGATAAATATTAAATTGTATGTTATTATGTAGTTCATTTATTTTGTTTATAATTGATAGTTAACATCATAACAGAAACAAGATAAGGTTATAATTGATGCATGTTTGATAATAATTGACAGTAATAAGTATTGATTGTATGTTGTTATGTAGTTTGTTTATTTTGTTTATAATTGATATAGTTAACATCATAACAAAAACAAAATAAGGTCGAAATTGATGCATGTTTGGTAATAATTGATATTGTTGAGCTTAAAACTTATAATTACATTGTGGTTTTTGTATTGTATTTTTATATTGTTTTTTTTAGTTTCTAATATTTATGCTTATAATACGTAAACTGATACTGATAAGATCAAAATTCATAAAATTAAAGCCATATTGTCTGGACTTTTTTATGACTGTCTCATACAAGACTTATTGAAAATTAGCTCCTCTTGTATGAGACATTCTCACTAGTACTCTTATTATGTTCTATTAAAACCATCATGTTGCCTTGAATAAAAGTACTTGTATTGTACAATGGTTTTTACACTATTATTGATAGTGTTATTGATCATTCTTATGTTGTTTAAAATTCATCCATAGAATGATAAAATAATAACATTTTATTAACTTCGTTCTCAAATTGTGAAACAGAACTTAGGTAGAAATTGATCTGTTTAACGCCACAATTGATCACGTATAGGTTCAAATTGAAAATTTTACTTTAATTGATATGTTTAAGTAATACTTTACGTTGAAATTGATATCATTAAAGTCAAAATTGATACCTTTAAGGTCCCAATTGAAAAATACCCAGAAAATAAAAATTTAAAAAAAAAAATTGGAGGGCAAAGCGCGCACGTGTAGTACACGCGCCTAACAATGGGCCGACCCAGTCGTCTTAGAATAGGATGGTCTCGTCCAAGTTTTTGTCATCATCTAGAGGCAATGTTGTGAGATTTTAAGCCTCATCTATAGTAGTAGCTTATGGATCCCATTTGTCTTTTTATAAACACCTCAGGAGCTTTTGGAACTTTTCTTCATATAGTAAAATTTTTTTTCCAAAGAATCAAGGTTATTAGCGATTTGTGTAAACCTTGCAAACATATCCTTGAACTTCTGTTAGGAGTAAATTTGAATAATTTATAGTGTCGTTGATAAAAACTTAGTTTAGTATTACTGACTTGGCTTGTTCCTTAATAGCTAACTATGTGCTTGTCCAAATCTCCCATGCACTTTTACAAATTTTGATTCCGTTCAATTCATCTGGGTAGAGCATGTTCATAGCACGATAATTATTGCAACCAAATCTAAACCAATTTCATAATTCACTTTCACTTTTAGCAACTTTCATGTCTCCTTGAGTCTTCATAGGTATCTTGGAAAGGTTTTTGACAACTTTCCAAACTTGATATCTTGGTAAATAAGAAGTTGTCTTTAGTGAACATTAGAGGACGATTAAACTCCATCGTTAGGATTCATGATGACACTGAGATTGTTAAATCTGGTGTAATAGTAACAAATCTCTAATACCAATTGAAAGGATCATTCAAAAAAATCCTAAGTAACTATATTATAGAAATAGGGGTTGAATAGAATCTAGTAGATTTTTGCAAAATATGTTTCAAGATTCTTGACAAGATTTTTCAGATATTCAAAGCAATAGTTGAAATTATTTTTTAGGTTTTAGCTTTTTTTTTTTTTGGTCTTTAAGAAACAAATAAGATAATTAATATAGAGTTCAATTCTAGAAGGATCAATGTCTCCACCTTTGGTTTCTTTCCAACTCATAGGATTTCTAAACACAATTCTTCTTAGTATTCTTTGGCTTTCTTGTAGGTTACACACTAAATAAAAGAAGTTACCTTATCTTAAACATCCTAGCAGCACCTCGCCTCTACTACTTACGCACTCACCAAGTAGCTAATAATAATAACTCTCAACACACTTACACTAGCTAAAAATAATCAACTATCAAATATCACCTAATTTATAAAACTATATAAAGTCAAACGAGAAAAGACTTTTATCGCTAAACTCTCAACTAGAATACTCTATAGTTCAGGGTTTTGCTTTTACAAATTAATTTATACTCAAAGATAAAATGCAAAAACTACCTTACAAAGATATCGTCTTAAAGTATATGTAAACAATTCTTCTTAAGACAAGTAAGTGTGAACCTCTTTTGTGTATTGTTATTAATTGTTGTAGGCTTATCTATCTCATGCATGCAAAGAACAACTTCATTTCTTATTGTATTTATTTATATCGAAATCGCAAAATTAAGGTCTAGACAGTGGTTGATAAATCAAGGTGATAAAGGGTTTTTGCACGTCATTAATACTAGACCCTTATCAAACAATATTTATAACACTAATACAACTACGACTAGTGTAGTGGTAAGTCGGAGATTGAACAACGAGGACAAGACTAGCAACACAAAGGACTTGATGTAGGGAGGTTAAAAGGGTGAAAGAGTGTTTGAACTTAACAACTAGATCAGTAATAACAAAGCAAGAATAAAAATGATAACAATCAATGAAAGACAAACGGGGATGGAAATCATGGAATGGATCCACCCTAGGCCGATCTCTATGAACTCATGAAAAGTTAGGCCAAGGGAAAGCATTCAACAACCAATCAATACACTCTAAATGGTGAAAGGAAGTTTGTGACCCTATAAATCACGCGAATAACCTATAATCACCCTATGTCTTCTACGGAATGTCAGGACGAGATTCACATCGAATATCGATCAATCAATCATCAACGACAATCTCAAACCTTAACCTTACACATGAAGAACAAGACCAAACCTAGGGTTTCACCAAACCAAATCCCTAACAAACTACTCACACATACTAGAAATGACTAGAGAAAAAGCAATAAACAAAAGCATTAATGAAAACATTAAGAACTTGAATGAAGATAGCAAGAAAACAATAAAAGACGCAATAAGTGAAACTAACAACTACTCTACAAGGCAATGAATGAAGCAAGAACAACAAAGGAAGCAATGAAATCAAACAAAAATAAATGAAAATATTAAATGACAATATTGAAGGGCATAAAAGCAATAAAGATGAATAAAACTTACACAAACCAAAAGCTTGAAAGGAAGAACAATTTGAATCCAAAATATAAAGCTTAAATGTAAATGAAAGTAATAAAGAAAGCTTAAACTAAATTAAGGCATAAATGAAATGAAAAGAAATAAAGAGTTGATGTTCTAAGTTGAGATGGAGTCTCTCAAAGTAGGCATGAGGGTTACATTCAGAAATAGAGGATATATATAGCCTAGGAACAAAGGAAGCAAAAACCCTAAAATAGCCCACAAATAAGACTTACGAAGAAATTAAAACACGCAGATCCTGGGGTCCATCGACCGAATGAACTGATCATTCGACCGAATGAAGTTGATTTGCCGTTTCCATAAGCATTTAAACCTTGTTGCTGATTTTGGATGCTCATTCGCCCAAACTGCTGGGCCATTCGCCCGATATTGCCTAAAAATTACAAGTATCTTCCAATAAAAATTATAACTCTCACCACAAAACACAAGAGAAAGTAAGGAAAATAAAACTCTCTTACCTGGATCCATGTCCATGCATCGAGGGAGGAATTAAGCTCCATTTGTGCCACATTATGGGCTGCATGGTTTCATCATAACGAGCATATCTTAGATGGTACTAACAGGGGTCTGGTGGCTATGGCTGCTAGTTTTAACAAATTGGTGGCCGACTACAATGAGTACTCCGCTAAAATGTCGGTGCCATAACAACCATGTGTTAGACATTATTAGTCTTGGACTCCTCCGATGCGTGGGGTTAAAGTGAACTTTGATGCAAATGTTGCGCCTGGTTCGGATCGTGGTCTTGGCATCCGTGATGAAGTGGGGAAAGTATTGTTGGTGTGTGTAGAGTGAAAGCATCAAAGCAAGGTGGTCAGTTGAGGTTAGTTTAGCTGCTACTTTTCTATTAGGTATGACTTTGAGTATGTCCAACAGTTTACCCAAAGGAGATGGGTCATCTAGGTTGAAGGAGATGCATAGAATGTGCTTACTACCGTTGATAGTGGAATGGATGACTCCTCTCCTTTGCACCTTATATATGATAGTATTGTTGCCTTTTATCCTAACTTCATGGGATTTAGTTGTAGTTTTGTCAAAAGAAATGGTAACACGTTAGTTCACTTAGTTGCAAGATGGGATGAAAGGTTAGTCAAAGAGAAAAATTGTAATGGATCCTTTCTGAAGGTCTTCAAACCTTGACTAAGCTTGATTTATGCTAAAATTACCAGGTTCATTTCAACAAAAAGATTACAATTTGTTTTAGATACTAATCAATAATTTTATTTTTAAAATACCATAAAAGTCAAGATAATAAAATATTTTTTTCTATACTTTTCTAAATTTTACGAAGTTAATTTTTGTTATTTTAACAGTTTAATTTAGATGATTAAAAAGGCAGAAAAAAGCTTGGTTAAAATGCAACTCACTATTGCAATTTGGGAATTTATTTCCTAACCTATGCCCATGGGAAACTTATTTCCCATGGTACTGTCCACGTAGGATGGGCTGCGAGAAGTTTTTATTCTTTTTATATATTTAGACCAAATCACCATCTGAGAAAGCGATTTTATGTGAACATTAAATTAAAATCGCTTTCTCAGATGGCGGTTAGCTTTTAGGCAATATTTTTCAAAAAATCAAGAAAAAAATTGTATTATGACAAAGATGGCGGTTTTGCTGTCACAAAAAAACTGTGCTTGAATTAAGAAAAGGTTTCAAAACCAAAAAAAAAAAGAGAAAATTAGTCAAACAAAACCGCCATCTCATATGGCATTTTAGTTTTAACAAAAATAAAAACCAAAAAAGAAAATAAGTAAGGCTAAGCCTATAAATGCTATTTAGTTTGGGAGAATAAGAAAATAGATCCATCTTACATGGACGGTAGCATGAGTTATGTAGCATGGGAGTTATGTTTTCCATTGACGTAAGGTGAAAATTATTCCCCAATTAACATTATTTAGGGAAAAGATTCTATAGAAGTACTTATTTATGCTTTCAAAAATAAAAGCTAGTACTTGTATTATATTTCTGACATAAAATTTGCCTTATTTTTCTTTTATTCTATCTTATAAAATATATTTTATAATTAATTTTGACTTTTATTGACACATTTAACGTATCTTTTGATCTCATAAATGTACATTTCTCTCACTTTCTGTTAAAATATCATTTTACTTTTTTTTAAAATTCTCGCCAATTGTCAATAAGACAATTATTATGGGATAGAGGAAGTATTAATGTAAAAATATTTTAAAAAACCAATGAAAAAATTCAATAGATACTCTATATGATCCAAGAAAAATGAATGAAATAAAAATATAAATTAATTTTGTGGATGGAAATTTCAAAAATATATGAGTAGTAAGACAAACAAAATGAAAAATATGGTAAATTTAGTAAAATAGAGGAAAATTGTAGAATTTTTCTTATAATCTTATACTCTGTATGACTCATAAGATTAATATACAAGATAAAATAATACAAAGATAAAAAAATTGTGAATATTAATATTATGTGATTAAAGAGAAAAATTTTAAAAAATAAGTGAATAAAATAAATTAAATGTTAAAAACATAACTTAAATATAAATATAAATATAAATGTTCCAAACTAAAAATAAATGTGGGGGGAAACTTGTCAAAGTAGAAGAAATACTCCCTCCGTCCCATTGAATTTGCATTATCTTCCATTTTGGTTTGTCCCATTTAATTTACATCATTTCTATTTTTGAACAATGGCCCACCACTTTGTTTTAATCTCATCCATTCATTTTAACTCTCTTTTAATTTCATCCACACAATTCATTCTCTTTCCTCATCTATTACCACTTTCTTAAAAATACACCAATTTCGATTTCAAAAAAAAAAAAAAAAAAAAACACCAATTTCTCTTTGATGCAATTTAAAGAAGACGGAGTAGTATGGATAAAAAGATACACTGTGCTAAAGGATTATTACTATCATTTCAAAACAAAAAAAAAAGGATTATTACTAGAGAATGAATTTCAACGGGTTGGATCAAACAAGAAAAGAATCAACGGATGAAAATCGTTTACTTGTTTGAACTTGCAATATTTTTTGATTCAAGCCTGCCATATTACTACAGACGTCTAGACTCTAAAACTGACAAATATTTACTTTATTTACTTTATTTACTTCATATACCCTAGCTACTTACTAATATTGCAAATAGCAAAAACAAAAAAACCTGCAAAACTTGCAACTGCACTAGCTCTCCCACTTCCCTCCCTCGTTCACTGCATTTCCGGAAATATGTAATCACACTTTCTCTTTCTGTTCCTTCAACTTCTTCTTTTCTAGGGTTCATAACTTTCTCTTTCCTCTATTCAGTTTTTCCGCCATTGTTACTGCTTCAACCAACTTCTGTAAGATTTTCATTCCATTTTTTTACTTTGTTTTTCATTTGAATTCTTCTTGTTTGGAGTATTTCTTAGTTGAAAATTTTCCTAAATTTTTCATGCTTACTAACTCATTTTTCTGTATTTGAAAGTGTTAATCTACAGTCTGTTGCGTCATTTTTGTGTTTATGATCATGTATGAAGCGCTTTTCTTCCCTGCTTTTATTTTTTCTGGTTCTGTTTGGTTTTGCTTTGTTTAAAGTATCTGTGATATTTGTTGATTTTTCGTTTGAGTTTTTTTTGGTACGTATGACATCTCACATCTGTAAGCAATTTTCACACGACACGATCGTGGTGCAATGATTTGAAAATTGAATTCTTATCTTTTTTCGGGGGTATTTTTGAGTTCTAATTCTTCCTAAAATTTTCATGCTTGCTAGTTCATAATTTTCTGCATTTGCAATCTTAATCTACCGCCTGTTTTTTTCATTTTTGTGTGTTTGGTTTTGCTTTGTTGAATACTTAGTTTTGATAGGTATGAGGCGCAAAATGTCCTTTATTCCCAAGGTGCGGACTTTTAGCATTTGAGACGCAAAGTCAATTTTAAAACATATATAATACTTGAAACAACATGAAATTTATATTATTATAATAATATATAAGTAAGATAAACATTACTTTAGTATATGAAGTCATACAATAAGTTGATAACATAGTCTTGAGCTAGCAAGATAAATAAAAATTAAAGCATAGACAAAGGTTATGAAAGTAACAGTGGTTCTTGATACTTGCAATGTTTCGTGGCACACTTTGAAGAGTCTCTTGTATAGTATTTTATCTAGACTCAAGGAGGCATTTCAGTGTCGCGCCTCGCGCCTAGGTGTGCCTCGGGCGTGATTTTAAATTTTTTCACTTTTGTTAATTTGTGATCATTTTGTAAGTATGAAATCTGCAAGCAATATTCAAGCTCTTGGTGCAATGACTATATTACCACTTATGTAGTTATGTTGTGTATATGAATGTTTGATGTGAAGTTTCCTTTCACGTGAATGAATTCCAATCACATTATTTTGGTCTTAGTTGCTTGTTTCAACAACATTAAATTGAAGCCAGAGATAAACATTCATTGTTTATGTTAGGGGCAAAGTGAAGTTTGTTCAATTGGAAATATTTGATTAATATAGAATTATATACTGAAATATGGCAATTAAGTGGTCAAGTAAAAACATGATTGAGAACATCTGTAGTAAAAGAGTCGTGTTTCCTTCGTGTAAAAGAAAGATTGACATTTTCGCAGTGTTTAAAAAGGTTTAAGGTGCATTATGATGAAAAAGGTTGTAGAAACTAGGCGCAAAGCGCAAGCATGAGGTGTGCATCTCATCAAAGTGAGGCACAATTCGTAAAATAAAAGATTCTATATGCAAATAACATTGAAATAATAAAATGTGCGTCATGGGTACACCACAATGCCTACTTTTGTGCGCTTTAATGGGCCTTTTTGAGCCTTAGTTCATTTTTATGCCTTAATGTGCCTTTTCTAGATGCCTTGTGTAGGGCATCCAAGGGATTGTCACAAGTGAGAGTTAAGCTTGAGCGCCTTGAGTCACTCTTTTTAATCATAATTTTGTAATGATTAAAGAAAGCATTTCGTACTTCTAATAGAGAATGATTTTGTTTGATCATAGGCTTATAAATATGATTTGGAGGTTATTAGCTACGGTTTTTTGTGCTATTATCTCAATCTTTCTCTTGCTTGTTAACAAAACAACTTATTCAATTCAACAAATGTTTGTGCAGTTATCAGTGAACTAGTAGATGGAATCTTCAGATGAGGAGGGTGAGGTTTTTCCTGATCTTGTCAGTGATTATGAGTTCATTAATCAGGAGAACCATTATGTTTCATTTGCATATTTACCCCTTCTATGGCATAAGGACGACTATTTTGATAATGTAAACCTTAAGATATTTTTATCCGGTACTTTTGATGATGGCCTTCAAAAGATTTATAAACAAGTTGTAGCCTGGAGCTATGAGATTTCCTGTGTACAACCTGAGATTTTGGTGCTGTGCAAGGATAACCATTGGGTTAAGCTTTTGAAGCCAAGAAAGGTTTTTGAGGCTATGATTAGATCAATATTAATCACAATCCAATGCCTTCATTTTGTCAAACATAATCCAGCAGAAACAAAAAACTCTATGTGGATTCACTTGTCAAGAGTATTTAGGTTTGTTGAACATCTTTGGTACTATTAACTAGTTTTAAATTTTTTAAACATGAAAATTGGCAATAATACTACTAGTTCTTGTCAAATTATTGCTTTGCGCTTGCCATTATAGTTGCTGCTTGTAGCTTTTTAAATCTTTTTAGTTTTTTCAAATTGCTAAATTTTGAACCTATTTACTAGATAATTTCTACCTTAAGTAGGATTTCAATGGCGTAATTCGTGTTTTAGTTTGAATTACAAAGGGTCTAAACTTTTATGTGGGAATGTTTTGCAAGTGGTGATTTTGTGAAATTTGGTTAAAGGTAGTATTCTTATGGTAAAATGGGTTCAGAAAGTATTAGTTTACAATTATACATTGAATATTCTTAATTAGTTGGTTATCTGCTATGTAGTACATGTAGGGTTTTTTTTTGTGTGTGTAAATTATAATAGTTAATGTACTTTTAAGAAGTTATACTTGCTTGCAAATATTGCAGCACATTTGAGATCGCCCCGTCAGAAGTTGACTGTATGAGTCATATTTCATTGATTAGAAAGGCTGCTGAACGTGACATAACACTTATGAATTCTGAGGTAATTTTCATTTGAAAATTCATTCCTTCCATTAGACTAGAACTCCTCGCAGGTACATTATGAATGCTTTTAAGTGTAAAAACTATAATTTTAAATAGTAATGTTTATGAAAGTAGTGCTAACAACTAAATTTGGCAGGTTCATTACTTTTAAAACAATATCTTAGTATTACTTTTACTGCCATAATTGAAACACTTGCATTATGCAACCACCTGATATAGCTAACAACTAGATTTTTTAATTGGAAAAAAAGCCCTTAGTTATGTATTTCTATTTCTTAGATTGGCCAAGTATGCAGTAGTATTTGACAATTCATCCACCCCATTATATTCTGAACTAGAAAATTTAGTCAATCATTAGTTTTTTTAATATTTTAATTACAAATAGTTAAAAGTCAATCATCATCAACTTGCGTAACCTAGTTTATGTAAGCAATATGTATGTGTAAAATGGATAATAATGAAATATGCGTAGAATCCTGGAAGAATCTAAAGTATATAACTGATTATTAGGCTCTCTTGAATGTCATGAGAGAAAGTTGTTCATTTTAGCATTATATCTATGTCTATGTATTGATTATTTTAACCTTATCTAGTGTTAATTTATTTTTACTCTATAAAACTGAGATGACATTATAACTTTGTGAGACATTATTAAGACATTTTTAAGTTACAACTATATATATTTGAAATATATGAATTCTTGAAGAGATTAAGGTTTCCTAAGTCAACAAATTTTGCTTTTATGTAAATAAACATATATGAGGCATTGTGGATCTTTGTTAGATGGTTTTTATTTTTGATTATGAACTTGTTATTCTATTTGCTAAGAGTTTTAGGACATAAAAGAATTGGTTGTCCCTTATTTACTTTTTAAGTGATAATTCTCTATTGTGGGCATAATCGTTTTTTATGGCAGATTATGCTTGGCATTCTATTGGAAAAGTCTACAAAGGGGAAAATGCTTCAAATGGTTAGTATCATCGTAGATTTTAATTATGTTTCTAATTTAGTAATGGATAAAAATAACATTTGTTTTTTACGAATAGGAAGGATTACAGAGTCAGAGGTCAACAAAATTTATAGTCAATGAATTTGTGGATAAACCTTGTGAACTAAATGATTCAGTTAACGATGGGGATGATCTCTTTGATACTTGTTGCTCAATTTGTGATAATGGCGGTGATATTTTATGGTACTTTGCTCTCTTTTGCATACTCACTTTTTTTATATCAATTGCATATTGCCTCTTAATTTTTTTGTATTTGTGGTGGTGGTGTATTTAGGGCATGTTCTCTTCATCAGATCTGATTTGATATGAATTTATTAAGTTTTGATTTGATATGATTTGATTTGATCTGATCTGATCTGGTCTGATCTAATCTATTTGAGTCTGATTTGATCTGAATCTTTCTGGTCTGCTCTGGTCTGGTTTGATCTGATCTGATCTGATTTTATTTAGTTTCATATGGTTAATGTTATTGTAATAATTTTGTTAATGATAAATAATACTCCTTCCACTCCTTTTTGTTTGTCCACTTTACTTTTTCAAGTGTTTCAAATCAAAATTTGAGCCTCGATATCTCGTAGTACGCATAATAAAAAATTGTAAAAATTATAATATTAAAATTCTTTGCATCAAAACGAATCTAACAAGATCCCACATCTTAATGTTTTGTCTTGAATATATATATTTCAAAAATCAAATTTAAATTTCTCTCTCATAAAGCGGAAATACTTCAATTGGACAAACAAAAAGGAACGGAGGGATTAATAGTTAAAGATATTATTATTATTATTATTATTATTATTATTATTATTATTATTATTTTGACATTGAAAGGTATTATTATTATTACTACTTAGGGTTATTATTTTTTATTTTTTATTATTGTTTTGTTTATGTTATTTATTTATTTATTTCTTCTTATTATTATTAAATAATTTAGGAAATATTATCAGGAATAATGCAACATTTTGCTTATCTCCCTACAATAATACTAACTTTTGATCAACCATGAATAATACCAACTTAGGAGGTGTTTTCCTAGAATATCCTTAATATGTTAAAAGTTGTTTATAGGAGATTATATAACCAAAAGAATTGGTAAATTAGTTAATAAACTAAAGTTGGTATTATTTTAGGAAAAAACCAAATAAGTTGGTGTTATTCATGGTTAATCAAAAGTTTGTATTATTGTAGGGAAATTAACGAAAGTTGTATTATTCACGGTAATTTTTTCTATAATTTATTATTATTATTATTATTATTATTATTATTATTATTATAATAATAATAATAATAATAAAAAAAATAATAATAATAATTATTTTTATTATTGTTATTATTACTTAATATATTAATTAATTATATATTATTATTAATCCATTAATTACTTCCTCCATTCTCTAATATTTTTCTCGTTTGGAATATTTCACATTAAGGAAAGAACAATTTGATTAAGGTTTTTGAGACATATTTAGAAGATAAAATATATCCATGTGAGATCTCATTATATTCGTCTTAATGTATACTTTTTTATTATTTTTTAATTTTTCAATATATATATATATATATATATATATATATATATATATATATATATATATATATATATATATATATATATATATATATATATATAAAGAAGTTCCATGAGAACCATCCTTATATGAGAACCGTGATTTTAAAATATATAAGGTTTTTTTTACTATGAAGCTATAAATTAATTTTTTTTTAAAAGGTGTTACTTAGAAATATTTTTTTATAAAGTTTTTTTTTTTAAAAAAAATTTTTTTTCTAAAGTAACACTTTTTTTCTAAAAAACAAAAGTAACATTTTTTTGTCTAAAAGTAACACATTTTCTGTAAAAAAAGTAACACATTTTTATTCGGGAGATTGATTCTCATGGTTCTCATATAAGCTTGGTTCTCACTTGAACTTGACCCTATATATATATATATATATATATATATATATATATATATATATATATATATATATATGATACCAATTGAAACAACCCAAACTGGCATAAACAATATTATAATACTGTCTACAAAGCACAGCGGAAGACTTATAGAAGTCTGGGCTGAATCCGACCTGTGGCTCGATAACCACAACAAACCAATATCAGAGTAGTTAAAAATTTTTACATTAAGTAAGTAAATACTATTTACAAAATGTTATAAAATATTACAATTTAATTTACAAATATCTAATTTACATTATGATTTTCCAAAAAGAAGTTCTCGCCTCGCACGTAATACATAACACAAGTAGGCATCATCTCCACAACAGAGTTAACTTGAAAATGGATCTACCCCCCAGTAAGGGATAGGTCCCATCAAAGACTGTCAACAATTGAATTGTTGAGTAATCCAACAAACTATTACATTTATATACAAGCCATTCACAAACATCTCCAGTTCAATCTTTTGCTCAGTTGATATCTCCTTATGAAACATTAATTTATCAAAACTCAAACTCTTTTAAAAGAACGTTTGGTATCGACATAAATGAGACTAAGAACCTTTGGTTCATAGTGAATCAAAACACGGCTATAACTTTACAAGTTAATAGCGAAATCAAAATACGACTATTACTTTACAGGTCAATAGCGAAACAATACGGCAAATAAAACATATTATTTCATTTGTGAAACAAACAAAACTTTATATACCAAACGTATTTATTCAAAACTCATATTAAAACAATAATATAACATTACTTTAAAACGTGGGAATATATGGACCGTCATGAAGTATGATTGATCTAAATCCTGAGAATACAGGTGATCGTCATGACCGAAATACGGTTCTTGCAAGAACGAAACGGGATCGGGGGCTCGAGACCGATCCGAAAAGCATTACCTATTATCAAGCTATAGGATTTCATAATAATCCGGATATAAATATCCGTTGCCAATTCCCAAAAACGGAAATATTTCAATGTCGAACATTTCAATATAAAACGAATCAATAAATCACTTCATTTTCTTTAAAATCAATAATCATATTTTCATAGTACAACATTTAAACGCTCATACAAAATATAATTTTGTTCAAGGATTAAAAGCAAGGTCAAACAAAGTCAAATTTCAAAGTTTCGAACACCAAAATTATACGATTTTGCTCAAATATCATTACTAGTAATACCACAAATTATATAACATAATTTGAACTTTAAAATACTTAAATTTAAAAGATAATAGTGTTTGTAAGATTACCTTTCTACGCCGTGAATAGAAATCAATAATCAAAATACCAATAATTCGTCATCAACCATCAGCATGTAAAAGCTTGAGTTACTATCAATGGAGTTTAACCAATTTTACACCAATCATAAATCCCAAATACTCAACTTATGCCATACCCAACTTATATTACACCCAAATAATACCATCTAATCAAATCAATTGATACTTTTGTTCCCAAATTTGATACTAGAACCAAATACCCATATAATCAAATAAGAACTTGTAACTCAACCATACCAATCAATAAACCCAATTAAAAGTTAGATACTAACCCTAAATTGATCTCAAGTACCCAATAAATAACCTTAAATATTTAATTAAAAGAATACCCAATTTGTTTCATAACTACAAATCTCGTATTAGTACCATATCAGGACACTCTGTTAGTATTTTGGTAATAATTTCCTCATACGAACTCGTATAGAGGCGATTCAAGTGCCCAGTGGCAGCAAGGTGGATTACTACTTAGGATTATTATCTCGACTGATCAATACCCGCATATAAACTTTATCACATAGAATAATATTTTTATGAGAGATCGAGACCTTTTTAAATAATACCCGAATATAATTAATTATGGAAATAATTAATTTAATGAGCCAAATAAATAATGTTGCTCTTTTAATAAGGAGTATGTTTTCCTCCCTCCCTTTAACACTCATAGCCACAAGGCCTTTTATAGGAAATACCTTGCATGAGTTGGCAAAGCATGCCACATAAGGCACCTTAACCCGCGACATGTGTCACACATGTGTCACAATATCTGCACGCCATGTGGCGCCTCGCATGTGAGCCACGTGGTGCGGCCCTTTGTCCCGTGTTACAATTTTATTCACTTTATCGTTTTACATATCTTTAGATAATGTGATCTCACGAGCGTATTATTATTATTTTTTACACACACCCATTTAATCTCAATTTTCATCGTTAGCTTACTTTGTTCCAAATCTAATACGACTGATATCCTCAATCAATAAAATATTATTCTGAGTCCTAATAAAATAACATACTTAAAATTAATAACCCAAATTAACTTAATTAATTACTATTAATTAAGCTGCTAAAATAGGGGCTGTCTCATTCTCCCCAACTTAAATAATTTCGTCCCCGAAATTACACTGCAATTCAGAAAACATATCAAACTCATATTCTCCCCAACTTAAGGATAAACCTTAAATAGTTCAACATCCAATACTTAACTGAAAACCTCAACTCCGACATTCGACAACCATTCAATTCTAAAAACAATGTTTATGATTCAATCACGACCCATAATAATTTACAAAACTCATGATGCAAAACACATTTGCACATACACAAGTGTACATATAAAATCGCAAACTGATAATCAGAACTTCAAACATTATTAGCAACATTTTAAACTTTTAAATAAAGATGTCAGTCTACGAAAAACTTGATAGAGTTTTTCTCCGAAAAGAGACAGATAGTTTTATTTTCAAAATCAAATTGAAATAGCCCAAACCGGCATAAACAGTATTATAATACTGTCTACAAAGCACAGCGGAAGACTTATAGAAGTCTGGGCTGAATCCGACCTGTGGCTCGATAGCCACAACAAACCAATATCAGAGTAGTTAAAACTTTTTACATTAAATAAGTAAATACTATTTACAAAACGTTATAAAATATTACATTTTAATTTACAAATATCTAATTTACATTATGATTTCCAAAAAGAAGTTCTCGCCTCGCACGTAATACATAACACAAGTAGGCATCATCTCCACAGCATAGTTAACTTGAAAATGGATCTACCCCCAGTAAGGGATAGGTCCCATCAAAGACTGTCAACAATTGAATTGTTGAGTAATCCAACAAACTATTTCATTTATATACAAGTCATTAACAAACATCTCCAGTTCAATCTTTTGCTCAGTTGATATCTCCTTATGAAACATAAATTTATCAAAACTCAAACTCTTTTAAAAGAACGTTTGGTATCGACATAAATGAGACTAAGAACCTTTGGTTCATAGTGAATCAAAACACGGCTATAACTTTACAAGTTAATAGTGAAATCAAAATACGGCTATTACTTTACAAGTCAATAGCGAAACAATACGGCAAATAAAACATATGATTTCATTTGTGAAACAAACAAAACTTTATATACCAAACGTATTTATTCAAAACTCATATTAAAACAATAATATAACATTACTTTAAAATGTGGGAATATATGGACCATCAGAAAGTAGGATTGATCTAAATCCGGAGAATACGGGTGATCGTCATCACCGAAATACCAAGCATGAGGTGGCAAAGCATGCCACATAAGGCACCTTGACCCGCGACACGTGTCACACATGTGTCACAATATCTGCATGCCACGTGGCGCCTCGCATGTGAGGCACGTGGTGCGACCCTTTATCCCGTGTTACAATTTTATCCACTGTATCGTTTTACATATCTTTAGATAATGTGATCTCACGAGTGTATTATTTTTTTTTTTACACACACCCATTCAATCTCAATTTTCATCGTATAACTTACTTTGTTCCAAATCTAATACGACTGATATCCTCAATCAATAAAATATTATTCTGAGTCCCAATAAAATAACATACTAATAATAATAATTATAATAATAATAAGTAATTGTGATTTGATCTAGTCTAATCTGGTCTCGTCTGATCTGGTTGGTTGGGTCTGATTTGGTCTAAAAATTTATGATTTGATCTGATATGGTTTGATTTGGTTTGATCTGATCTGAGTTGATAAGAATAAGCAATAAGTTCAAAAAATAAGTTGAAGAGAACAAAACCATAGCCTGCTACAATAAGACTTATGACAAATTGCACTCTGCTTTTAAATGATAGTGATACTGCTTTAGGCACCCAAAACAATTATCGCCTATGACACAATAATATTGTATTATCCCAATGTAATAAACGGATCTTGCCTTGATGAGGGTTTGGGAGGGCAAAACGTATGCAACATTGCCCTTGTAGTGATAAAGAGGTTATGTCATATTGACGGTTAACTAAAAAAATAATGTCTAACTTCATATAAATATGTTTATATAATTGAATGAGCCATTCTACTACAGTTGATTATAAATAGAAAAAAAAGATACATCAATCTTTGAGGTCGATAATAATCATAAAGCAATATCTTGATCGTATCTCGACATCATAATTGTATTGGAAAGGTTTTTGAGCTTGCCGCAACTAATATATAGGCTGATACAACCGCAAAACTATGCACGTCGACCACAAAAGCCTTTTTGCGACCATTACCGCGTTTATGACCAAAATCATATTTTTGCTATGGTACTAAATGAAATTGAGGCTAGATTAAATTTGATGATAAGTGTTATAAGCTTTGCCGACTTCTTTGGTGTGAGATGAGATTGATGAAACAAAAATACACTTGGGTACATGGATAGTTAAAAATAAATATTCATTCTTTAGAGGTCTATGTTTTCGTTTGAATCTTTAATACATTTGGATATATTTTCTTCTAATTTCATGCGTTTAATAGTTGTGAAGGAAGGTGTATGAGGTCCTTCCATGCAACTTTGGCTTCTGGGGAGGGCCTATGTGAAAGTCTTGGCTTATCAGCAACACAAGTTGATGTATGCTTCATTCTTCCACTAGAGACTTTATATGTACATTGCATAGTAAATGAATGGGTTCTAATTGATTTTTGTTTGTAGGCTATTGCTAATTTTGTCTGCAAGAATTGTCAATATCAACAACATCAGTGTTTTATATGTGGAAAGTTGGGCTCGTCTAATGCATCATCTAGTCCAGAGGTATAACTTGTAAGGAGTTTATGAGATTGTTCTCTTTCCGGTGCATTGTCATGTTTTTGTTCCAATGATTTATTTCCATATCCTTGTTAGTGATAACAAAGTCGTTTTCGATTGACCCACGGTAGCAAACATCATCAACAACTTCATGTAAATGAAAAGTAATTTAATGATCCTTTTAAATATATCATTATTATCCGAAACCAAAGAATTGTAAATCAACGTTTGCTTCGAAATAACTCAATAAAGGACATCTGTATTGCTACATGATTAATAAGCTCTTTTGTCTTGTTTTATAAGTTAAGTTGATAACTATCCTAGTTTCTCTTTTGGTAGTGCGCTTTGGAATTGTTGGATACCCAAAGTCTTTCATTGGCCTATGTCTAATCCCAATGAATTCTAAGATTTAAAGTTTTTTTGGGTTTGGATTTTAACAAAATGACTTCTTAAATAATGTGCGCTTCTTCCCCGTGCAAAGTTGGATATGTTTGCAAATATGCTTTAATTGAAAAATATCTTTTTCATTACAAGTGCACGGGTGCATTACCCCCTTCTTTGGCTAGAGTCTCTTTAGTGGACATCAAAAGTTAGCCAAATGTTGAGACAAAATCTCTAGAGACAATAAGTTGGAAATTTAGCTAACATGGAAAAGAGAACCTAATTCTGAATATTTAAAAGCTAGTGTGGTCCCTTTGCCTTCCTACTGCTCTTCCTCACTTCAATATTTATCGGTATGCAAATGTTGGATGTATATTAGTTTTAGAATGCTTGTGTTTTTGGCTTGCTGCTCATGCTAGTATACATCAGTTTGTAATTGAAGTACATATTTTCTCTTTGTTTATTATGTCATAGGATTCTTTAAGCTCAACTACCTAGTTATTTTGACACCTTTCTTTCAGGTCTTCCCTTGTATTGCTGCTAATTGTGGCAGGTTTTATCACCCAAGATGTGTCTCCAAAGCTCTTTACCCCCAAAATACTATTCTGCTGAAGAAACTTCAGAAGGAAATAGCTTCAGGAGGATCTTTTACTTGTCCAACTCATAAGTGTTATATTTGTAAACAAACGGAGAATAGAGAAGTTGGTGACTTGCAATTTGCAGTTTGTAGACGTTGCCCTAAATCATATCATAGGAAATGTTTACCAAGGTAATCCCTTTTGATGATTGCTTTATGCTACATTCTATGTTACTTGGACTCGGGTACTGATGCTGGATACTGGTACGTGTCCAAGTGTCGGATATGTCTAAATATACAATTTTATGCCTAAAATGAAGATGTCTGAGTATCAAGGATCGGACACAGGTACATGAAGCAAAATGAAGAGTCCGAGTAACATAGGCTACATTGAAGTTTTTAACTTTTATAGCTGTTACAGAGATATTACTTTTGGAGGAAACGGAATCTTGCAAAGAGCTTGGGATGGTCTTCTACAAAAACGTATCTTGATATTTTGCATGTAGGTTATTTAGTGATTTTTTAGTGGGTAAATTGAGGCCATAACGTGTGGTTCTTATTCTATGCTTGTATTATGATTTTCTCTTAATTCTTAATAGGGACCATGAAATCGATCCTCACCTTGGAACACCACTAAGGAACCATATACTTTTTCCCGATACTTCTAATGTACGAGAGCGTGTTTTAGACCAACAATTGAATAGAGTGAATGTCCATCCGAAGAAACAAAACTTGAATCCTGTACCTGCAATTGTTGAACGGAAAGCTGTACTACGAGCTGATAAATTACATTCTAGTTCTAAAGGGATTATTTCGACACAAGTTGGAAAAGCATCTAGTAACCCTAGTTGTAATGCCCAAATTGGAAAATTTAGTAGCATGGCCTCCTCGCGCAAGGATCGTGTCAATCTTTGTCGAAAGCCGCTTGCTTTGGGGATTAAAAATACTATTAGAAAATCCTCTGAGAAGAGTAGGTTTGATTCTGAAAAATACAAGAAATCAAAAGCACTGCAACACTATCCTGATCATTCTTGCAAGAAACTAAAAGTTGTTCAATCAGCTAAGCCTCTGATAGCGAAACAACGCTGCATAAATTCTCCTGTCGACATAAATATGGAAAGAAGGTGAAAGGTTTGTCTATGTGATGTTATGCTTTTCTTTATGGTACCAAAAACAAATTTATGATCGATCTTCTGTAGGATAAATGCTCTTATTGAAAAAGTCAACTCTGATTTTAATGTGGATGATTTTAAGAAGCAACAAGCTGTTCCTTCTGTGTACAAGACTTCTCAAACTACCTTAGATAAGAGTCTGACGAAGGTTAAAGTTGAGGTTGCAGTCAAGGTATTTTCCGCGTATGCTAAATTGTTTGTTGTTTACAAGCCACAAAGTTGAATTGAGTTATTACGCTTTGCTAGTTTTTTGACTCTTCTTTTCATCATTGGAAGGCTGTTCAAACAGCCTTGCAGATGCTTAATAACGGTGGCACGGTTGAAGATGCAAAGGCTGTTTGTAGTGTAGAGATGCTTCAACAGATTCCAATGTGGAAGGTCTGGAATACATTGTGTTCTCATTTCTATATAGCCATAGCACATCATATATCATAACATGTCAATAAATTAGTTGCAAGGGCTCAAATCAGTTCATATATTCAATACTTTTCATTTCGACATTTTCTTTTATTGTTAGGGGATTGCAGAAATATAAAAAATTTCAATAAGTAAAATTATTTGTGCAACTCAAAAGCTAAACTCACGTGGGCTGTTGGTGCCTCATAATAATACCAATTTCGGTGATTTTGGGAAATAATATGGGTAATAAATGTGTTGTCCATATTTGTTTCAATTGCATATAATAATATGGTATTATTTTTATGACATCTTGATCATTTGTACCATTGTCTTTACCTCTGCATCTAACTGGTATGAAGCCTATTATAAAGAAACTCAAATGTTTGTTATGCCATATAACCTTTGTATGTTCTTGCCTTCTTTTTTGGATACATAAGTTAAATTGACTTATAATTGTTGTTATCAACTTATTGGGATTAGTGTATACTAAAAGATCAGTAGGTTTGAGTATTCCAAACATCTATGAGTAATTGTACGACTTATAAAATGATCAACGGGGAATGATGGGAAGATCTTGTAAGATCATGCATGTGTTTGATATAAGTAGTTGGTACCATGGATGTTTGGACTTGAGAAGGGAGTAATATGGAAAAAGTTCATGCTCCTACTTGGATCTCTATAAATTTTTCAAAAAACTTTTAAGCTCAACTCCTTCCTAAATGATTTTTGATTGTTACATTGGTTTTCTTCATACTAATTTTCATAAATTGTATCTTTGCTTTTTTTTTGAATAACTTTAATATACATATGAAGGTGCATGCTCTGTATTTGTTTTTTTTATTTTCTTATCATTGTGAAGTACTTCATGATACGTTTAATGTGGTTATATTTTTTTCAGAAAAAGCTTGACATTTTTCTTGCACCATTCTTACATGGCATGGCATACTCATCCTATGGACGACACTTTACGAAATTGGAAAAACTTCAAGAGGTAAGTTCTTTTACAAAAAAGAATATAATTCTCCTTGTTTTAATTAATTCTAATAAATTAGAGTCGAGACAATTAGAGGAAGTCCAATGCAATTGCAAGGTGACAAATTGATGGTATACTGTAGTTTGCTCATATATATATATATATATATATATATATATATATATATTATATGTATATTTGTGTTTGTGTGTGTATGTTTGCATGTATATACTCCCTTCATTCCTTAAAAAAGTTCCCATTTGTCATTTTGGGGTGATTTTATTGTTGTTCCTATAAATATTCGTTCTATTTATATCACAAATTTTAGACAAAAATAACCTTGTTCATTCTCATTTTAATATTATAATAATGCTTATGGTCCCCACATATCTTCCACCAACGCCATTCTAACATTTTTATAATATGGTCCCCACATAATTTGCACTAACTTTATAAAAATATTTTCTATTAGTTGTGGTCCTCATTTTTTTCACCAACTTTTTTTTAATATATCATTAATGTTTATGGTTCCTACTTTTCCTCCATCAAATTCATTATTCAATTAAAATAATACATTCACTACCTGAAAAATTCCATTTTTCTTAATTCCCGGAATGAGAACTTCGTTAAGGAATGAAGAGAGTATTATTTTATACATGGAAGGCCATGAGAAAATCTATGTGGTCACATGTTTTTATTACCTTTATCTTTATATGCATTAATTTTTTACTAAATTTTTCGTTGATTTCTTCCATACTTTCTATTTCGACTTGCATGATACTCTATTATTTTCAACATCTTACTTTTTTTGAATATATTGTAATTGTGAATTGAAATTTTCCGATTCTATTAAGTGACTCTCACCTAGGCTACTACTTAGGCAACCGTACCCTTATAATAGCAAAGAAATTGTTTTGAACTACCTTGATTGCAAAAGCTATCTACAACTTCACATAAACATAAGTCCATATGAGCTAGTTTACTTTAGTTCATTATAATTAGAAACATAAGCATTACAAATCTTTGGTTCCATTGTAAATGGACAATGATTTGCACTTTAGGAACTCTTAAAAGTTATCAAAACTTGTTAATCTTGACTTTGTGATGACGTTGCCCATTTTTGTGTTGGAAAGCACTCATACTTAGTCCTTGCCCCTTGATGACGCCAATATCGTGTTGGATACTTTGTTGGTTTATATCTCCATCACTTTGGATTATAGCATGTCTCTCCTTGAAGTTTCACTCATGGTATCAAAACTCGGCCGAGTTGACACGGATATTCAGTCCACCGTTCCGAGATCTCGCGATTTGTTACGGAGTATGTAAAAACGGACGATATTGCAGTTTTCTTGGCGAGTTTGGTCAAGTTTTGGCGAGTCTTGATAGTTTTTACAAGGCTAAACTCAGAAAATAAAAAAGATTTGAATATAAAAGAAAATATAGCTTACTAAAATGAAAGTGAATGGTCACCATTGAAGGTGCTTGGGCGAAATGGAAGAAGAATAGTGAAACTGAAAAACCAACTCATAGCTTATAATTAAGAGAGATAAAGTTTCATAGAAATCTTGAAAAATGAGAAAAGTATGCTAGTTGTACTGTTATTTGTTTTTTTTTTTAATATTTAAAAATGTTGGGTTTGTGTATCTCAGAAGCTTTTATGTAGAAACATATTTAAAATATTTGTACATCGTTACATGTGCCATGATATACTTCTAGGTGATTTTATTATTTTTGAATTTTTAATTAATTGATTAAAATTTAAAAAATTGAATATTTTGTTTATATTATTCTTTTTAAATATTAGACACTAAAGGGCAAAGAGTAAAGTTATTAATTGTAATATTTTTATTAATTATTTTTTTATTATAATAAATATTAAAAATAACTAAAAACAAATAACAATTGAATATTTTTATAGCTTTTTATGAAATATAAACTATTGTGTTCCTTGAGGGTGTAAACGGTGCATCATGTTTTAAAGTGTAGTTTACTGTTTAATGGAGCTAACAATTTTATTTGTATTCAAGATTGTTGAAAGGCTTCATTGGTATGTCCAAGATGGAGATACGGTAAGAACCTCTTTTTAATCTCTCATCTTTTAGAGTCTCATTATTGTGCACTCATCATAGGGCAAAAACAAGTATACTTATCGTATTATGCATGTTGTAATGGTTTTCAAATTTACTGCACGGATATTAAATGCATAATAAAAGTGAAAATAACTGTGTTAAGGAATCTTTCATGGTTTTGACCAATACACAACAATGCGAAAACTGCGTCACGCTTGTTACCACATCACCGTGTCCGTTACCACCATCACGACCGTTACCACATTTGTGTAATATAACTTTCATTACTCCATAAGTTCCATGTTATGGGAAGATCTACAAAAACTATAGCGACTCTTGTATGTATTTAGTGCGAACGTGAAATTATCTTTGAATAATATTTCTTAAACTAGCTAATGCCATGTTTGGATAATTGAATATTTGTAAGGACTAAACATAGTGCAAAAATTATGTAAACCGTCACAGTTGATATTCCGTGAGCCGACTGAATAGGGAAAGGGTTTTTAATCGTGACCTATTGTTTTTGGGCTTCATAATATTTTGATATTTTTCTTTTATAAACCTTGCATTTGGTTTTAAGATTTGGTCTCCATGAAGACAAAAGATATTCAATCTCTTCTACTTTATTGTTTTTTTTCCCCTCGAACATGAAAGCATTCGGTCACCCATTTAACACCCTCAAAAGTGCGGTTTTATTACACCTTGACTACGTAGGTTCGATAAATTTGAAAACTTTACAATGCAGTTGATACGATATGACCCGGTCTTGTTTTTGTACTATTGTCCCGATAGAATATTTAACATCTCGGGATTGCTGATGTTGCGTCAACTAACTATGATATTGTGCCTATTATATTGCAGATTGTGGACTTTTGTTGTGGTGCTAATGATTTTAGCTGCCTGATGAAAAAAAAACTGGATAGCATCGGGAAGAATTGTCATTTCAAAAATTATGATCTTTTTCAGGCAAAGGTAGATTCTGATTTTGTCATTTTTTGATTATCTTGAATTCTTGATTGATAATGTTGGTACTTTGACTATAATATGCTGTAGACACAACTATTCTAGACTGTTGAAGTGCCCATGTATTACCCACATGTGAGTTATCCCACATCGGAGAAAGAGAAGAGTATGCATCACTTTATATATTCAAGAAGTAATTCCTACTATTACCAATTGGTTTTAGTAGTGAACCTTCTTTGGGTTTATGAGTGGACTACTTCTTATCCTCCTTGTTTGGGTTGCCCAGGCCCATTTTCTAAATTCTATCATAGACTTAGTTATCTGGACACTTATTCCCTAATGCTGTAGACACAACAATGCTGAATATGGGTTTGATCTATAAGGTGCAAAATTAATACATATAGCCTAACCCAAAAGTATCGCATTTCATTTCAGGGCTAGACTATGATATATCAAGGTTGATTTTGATATGAGCTATCTTTTGTTTTAGAACTTTATATTTGAAATTGTCTAGAATAGGATCCACCAAATTTCAATTAAAATTGATGCCCAAATCTATCCGATTTGAGTTCTCTAAATCAAACTTGATTTAATATCTCGTTTGCTCATGGTACTTGGAGATACATCTTGCTCTTAGGTATAGGAGGAAAAAATAAATGTGCATTTTGTGGTAGAATTTGTGGCCATCATTTAGATCTTCCAAAAATATCACATGTTTTTGTCCCAGAACCTTTACTGCAAAATTCTGTAAGAGTTTAACTTTTAGCCATGAATGGAATCCTCATCTTGAAACGGTTTCCTAAATTCAATGATTCTTTGGGAGTGTTGTTGGAGCGAAGCTATAGATAATGAAAGTAGAGGGGAGCAGAATAAGAGGTTTGTATGGTAGGTGATTTCTAAAATGTATATTCATATATGTATATTCATATGAAGAAATAAACTTTTATTTTAGAGTTCAAAAGTTTATACGTACAATAATAATATAGAAGTATTTTTTACTTTTTCGTCTAGGCACTAATAAATTTAGCCAGCAATGGGCTGACTATATTTCATCGTTTCTTTTGTTTATGCGTTTCTTGTTGTCAGCATAAATATATTTTTATGTGTTTCCATGTTTGCATTTAACTTTACTGTGGTGTCGTGCATATTGGGTCACTTGAATTTTTACCTTAAGGTAAATTGACTTCGAGGAATCTTGGGGCAGGAAAGTTTTTGTATCCAAAGGGTGAGGTCCAAGGAGTATTTTCTTTTTATTATTAGGCTAGGTAACTTGTGGATACAAAGTGTGATGGCTTGCAATTGTGATTCATAGAATTAGGATGATGGTTACGTTGGTCGTTGAAGGTGTATCTCGAGGAAATTGTGATATTGTTTTTTGTGAAACCGGGAAAATTTGATTGAGATATAGTGACCTGGGTTTATTTTAGGAAGAAAAATGGGAGAATTCAGCTGTAATGTTTAAATATGCTTAAAATGATATTGGTAAGGCTAAAATTTATATTATAGGAAAAGCTTTCCATGAATAGATCTGATATTAGGTAATGGTTTATGCCTTTATGATTTCAGGAGCCCCACTCTTCTTTTCATTTTAAGACTGAATTTCTTAATGATGGATACAAAGTCTGCAATATAGTCCGCCCAATTTGAATCAGGATTGAAGAGTGGGTTTATCCTTTGAAACATGTGTTTTTGAAACATTTTTAAATTATAAAAAACAATTCTGTTTCAAGTATGTTTTAAATATGTTATAGTGTTTTGTTATTTGTTTTAAATTAAAAGGAAATTATGCTTTGGAATTTTTACATTTCACAATTAAGAAGCGGACTATGAAGACTATAATAAAGGTATAAGGAGGCCATAAAATGACTTAAATGGTGAAATGATTATTTGAGATTATTGGGTATGCAGGAGTGCAGGACCATATAACACTAGGTAGGACGAGATGGAAATGGTGATTCATGAAGGCTTGAAGCCACGATTATAAATGTGATGAACTGGGAAAGAGGGGAGAAGCGTAAATTAAGGAAGATGGAGAGTATGAGTCCGTGAATTTTGGAGGTTACTTTACCAAATCTTCTAGCATCGCAATATTTTAGGGTTTGAACTCCAAAAACATTTACAATATATACATGCCTCTAGAAATCCAGTTAACATTCCTTTATTTCTCTTGCGTAACACTTCTCTGGACTCTGGCCTCAAAGTAGAATAATGTGCACTCAATTATTTACCCCCTTCTTTTAGGACCTCTGCTATGTTGGTAAAGCAGGTTAATGGGCTCGATTTGGTATCGAGAAATAACTCATGCTCTTTTAGGTAGGCAAATATATATATGTATATATATATATTTGTTCTTATAATCTATTCAGTGACTTCCTTATCACACATTTCATTTGCAATTCATGGTTGAAATTAAAAGTGAATCCTCTACGGTTCTTTGGCTCTATTGCTAATTTTTTTGTTGTGGCCTATGTTGTCCGGTGTAAGGTATATATCTAGTGTCTGACTTATTTTGTGAAAAGTTCTCATTGATTTGGTCCGAAATGAAGCGTGGAAGTGTTCCATGTCACAGTGTTGAGGATTTGACATAGTGTATTTAAGCTGAAAGGGGAGGTATAAACCTCACTCAAGGATCACAATTTAAGATTCAAGTGAAGGTTTATGTTGTGTCTTAGTGTAGGAACCAAATATGTAAGTTAGTAATGAATGACAATAATAAAGAAATAAAGACAGATTTAAAGTGGTTCACCAATCTTGGGCTATATCCACCATAACCTAGGATTAATATTAACGTGTTTAAAGGAGAAATACAAAACTTGAAGGAATTACAATGGAAAATAAGCATTAAGTGAAGAGAGGAGCTAATTACAGAGTAATTTACATAAGCAAGAAAGTAGTTCGTTAATGTGAGACTTTTGGCGCACCATATAATCTAGCATACAAGTGGGTTTTAAAGAGGAGTTAAAAAGGTGGGAAAGTATATGGGACATCAGCTGGCAGCTTATGTTCACAGAAAGGGTGCAGCATCTGCTCCCGATCTGTGGCTCGACCCAGTCTGGGTCGAGCGAGCAGCAGTTTTCTCAATTCGAGCTTCCTTTTTCCTTTTTCATGCAAGCCACGGTCTCCGATGCTTCTTATACTCAATCCTAGGACTGATTTCTTCCTCTTCCACTCTTCACATGTCAAAATATACACATAGTATCATGTACTATTGATTCCCATACAAAACCAACCACATGCAATACATTGTCCTCTTCTAATCTTTACTAACTAAAATGATTAATTTCCTTAATCATGTTTTGTTTTGATTACTTGGTGAACATAAGTCACCCATAATCCTAACATAAGCTAAATGAAGAGATTTAAAAATATTAGTTGTGGGTCACTGTTAACTGATTATTATCCAACATACTGCAGAATGATTTCAATTTTGAGCAAAGGGATTGGTTTACTGTAAATCCAAATGAACTTCCAGAAGGGTCACGAGTGGTGAGTCTCCAGTCTGGGGGTTTTAAATTGATATGGTCTATTTATTTAATCATCATTTAATTAGGGTCTTTATTCTTGTATATTGGGTAGATCATGGGGTTGAATCCTCCTTTTGGATACAAAGCATCACTGGCAAACCAGTTTATCAATAAGGCCCTTCAGTTCAGACCAAAACTTCTCATTCTTATTGTCCCACCAGAAACACACAGGTATGCTTGTAAATATTCCCATCATTGAATTTTCCTTTCCCATAGTTATATCTTTTGTCATAAAAACAGTCTCTTGTTGCAGGCTTGATGTTAGGACTGACTGGAAGAGATATGATTTGATTTGGGAGGATCCACATTTACTTGCTGGCGAGGTGTAGAAATCAATACCTTTTTTTTCTTGCCTAATTTGCTTCATTTACCAAAATTTTAAGGTGGATTATGTATGTTTGATGTGCTGTCAGTCATTTTATCTTCCTGGATCTATTGGCACGGACGAAAATCGACTTTCACAATGGAACAAGATTACGCCTCCCCTTTATCTTTGGAGTCGCCCTGAATGGACATTGAAGCACAGGGAAATAGCCATCAGATCTGGCCAGATTCAGCCTTCTCAGCAGCCTACTTGGAACTATCCACTTCCAGAACAACATGATTGTTACGGTGATTTTTCCAATTTGATGAATATGTATGGAAACCTTCCTGCTATGCTTGATGATATTCCGGAACACAATTATAACCATGAGCTCGGTGAGCACCAACTTACTAGGAATTTCAATACGAGCAATGGTGCTGCTTTTGACAACACAAGCAGTCTACCAAGTTTTGTGAATCCGTTGATGATGGACGGTGCAGGAGCAGGACTATTGGACACTGATGTTTACTTCTCTCATGATGATCTTGAAGACATGGATATTTCCCCATAGCGTCTTTTATTGCTTTAGCTTAGAGTTGGTTCTCTTGTGATATAGTCTAGCAGTCCTAAAGTTGGTTGTATATTTACTTCTGTGTGACTATGAGACACTGTTAGCTTTCTAGACACGTGAGGCTTAATATGAAACTCTGATTATCCTTGACCCTACCTTGGATCCCTCCAATTAGACTGAAGAATGCTTTTAGCATGCCTAAGGGACGATTGCCTTGAATCCTTACCCCAGCACTCGCCACATTTTTGAGGATTGCTCCATTTGTTGATGTCCATTTATTGAGTTAAATGATAAAAAATGAGGAACGATTAAGGATATTGATTAAAAGATTTTTGAAACGGAGCAAAGAGTAGGACATTTTGATTTAGATGGTTGTAACTTTAATTGGACTCAGTTGATGTCTAAATCACTAAAAAGCAGTTTGAACTTGAGGATTATTGAGGATATTTAGATTAAAAGTGCCGATATTTGAGTTATTTTGAGAGTTTGGATAATTAGAAAAATTAAAATGTTTATAGTTTGTTGTTTTGGATTTATAATTATTATGAAAATAATATAAAAAATAAATATTAGAAAGTAAGCTTTAATATGAGATAATTATACTAATTATATCTAGTGAGAGAAAATGATAAAAATTGATGTGAATGTAAAATATGCAAATTAGGGTTCATTTTATAGAGAAAAAAAAACTGAGCTATTGATGTTTATACTTTTTTTTAATTAGCCTTTTTTATATTATCATTTGAGTAGTTTTTTAGGTAACACATACACCGAAAATAAAAGCTAATAAATACATAAGACATGTTAATATATGATTGGGTAAAAAAGAAAATTGAAACTTAAAAAAATAAATGCCATTGTCGTGTAAAATGTGCCTTAGGAAACAAAAATATTATCTAAAATCACTCCCCTTTGCAGTGAAGACTCATTGGTATCCACTTTTTTTAGAGGATTTGAGCACAATGGGAGGAGGAATTAATCTCCCTTAATTATAAAAAAAGCTAAGGAATTAACACTATTCACATCTTGCAAATAAATAATATTTTTGCCACTCATTTGATTTGTCATTTACCACGTCATCTTCACAGTTCACACTTAACACATCATCTCCCATTCATATGCTTCCTCCTCCTAACTTTATTGTCAACTTTCTCTATTTATAAGGAGAAAACCCATCTCCTTCTCTTTCTCACTTTCTTTTTTAGTGTAACAATTAGAAAAATTAACAGTATGATTCATTTTTTTTTGTTTTCATTTCTTTGGTTTTTGTGTTGATGATTGTTAGTGATTTAGTTTTCTTTAATTTTAGTTTTCATTTCTCCAATTTTCGTTTTGATTTCTTCAATTTGCTATGATTACAAAAATACTTCGAACTTTTTTTTTTAAGTTTTATTTCAAAAATATTTGAAATAATATGAGCTTTCAAACTATTTGGAAAAATAAGCTTTTGGCCTGTTCGTTGTTAGTAACAGCGAACTAATAGCTTAATGGGCTGAAGATTGGGTTTTGGGCGTCAGGTTTGTTCGCTGTTACTAACAGCGAACAAACCAAAAAGCAAAAACTATCTGTTCGCTGTTAGTAACAGCGAACAGACCTGACGTCCAAATATAATAGTCCAATAGCTTATTTTGCGAGGCATTCTCCATTCCCTATTTCTTACATGTTCTATATAATTAGGTTAAGGTAAGGAATTATATTTAAACATCAAAATAATTAATTAAAATACTTAAAAATACATAATTCATCGTCCAAAATACAACTACGACAAAAAATTGTTCAACTAAAAAAGTACACTAATTAACCACGTTGGCGTTGTGCACAACTACGCCTATTATGTCATTTTCCGTTGCATATGTAATTGTTACTATAGTCTATATGTAATTGTTACTATATTCTTTAGTGACATTTTTGAGAAATGTCACTAGATTTTATGTCGCAAAAAACTTTTGTGTGATTTTTTAATATGCTGGTAAAGGGTCTAATAGATGTAAATCATCTATATATACTATTAGCAATTTAAAATAACGATATTTAAATTAAATTTTACTAAATATATCCCACTAAAAGCAAATTATGCTTTATTGGTTGTTCATAACTATGCAAGGAAGTGTATGATTTATATAGGAAGTTGACTTCATATAGACAAGCCAAAGGGGCACAAATCATAGGCAGCCCTCTTCAGGAATGTAATTAGTTAAAAGTTACAATTTAATTTACAAATTATATAAACTACAACATTGATATTGAACGCTATAACATGCACAAAAATGTTTCTGGTCACATTTGCAATTTTGGGCTTGACCTTTTACGACCCGACTCTTGAGTCTACAGGACAATCGAGCAAGTTAACTATCATCATCAGGAAGGGAGTTTAGCCTTCTAAATCTCTGATCAAGTTCTTTCATCACAGCAGGCTCTTGCTTTTTCCTTTGCTTTGATATAGTATTGGTTGTCATCGAACCAATTTTGTCGAACGCCACCTTCACAAAGTCGCAAATGATTTTAAATATGCATATCATCAAGCTTTATGCAGCGATAAGATCATAGTGCATAGTGTAAAAACAAGGCTGCATCACCGTATCGTGATCTTATCCGTATTGATCGCAATATCTGTTTTGTGACTGCTACTACGACTGTGATCACAACCGTATAATTGCACTATGGATATGACATAAAATTTTCGTTTGTTAAGTTTAACGATACATATGGGCACCAATTGGACCTGGTATATTGGTTTAGGTAGTCGACTCCAATCTTTTGGGATTATGGCTCTGGCATTGTTATTGAGTTATTGTATGTTCAACAATTCAAGTAAATTGAACAAAGTGGTTTTATCTTACTTGGCAAAATTTTCTAATCCTAGCTTAAGCGGAGAGAACAAAGCAGTTCTATCCAAATCCGTCATAATTTCTAAACCTACTTTAAGCGGATTGACAAAGCAGTTTCATTCAACTCAGCCATAATTCCTAAGCCTACTTCAGGCTGATGAGTTCATTTTTAGTAGAAGAATAGTTTTTCGTTCCAGGATATAATGGCTAATTCTAAGCAGAACAAGTTTCTGCGACAAAATCGGCTGACACTCAGCAAAGAAAATTTTCAGGTAAGATCTTCAACTTACCGTCAAGAGATCATCAGGATCAAACATGTGGTGTGTCGTTTTCTGCAAAATGTTTATTACGTCTCCAACTTGATGCGTCAAAAGCAGTTCATCCTCTTTCATCTGCAAGTAAGAAGATACTATTCTGAGCACTCCTATGTTTTAAACAATAGTTTGGAATACACAGACGCTAAGAGCACAAACAGGACGAGAAAAGATCATCACCTTAAATATGGCTAAAGCTACATGAAACAAAACTGTAGCTCCTTCGTAGAAAAGGATATCCCACACCCGCATCGTTGTCTAGGGAACAGACTCCAGAAAAGAATCGTCAATTATGAGTAAGAGGACCAACTTCATCGTTTAATGTAATTAAAAAGAAAGCAAAAAAATTTGTTGGTCCAACCTCAGAAGGCAGGCTTTTCGAAAAGAGGCATAAAAACCACTCGGTGGCAACAAGGGAGACATCAAACTCCAATGCTTCCAAATGAGCAGCTATCCTACAATATTCTTTTCCGATGTATCATGTATGCAACTACACAGTTGAAATCACTGGATATCGAAATTGTAGGGGAAGTGAACGAGTACCTAGGACACTTTTTGGTGAGTAAATCCTGGAAAACTCTCTGTTCAACATGGCATCCAGAGAGGTTATTTGTGTAACAGTCATTAACTAAAACATCTTCCAATAGGACAGCTAGCATCCAAAACGCATCTTCTTCTGTCTTCATTACGAGTAATAATAATGCAGCAACATAATTTAAACCCTGGAGAAAAAATTAAGCCAGGTAAGTCGATGCAGAGGGGGTAAAATTTAAAGGCAGTCATGGGGAGTAGAATATCAGAGACAAATCTTTTATTCAACCATTGGTACAAAAAAGAGAGCACACCCCCGTCCCCCAAAAAGGAAAGGTTCTCATGCCGTAACAAATCAATGACACTTTTGTTATTGGGCTTGCACACAAAAGACCCGCATAAGAGGAGAGTAGACTGCACTTAAACCCAATGAGTTTCCATCCTAAAACCAATTGGTAATGGGAAAAGTAGCCCATCAAGTATATATTTTAATCAACCTCTTCCTAATTCTTCGATGTGGGATCACATGTGAGTTATTTTCTTCTAGTCAATAGATGAATGTAGAAATAGCAGTAAAAAAAATCAGCCCAGTGATGAGTGTTAGTACTAACTGAAGATAATTCACTTGTTTTGCCACATAAACTAGATTCAAAAATCACCTGACAGTAACCAACATAACAATCACGAAATGAGTACCCAACAAGGACACGTCGGAGAGCTGCATGACCCTCTGGTGTATCCAACCAAGGATGCCCCGGGAAAGTCCGAGGCAAGTCCTGCATATATATTAGAACATTGATTAATTATAATGTAGATTCATCATACATTCTAATGGAATTTCAACTCAATAAGCAATAATACTAGTTAAAAAAGTGACCCACAGGGGTTGCTTGGATTGAGTGTAAATATTTAAAGGGTAAAAGAAGTCAAACTAATGGAATAAAGGTAAGTAGAGGTGTAAATGAAGTACTTGAGATACTTGTGAAAGATGTAGAATGAGAGTAAACTAAAAAAGATGAATAAAAAAGGATGATTTTCCTCATTTGGAGGAAAATATTCACTCACCCTCTGTTAGGGTAAATTTACACCCCAATATGAGGCAACTAATTGCTATTTTTATCCATTTTTCATTACTTTTAACCAATATTCCACCTCTTTAACAATTAAATTCCTTTAATCTTCTATCTAATTAACTTTGTTTTCCTACTTTGACTTTTATTAATCCTTTAAATATTTACACTCAATCCAAACGAGCCCACATTTGGAATTCAAATCTGCTCTAAATAAGCAAAACTTAACTGCTAAACTCGTCTATTCGTTGCTATGTCAAATATCAGTTATGGGGCGAACATAGACAACGCTAACTCGGGTGATTTCCAAACACTAGTTACTGCATTTCAATTGCAATGACCCTTGTTTAAAGGGAGTGATCTTACATAATCTAAACTCAATTGCTATGTGTTACTAATTCTCTTATACCACACCCGACTGTAGTCACAAACTGATACACTGCGTTAGTTGGATCATACAGGTCTTGAAAAATAACCACTTCTTTTCTTTCACTTCTATAGTAATCGAATATATAGCTCATTCAGATCTTCAAGATCGCAACTAAGTATGAATAGAATATTAGTTCATTCAGATCTTCAAGATCGCAACTCAACCAAGTTTTTTTACATTCGGCTTCACCAGGTTCAAGCTCACAAAATATCTCTCGTCACGTTCGCTCTGATACCATGTCAAGGAACCAACTCAACCAAAAGCTTCAGTTGATAGTTAAGGACCCATGATATGTTACATAATCTAACATAGATCACCATCATGATGGTAATTTCTCATCACATTAAACATTAATAGCATGTATGTGGAAGGTCAAATCTTTCATTACATTGAGTTTTGGGAGGGAACTACCCATGGACACAACTATGCAGACTTACCTACTGGATCACGAGTTCACAACAAACATATTCTATGTTTCAATGCTTGATTAAACGAAGTGCACACTCAGAACCTCGATACGAGAACAATATTATTATCCTAATCTTCAACTAAACTCAAATCATATGCTAATATTATAAAAACAGTCAATTTATTTGACATGATTATCAGCAACACACAGTCATTTGTAAATTTCAATTCAAAATCAGCAGCAAACAATTCAATTTGATGACTCAGTACAACAACCAATAGTCATCCTGCAAAATATAATACAAGAAACAATCCAAAAAAGTCACATTCAGGCTTGCATCCTTCAACAGTAAAAACAGACCAATTCAACATTTGAACTCACATGATCAATCTGTTTGGTAGCAGCTGTAGCCTTGCCCTCGGTAGCCTTGATAAGATCATCATAATAACTCTCAGGCACAGTGGATTTTTTCTTAGCAGCACCAGATAAAGCAAACCAGATCTTAGGCCTTAAAACAGGAGGAATTCCCTTCCTAATTAGCTTCTTTAATGTGATAGCATTAGCTAAAGCTGATAATTTAAGGGAAGCTTTAAGAGTTGATGAGGCTTGAGTATGAAGATACCAATTTGCACCTTTGCTAGCTTCTAATGCCCACCATACCCTTCCTTGTTCCCTTACTTTCTCTCTTACCTCATTCAATACATTTACATCATCCACATTTCCTTCCACTGAAAACCCATAAATATCTTGGAATTTAACTGTCAAATTTGCCCTCCTTGTATGAATACTTGGCCTGTAATTTATTACATGAGCCTGATATTCGCATGAAATATTTTTCCTGCTCTCTGTCCCATACATTTCTATAGGATCAAAGGTGTAAATAGATCAAGATTTTAAGAAGAGATAATGATGGGAGTCAATCTAGAGGAACCAATTGCTGAGATTTGATTAAATTTTATCAAAACTTGAGGAAAATAGCTTTAATTCAAAATACCCAAATAGAAAAACCTCAAATTTGGTCCAACAAATGCTTACAATTCAAAATTTAACAAGATTGTTGTAGAAACATATGATTTTTCAGCTAAATGACTACATCTAGGATCTGGGAACAACAAAAATCAACACAGCCCCTTAAAAAGACAGAAAAATGAATCTAAATGAGGAAAATTTGAAAACT
The DNA here is from genome assembly GCA_019425755.1 of Amaranthus cruentus. NCBI lineage: Eukaryota > Viridiplantae > Streptophyta > Magnoliopsida > Caryophyllales > Amaranthaceae > Amaranthus > Amaranthus cruentus. The sequence continues at coordinate 19,737,798 of CM033450.1, read as the reverse complement.
ATATACACCCTTATTATCCAAATGCTTTCACGAAAATGATTGGATCAAAATGAACAGATGAAACCAGATAAACATGAAATAATAAGACAAGAAAAGAACAAAACAACAAGATGTACCCACAGAATAAATTATTTATTCAAAATATTTCAAACAAAATAAGTTTAAAAAATGATAAAATGAACAAGGAAAAAAAGCAACTTTTTTTCCTTGTGCTCAATTAAGCTATAATCTGAAAATTCAGGAGAAAAAGGATAGAAAAGAAGAAAGGAAGAAAGAGGTCTAATGTTGAACACCAAAAGAAAAATCCCCGACGAGTGCGGGATATGAGGATATTGTAGAAGGCTCCCAACTGGACAATAGAAAGAGGAGAGAGAAAGTAGAGAGTGAGGTGGTCACGAATTAACGATGGAGAATCAGCTTCTGTCCGTGTTGAAACTTGAAACCACCTAAGCTGGTCTCAATTCTCCTATCCTACTCCCTCTATATCAAAGACCTTGCAATATCACATTGTGATATGAGAAAAAAATGTGTGAATATATCGTACAATCTAATAAAAAGAATGTAAAATTCCACGTGTCATTCTCATATTTATTTTCCATATAAAGAAATTTTTACCAAAAATATCAATTTATTCCTTAATATTTGAGTAGGAAGTATATCACAACAAGATATGTGTTTATAAATTTTCTTAAAATATTATACTACCTCCTATTCAACTTAAATGTCCCATTTAGTTTTTTGGCACTATTCACTCATCACTCTTAATTTGTATTTTACTCTTAATCTATAAGTTAAAATATAGTCATATGAGATCTTGTTTGATTCGTCTCAATACAAGGATTATTAGTATCAAATTTTCATAATTTTTAATTAAGAATAATTTGAGATATTAAGGGTCAAAATGTTGTCCCGGCAAGTGTGAAAAAACTAAATGGGACATTTAGGCTGAATAAGAGGGAGTATTTTTGAATTTAAAAGCTACATAAAGTTTCTTAAAATATATATTTTTTATGTGTAGTATAAGCTAATTAATAAAGTTTCTTCATCAAAATTTTAATTTCTAAAATATTTCATCAATACATGGTAATCAAAAAATGTTTTGAGAATGACAAATCTATTTAAAATTTATATTTATATATACTTCTATATTAATAACTTCTTGCATTGCACGATTTTCTATACTAGTAATTAAATAAAGTGATGGTGATGTTATTTAATACTCCCTCCGTTCCTTAAAGAAGTTCACACTTTCCATTTTGGGGTGTTTCAATTGTTGTTCCCATAAGGAATCTTTCCATTTATATCACAAATTTTGGACAAAAATAACCTCAACCATCCTAATTTTAATATTTTAATATTGATTATGGGCCCACATATCTTCCACTAACTCCATTTTAACATTTTTATATTCCTTATGGTCCCCACATGTTTCCCACTAACCTCATAAAAACATTTTTTAATTAGTTGTAATCCCCATATTTTTTCCACTAACTTTTTTTAAATACTTTTTAAATATTTGTGGTCCCCACTTTTCCTCCATCAAATTTATTATTCAATAAAATAATATCTCCACTATCTAAAAGATTCCACTTTTCTTAATTCCCGTGAACATTCCCTATGGGAACATCAATAGGGAACGGAGGGAGTATTACCAATTACAGCTTTAACGTTTAGCACTTTTACGAATTACAGCCACTAAAGTATCAAAGTTTACATGTTCATGCCAAAAACACATGACTTCAACCACTTAACCTAAAATTTCGACTTCTAAAATAGTCTGAATTCTGTGTTTTGGCTTGAACCTGCAAATTTTGATACTTTATTTTTTTGAATATATATATATTGATACTTTGTTGGCTGTAATTCGTAAAAAAAATAAATATTCAGCCTATAATTCGCAAAAATGCTAAAATTTATTGTTGTAATTCGCAAATTATTCATCTAAAATATTATAATAAAAGTATTGATAAACTCATATAAAAAAGGTATAATAGAAACGGGAATAATTCAATTTCTTTGTCTTTTTGTATTTTTATTTTTGGATTTGTCTTAGATATTATTTTGTTAGGACAATTATTAAAATTTAAAGATCTCTAGTGATTTTGTTTATGAATAGTATGAGGACAAATATTAGACGTTGGAAATGAAGACTAAGTTGTTTGTATATTTGCGTTTTATAATTATTGTAAATAAATTAATTAATGTGCCACTCAAGCTAATGTAGCATTGTTTGTGTTTGATGATAGTTGATACTATGAAGAAGAATTCAAAACTACTCAATGACTTGTTTGGAAATATACATTTTATCTACAAATAAATATTAGATTTGAGGTGAATTCTGTGTATGGATGGACGAGAATTTTAAATTTTATATTTGGCTCAAATTTACGGAGGTTAAAAATAAATGTGAGACATGATTGAATCGAAAAGTATAAGAAAATTATATGATATCCATACTCATTTGGCACCTATAAATTAACAAATATTTGATTATTAAAATTAACAACATTCACTTTACAACTATTCAATTAAAAATTATAAAGTTTTTCAAACACTGAATTTGAATTTGAATTTAAAATTTGAAATTCAACTGAACATCAGATATTCATAAGATCGATGAAGCAGATTACTAAATAGGAGCCATGACCTAGTGCTAAAACAAGTAAGGGCTTGCTTGAAAAATAAGGTGCGTTCGAATAAGCACCTCAATTGCCCAAATGAGCAACTTATGTTTTTCGCGTTATTTATTCATGTATTAGCTTATTCCCTTGTTTGGTTGAATTGACAGTTCAAATGCACGTTCGAGCATACAATCCTATCAAGACTTTCAAAAAAAATTCATGTGGTGACCACGAGTTTTTGGTATTTTCATGTGGTGGACAAATATTTTTTAATTTGTGTGCTGACTCTAAACTTTTAACTTTTTGTGATTTTCATGTGCTGACTCGACCTAGGTTGAGTAGCACAAAAAGTGCGACTCGACCTAGGTGGAGTCTCACAAAAAGTGCGACTAGTATATATGTTTGTAATTTTTTTTTTGAAGTTAATTCCGTTTATTTATTTAAATTATTTTTTAAGTTATCGTTATTTAACAAATATAAAAATTATATAATTTTATTTACTTAATTTATTTATTTATGTTATTTTATTTTATTTTATTTTATATATGCATTTTATTTAGTTAAATTATTTATTTAATATTTTTTATTAATTTTTTAAAATTTATAAATTATTAAAAAATAATTTTATATTTTTTTATAATGGATATTTTAACAAAATTCAGTAAACCATGGATTCCCTCCCTTCTAGCAATGATCGATGGATAAGATTTTTTGTTAAAACCGAAATATATTGGTATGTTTGCCCTTTGAATATACACATATGACTCAAGGTGGATAATTCATACATACAACCAAATAAACAATTATAGCTAATATGATGTACATATTCGGATGGCATTTCTGTAAATAATATGAACTTTTTCCTTCAGAAAAATATGTACACCTTATAAGATAATATGTACACCGTTTACCACATTATGTATATTTCAGTCAGGTTTTTAGTTTTCACCACTTTAGTTGTTTTCCCCTGATCCTGCCCCTATGTATATATATATATATATATATATATATGTGTGTGTGTGTGTGTGTGTGTGTGTGTGTGTGTGTGTGTGTGTGTGTGTGTGTGTGTGTGTGTGTGTGTGTGTGTGTGTGTGTGTGTGTGTGTGATATATATACTACCTCCGTTTATTTTTATGTGCAACTTTTACCCCAAGCACGGTTGCCAATGCAAAACTTTGTAGGGGGAAATTAGAGAAAGTAGGTATAGGTAATTAAGGAAAAGGCGGAGAGAGAAAATGGAGGGTTTGGTATTAAAAGGACCAATTTCACTCCAATTTTCCCACCAAAATTCAAATTTGACAAAGTTTTTAAATTGCCACCAAATTTACCAAATTCATCAATTTACAAGTTTCACAACCCTATATAATGATCCCATACATAATTAAACAAGTTTTTCCAAAAACCACCAAATCATACAATTGTTGAGCAATAACAAATTACATCCCCATTAGCCCCAAAAAAAAAACAGCAGCTTCATCCATTAGCAAAATCCGCATCTCCTCCTTCATATGTACATAGGGCAGCTTCTTCACCCAAAAAAATACTGCAGCCAGCCCTTTGTGTCCAAAATACTGAAACATCACAAACAAGGAACATGGAAGATCCTCATGAAGAAGATTTTTTAGATGTTGAGCAATTAATATCACTGGAAGCAGTGGTTGCATTTTACTATGATGAGCAAGAAGAAACGCAAGAACAGGCGTATGAATTAGTCACTGAAAATATGCAAGGTGATCATGAAGCAACACAAAACAGAGAGGGAGGGACTCCAGCTGCTAGTAGAAAACAACTTACTTTGCAAAAAAAAAGGGAGATTGTAGATGCAATTCTTGTCAAAATGCAAAATGGCAAGTTACCTAATGGAGTCATGACAAAATTAGCAACACAATTCGGTGTACACAAGTCAACAATCACAAGAATAGGGGCTGACATAAAAAAACAGTTGAGAATGGGCAATACAATTGATGTGAGGAGTAAGAAGTTTGGGAGGGTAGGTCGTAAGCAACTGAATTTATCAAATGCATTACTACAGTCAGTCCCACTTTATCTTAGGCAGACAGAGAGATCGTATGCTGCTGCACTGAACATTGGTCATGTTACTCTACACAACCTCAAGAATAGGGGAAGGATACGAACACATACATGTAGCAGCAAGCCTGCACTGACAGCAGAGCACAAGATTGCTAGACTGAAATGGGTGCTGTCACATATAAATCCAATCACAGCAAATGAGGACCCCACTTTTGTTAGTATGAACCATTTCATACACATAGATGAGAAATGGTTCTATCTCAGTCCTGACAAGAGAAGAATTTATCTTTTACCAGATGAAGAAGACCCATACATGGCACAACAGTCAAAAAGATTCAAGTTAAAAGCTATGTTTATGGCTGTAATTGGGAAGCCATTGTATGACAATAATGGGGGACTCATTCATGATGGGAAGTATGGGATTTTCCCATTTACTGTTAAAGAGATAGCAAAAAAATCAAGCAAAAACAGAGCAGCAGGCACTTTGGTCACCAAGGCACTCCAAAATGTGAATAGAGATGTTATTAGAGAGATGCTACTCACAAAAGTCATCCCATGTATTAAAACTTTCTTCCCCTTCGTCTTCGGTTGCGAAGAAGGCATCTAAAAGTGGATCCATGTTAATCATGGTGGAAATGGGACTCCGATTTTCAAGAGGAAGGAGGAAGATGAAGGAAGATGAAAGAAGATGGAGGAAGCAGATGAAAGAGAAGGACGAACAGGAAAGTGTGAAAAACCCTTCGTTTTTCACTTAAAAGGAGTCTTATCTCCATTAATTTATGGTGGTTGGGACTCCAATCATTTAATGAAGCAGATGAAGAGTTGATTTGAATGAACTCCAAGCATTTATTGAAGGTAGATAAAGGAAGCAGATGAGTGAGAGAACGAAGAACATGAAGAACAAACCCTAGATTTTTACTCAAAAAGAACCCAACCATCTTAATTGATGGTGGTTGGGAAATTAATGAGTAGATGAATGTTTTTTTGGAGGGAGTAATTATAAAACACTAATTTCTTTTAATAATCATAATTTAGATTATGCAAATAATAAGCCAAAAAGTAAAAAATTAGATTTGTAAATTTGGGGTAAAATTTAATTACTGAATTATTAAACTAAGTTATTATTTAATTAATATTTGATATTTTAATTTTTTATCATTAAAAAATAATTTTATATTTGTTTATAATTATTAAAAGTTTTATTGAGTGAGATTGAGGTGTGTTTTGCAAAAATTTCAATCTAGGGGCATTTTCATCACGTTTTTAAAATAGGGGTGGTGATAAAATGAAAAGGGTGATGAACTTTAGTAATAACCTAAAATTAAAAGAGAGTATATGATATATGATATGATGATTGAATTACATTCAATTAGTTTGACCTTGGTTAATTTAGTTTATATAAGGAACAATTATAAGAAACTACCTAATCTATAGGTCTATTTGTAAAAAACAACCTAATGTAATTTTTTTTTTTTGCAAAAGACTACCTAATATAATACTCCCTCCTATTCAACCAAAATGTCCCATTTCTATTTTGGGTCAAGTCTCCCAAAATGTGTCATTTCCATTTTTGGCATGGACTTTTTACCCTTATACCCTTATTCACTTTACCTATTTACTTTTTAACCTTATTAAAATTATATAATTTTTCCCTAAGCATTTAATTAAACTAACCTAATTAAACCCTACCATTTCCCATTCCTTCCATTTTATACGTACCCACCCCAACCCACCCTCTAAAACATTCATATTCCTCCTTCAACCCAACCTCTCATCTTCATCCTCTCTCTCAAACCCAGATCTGGGTTGTTCTTCGTCACTGTTCACCATTCTTCTTCATCCTCTCTCTTCTCTCTCTTCTCTTTCATGGAAAACCCTAATTCCTCACCTGATGTTTCCCCTTTGAAAATTCGCAACTCCCCTCTATCAAACCCTAAGTACTACGACGATGGGTTTTATGATTCTTATGAAGATGATGACTCTTCAACTGAGACAGATCCTAGGTGGGGTAGAGAACTAGACTCTGAAGGAGAGCCCATCTACACTCCAGAGCCTGATCTTAACCCAGATCGCGAGTTTACATCTGTTGATGCTGTGTTATCTAACATTGATTGTGAGGATGAAGATTGGCTTGATAAGCTTGGCCCATTTTCGAGTATGTTTTTGTTCTTGTGGGTGCGTTTTGACTGATGATGTTTTTTGCTTGCTTTTTTGGTTAATTTATGTCGATGCATGTTGCTCAATGATCTTCTTGTTGAGAGCAATTAAATTTGCTACACAAAAATAAACGAACAAAAATTTAGGATTTGGAAAGTTTTCCCAAAACTAAAGCGCAAATTATGTTCGTTTTTCTCAATGATTTGAAGTTGTTAAGTATTCTGAGAGGCTTAAATTAAACAACCACGTTTTCCATTCATGTAAAATTGAGTACAAACGTTTCATTGTAAACAACAACAAATTTTTTTACATTTGTTGTTTAGATCTGAAACATCCCTTTTTAAAAATCTCAAAAACTTGTCCAAAAACAACAATTTTTTACATTCATGATAAGCATATCTCTCATGTGCTCTTTAGTGATTGATTGCACTGGTTTGGTCTCCAATTCCCCCCTCTTGTTGTTCAGATTAATGGTTGTGTTGTTGTTCTCCATTTGTTTGTGAACCTTCTGCCACAATCTTGTGATGGTTTTCCTGCTAACATGATACTCATTTGCAATCTCATTTATTGTACCTAACATTGGTTTCCCTTTTTTGATTAATTTACTCAACAATTTTTGCATTATTTGGATTTTTTGTTGGCTGTCAAGATTTTTTGTTCCCACAATTTGTTTTTTGAGTGCATTGAATGCAATGTGTTATTCTGTATTTATTGAAGTTGTTGGTTAGTTTTTTTTGCCTTTCATGGCGCCATTTGTTTTGGGATGAATTTGGTTACTTTGAACCTGTTTCATTGGCGTCTGTTTTTTTGGAGTGCCATGAATGTTTGCTTCTGTTTCATTTTTGGCGCCTGTGTTTGATTTTTTGGACATTTCATTGATTTTCAATTTAAATGGGATTTGTACAATGATGATTTTTGGTTTACAAATAAATTGAAATTTTGGTTGTTTAAAATAACGTGGTATGTTTTGAGAATTTTAATGCATCGATTTTTTTGTTAACGTGCTAAATTTGAAGTCGCCGATCGGAAAAAAATTTGCACCCACATGATCAAGAACGACATGAATTACACCGAGGTCGTCGAAGAATTGAGAAGGCTTGCGGAGATAAAGTAATATAATCATTGTAATTTTTCTTAAGGGGTTACGTATGTTATGTATTGGTAGGAACAATGTAATTTAGTAATTTAACCCGAACAATGTATTTCCCGGCTATTATAAAAATTTAATGTACTTTTTATGGTGTAAATTATTCTATATTTAAATATTCCAACCAATATTTTCAAAAAAAAGGAGGGAATCATTAATTCCCTGATCAATTCATTGAAACCCATAATATCACTCTCTCTCCTACTCAAAGGGACCCATTTTGACTCACCTTAAAATCCGTGAAAAGTCAAATGTTTCATTTGAGCTGCATAGGAGGGAGTATATTTTTCTAGAAATTACTACCACTTAACTGAAAATGTTAGTTGACCGTTAAGTTTGAGAGTTTGACCAATTTGAGAGGTTAAGTTGTCTATGTGGCAGTATCTCATTAGTTGTTGCATTTTTAAATAATTTAAAATTAAAACACGTAAATTAACAAAATAAAAATAAAAGATATTTAAGGTCATTTTTACCCATCATATTGATTTGCTTTCTAAAAAACGGACGTCGTGATTACCCTTAAGGGATAACTCTTTCAAAAATCCGGTCGAAACAAGTATTTATTTGCCTATATTTTGATACATAAACCGAAAAAGATATTTGACGTAAGTTTTAGCCATCATAGCAATTTTTTTTGAAAAAAAGTAGTCGCAATTATCTTTATGAGTAATCGCGAATATGCTGCTTCGAAAAATTAAATAGACGAATAAGTATTTCTTTCGACAAAATTTTCGTAAGAGTTATCTCATAAAATTAATCGCGACATCCGGTTTTTGAAAAAAATATCGTTATGATGTGTGAAAATAACGTCAAATATCTTTTTCGATTTACGTACTAAAAAATAGACAAATAAGTACTTGTTTCGACCAGATTTTCGAAAGAGATACCATATAAGGGTAATCACGACGTCCGTTTTTTAGAAAAAAAATCGTTATGATTGGTGAAAATGACGTTAGATGTCTTTTATTTTTATTTTGTTAATTTATGTGCTTTAATTTTAAATTATTTATGAATACGAGGACTAATGGGATATTGCCACATAGAAAACTTAACCTCTCAAATTGGTCAAACCCTCAAATTTAACGGTCAACTAACATTTTCCGTTAAGTGGTAGTCATTTGCAGAAAAATATACTCCCTCCAATTCATCTTAGGAGTCCCATTTACTTTATGCACTCTATCCAATGCACTTATTTGGTGTTTAATATATCAAGTTATGTATAATTAAAAATTATAAAAAGTTGATATTAATATTCGTTATATCAAAACGAATCAAATAAGATCCCACATGACTATGTCTTATAGATTAATAATAAAATGCAATCTAAGAGTGATAGATGAATAGTGTTTCAAAAGTAAATGGGACACCTAAGATGAATAGGAGGGAGTATTAGATTAGATAGTTTCTTATAATTTATTCTTTATATTATTAATATAATTCAATCCAATTATATTCTACCCAGAGAATACTAATTTATTACTAGAGTCGAGAAAAATATATTTTTACAATTAAGAATATTATTTGTCACTAGGGGTTCATAGATATGGAATCATACAATTCTATAAAAGTGTTGGAAAATTCCATGTGTCATCCCCTAAGGAGGTATGAAAATATTTACCTAATATAGAATTTTGTTATTTTAAAATTAGAGCTAAATTAGGTATACTATGTAGTATAATTCATTATAGAATTTCTATATAACTAATCTAAAATTTGATATATTTTTTATTCAGTGAAAAAGTGATATATTCGATAAATAATTAAAAAAATCAATATTTAATTAATTTTTGCTTTAAAAAAGTCATGTATATGATAAATTTAATCATAATAAAATATACATGCATTATTCTTTGAAGTTATATTTATATATATTTCATACTAATTAATTTGTGCATTGCACGAGTTTCTATACTAGTTACCCTCTAATTTTGGGTATATATCGGTAAAACTCTCGAAATCTAAAACTCAAAGATTATTAAGTGAGGCTAAAATAATCAAAATAAACCAAAACTAAGTTGACCAAAACATAATTAGAGTGAGAATCAAATTTTATTTAATTGGAACAAGTTTCACTTTCACTCGATAAAATACTAAGTTTGATTTTCACTTTACAAATTCTTACTTGAGAGAGTTTTATAAATGGCGCCTCTCAAATGGGTCGGTCTATTATTACCAAAAAAGTATCTATCAAAAACACGCACTGTGTAACCCTATTTGAAGTTGGTGTTATAACCTATCGAAGTTGGTATTATAACCTATTAAAGTTGGTATTACAACCTATTAAAGTTGGTATTTGGAGTTGATGTTATAACTAGGGATGACAATTCAGTCTGAATCCGACCCTAGTCCGACTCGATCCGAGGAAAATAATCCGATCCGAGTCCGAGAAAAAATTGTGGAAACACTTAGAGACAATGAATGCAATAAGGGGGGGGGGGGGGGGGGGGTGAATTGTTGTTTTGTACTTTTAAGTATTTTTGCAATGTTTTTGCGGAATATAAATTAAATAAAAATAATTAAACAAAAAGCTAGAAAGATAAATGGAGACAAAGATTTTTACGTGGAAACTTTCTAGGCCTAATAGAAAGAAAACCACGACCACTCGGGATTTTAAGCTTCTCTTAATATATTTTAGGCAATTAATACAATTACATAAAACACTTCTCTTCTCTTCTCAACTAGTTCTCTTCTCTTCTCTTTCTCCTTCTCTTTCTCTTCTCTTTCTTTCGTTTCCCCTAGACTTCCCTTAAGTCTAGTTACAAACTCTCAAAAACCCTTACAAATAAATTTCTCTAGAATGGATAAAACTAAGATATTGCATAAGAAAAATATTATAATTTAATTGGCAAAAAGAAAGAATAAATATTTTTCTTACTTGGGTGATCTGTTTTGGATTTTTCGGTTAGGGCACACCTTTTATTACCGGTTTAAAAACATCTCTTTTTATATAAGAGTAACCGTGTAACTACCCATAATTCCCTTATTCTCAAATGTGGGAAAGTGGGGAATTATCTTGGAGGTTACTTAATTTCTCATGTTTAGTTTTTAATAATTCTTAGCTAATAGTAATAATTTATGAAGACCAATTCAATTAAACCCTAATTAAATCCCTATTTTTGTGGAGAGAAATAAGGAGACTTATTCTCATCCTTTAGATTTTATGTGGTGGTTATTTAAATGATTGCCAATTAGTAATTTATGCAATATCTTAATGTTTAATCGTACAATCAACTAAAAAAAATAGAAAAACTAATTTCCTACGTTATTTTAGTTGACCAACTTCTTCAGACCTGTTTCGTTGGGAACACTGCATTGTCTCCATCAGCACTTATATCAGATTTATCAATTCTTGGAACAGTAGAGATCAATTTCACTTTTGACTTTCCACATGATCTTTTAAGCTGACTATTTTGACTTTTGACTTTGACTTTGACATGTACAATATCCTTTAAACAAGCCTTTTAGGTGCCATCGACGACTTTAATAAAATCGGATATACGACCTACAAAACAATCTCTAAAACATGTTTGTTTATAATTTAAGGAAGTCATCATCAAAACTTAAGAGGCCCAATAAACATTCAACCGACTTCGACTTTACGATCCGAGTCCGAGTTAGAGACGGACCGGAGTTAGACCTTAATAAAAATCCGACACTCCGACCCGACTCCGACCCTGAAGGGAATCTAACTTTGAATTTGACTTTTACACTAATATTTTGTTTATTTTAAAACTCTAGACGTGACTAATTCAAGCTCCCTCTTATACTAATTGTAATTTTCGATTTTGATAAACTACTTGGTATTTTTATTTAGATTAATAAATCAGAATACGACAGATTAGATCAAGAGATATAAATACGCCAAATCAAAATGCGAGAGAATTTTGTTAAATTGTAGTAGTAAGACTATTTCTCTTGTTAAATTTGAATTCAAAGTACATATTTTTTGTTAAATTGTATTTAAAAAATATATGTTGTTAATTTTATATGCTTTAAAATCATTATTACAATATCACAGCGATATTGTTTGATAATAATCCGACTCCGCATCCGACTCCGTTGGAGATCCTAGAGTCCGAGTCGGGGCAAACTTGGAGTATGCATAATCCGACTCCGAGTGGAGGTGGACTGAAAAAAACTCCGACTGTTATCCGGAGCAAAGTTGGAGTATGTATAATCCGTGCCGAGTCCGACCCATTGTCATCCCTAGTTATAACCCATTAAAGTTGGTATTTGTAGTTAGTATTATAACCTATTTGATGTTGAAGTTATAACGTAATAAAGTTGGTATTATAACCTATTAAAGTTGGTAATAATATCAACTCTAATAGGTTATAATATGTTATAATAGATTAAAATGCTAGCTCCAAATACCAACTTTAATAAATTATAATACCATACCTAATAGATATAATACCAACTTCAATAGGTTATAACACCAACTCCAAATAGAATCAAATGCGCGTTAATTTTTAGGTTTTTTTGTTTTTTTTAATTGTTGGATCTGAGCCTAGAATATAAAGAGGGTTTCTCAGAAGATGTGTTGTTTTCACTTACCTCCCTCTCTTCTAGCCTACTCACTACTCTTTAATATAAACAAATAAAAAAAAACATAATTTGAGTACTTTTTAAATATAAAAAAGCCTATTTCTCACTTATCACAATATGTTTTTATTTCTATAATTCTATTTAATATAAATGTATGATTCTAAGATAAAATTAATTGACCCAATTACCTCTACATGGAGTACATGGATTTACAAAGTTGGACCAAAATATTTTTAAGGATTGAGAATTGGTCCAATTTACTTTACATTAAGTTATTGATTTTAATTTTTTAGAATTTATTGGGGAGAAGAGATAAAGATAGAATTGCATGAATAAGAAAGACTAAGACATTCATTACGCAAGGCCAGATGTAGTTGGTAAAGCTAGACCACTTCTTTCCTACTACGTTATTTGTATGATAGTATCATAGTGTGCCCAACTAACACAAAGCTTGAGGAATACTACAAATTGGTATTGTTTTAGGAGTATTTCCAAGGACTTGGTCCAAGTAGCCTGCTATAATCGGAAATAACAATTTTAATTAAAATATACCAAGATTTTGATAGAATTGGTAGAACATATTTGGTTGCTTTTGCACTATTAAGAGTTTTGTCTATGAAAGAAGTAATGAAGTTTGGCACGAAGGGCAAGTTGAGCCCAAAGTTTTATAGAATCTTATGAAGCCACAGAGAGAGTAGGAAAAGTTGATTGTAGGCTTGCTTTGCCCTATGTGTTGGGTAAGATTCATGATGTGTTTCACATTTCACAGTTGAAGCGTTATGTTCTTGATAAATCCCATGTGCTAGATCTCGAGCCGTTAGACCTTAATCAGAACTTATCTTATGATGAAAATCCTAATGAGATCTTGGATACTAAAATCCGCAGTACAAGGAGAAAATATATTAAGATGGTGAAAGTTTTATGGTTTAATCTAGAGGTGTTCATTCGGGTGATCGGGTCGGTTTCAGACGGGTGTCATTCGATTCAGTTGTTTTTCGGATCGATTATTTTTCGGATGCGTGTTCTGACGGGTCACGCTCGGGTCGGGTCGGTTAGTCACGGTTCGATTGAAGATCGGTTATTCGAGATGTCGGGTTAGTATCAGTTCGATGTCGGTTGAAGTTCGTGTCGAGATCATCGGTCTTGGGTTGTCATCGGTTAATAATTGGTTCGGTTTTACCGGGTACAGATCGAGTTCGGGTATTTTTTCAAGTAGAATTCGGCTACGAATTACTAATTACTATCGATCGAGTCAGTATAAGATTAAGTTGGTAGTCATTCTTTTATTGATGATAAGGTTTCCTTTACTTAAAGCAAAATAAAAACAGTTCAAATACAAATCAATTAGTGATCATTATTACATTGTTACTTTTACTTGTTGGATCGAAAATTAAATATATGAAACCATGTATTTATAAAATTTATTTTATTTAAATATTTATCAAATATTAATCATTTTATTAGAATAAATAATAAGATGATTGAATATGAGTCAATCATACTTCTATGTTAAAAACTGGTTCAGGTTTACACAAGTTCGATCTAAACTCCTTCGGGTTAAGTCGGTTTTAGCCGGATTGAGTTCGGTTTCGAGCATGATTCGGGTCGGATATGGCTCGGGTCGGTCATTATTAGGTTCGGGTAATCTCGGTTAACGATTATGTGTCGGTTAAAAAAATCGGTTACAGCTCGGGTTCAGTTTTCCCATTTTCGGTTGTCAACCGGTTCGGATATAACTTTGGGTTGGGTAATGTCGGTTCGATAAACCTAAAAAAGGAACACATTTTCGGGTCGGTTTACTTTCGATTTTGGTTCGGGTTTTCGGGTCGGGTCACTTTTGAACAGCTCTAGTTTAATCGGTGCACTCATAACACAATTTTAAAAAAAATGAGGATTTCATGCGTGAGAAATATCCACACCTTTTTACCAAGGTTAGTTTAGTTACGGGGTTGTAACTTTTCGTTTAAGGGGTTAGAATAAGATAAAATTTTGCCTCTTTTCACACGTTTTCTTGTTCGCTTGCTTGTTTGATTGTGAATAATTGTAATTAGTGCATGCTTGCTGTTGAAAAATTGAGTTCTATTACGTATTTGAATGCAATTTTTTTGTGTCTTAGTTAGTTTTTAGAATACAATGATAATTAAGTCATGCTTGTGTGTTTTTATGACAATCAAAGTTATCTTTGATGATTGCTTATCGAGCATAATGTGCGAATGGAGCTAAGTCGAGATGATTGGCTAGAAGATTTTCATGTTGAGAGTTTTCATGCTATAGTTTCGGGGACAAGACTTTTTTTAAGGGGTAGACTGTAACACCCCGTCATTTTAACGCCAGTAATATATTTATGTTTTTAAAATTGTTTTTGAAGATGATTTTTTTGTTTAATATATTTTATCAAATACTCCATCCGTTCTTTTTTGTTCTTCTTGTTTACTTTTTGCACAATTTATAAAGCAAATTTTAAACCTCAATATCTCAAAATACTGATAATAAAAAAAATACATTAAAACGAATCTAACAAGATCTCATATGAATATATTTTATCTCTTAAACATGTCTCAAAAATATTAGTTAAATTTCTATCTTCTTAAGGTAAAATATTCCAAATGGGAAGAACAATAGAAAACGAAGGGGGTATTTGGTTTAGTCATTATATATATGTATTCTCTTAAATTATTATATACTTTTAATTAAGTGATCACTTATTATTATTATTATTATTAAATTAAGGTATAGGGTTAATTTTTGTTGGGCCTTGTAGATAGAATATCCAAGTCAAATACAGTTATGCTATGTTTGGGAATGATGATTTCATTTGAAAATATAGATTTGACTCAAAATTAGTGTTTGACAAATTCTAGAATTCCAAATTTGGATTTGAGTCAAATCCACAATTGTTATCAACATGGTTTAAAGATTAGGATTTGAAAATGACCTATCAAATCTTGTCATTCTCAAATTCTACATTCATGATTTCATAATTGAAATCATTAATTTGAAATGAAATGCTAGTTCTCAAACACAACCTTAGGATTTTAGTTATTCTCCCTTAGGTAACATCCTCTCATGTTTTTTGTTACTCAAATACCGTAAAGTAATTCATTAACCCCCCTCTTAATCTCTTCTTTCTTCTTCCTCTCTTACAAAAACAAACCAACATCCAAACAAGCACAACCGCCAGCGACCAGCAGCCCAGCCACAACCAACAACCCATACGCAGTCTTCCCCGCCGCAACAGACTCCCCTACTGCGCGCTTTCTCTATCCTATCTCCCCCCATTTTGTGAGCTTCTCCTTCTTATTTAAATTAGTGCTTTTAATTATTAAATTTGAAAATTCATGAATCTTAGTTTAAATTAATTTATATCTTGATAAAATTTGTAATAGGTATGTGTTTGAAATGTGATTTGATTAAAATAAGTTAGGATTTGTATTAGGGATGAATTAAAGGTAATATGTACTACTACTTTTATGCATTTTGATGATATTGTTATATTAGGACAACTTTATAGAAGCCTTTGATTAGTGTTAATTTAAATTAATAATGGTGGTTTTGATGATTAAAATAGTTATGATTGTTGGTCACTAGTAGTTTTTAAATGTAATTTAATTATGTTAATAGTGGTGAATATGATTATTGTTGTGGGTTTGCAGGTAATAAAAATTACTAATAAAGAATTATAGTATCATGTGTCGCTAACAGTGATTAAGTGTTGTCATTGTTAATTGTGGGTATATGGTTTATGTTTAATTGTTGTCGTTAGTATTTAATTGTTACCAAACCTATTTCTTGCCATGGCTATGAGATGTCCAAGCTACTAATAAAGTTGATTGAAAATCATTATCATCATGAGTTGAATTATTTAAATCATGTGCAATTTAAGTCCAAAAATCTTGTTTTATTGCCAAAGTGCATGAATTGAATCTTTTCCCACTTGAACATACCTTGTTTTAAAATTGAAGGGAAATTAATGTTATGGTTCGATTGATTCGATGGTATGGTTTATGAGTAAACATGTTGTGTGTATAGTTAGAGTGTATATTGATATGAGTTGTGACTTGTAGGGATGGTAGTCGGGTACTTCTTAGGGCAAGTAAATCCAAAATGAAGTCAATTAGATTTACTAGTGTTACTCTAAATGTGTATAGGTGCCCAATTCATAAGAGGGGCGTAACAACCTCTTTCGAAGTGATTGTTGCGATTTGTTATCTTGCAGTTACAAGTATGTACATGTAGCAGCTAACTCTTGCATGCATCATGAATATGTTTTCTTTGGGTAAAAATATTATATGAGTTATGTTGACTATGATTTGCTATTAAACATTATTGAGTTGTTGTTTCATGTATGGATTGGTATGTAGAAAATGTAGAGAATGGGTTTTGATGTCGCGTGAATGGAATGTTGGATTATATGAGATGAAATGGGAATGATTCCCTTATTGATAAGTTGTGAATTATATTTTATGAATAGGAATGAGCACTTAGCGATGAGATAGCAACTTGGTTGTTTATTGTGATTCTATTGAATTGGTACCATAGTTGGTATGGTTTTTAGAGGAATGGATCATCTGTATATGGTTGTTGCGGGGTATGATCATACTTTGCCATTGGGCGCTGGCATGGTCGCCACCACCTTTGGTTGTGGCGTTGTCAAGTGGGTCTTGCAAACCCCAATATGGTGGCCTCTTATTACATAAGAGAATATATGAAATCAAAGAAGAGAAGAAAAATGGTAAAGACATTGAGAATTACATTGAAATGAGAAGTGATTGGAGTTAATATGTACATGTTGGAATGTCTCCTTTATCTTATTATGTTGATATTGATTGTTGGTCATATATATAACATGTCGTTAGTTACTGAAGTAACTGTTTGTTTTCTTTGTTGATCAATGGTCTTTGATGGCCCTACTGTGACTCGTTGGTCTATGATCTTACGTTGAGCAACAGGGAATAGGGATATCATATATAGGTCTTACATGTTATGGAGCTTCTTTGCATTGCATACGGGGGGAAATGAGTGAGAATATTGAAGTGTGCAATATTATTATTATTATTAGTGACGCTACATGTTGTTTGTTTTCATTTGAATTGTTTATGTTTTGGGATTGAGTCACATGCCCTCTTTTGGTGTAATTCAATTTCAACAGCAAGGATTTAGTTTGAATGACTTTTTTCGTTTAGTTATTTTTGAAAACCTAAGTGATTACATTAGAACCACGATCTATGCTTAGCATGTCGACAGAGGATTAGGCGATGATCATTCCGCCATGATATTTTATTACATGGTCGATGATGCCTCTTCTTTGTAATGTTTTATTGATCTTTTGCTTTCTTTTAGTATGTCCAACTTTTGGGCATATGCGGCTAAAATTTACACGAGCTTGTTTGTAATTTTTTTATTCGTACTTTATGTAAATCATCCATCTTTCTCTTTTCGCATCCTACCTTTCATCAGCCTTTGGTTTTTCTAACCGTTAAAGCAATTTCATCCTCCACCCTTAACAGCCCACCGGCACTGCCTCTTCCTCACCTCAGAGACCAACTGCCGATTGACCCTCACCAGCCAGTGGTCGTGAATTTTCATCGGAGCTTGCGCAGTGGTTACTTGTCAGGTATTACTTTGCAGTTTTGGTTGTGGGAAGGATGAAGAAACGGTCAATTTTAGGTACAAAGACAAACAGTCTTTTTTCGGTGAAAACAGTTAATTTTCGAGTAAACGGTCAAATTCAGACCGAGCCCCCACGATCCTCAGCCACCATCGCCTGCATCCCTTCACCGATATCGCTCACCAGTCATCAACACAACCCTCTCTCTTATTAGACCCAGTGCTACTGCCCTCGAAGTTGCAATCAAACCCACCGTAACTTTCTCTGTTCTCCATCTACAGAGATCCACCACAGTTTGCTTTTATGTTTTTTATTTTCAAGATTTCCTTCTGAATTTCTGTTATTGGTTGTCTTTTTCCTTTTTTTTTTGGTTTGCATCTTTTGCTTTCTGATTACATTGTTATTCGATTAGTGTTTGATTTGTTTTGTGATCTGTCTATCGGAGAATTGGTGATTTAAGCGTTTTTGTAGGTTCTTGGAATTCTTTTTACATTATTCGTTCGTATGTTCTAGTTTATTGTAATTATTGAGTTGAAAGATCCTATTCTAGTTTCATTGTTTGCAGTTTGATCTTGTATTATTATTCTTATTTGGGTTGATCGTTGAAGTAATCCTAACGTTTTTTCTTTTTTTCTTTTTTTTATTTTTTCTACTTCTTTTTTCTTGTTAGTTATCTTTTCTTGTTTGGCTTGGTTTGCTTGTGTTCTAGATAACAGCGTCACCTCTCTTTACCATCCGGTTCGGTTCAAGGGTTGTCCAGTATAGAGTCAAGGCAGACTAATGGTAACCTAAGGTCAGGTACAAGGAAGGGGCATAGGGGGCAACGTAAGCAGGGTGTGGAACTTAGAGTTGGGACTTGGAACATAGACACGCTACAAGCCAAGTTGTTGGAGTTGGCTACTGAACTTTCTAAATTCAAGATTCAAGTGGCTTGCACCCAGGAAACTAGGTGGAAGGGGCAAAAAGCAAGCGTTTTAAAAGGTTATAAGCTATGGTATGCAGGTCGGTTTGGATGAAAAGCGAAGGGGAGTCGGTATTCTGGTAGCTAATAATATCGAAAAGCAAGTGGTAGAAGTTAGAAGGTGCAATGATAGGATAATGCTAGTTAGGATAGTAATGGGAGAAGAGGTCATATCAATCATTAGTTTATATGGGGAGCAAGTTGGGCTAGATGAGGAAGTCAAACGCGAGTTTTGGGATATCTTGGGCGACCTTATTGATGCCGTCCCGGCCGATGAAAAGGTCTTTATAGGTGGAGACTTCAATGGACACATAGGTAGGGAGGCTATTAACTATAACTCAGTGCATGACGGGTTTGGTTATGGTGTAAGGAACGAGAGTGGAGAGGTCTTGCTAGAGTTTGCATTAGCAAAGCAAAGGAGCTGGTTACAGAAAACTCGATCTTTAGAAAGAAGGATGAGCACTTGACTATTGCTTTGTAAGGAGGGTCGTACAAGAGTGTTGGACATGCAACCCAAATTGACTATTGCTTTGTACGGAAGGTTGATCGGAGCTCATCTCTGGACTGTAAGGTCGAGCTCGGCACAGAGATGCCCACCCAACACAGGTTATTAATACTAGTCAATTTGGTCGTAACCGTGTCAAACAAGATCAAGACGTCGAGCTACCCAAGTATATCAGACGATGCAAATAAAATGTGGGAGACAATGGCGGAAACCATTCGGAAGGTGGCAAAAGAGACATTAGGGGTGTCGACGGGGAAGCCGAAGGTGTATAAAGAGTCGTGGTGGTGGAACGAAGAAGTGCAAAAGAAGATAAAGGAAAAGAATAGGACATTCAAAGAGCTCATGACTTGCAAAGAGAAGGATAGGACAGATAAGAAGGAGAGGTATAGAGAAGCAAAACGGACGGCAAAGAAAGAGTAGTAGAGGCAAAAGATCGCGCTTTTGAAGCCTTTTACAAAGCTGGAGACTAAAGAGGGGGAGAAGTATATTTATAAGTTGGCAAAAGCAAGATCAAAGGCATTTGGACCTGATGACATTCCGATTGAGGTGTGGAGGGGTTTAGGAAAGGAGAGAATTCAGTGGCTTACTAACATATTTAATGTCATCTTGAGGTCCAATAAGATGTCAGAAGAATGGAGGGTTAGCACACTTATCCCACTGTTTAAAAACAAGGGTGATGCACAAGTATCCGGTAACTATAGAGGGATCATACTTCTAAGCCACACTATGAAACTATGGAAAAGAGTGATCAAGAAAAGAATTAGACGAGAGACGGTGATTAGAGAAAATAATTCGGATTCATGTCGAGAAGATCAATCACCGAGGAAATTCATATTTTGAGGAGACTGATGGAAAAGTATAAGGAGCGAAAGAAGGACTTGCATCTGGTGTTTATTGACCTGGAGAAAGCGTACGACAGCAAATCACAAAGCATTGTTTGGGATAGCCTTAGGAATTGAGGTATTTCACGAAGGTACATTGAGGTAATACAGGACATGTATGACAGAGCGGCGACTAGCACACAGACACCGGTGGATATGAAAAAGTCCTTCCCAATTAAAGTGGGACTACATCAGGGATCAGCACTACGTCCTTTCATTTTTACGGTCATTATGGAGGAAATCTCTAAATCCATCTAGGAAACTATACCATGGTGCATGATTTTCGCCGACGATGTAGTTTTGATTGCAGAGACCAAGGAGGAGGCTAATAGCAAATTGGAAGAGTGGAGGGAAGCTTTAGAGGGTAAGAGGTTGGGCATTAGTCATAGAAAGACAGAATACTTGCGATGTTTCAGTAGGACAGACTCGATAGGGGAGCCAGAGGTGAGCATAGGGGGAGAAGTTATTGCATGCACGTCCAAGTTCAAATATTTGGGGTCGGTGATTCAAAGGAATCGGGAGATTAATGGAGATGTTACTGATCGTATACAAGCGGGTTGGCTTAAGTGGCGAGCAGCAACCGAGGAGCTTTGTGATAAAAAGTTCCCGAGGAGATTAAAAGGTAAATTTTAGGCTGGCTTGTTATATGAGATAGAATGTTGGCCCGTAAAGAAGGTTTTCGAACAGAGGATAGAAGTAATAGAGATGTGCATGCTAAGGTGGATGTGTGGTAATACTATGATGGATAGGATAAGAAACCATGAGTTCAGGGTGAAGTTAGGGGTTACACCTCTCTCCGCAATGATGTGGGAGAACAAACTGAGATGGTTTGGGCATGTGCACAGAAAGATGTACGATGCCCCATTAAGAGGGATCGAATGCATCATTGTGGAGGGCAAGAGAAGTCGAGGAAGACCTAGGAGAAAGTGGGAGGAACTGATCAAAAGTGACATGCAAGAACTGATCAAAAGTAGGAGGAAGACCTAAGAGAAGTCGAGCAAATTTTAATTAACCGCAAGCGCACGGTGTACGCGTAGTGCGGGTCGAACACAAGGAGGCTATATAATTCTAAGTTGTATGTTTTATGATAACCAAGACAAGGGAAAAACAAATAAAATAGGTTTTGTATCTAATCTTAGGGTGCAAGAAACTATAACAAGTATTATAATGATATTAAAACAAGATATGAGAAACATTAGGGCGTCGAGCATCACCTAATTCTAACATGGAATTCAATCACTCTCATGATTGTGTGGAATTGAGCCATTAACATAATCGAACATGATCTAATTAATCTCAAGCTTTCGCTCTATTGAATAATATCGATTAAAGGCCAACTAGTATTAATCCTCAAACTTCCGTTCTATTGGTTAATACTAGAAGGAATTTAACTTAAATATATCTCAATCCTAAATTAATCCTAATCTCAAACTTCCGTTTTATTGAAAAGGTTAATAAAGATATTTAAATTAAGATTCATTAAGCATAGGTTCAATCACAGGCTCAAATCACACACAATTAATTAATAAAATATCAATCCATGCTTCGAGTTAGGGATTTTACCCTAACCCTAGATAAGAAAACTACTCACTATGCATATTAATGGAAAACATATAGCAATTGATGAACAAAAACGAAGAACAAAAAGATAATGCGAGAAAACTTACAAATCCGGAAGATAACATAAACTAGATGTACGAAATCCAAATGCAACAATAAATTCTTCAAGGAAAGCTCGAAAATCCGAAAGTACGGTGCGGAAATTGAAATTACATTAAGTAAAATGCTAGAAAATTGAAAGAAAAACTAAGAGGAAATGCTGAAATAAAGTTGGTTCTAAGACAGGAAATAATAATAGTAACCGCCATTATATATAATGGCTCCAAAAATTAAGAAGAAACCGCCACTAATCCGGATGAAAACCGCTAAGCGACGAGCGTCTCTTGATATGCGACGACTCGTCGCATAATCTCTGCCAGAGTTTGGAGTACCTCATCGATCGAGCGACGAGCGTCGCTTAGGAGCGACGACTCGTCGCTCTCCCACTGGAAAAATATCAAATCCTTTGAATATGAGCGACGATCGTCACAAGGTGGGCGACGACTCGTCGCTTAGTTCCTAGAAAATTCCTTGCATTGCTGATGAAGGCGACGAGCGTCACATAGGGGTGACGACTCGTCGCTTGGCCTCTGATCTGCATAATGCTTCGTTTCTTCGCTGCTTCTTCATCGGGAGTTGTTCTTGGTATGATTTCTTCACTTCGAAAAGGGTTCTTAGGCCATTTCTCCAAGCCTTCACCCTCTTATTAGTCCAAAATCCTAATGAAACCCCAATTTTGCCTCAAAAATATGTAAAATATAACGATGAACTCCTTGAGACAAAATTATCGTAAAACACTAAGAATACAGCCTAAAACCCACTAAAACGACCTAAAAGGAGCATAAAAATGTCACGGATAAGTGCAAATAATTACACTTATCAAAATTACCTTGTTTGTAATTTTGAATTTGGATGAAACACATCAATTAAGATAAATAAGTAGTAAAAACATGTGAAGGAGGTTGGTTAAACTAATTGCTTTACTACTTAAAAAAATTAAAGAAAAGTTTTCTAGTAGGTAACTGGTAAAAATGGATGTTGTTGGAAAAACAACATCAAACTTTGTATTATTCATGGTTAATCTAAAGTTCGTATATTGTTTGAAACTTAGTGAAAGTTCGTATTCACAGTAATTTATCCTATTAAAAAAGCAAAATTAGAACACCGAGTTGGCGTTTTTACTACAAATAAGTATTGAAATAGCGTCGGGAAAAAACAACCAAATGAACTCATCGCCAGTGGCGACGAACAGGCGACAATAATTTTGGACGCCATGTGGATGCAACTATGGGGCGACGGAATGTTGGTAGCCATTTGGACGCCAGATTCTTTAAAGTAAGGGGCGGCGACTTTATCTGGAAGCCATATGTTTTAACGGTCAAAGATTTTAAGTTTTGAAAATTGGCGAAGAGGCTTCTCGTAGCTATTTGGACGCCACATATTAAAAAAATTTTGTTTATTTTTTTTAAGGTTAGCGACGGGACGTGGGAAGCTAGTTCGTCGCCATTGCTGGTGCTGATTTCCAATGCGCAAACGTCAATCACATTAATTGTTTGTCTGTTCAATGCGTGGGGCGAGGGGATAGCTTCGCCATGTGTCGACACCGGGTACTGTGAGGATTAATTTTAGCTTATTTGACACGTTCTCCTTTGTAAACCCTTAAATTTGTAAACCCTTAAATCTTTCCTTATTTCTTTCTTTAGCATTTTGAACCCTAATATTTCTTTCTTCACTAACATCCTAAATCCTAATATTTCTTTCTTCACTAACATTTCCTTCTTTTGTAACTTCAACACTAATTCCTTATTTCACATTATTAAACCCTAACAACTTTATTTTTCTCCCTCATTCTTTCGTCATCTGCATCTTTAAAATACTAGAACTTTACTTAATTTTCCTCCTTCTCTCAATTTAATCAATTTTTAACTTGCAAGGGTGTTATTCATTAATTTACAAGGATGCTCTTTCACAAGAGTGCACACCTCTTCTCTATATTTATCATAATTTCAAAGGTTAGTATTTTATTTTAATATTATGTTTTTTGTGCTTTTTTTGGGAATGTTCTGATGATATTTTCGAATTTTCATGTTATTTCAGTCTATTTTTTGATTATGAGCATGATTTATGTTTTTATTTGATTTTTTTCATGTATTTTTCTGAATTTGTTCATGATAAATTAAAATGTGTTTGTTTTTTATGTCATATGTTAGGAAGGAATGAGAGGCTAAGGCGACAAAGCGCTATTCGGATATGTGAAGCGGTGCGTTCGGAAAATTCCGCTAATGCGTATGCAATTCACGAACAGTTGACCAAAATAATTTATGATGAACGGCAAATTTTTATTACATTTCTTCAAAATAATAATGGGAAATTATCATTGGTGCCCGTGAGGTATGCGTTTTTATCAATGGTGTATAAACTTTTTTTTTTATTCCAATGGCACCCCTGAGGTTTAACGGTAATAACAACCGTGACACTTTTGTACTTTTTCCGTTAACTAATCGTTAAGTTTGAAATAAAAACGCATACCTCAGGGGCACCAATGATAATTTCCCAATAATAATTTGTATCAACCCCCTTCCCAACCTCCTTCTAATCAATGATTAAATGTATGTTATTTTTGTAACTATTGAATTTATGCAACTTTTGTTACTTTATTTTTATTTATTTGTTTATATAATATATGTTTCTTTTTTATTTTTATTTATTTGTTTAATTGAATTTTTTATTAATTGGCAATATATATATATATACATATATATATATATATATATATATATAAATTTTTATCTTAATATATATAATATATTATATATATACATATAATAAAATAAATAAATAAATAAATATATATATATATATATATATATATATATAGAGAGAGAGAGAGAGAGAGAGAGAGAGAGAGAGAGAGAGAGAGAGAGAGAGAGAGAGAGAGAGAGAGAGAGAGAGAGAGAGAGAGAGAGAGAGAGAGAGAGAGAGAGAGAGAGAGACTTTATTAATTAATATTTTAATAACTTTTGGAGGATTTTATATTATATTAATTAAATTGTTTTTAAATTTTTTTTTTAATAAACTTCTTTTTTATATATACGAATTTAAATGCTAACTTATATATTAAAAATATATTTACGATTTCTAAAATAAAGAAGTTCGAATCAAAATCATTATTTTATTAAAATGTATGAGCACACGAAGATGAGTTTCTTAGTTAGGTTTTTCGAGCAGGTGAATCTAGAAAAAAAAAATAATTAAATAAATAAATAAAACAAAAAGATGAGTTAGGTTTTTTTTTAATAATAATAATGATAATAATAAGGAGGAAAAGGGGTAGGAAACCCTATTTGTTTTTGCACATAGCCGTCACATAGCCCCACCGTGAACAGCCACAGCAGCACGGGCCGCACTCCTCCCTCTCCCACGCATAGTGACGGCCAGCAGCACCTTGTGTCCCACCCGCTGCTACCGCCAGTTGCTGGCTGGTTTGGGGGCCTATGTCCAGCCGATTTTGGGTTCCTCCACCACCTTCACAAGCTTCACTCTCCTCATCACTTTCCTTACTAGTCTTATCTTGGTGAGCCATATCCTGTTCTCCTATTTAATTCCTCCTTCTTGCAAGTGAAATTTATAAAGTTTATAAGAAAAGTGTTGAACTTTATATGATTGTCATTGAATCTTGTTATGGGTGAGAATTTAATTGATGATTTAAGTGTACTTGTGAATTAGATTATAGAAATATGAATGAAAAGTGTTGAACCTTGTATTGCTTTCATTGAATCTTTGTGTGGGTAATAAAAATCAAGTGTAGTGAATATTAACTTTATTATACATAAATTGGGTAATTAGTTCAAGTATTGAAGTTAGATTCATTTGGGTTATCTTTAATTTCTAATTCATGTGGTAGTATTTGATTAGTTATTACAATTTGGGGTTTTGATTCACCTTCAAAGTTTTAAAGTAAAGTTTTGGAAAGAAAAAAAAAATTCAGATTCTGTTCTTCCTGTTCTTGGCTGATTTAGAGCCTCTTCAGGGCATTTTTAGGTTTTGGTTTCTTCATAAGATTTGTAGAGCTCGAAATCGCGGTCACGTGGGCACTTGAATCACCCCAAAATGATTTCTTATGAGAGAGTTATGCCCAAAATACTAGCAGACTGTCATGAAAATCAAAAATAGTCAATTATGAGTTTAATTGTTCAAATGGGGATTTTAATTGGCTATTCCTTCAATCAAGTATTTACGATTATTTTATGTTTCTTTATTCGGTTATTATGGATGGTATGAATTGTTGGGTATTATTGATGGTGATGATTGTAGTGACTATGAAAGTGATTTTTGGTCTAAATTGCGAATAATAGTTGCTAGTTGTTTTGGGTTGATTGTTGTAAATTACAAATACCCTTATTAGGATGTTATTTAAGTCATAATGCATGATGTTAGAAAGCTAAGAGCACGATGTCTAGTCTTCGTCGATGGTTGCTTAAGTTACTTGACTTGTTTTGATTATAGTTCTTTCTAGCCTTGTAGAATGTAACAAATTTTATCGCGATTCGATAACTCTAAGAATTAGCTTATCGTTGTATAAGTGTTGTTAAAAATTGTAAGGCTTAGTTGTGATTGGTTATTTTTAGGTAACGCGAGCTGATATGTACAAAATTGGTTAATGTAAAGAAACGATTCACATATACTTTTACTTTTAAATTGATGGAAGGACTTATGTTGTGTTGAGTTAATAATTTTGACTTGTACTGAATGTGTTATGTGCGTGCTAGAGTGATCGAAAACTCATGTTGAATGGGTGATAGCGGTTACTTTGGTATTTAGTTGGCTTGGCAAAGTAGTTAAGGAGACTTATTAGTTCCATTCATAACTCTATGGGTGCCCATCTCATAAGAGGAAGGCAGAACTTTAATTGGATGATTTTTGTGACTTTTAGTCGTGCAGTGACGCTTACAGGTACGTACACGCAGTAATTAACTCTTGCATGCATCTTGCATTGTATATTTACCGATATTGAATTGTTTTAAAACATATAATGTACATTATCTATGAATCGTCGTCGAATGAAATATCAAATTTATTGATTATATGATTTTCAAGTTTACTAGTAGAGAACGATGCTAATATGCTAAATGTCTGATAATGATTTAGAATGAGAACGATTCCCTTGTTAGTAAGATTGGTTAATAATTGGTTGAAAAAGAGCGAATCCCTTATTAATGATATTGTTTATTGTAAGTTTGAATAGTGAATGGTTTCCGTATTGATGAGATTGATTATCGTTAGTTTGAATGAGGATGAACCCCCTAGTGATGGAGTAAGAAAGCTATTGGTATGAATGAGAATAATTCTCTCATTGATGAGTTTGACTTATGTTAATTTGAATGGGAACGACTCCCTTGTTATTGAGATTGATTCATGTTAGCTGAATAGGGAAGGATCCCTTTATTAATGTGGTTGAGTTATGTTTTATGAATGGGAAAGACTCCCTTAGTGATGGAGAAGAAAGTTGTTGGTTGTAATGGGAAGGAGTTCTTTATTGATGAGATAGCAGATTTGTTCGATTACTGTGACTCCACTGGATTGGTACCCCAGCTGGATTAGTTCCCGGAGACATGGACCATCTATATATGGTCGCTGTACGGGGGTATGATCATACTTTGCCATTGGGCGCCAGCATGGCCGTCACCGTCCTTGGCTGAGGTGTTGCCATGTGGGTCTTGCAAACCCCAATATGGTGGCCTCTAGTCACATAGGAGGATATATGAAATCAATAGAGAAATAGAAAATTGTGAAGGCATTGAGAAGTACATAGAAGTGGAAAATAGTGGAAGTAGATACTTATGCATTGGAGTGTCTTTTCTCCCCTGTTTCGTTGAATTGATTGTTGGTTACATATATAACTTGTCGTTAGTTACTGACGTGTACTGTTTGTTTCCTTGTTGATGGCTTGTCTTTGATGGCCCTGCTATGACACGTTGGTCTATGACTTTACGTTGAGCAGCAGGGGTATCATAGATAGATCTTGCAAGTTTTGGAGTTTCCTCGCATTGCATATGGGGGGGATTGAGTGAGAATCTTGACACGTGCCATGTTCTAACTATTTTTGACGCTACATGTGTTTTTGAATTGAATTTGTATATGTTTTTGGTTGAGGCGCATGTCCTCCTTTTTTTTGTATATGTCATCTCCGCTGCATAGTTTATAAATTGTATGGTTTTAAAAAGTCTAGTTAGTTCAAACGCAAGCGCTGACACTGAAACCACGATCCATGCTTGGCATGTTGATTTCAGAAGCCGGCCATGAACCGTTCTGCCGTGATATAGTTTTGATAGGCCGTGATGCCTTTACTTTATTAGATTTTAAATAACATTTGATTTCTATAAAAGACGGACAGTTTTATGGTAGATGCTGCCGAAATTTCCACTCACATCTTTAAAGTTAATCTTTAACGTTTATCAAAATTCTTTTCCTTTTTCTTTTATGTAACACCCGAATTTCCTCCCGTCCTTTTCAGTTTTGGTTTATTTTAAAGGGTCGGAAATTTAGGGGTGTTACAGAGAGAGAGAGAGAGAGAGAGAGAGAGAGGTTCAGGTGCAAACCTCTCTTATATGCGACCTGTGCGAACTTTTAATGTGGTGCGTTTGATTCGAATGGATAACCGAGATTGACGCGGGAAATTTTTTTGCAGTTTCTTGTACGTTATGTTTTTGCATTCAAGTTCAGTTACTTTTTCACTCTACCTTCTGAATTAAATCTTCTTGCGATTCTCTCACCTGAACTGTGCGATTCTCTCAGCGATTTCTTGGGCATTGTTCGTCATTTTCTCTTCACTTTCATCCTCCATTTTCTCTTGGATCTTGATTTTAGGGGTATGCATTCACTCTTCATTCTTACTTTTTTCGGTTTTTTTATTTTTTTTGTTCGTCATTTTCATTTTTCGCTTTTGGTTTTGTTTTGTTAGGGTTTCAATTTGGGCATTGTTCGTCATTATTGCAGTTGCATTTCACAATTTAGGCTTCAATTTAGGTATGCATTCAATCTTCATTCTCATCTTTTTATGATTTTGAGTTTTTTTGTTTAGTTTTTTACGATTCTTTTTGTGCTTTTGTTCTTTAATTGCACTTGTCATCTTCATTTTTCCTTTGATCTTTTTTGTGATTTTGTTGTTCGTTTCATCTTTTCTTTGTTGTTCGTCATTTTTTTGTTTAGTTTCACACAGTGTGCTTTTGTTCTTCAAATTTGTTGTTCGTCATTTTTTTTGTCAGTTTGTGATTTGTTCTTTTTTTTTTTTTTGAAATCGTGATGTGTTCTTTAATTGCACTTCTCATCTTCATTTTTCCTTTCAACTTTTTTGTGATTTTGTTGTTCGTTTCATCTTTTTTTTGTTGTTCGTCATTGTTTTTGTTTAGTTTCACACAGTGTGCTTTTGTTCTTCAAATTTGTTGTTCGTCATTTTTTTTGTCAGTTTGTGATTTTTGTTCTTTTAATTGCATTCATCTTTTATTTTTTTAGTCACAAATTAGGTTAGATTTTCAATCGCACCGCAATTTCTTTTTGTTTAGTTTCACAAATTGTATTCGTTTATTTTTTTTTGTTGTAATGTTATTTTTCATGGTTTATGTGGTTTTTTTAAAATTTTTCGTGTTTTAATGTGTTTATCTTTTTTTTAATTTGTTTTCTCTGTTTTGTTTATGTTTTGTTTATGAACTCATAAATCTACTTTGATTTGTATGTGTTTGTATGTCTTTTATGACAGTAGTGCTTTGTTGTTTTATGTAATTTTTATGATTTAATGTTGTTGATATTTATTTTTACACTGTGTCATTTGATGTTTTTTTTGTTTTATGTGTTGTTATATGTCTTTTTTGTGTTGTTTTCTGTTGTTATATGATTTAATGTTGTTATCTGTCTTTTTTGTGTTATCTGTAATCTGTTCAGATTATATACGATGGTTTTCACTAGAAATTCTCAACGGTCTACTGGACCAAGTGAGGTTGCGAGTATTAACAAACTTATTGCAAAGCGAAAAGAGGAAAAGCGGAAGAAAAAAAAAGCCAAGTTTGTTGAAAAAGCGACAACATCAAATGTTGCAGACAAGGTTGATGAAGGAAAGAGCACTGCTCATGGTGACCATGATGGGAATTATGCAAGTAAAGGTATCAAAACGTAGAAAAGCAATTAGTTATATTATGGTATTTTACATGTTGTTTGTCAATTTTACTTATTATTTTTATAATTACTATAACAGAACAGGCTGTAGTTTTTGTAAACAAAATCACTGCTATAACTGAAGTGCAAGATGAAGAGCCTGAAAATGAAGGTCCAAAATTTAATTTATTTCTGCACCGTTTCATGTTACTTTACACTGTTTTTATGTTATTTTGCATAGAGTTTCATGTTATTTTACTATATTCATGTATCCATTACAGAGCAAGTTATTGATACTGCTGTTGTGAAAAGAAGTATACAATCTAGTGGTTCGAAGAAGAAATCTAAAAGTCAGCAACACATAGCTGCTGTCCAACAAGAAGGTTGTTATATATT
Source organism: Amaranthus cruentus (assembly GCA_019425755.1). Taxonomy (NCBI): domain Eukaryota; kingdom Viridiplantae; phylum Streptophyta; class Magnoliopsida; order Caryophyllales; family Amaranthaceae; genus Amaranthus; species Amaranthus cruentus. Next base: position 19,707,196 of record CM033450.1, on the reverse strand, counting down.
CATTTCATATTTGTACTTCTTTATGTTAACATATTTTATGTTATTATTTGATCATTTATTGTTACTTTCTTATGTATTATTCTATATGTATTTTAGACTTGATGAAAAATACATCACCATCAACCAAACCTCAAAAAACTATTGATGTTGATAAAGGTGTGGAAGAGGCATTGAGAGAAACTCTTTCGTTGCCTATATGTTCTACTCCATCATCATCAAAACGTCGGAAAGGCAATGAAGCAAGTAAAGGTATTATTAAGTTGATGTTACTTATTCACTAATCTTTATTATTATCTTTCTTCTGTATATTTTGATGTTACTTTTCATGATTTATACGCAATTCTAGAGCAAGATTTCCGATCTCAAATCAATGAGACCACTGAAGACCTAGCTGTTGCGACACAACATGAAGCTATAGAAGTTGAATGTCAAGCTGAAGATCCAATTGGAATCCAAATTGAAGCTGATGCCAAATCTGATGAAGATGATAAAAGTACAAATTATCAATCGAAAGAAGGTATGCAAATATAATATAAATTAATTAAATAATTCTATTTTTAGTTAGTTTTCATGAAATTAATATAAGTTATAAGTATGTTAAATTTTATGACTACTGTCAAATTGAATGCCAAATTCAAGATGATGACAAATGTGATGATGATGCCAAATCTGATGAGAATGTCAAATCTGATGATGACTGCAAATCTGATGATGAAACTAAAGATGATGAATTTAAAGAAGGTATGCAAATATAAATATAAATTAATTAAATAATTATATTTTTAGTTAGTTTTCATGAAATTAATATAAGTTCTACTATTTTATCACAGTTGAGGCTTCACCAATTCCACTGCCTGCAAATGAAGGTGTGCGTAATTTAATGTTCTTTTTATTAGTTTTGCTATACTTATTGTGAAATACATGTTGCTTTTAACTAGTGCCCAAATTTATAAGTATGTTAAATTTTATGACTACTGTCCAATTTAATGCCAAATTCAAGATGATGACAAATGTGATGATGATGCCAAATCTGATGAGAATGCCAAATCTGATGATGAATCCAGATCTGATGATGAAACTGAAGATGATGAATTTAAAGAAGGTATGCAAGTTTAAATTATTTAAATAAGGAAAAATTATATTAAACCACCTATTGTATACACCTTTTTTTTAAAAAACCACCTTATATAAATTTTTTTGCAAAAAACCACCTTACATATACAATTTTTTGCAAAAGACAACCATTTATTCTAAATCGTTAGTTGACTGTCATTTTAACCGTTGACCCTTTATTCCAGCTATCACGTGCCTGTTACGTGTTATTAATGAAAAGCCAATTCCTTTTCTCCTTCCTCATTAAACCCTTCGAACAACCAACCCTTCCATTACTGCTGTCTCTCACTCTATCTTCATTAAAGCCATTCAAAACTCAATTCCTTTTCTCCTTCCTCATTGCTGTTGTCTCTCACTCTATATTCTGTGTGCATCAGTGCATATCAGTGTATGCTTAGTATTCCAGTGTATATCAACCACCAACTGTGCATTTAAGCTGGTAACATTGTATGCTATACATTGTAAAAATACCATAAGACCAATAAGAATCAGTTCATATCAACAATCTCAAGAATCTGATTGAATACACAGCAACTCACATTGTAATTCACATTCAACAATCTGATTGAATACAATAAGACCAATAAGACCAATAAGAATCAGTGCATATCAGTGTATGCTATACATTGTAAAAATGCCAACACCAGCAACTACATTGTAATTCACATTCAGCAACTCACAAGATCAGTGTATACACATCCAGCAAATACACAAACTCAAGAACAAAATGATATATCTTGAATGAATTGAAGAAAGTTGATGAAAGATGTTCAATTTGAAATTAGGGTTTACTTGTTGTAGAGAGAAGAAATGAATTAGGGATGGTGAGAAATGGAGCTCGACATTATCTGAGAAAGGAAATGGGTTTTTAATAAAACTCACGTGACAGGCACGTGATAGCCAAACAATGGTCAAACGTTAAAAATCACAGTCAACTAACGAATTTTCCTAACTGGTTGTCTTTTGCAAAAAAAAGTATTATGTAAGGTGGTTTTTTGCAAAAAAATTTATATAAGGTGGTTTTTTAAAAAAGGGTGTATACAATAGGTGGTTTAATATAATTTTCCCTTTAAATAATTATATATTTAGTTATTTTGTCATCATAATAATAATTTATAATTTTTTATATATGCAGATGAGGCTGCAACAAAGCCGCTAGTGACAAACGAAGGTGCATAATCTAATGTTAAATTCATGTTACTTTTTGCCTTAGCTGTTTATATTTAGTTACTTTTTAATTTTTTTGCTCTGCTTTTTATGTGTAATTCATGTTACTTTTAAATATTGTTTTTAACTATTGTCAATATTTGGTACTGTAGATAAAGTTAATCTGGATGAGCAAGGAAATGATGATTCTATTTCTGAATATGAATCGGTAACTAGCGAGCCCGAAGAAATTGAGCAAGATAAAGAAGGTGAAAAAGCTAATGTTGATGAGGAAAATCAAGAGGGTGAAGAAGTTGTACCTGAACAAGGTATCCAAGTCTAAGATATTTTTAAATTTCTTTAGATTGTTAATTGTACATTATAACATGAAGCTATATACTTTTATGTATAGTGCTGGAAATTCTTGCAAGCGAAGGTGGAAGAGGTTGTACGTCAGCAAAAAAGGAAAAATGGAAAGGAGGCAGTAAAAGGTATATAATTTATTTTTTATTTTTATATATTATTTAATTTGAATTTGTGTTACTTTCCAGCAATTTATTGTTTTTATTGTGTTGTGTTATGATTTAAAACTATCAAAAAAGTTTCAAAGCTCGTTTCATCTGAGATTTTCACTACCACAAGTTCAAGTGAATCTGCAACCGATGTTCAAAATGAATCTGAACCGGAAAGTGATGACAGTGAGGACGAAGAAAAAGGTATTTTTCTGTTTCCTGTACCTTTTAATTGTTTTTCATGTTGTTTTTTAATTGAGTGTTATTGTAATTAAAATTTTCGTTTTTCTATTATAGAAATTGAAACAAAGATGAAGACTGTTAATAAAAGGAAAAGAAAACAATTAACAGGTTTGCGTTTTAAGAAATTTAAGTTATATAAAGTTATTTTTTTTTTTTGCTTTAAAAGAAATTGTTTTTCTTTGTAGATGTTCAAAGTCAATCGACTTCTAGGTTGACTAGAAGTCGTGCTTTGCAGTTAAGTTTAGCTTCTCAAAAAGCTATTGTTGGGAAAAATAAGCAATTGGTAAAGCGTAATGTGAAGAAGGATGTTGCATCTCCATCTATTATTGTTATACCTGACGAGTGAGTGATTTGAAACTGTTGCTATCTTTGTGTATATATCTTTTAAAAGGGTTGCTATCGATGATAATTATGTTGCTTTTTGATTAGTTTTGGTTGTTAGTAACATTTTTAATATTATTTATGTGGCAGGCGAAAAGAATCTTTTCATTTACTTTCAAATGCGGGGGGACTTATGCTTTTAGGTGACATGATGTCTGTAAAACAAAAACAAGATTTGAAAGAAATTGGGTTTGACGGTTTATTGCATGTTAATTTGTTGAAAAGCTTTCATGGGATTGTGCCTTGGTTTATCAAACAATATGACACTGAGACAAGTGTCTTTATTGTGAATGAAACAACCAAGTTTACAATAACAGCGTTTGATGTATGTGACATTTTTGGTTTGCCAATCAAACCCTGTTATAGAAACTAGTAGGCAAAGAAAGAATAATCCCGATACATATTTGATCGAGCAATGGAGGGAGAAACTAGATGGTTGTCAAAGTAGGGAAATATCTTCACAAAAGTTGTTTGATATGATTGTGACTAATTTAAGGGATGGTGGTCCTGATTTTAAACGATTTTTTGTTATGTATGTCATGGTTACTTATTTGGCTCCCACTCCTCACAAACAAGTAGACTGGAGCTTAGTTAAGGCTTTAGATGATGCTGATGCATTAGGGTCTTTGGATTGGTGTGGTTGGGTTTTGAAAAAGCTTAGCGAAAATGTGAAAAGGGCACAAAATAAGGAATTGAAATACATTCTTGTTTGCGTTACTATCTTGGAGTTAGCATTTTATCATCGGTTTAGCATGAGGGGAGTTTGGCCTTCAAAAGAATTACCCTTAGTAATTGGCCTTAAAAAATTGGGGAGTTTGATTCATGTACATACCCAATCACTTCAAAGAAGATGGAGAGGAACATTATGGATTTTCAACAACAAAATGTGGTACAAAAAGATTATTTGTCGATTCCCTTGCCACAAGGGTACAAGATGGTTAGCGATGAGGAGATTCATAATGATTCAAAAGATGTGAGTTTACTTTTACTTTACTGTTATGTTTGATGTCTTTTAAGACATTTACTGTTTCGTTCTGAGAGTTTCATGTTATGTGTTATAACTATTGTTTGTACTCTACATAGTTTCATTTTTAGTGATTAAAGTTTACATGTTTCATTTTTAGTGATTAAAGTTTTCATGTTTATGTTGTAAACAGTTTTAAGTTCATTTATTTTTATCAAACAATTAAATGTTAGCTCTTTAACAGTTTCATGTTGCTTTTTACTAATTTAAGTTTACTGATTTAAGTTTAAGTTTCTTAGTTCAATTTTACTGATTTAAGTTTCATGTTATGTGTTATAATTATTGTTTGTATTCTACATAGTTTCATTTTTAGTGATTAAAGTTTTCATGTTTATGTTGTAAACAGTTTTAAGTTCATTTGTTTTTATCAAACAATTAAATGTTAGCTCTTTAACAGTTTTATGTTACTGATCTAGAATTTATTGTTTCTCTCTTACTGTTTATGTTACTTTTATCAGGAAATTGTTGAGGAATTAGCTAAGATGAAGAGGAATATGGATATTGTCACTCAATATCATATGAACAACTTCAAGAGATTGAAAGCAATGGCTACTCAAGCCACAACCTCAACTGGGCAGAAAAAGCGGAAATACTCTTTATAACCAACTATTTTACAATGGCTGTCTAACCCTAATGTGTGGAAAGAAATTGATGATGTGGTTGACAAACTTATGGATGTTAGGACAAGAGCTTCTAACATTGATTTTCCATCATTTGACTTAGGGTTGGAAGAATTTGAGAATCTTAATGTTGGGCAAGCAAAGATGAAACCAAATGTTGATAAAGGAAAGAAGAAGATGAATTGATGAAACCAACTGTTGTCTTTAAAAAACTCTTTTGTGTAATCTCTTATTATGATGTAACCTTTATTATGATGTAGTTACTTTTGTGATGGTACTTGGATATTGTGTATTTGAAAACAGTTTATGATACACTAGTAACTGTTTTATAGGTTTTAGTAATCATTTTATAGGTTTTAGTAACACACACTATTATTGTTACTGTTTCTTTCAATTTATGGGATACATGTGTTATATTTAACTTGTTAGTGTTATATTTAAATACCTTGTATGTGATACATGTGTCATGAGTTTGTTACTTTTTCAAAATCAACTATAACTGTTTTATGAAGTTTAGCAACATTTAACTTGCAAAAAGTATCATTTATTCATCCTTTATATGATTATTGGAGATTTAATAATAGTAGTGTTTACTTATACTTCTTTCATCACTCAATAGATTACATAAATATTTCTTAATTTTCATACTGAAAATAAACCATAATGTTCAATTACAATTTTCAGAATATTCATATCCATAGTAGAAAGAAACCTTTTTGTAGTAGAAAGAAACACATATGTGGTATAAATATCTCCAATTACATTTCTAAACAATTACATAAATATTTCTAAACACATGTATTAGACAGAATATTCATATCATACAAACACTTTTAACTAGTAGACAAAATATTTCTAGTACAAAACTACATATGTAGTAGACAGAATATTTCTAAACAATTACATAAATATTTCTAAACACATATGTAGTAGACAGAATATTCATATCATACAAACACTTTTAACTAGTACAAAACTACAGTCTAATCAGTTTTGATCTTGAAGTCTGCAGTAACATCTTCTTCTCCAACAGCAACACAAAATGTGTACCTAATCAAAGTCAAAATCACAAATTTTAATAGAATATTGAGGTTATCAAAATAATTATATTTTTGATAAATGAAAAATCTCACCAAAAGGATAATAAAATACTTTTAAAATCATGACTTGCTTGATCTTGTAGTCTTTTTTCTGCTTGTATCATTTCTGAAAAAAGGAGTTGAATAATATAAATAAAAAATAATAAAAACTTTGATAAGAAATAAGTTGAAAAATATAGGAAGCACTTACTTTTTGTTCTTGTTTGGGCATGTACGACTATTATGACCAGCGATCTTTCCACATGTTTTACAGCGCTTTGGAATTATAGACCTATGAGCCTCTTTGTCATTAGGATCACTTTCCTTTCTAGTGCCCTTATTTGAAGATACTTTTGGATTTTGGATGCTAATAACTTCGGGTGCTTTACAACCAACAAAATTCTCTAAATCTTGATCTTTTGTTTGTTCCACTAAACTGTTTTTCTTTTCTAAAAGTTCACTTGAATAGTCTTTTAATTTGTCCAAGAAATCTTGAAGATCATCTATACTACTTTCAGCCAAACCAACACAACGATGAACTTCGTTCCAAACATCCCCTAATATCCTTTTTTTTGGATCATCAATAATAGAATCAATTAACTGTACTCCATTAACATCATATATAGGAGTTTTTAAAGCATGTTTAGTCCACCTACTCAAAATGTGTTGCTCAGACAATTTATTAACACCCTTAGCATTTAAAACCCACAAAGAATGCCTGCATAAAATTCCAACACGTCTAAACATCTTACATGAGCAATCCACCTCAAGTGTTTTTGGATCAAAAACAACAGTAAAAACCCTTTTGTTGCCCAAATAAATCACTGAAAAGCAATCTTTACCATTGTCAAAATGATGTTTGTCCAGCCCACATTCAAAACAAGCAGCGCAAATTTCAGCTTGAAAATCATAAAAAGCAGCAAGAGTATATAAAGAAGCAGCATGTTTTTCCAACATTAATGGTGTCTTAAGTGGCGGAGTAAACAACTTATCCTTACTTTCAAGTATTTCTAGTTTATGACGTTGTGCGTCCATTGCGCTTTGAAATCGCATTTGAAGCTCGACTAAAGTGAGAAACTTGTTGACAAAAAAATTAAAAAAGTTATTCTCACTTTCTGACCATTATGTAGTCCTAAATAAACCACCCATATAAATAGATCTAAAATAAGCAGGAACCCACATTTCTCTAATATTATACATAGTTGACAACCAAACATTTTCATCCAACTTTTGTTCCTTATAATCAAATAACAATTTTGCCCACTCGGATTCAAATTCATGTGGCTCATTGTTCCTATTGTACACCAAATAATTAATCCGTTTAAGAAAATTTTCATCACTACACAATTCAACAGATACTTTATCCTTCAACCTTTTCATTATGTGCCACACACAAAACTTATGAACATAATTTGGAAAAACTGTAGGTAAAGCAATCTTAACAGCGGGGTCTTGATCGTTAATAATAGAATACGGTTGATTCCCCCCCATAGCATTCAAAAAAGTCTAAAAAAGCCACGTATATGATGCAACATCCTCCTTGCTACTTAAACCAATGGCAAATGTAACACACCGCTTATGATTATCTACACCCGTAAATGGCACAAACACCAAATTGTACTTATTAGTGCTATATGTAGCATCTATTGATATAGAGTCACCAAAAACAGCATAATTTCTTCTACATGTACCATCAGCCCATAGTGCTAAGCATAGTGATTTGGATTCATCAACATCGAAGTCAAAGAAAAAGCTAGGGTAATTTTATTTTTTCCTAAGAAATATTTCAACAAACATTTGACCATCAGCATCATTTATATACCCTTTTAAGACCCTATAAAAATTCTTAAAATCATCTAGGGATGAACCAACGCTCATGTAGCTACCTACTTGCTCTTTCCACATTCTAAATGAACTAGTGGGACCTTGATTCAACTTTAAATTATTAAAAATAAACCTTTTTTTTCAATGTGCATGTCAGATGAACCTTTCATATGCAACCTAGTAGTAGGAGATGCAAAACCATGGTTATGACCTTCTACAAACTTAAAAACAACATATTTTTCATCTTTAGTCCTACGAAAACCAATTATAGCAGGACAATTCACACGAGAATGTAAAAGTTTTCTCGTAGTGTTAGATTTCACAGTTCTCTGCCCTTGTCTATTACAAACAAAATACTTTATCATTATAACATCCTTAGACTTTTTCTCCCCAAAACGTCTAACTTCAAAGCCACAAGCATTTGCATAATTCTTATAAAAACACAAACCATCATCTAATGTATCAAATATCATATTTACTTCAGGAAGTAACTTAGCTTCACAGTGAGGAATTACTGTTTTGGGTTCCCCATATAGGGCTAAACATAAATCAGATATTGGCTTAGGTGTGGATGAACTAGCATTATCTATAACTAATTCATCAATTTCTTCTAACTGAACCTGAAAAAGAGAATTACAATATATTTTAATAAAAAGAAGCTTTTATACTTTAAAAAACAACACTAATAAAGCACAATGTATATCATTTTCACAACACTCATTCTCCAGCATTTATTTCAGTAAGTTAGGTCCTAACAATATTTTTTTTGAATAAATGAAACATTTATACATCATAAAGCAACACTAAAATAACCAAAAAAATAACCAAATAAAGTATACATAATTTCAGTCAAAATGACTATTCTAAAAAATAACAGTAATAAAGCACAATGTAAATCATTTATATATCATAAAGCAACACTGAAATAACCAAAATTTATACGAAATAAATTATTTATAAGTTCAGTTAAAATCACAACCGTATAATTGAAAAACCCTAGAAAAAAAATTTTAACTTTTAAAAAATGCAACAAATTAGAGTAATGGGACTTAAAGATTCACCATTTCTTGTAGACGAACAATTTGTTCTTGTAGACGAACAAAGTGTTCTTGCTAATGTGTTCAACTACCTATGGAAAATAAAAAAAGCTAGTTATTATCAATTGATTAAAGAAAGAGCCAGATTTTATGAATTTCTTCTTACCTTTTTGCTGATTTGTAGTAATTTTTTGGAGAAGTGGATTGTAGCTGATCCCAGGTGAAATTATAGCTGATCGATGCTGAAATCGCAGGTGAAATCCCAGGTGAATCGTGAAGAAATGATTTCGAAAGAGACAGAAAGGATTTCGGAAGAGAGAGAAGTGGAGTTGAAGAAGAAAACCCTAAAATGTTAATTTCGCGGAATTTACAATTTTGCCATTAATGACCGTGTAAATCGTGAAGAAAACGCTATTGAATGGTTGTTCACACAATTCGCATATAACAATGGTTCACACTGAGCGCACCTATATATATATATATATATATATATATATATATATATATATATATATATATATATATATATATATATATATATATATATATATATATATATATATATGTATATATTTATATAATATATTTGACAAATGATTTGTGTTATATACCAGAGAGAGATACAAACAAACGCACGGGCTGGAAATTAACTCCACCCGAGCCACCAAAAACGCTAACGCTTTGACAAAAAGAAGAGCGCCAGCCCAAAAACACCAAAAGCTAGCTACCTAGTTACAAGCATATTAATCATTCTACTGTTTGCCCTCCTAGCCATCCTAAAGACTATACAATCGACAACCTCCTTCAAATTGAACGTGTGGTTGTTGAATATTTTTTTGTTGCGCTGCATCCAGATGCAGTAGATCATTTTCGTCCAGAGACCTACAATCAACTTGGCCCGATCTGTCTACTTTTTGTTTTTTTTACTCATCTGATGAATTTCGGCTTGAAAAGTGGGGTCATCAAGCCCTCGAGGAAGGAAGTTGAAAATGCGGGCTCTAACTTCCTTAACATTCGCACAATCAAAAAATAGATGCTGAGTTGTTTCCCTAGACCCATTACACATGACGTACAAATCATCGGAGAGGTTCATCCATTTACCAATTCTATCCTTGGTAGCCAACCTATTTTGAATGGCGAGCCAAGTGATGAAACGAGCACTAGGACTAGCAGCATTCCTGATCATTATGTTCTCCCAGTGGACCTTAGGCTCATCTGCAATTAATAGCTCATAGGCCCTGCCAATAGCAAAGGCGCTCCCATTGGTGACTTTCTCCCAACCCCCGAGCTGATCTAGTAAACTTCTTTGCTTGATGATCTTTTTGAAACTCCAAGAAGCATGTATGGAGGGTCTTACTTCATGAATCTCATGTGTTTTCAAGTAGTAACTGTGAACCCATTTCACCCACAGATTCTCCTTATTGCTAGCAAGGTTCCAAAGGTGCTTGAGGATAGCGACCCTGTTCCAAATATACATATCCCTTAGGTTTAGGCCTCCCTTAGAATAAGGCAAGCCCATTTGTTTCCAGGAAACAGCTGCTTTCCTAGATAGACCATCTTTCCCAGACCAGATGTACGATCTACAGATGTTCTCCACCATTTGGATCAGCTTTTTGCGAAGGCAGAAGATTTGAGCTCAAAAGTTCTACATTCCCCCAATAACACTGCGGACAAGCTGGATCCTACCTGCATAAGAGAGTAAACGAGAGGACCAGAAACCGATTCTACCAACAATTTTATCAACCAGGGGTCTACAGTCTCGGTAGTTCAGCTTCTTTCAGTGAAGGGGAATCCCTAGGTATCTGAATGGGAAGGTACCTTCAACTATATGTAAGCAGTGTAAGATCTGATCTTTGCTCTGTGTGTCGACCCCAGAAATGTAGGCATTGCTTTTACTCGTGTTGGCCTCCAGACCCAAAGCTTTCGAAAACCTGTGAAAGGTGCGCATCATGCTTTAGACAGAGGCAATATCGGCTCTGTAGAATATGAGGAGTTCATCTATATATATATATATATATATATATATATATATATATATATATATATATATATATATATATATATATAATATATATATATATATATATATATATATATATATATATATATATATATATATATATATATATATATATATATATATATATATATATATATATATATATATATATATATATATATATATATATATATATAATATGGAAAAAGAAAAACAAAACAAATTATGCTGAAAGGGGCTGCCAAATGGCGTCCAAATAACGTTTGAATAATCATTTAGCGTCCAATAAAATGGCGTCCACCATGAATCCCGTTGCCAACCCGTCGCCAGGTCCCCTTTTTGACCATTTAGCTTCCAAAGGGCGTCGAAACCGATGATCGCCATTTTATTATTTTTTTGTAGTGTTTGGGCGATGACTCGTCGTCTAAGCTCTGTCGTGGATTTTGCGGTTCTGTTAGTTTATTTCGTTAGTAATGATTTACTCCAATCATTACTAATGATTGGTAACCTTCAAATGTTGGTTATATCTAATGAAACTCGATTCGACATTTTAAATTAATGCTACTAAAAATATATCACTAAAGATTGAATTATTTATTGTTGTGTTTTCCCCAATTTAATAGAAAATTGAATAATTGATCCTTTGGTTAGTCTCATTAATCATTGATCCATTTAGAACATTTAAAAACATCAAAAATACACATGATCTACTTTCATTTTATGTTAGAGAAATTACCAATGGTACCCCTGTGTTATTGCACTTCATCTTTGATTCCTCTGTGTTTTTTTAATTCCAATTGTACCCCCCAGGCGTTAACTTTTGAGTTTAACCTAACTATGGTTACTTCTTCTTCCCTTTTCCCTTTCGTCTTCCTTCTCTCCTTTCATGTCTACTTTTTCAAGTATTTTTATGAGATGGATCATCCTTCCTTACATTAAACCCAGACAAATCATCTAGGATTTATCAAACATGCATTTTTCTGACTCCACCTTCAATAAAGATTCAAACTTTATTCAAAAAAATTGAAAACCCAGAAAAATTAAGAAGAAATCAAACAATTTAAAGTGTAAAAAGGGCGAATTTGATTACATACTTGAAGATCTAAGAGAAGAGGAACATGGGTTTCTTCAACTTTAGCAGCAAGAGAAAGTGGAAAACCCATAAAAGGAATTAACTTTTAATATCCATTCAATAGCTTTATTTCTTGAAGAAGAGAAATCATTTAAATCCATGGTGTTTTATCTTCCCAGAAGATCTTGTGAAAGTGAAGAGATTTAATAAGACATATGTTTAATCAAGTGAAAATCGTGGCAAGAAATTGATCTATGTTCGAAATTCTATTCCGAAATTGATTGGATTTCTTGAATCTTGATAGTTTAAAGTAGAGATTTTAAATACAGAAGAAAAATTTACAAATATATTTGTTAGTTTTGAAATTGTATAATTTCATGGAGTTTCCTCTATGAAATCTGTTTTTTAACCCATGGAGTTGAGAAAATTAATTAGTGATGTATCATAATACATCATGTATGTAATAATTTTGATTGATATCTTGAAAGATAGAATCGTTTTTTGATTTTGAGTGCCTATTATCTTATTTTTTAGCGTTATGCTACTTGAAAAAGCAGCCATGGAATGAGAGATGGAAGAGGAGAGGGAAAAGGTAAGAAGAAGTAACCATTGTTAGGTTAAATTCAAAAGTTAATGGTTATTGGAGGTACCATTGGAATAAAAAAAAACAGGGGTACCAAAAATAAAATGCAATAACACATAGATACCATTGATAATTTCTCTTTATATTATATCTACAATTTATATCCCTCCCCTTTTGGTTATGTATTTTTCCTTTGATCATATAATGACTTTCAAATTAAATTACATTAATATCCCATTTAATATTCTCATCCACCCATTTGTTGTTAAAATCGCGATTCTAATCTACGATTCTACGATTTTACGATCAAAAAACAAGCGAGCGATTTGAATCGCAGGTAGAATCTTAAAGTTGTAGAATCTTACGATTCTAGTTTGAATAAAATTTTTAGAGGTTGAATCATAACACGATTCTACGATTCTACGATTTAACGATCCGATTCTACTAATTTAGTATGAATTATTTTTAATTTTTCTTATGTACCATCTTTTACTAATCTCTTTTACATATACACATAAATTTCAAATTTTCCATCATGAAAACTTATAAAAAACAAATTTCTTAATCGGTATGAAGATTAAACTAATTATTAAAAAAATTTCGTTATATTTTTAAAAATAAAATCAAAGAAACTTTAATTCATAAATTTAATTTTTTGAATTGGATAATAATGATAAGAAACTAGACATTTTTAATATATATTGGATAATAATGATAAGAAACTAGACATTTTTAATATATTTAAGTTTATTTGTAGAATCGTACGATTCTACGATTCGATTCTACCGATTCGATTCTACCTCTCTAAACGATTCTAAGTAGAATCGCGATTTTAACAACTTTGATCCACCAAATTTTTATATTTGTTCTGTTTCTTTTCAAATGTCTCATTTGACTTGGACACGTTTGCCGACACCACTACAACAAATTTAGTTTTTTGCGACATTGGATTTAGTGGCATTAAAAAATGCCACTGATTCATATTTTTAGTGTAATAATATTGGTTTTTATTTTAAGTTCCACCATAAAGTGATTTTGCGACACTTCATTTGGCGTTTAGTGGCATATGTAATTGTCACTATAGTCTATCGTGACATTTGTGAGAAATGTCACTAAAAACTTTAGTGTGACTTTTTGATATGCTGCTAGAGGGTCTAATAAATGTCACTAAATCCTCTATATACATTATAAGAAATTCCAAATAACGACATTTAAATTAAATGTCACTAAATATATCCCACTAAAAGCAAATTATGTTGTAGTGCGCACTAATTTTACCCTTAATATCTCTAATTGGGTATACTTAAAGATTATAATTAAGAACTAGATATTGATAAACATTATGTTGTGACAAATCAAACCATATCTAATCATTGGACTATGTTTTAACTTATAAAATACAAATTAAGAGTAAATGATGAATAGTATCCCATAACCAAATAGAAGCTTGAAAAGAAACGAAGGGGGTGCATGTCAATCCAAGAAACGACCAATATAAAGCAAATTGAGGAAATAAAGTTAAAAAAAAAAGAAGGAAACGACCAATATATTAATTATATATTAAATATAAAATGCAAATTAAGAGTGAATAATGAATAGTATCCAAGAACCAAATAGAACGCTTGAAAGAAACGAAGGGGGTACATGTCAATCCAAGAAACGATCAATATAAAGCAAATTAAGGAACGAAAGTTTAAAAGAAAATTTGTAAAAAATACTCTCAAACTATTGCTTATTGACTCAAAATATACTCCTATTATTAAATATACCATGTATACTCCAAATATTGGAATACTTGAACATTATGTAAATTATTTTCAACCAACTGTCTAATATCACAATACTTGAACATATATACAAGGCTAAATAATAGTTTAAGCTGTTTTGAGTAATGAACGATACTTGAGAGTATAATATACAAATTTTCCAAGTAAAAAAATGTATTAATAATACTATTGATAATACAACTAAAGAATGTTAGTGATAGGGGAAATTAATTAAGGTTCTTCCTATTTTCAATATCCTATATCAATAAATAAACAAGAAAATCTCTATAAACATGAAAAAAAACTACTCTCTTCTATTCATAGAGAATGACACATTTCCTTATTTGGACAGTTTACTGAAAATGTATCATTACTCTTACTATAACAACACAACAACACATAAATATCAATACTCTTTATGAATAGGAGGGAGTAATATCTAGTATACCTATGAGATATAAATTCTAAACAGAAAAATAAAAAGTTACAAAAATAACCATAAAGATGTTACAAATTAAGAAAATAATTATAATAAAATAAAATTTTCAAAAAAAAAAAAAAAGAAGAAGAAGAGCATCAATGCCTGGCTTTTCCATGTACGCCGCTGCCAAAATCCACGGATCAAGTTTCCTTATGATTTAAACCTATATAATCTCCAATATGTGATTTCATCCATCGTTACATATTTTCTTCAAAAATGACAAATATATATTGATACCATTAATTAATTAGAAGAAATATTACTAACAAAAAATAGCTACCCTTCAAATATATATTATGATCAACACTTAAAATATTAATTGAAGAAAAGAGATCAAAAACATACATCGTGCTCAACCAACCAACATTATCTTATTTGAACTTATCTTTTTTTCTTATTTTTTATCATCTTCTTCCTATTTCTTAAATTGTTGTAGTCTACAGTTTGTATTTATATATACAAGTACAAGCCTTATAAAATATGGATGGAATTTTTTTTTTTTTTTTTTTATAAAAGAAAATTATTCTAGTAATTAAGGGGGGAAATGAAAAGGTGTTCCCAATAAGATGACGAGCGTTTCCCGTTAATGTTGTATTGTTGTTTCCTAAGCATGAAGGACTGAAAACAAGACCTTTTAGTTTCACACGTTGCAGTTCCTTTGTTATCATGACACTATAATGAATTTGATTTTTTGCAACATTGAATTTAATAGTGTTAAAAAAATATCACTAATTTATATTTTTATTGTAATAATTATTGGTTTTTATTTTTAAGTTCCACTATATAGTGATTTAGCGACACTTTATTTGATATTTAGTGTCATATGTAATTGTTACTATAATCTATAGTGACATTAGTGAGTATGTCGCAAAAAACTTTAGTGTGATTTTTTATTATATTGCTAAAGAGTCTAATAAATGTCACTAAATCTCCTATATATATTAGATATTTGAAGTAGCGACATTTAAATTAAATGTCACTAAATATATCGCACTAAAAGTAAATTATGTTGAAGTGTGACCGTCGATTAACATGGGTTAAATGGGCTATTGTCCAAGAGTCAAAAAAATTTTAGTATCCACAAAATATATATTTTAAATATAAGGTTGATGTTAATTTGAATTATATTAAGATATAACTTATACTTTTTTTATAAAATAGTTCACATATTAACAATAAAAAACAAAAAAGTCATATTATCTTTCGCTCTGATGCCAAAAAATAAATAGGATGATTGTGCTTCGTGTCTCTTATCCTTGCTAAGGTTACTAACCTAAGAGTCAATGATTTTAAAGGAGGTCTTAAATGAACCATATGACTCTTTATTATTTTATACACTAATTTTGATAATAATTATTAGTTTAATGCATTATCACATTCACATATACTATGATGAAAACTAGCCTTGTTTTGAGGGAGCAACGTAGTTCCAAAATTTAATTGATTTTAAATCATTTTGACATACGTGTGGAGACTGGATCTATCTAACGGATTCATACGCTGAATATACTCAAACTAATTCCAACGTTCCCATATAATATTAAATGATCACAAAAATTTGGACGAGACCGTTCTACTCTAAGACGAGATATGGACCGGCCCATTGTTAGGCGCGCGTACTGCACTCGCGCGCTTTGCCCTTCAAATTTCGTTTTTTTGTATTTTTCATTTTTCTGGAAAAATTTCAATTTAGACCTTAAAGGTATCAATTTTGACCTTAAAGATATCAATTTCAATGTAAAGTAGTACTTAAACATATCAATTAAAGTAAAATTTTCAATTTGAACCTATAAGTGATCAATTGTGGCGTTAAACTGATCAATTTCTACCTAAGTATTGATGTTTTATGATCTAGCTCAATTTTGAACGTATAAGCTTCGATTATCGTTTTCAATATAAGTATTTCAAAGTCTATTGCGTTGATCTTCTGTTGTACAATTCATATTTTATACAATGATGATTTGATTAGGTTTTAATTATGCTTTTATTTTGCTCAATTATGCTCTTACTGCTCAGTTTTGCATTCAAGTTTAGAATATGTATATTGAATTACATTAATGTAGTTCATACAAAGTGTAATCAATTTTTTCATTAAATTGTTCAGTTTCATGATTAAATTGTTCAATTCTCCATTGCGCAAGATTTTAAGCATAATTCATGTTATTCTGATCTACATGCATGATTAAATTTTTCCATTAAATTGTTCAGTTTCATGATTAATGTAGTTCATACAAGTATATTTTTTATAGTATTCAGTTTTATTGTTAATTTATTCAATTCTCATTTTATACTATTCAGTTTTATGATTACCCTATCTGTCAAGATTATTACTTAGTTAGTAATGTGTATCAGTTTCATTGTTAATAGCCTCAATTTGAATCTTAACAGAGTCTGATTTGATTATGACATATAATTTGACAATGATATTTTATAATCTAACTTAATTTTGAACTTCTAATATTCAATTATCGTTTTAAAAATAAGTATTCAAATTGTATAGATATATTGTACGTATAACATTTAGTTCAAATTTAATTATTGATAGTTTTATCTACCATTCATTTGTTATTTGAAATTCATCCATAAAATGATAGATTAACACCATTTTATATAACTTCGTTCTAAAATTTTGAAGCAGAACTGTATATTAGGTAGAAATTCATCACTTTAACGTCAAAATGGATCATTTATAGGTTCAAATTGAAACTTTTACTTTAATTGATATGTTTAATACTACTTTAAATTGAAATTGATATCTTTAAGGTCAACACTGATACCTTTATGATTAGAATTGAAAAATGCCCAAAGACGAGAGAAAGCATGTAATTGGGCCGGCCCACTCTTGTCTCAACTTGAGACGGTCTCACCCAAGACCAGTTGTTAAATGATTTGCTAAATTAGTGTATTAATAAAGAAAAAAAATATCCATTTTGGACTTTATAATTTTTTGTTGTATACTTCATGTAAAAATTATTTGCCCTTTTATTCAAAATAAACAAATAGAAGTATGTATATAGTTATATTAAATATATAAGTAAATTTTATGTTTTTTGTTGTAATTTATTTTCCATGAATTAAATTTTCACTATTATCAGCAAATACAATGCAAAGTATGATACAAAATCAAATAATAAATATAATGTATACACTAATTCAGAGTGAAACGAGATATAACTATAATTAAAATTTATTTCTTAAAATTTTAATTTTTTAAATGATATAAATTTATCTAGAAAATTTAATAAAATCGTGCGTCGTACATACATTATCTAGTGCAAAATGAAACCAAACAATTTGATCTTGTAGTTTGGAAATTCCAAACATGAATTTTGAGATTCATACTACAAATATACTTGAACATAAAAACGCAAGCAAGAAGACAAGAATAAATATTACAAGGGACCATAAAATAAGTAACTCTTAAAATAATTCTTGTCAAGAAGAAAATTTACATATTTCAATTAAAAATCCAAAATTTTGCATAAAGTAAAGTAATTATTAAACCTGTTTCGGATATGAAACGAGAAAAGTGTGTAGGGCACGTGAGGTACCTGAAGTGGACGTCGTGCGGTGGTCAAACGTCGGTCAAGTTGTGAAGCGACACCTCCTGAAAGCGGCACGTTTGTCCTACACAACAAGTTAGCCTTGCCCGGGGGGTTTTCCCGGAAACCCTCTCCGACGCTCAAGTCAGATAACGGAATAGGGGAAAATTTAGTGAATAATGACTAGAAATGAATAGATAAGGGTGTTTAGTGTGGTTGTTTATCACCTGAGAAGTGTGACTACGGGAAATAACAGTGGGTGATGGTAATGAGTCTCGATTTTGGCAGAGTTTCGGTATGAATATGAAAGCTTAGCCCCCTGAAACCCTTCAACTCCATCCTTTTATATCCATGGGATAGCGGTTACCCGATGGAAGTTATTGCTGTGTAAGATGTGGGAGGAGTGGAGGTTGAGCCTTGCTAAATCTGGATAGTAGCGGTTACCTGGAGGTTAAGGGCAGTTGTAGAATAACTGCTTGACAATTACCCTTGCTGGAAGTGAGGGAGTCTGATTAGGATTTGGTCAAACATTGACTAGACTTGACTTTAATTAAATGTTATAGACCTGATCCATAACATTTAGCCCCACGCATGAAGGATGATGTGAAGATGAGAATCAGGTGTTGCATCTTGCTTTATGCGGAACAATTCGTCAGATCATGAAAAATTTCCGTGACTCCGCGGGACCGCTGGACCGTATGAGAATTGTAGCCCTTGTCAAAAACGGGGTCCGAATGAAATTTCTTCATGAGCCACGGACAAGAATTCTGTACTTAGAATTTTTCAGCCCCAAGACCATCCTTGGGCTAAAAACAGGGTCCGAATGAAATTTCTTCATGAGCCACGGACAAGAATTCTATACTTAGAAATGTTTAAGCCCCAAGATTTCCTTGTGCTCAAAACAGGGTCCGAATGAAATTTCTTCATGAGCCACGGACAAGAATTCTGTACTTAGAATTTTTCAGCCCCAAGACCATCCTTGGGCTAAAAACAGGGTCCGAATGAAATTTCTTCATGAGCCACGGACAAGAATTCTATACTTAGAATTTTTCAGCCCCAAGACCATCCTTGGGCTAAAAACAGGGTCCGAATGAAATTTCTTCATGAGCCACGGACAAGAATTCTATACTTAAGAATTTTTCAGCCCCAAGACCATCCTTGGGCTAAAAACAGGGTCCGAATGAAATTTCTTCATGAGCCACGGACAAGAATTCTATACTTAGAATTTTTCAGCCCCAAGACCATCCTTGGGCTAAAAACAGGGTCCGAATGAAATTTCTTCATGAGCCACGGACAAGAATTCTATACTTAGAATTTTTGACCCCAAGACCATCCTTGGGCTAAAAAGCAGGTCCGAATGAAATTTCTTCAGAGCCACTGGACAAGAATTCTATACTTAGAATTTTTCAGCCCGGACCATCCTTGGGCTAAAAAGGGTCCGAATGAAATTTCTTCAGAGCCACGGACTGACTTAAAGCCCTTTTATCGCTTCGGGGTAAATCTCTGACATGAATAGTAACATAGTGGTTGAGCATTTATTGACCCAATAAATAGGAGAAGGTGAGTTGAACTTGGGTTACTTGTTTGACTTGAGTTCTCATAAATATTGACTTAGAGAGAGAAAGCTAGAGAGAGACGCTCTGACATTCAACAATTTCTTCGATCTTCTGACAGATTTCAAGAACATAAACAAGGTATTCCTCAAATTTCTTCACAATTTTCGATTAAATGTTGATTTTTGATTGATTTTTGTTTGAAGATTTTTCATTTTTCCCTTAAATCTTCAACCTGTTCTTGACATTCGTGAATAAATCCATGAATATCTTCAATGTGTTGATCAGACTTTAAACCCCATCAATCATCAATCCTTATATGCATATACATATCTCTTCAAATAAATTTTGTACAAGTTATTTATTTTTCCCGGAGTATGGATGATAAAGAAATAGATCCCAGTGTGACCGTGACTCCGGAATACCGCGAGACCCCTTTAGAACAAAACGTAGAGGAAGAAGAGTCAGATTGGGACTCTGTTGTCATCACTGCGGTTTATACACTGGTGAGAAGTGATAGTGAATCACCTATACATCCTTTTTACCCGCCGGAAATAAAGTATCCTGCTCCATGGGAAGTAGATGTAGCCTTCCCTCCCCATTATCTTACAAAAATAAACCCTGAACTGGACGGATTCTTAATTGTAGATACTAACATGGAGCAAGACAAGGATTCGTCTGGGCGGGAAAGCGGTGCTTCGAAGCCACCTCCATTTTACATCAAGCATGGAGGTCCCTTGAATTATTTTATCGATGCAAGGACCCGGAACAAGTTGGATAGTTCCCGGGAAGAGCTGGCGGATGAATGGGGCCTTCCGGACACAATAAACATCCTAAGGCCAGCTAACTTAGACACTGTTAGGTTTCCCCCGCCTAATTGCATAGCTGTATATATGCCTTCATTTGAGTTAGGTTTAAGATTCCCTCTCCATCCTTTTATTAGAGAGTTACTTAAGTTTTTAAACGTGACCGTGGCCGAGGTATATCCAAATGCCTGGGGTTGTATAACGGCATTTTTGATAGTTTGTAAGGTTTTAAAAGTAAAACCTACATTGACGGCGTTTAGGTATATATTCCGGGCTAGACTATGTTCATCTGAGGATCACGGCGCGGGCTGGATCACTCTTGCCCACCGGAAGGGCTATAAATTAGTTGGGAAATTCCCGGACAACCAGAAGGGTTACCGGACTAAGTTCACGTTTTTGTATAGTTCTGAACCTTGGAACTTCAAAACTTCTTTTGACATAAAACCCAAAATAAATAAGTTCAACAACGATGTCCCGCACTGTACTTTGGAAGAAGCGGTCATCATTGAGTATGCGAAGACAACCGTGGTGCAGTTGGCTGCCCCGGTCTATAAACAGGATAATTGGATTCCTCAGAGGAAGCATTTGAACAATGAGTTGCTTCTATCGGCCTTCGAAATAAGCCTTAAAATTCATAAGCGTAAGTGTTGCTTTCCACTTGCATCCTTTATAACATTTTCCCGTCTGACCGCCATTCTGTTATGCAGGCATCGCCCGGGAAGAGCTATCAAAGAAACACAAAACCTTGATGGGGAAGTTCAACCTGATGTCGATGACGCACAGCCTTGCCAAGAGGGCGGCTGATCCTACTCCTCCTCCGCCTCCGCCTAAGGTAATTTTATTGTCGTTTGACTTGGCAAATTAACAATGTTTTGACAACTTTTTCTGTAGAATGGCAGCACAAAAATGACCGGTGTAGAGGAGGTGCCGACTGAGGCGGAGGCGCGATCCCTCTTGGAAAAGAGGAAACAAGCCCCGGTTCCTTCTCATGTGGAACGGGGTGAACCTGCTCCCAAGAGGAAGAAGACAACAGCCAAGAGAAAGGCTAAGTCTTCCAACGCGGAGCAGCGGAAGAAGAGAAAGGAAGAGCCCGTGAAGCCGGCCTGTCCTGAAGAGCCGGTGGAGGTTGAAGATGATAGTTCGACCCAAGGGTCGAACACTGTTTATAGTGCCGTGCCCCTTGCTGAACAGGGGCCGGTCCCAGCTGAAGGTGAGGGTGGTTCTGGCCGTCCTAAGGCTAAGTTCACCCCTCAAGAGAAGGGTAAGAATTTTGCTGAAGGGTCGGCCGGGTCACCGCCCTACTACGAGAACGTTTACCAACGTCGCATTCGTCCACACTGGGACGATGTGACTTTCACCGTAGATCGCCGGATCGACGCCCGTCTCAACGAGCTACCGGAATCGTCGTAGAAGGATATATCACCGCCTTCCTTGGCGGCTGAAAGCTTGCGTCTTCCGCCCTGAAGTAAGTTCTTATACTTTATACTTTAATGCTTTAATATGAGTTCTTTAACGTTGACCTTCTGAGGCTACGCTTTACGGATGGAAGTGGAGCTAGTTAATCGAAGGACTTTACTGTGGAAAAGCGAGCGCTATCCAAAATTTGAAGCTTCAACATCTTTGAAATCGAGCGGTAAAGTGGATCAGGCTCTCCGGCCGAAGAAAGGCCAGCCAAGTCGCGATGAACTAAAGGGCGCTTAGCCAAAAGGTGCAATGGAAGCGCATCAAAGAAAATCTAGGCGTTACTGAAAACCGGCGGCATCCCACGGGTATCCACCAAATCCACCAAAGGTGGCGGATGTTGGAAGAACATGACAAAACTTGTCTCGGAAATGGCAAGTTATCAAAGCTGATTATGGGCGATATAGGCCGCAGAAGGTCCTGATCCTTTAAGGTACACAAACTCGGTCAGAAGCGGCTACGTAAGCTCAATGTTTGGACTCGGAGGGGTGGTTCGCGTCGAAGGCGTCTCATGAGATGATGAAAAGCGGGGCCTTGTTGGAGGCGAGAAAAATTTAAATTTGGTGACTCAAAGATGGGGACTTGATGCCCGCAAGTTTTGTATTATCGGAAGAATTTCCCGCGAGGCCCGGCTAACCTCGAAAGTCATAAAAAAAAGACTCGAGGCTTTGACCAAGCTTGTGGGGGTGGGAGGAGCGAGAGGGAGTGGGCCAAAAGGTGGACGGGGCGGGAAAGGAGAGCTCTATCGTAGATCTTGAGAAGATTCACATGCGTATCCTCCATTCCCAAGGCTCGGAGAAGTCTTCCTTAGCGCTCTTGAGATGAATCTTGAACTTAGCGAAGATTACATCCAATAAAAGAACTCTTGAGGGTTGGCCAGGTGAGTTGGCGGGAGGCCGTTGACGATATTGAAGATTTATTTAGTTTTACCTTCAGGCCAACTTTGGGGAAGCCCGGCATCTTGAACGGATCGACCGGTGAGCCATCTCGGTAGTAAGCTTTTTTGCTTTTCTCGGGAATTTTTGTAATAAACTAATTATTCCAACTGGGAATTTTTGTAAAACATTTGGGCAACTCTTGAATATAACAAGTCTTGTATATTTTAATTCTTTTTGCCTTTTTATCGTATCTTTTGATTTTGCTTTACTTTTAATTATTACGAATATGAAATTTGACCAGAGTATCTAAGCGATACGCCTCACAAAGCGGGTGGAAATTTGAGCAATCATGCAATTCTGAGAATATAACAATAGATTGAAAATTGACAAAGTACAATAAAAGCCAGGATAGTCAGGTATGTAATAATAAATTGAAAATTGACAAAGTACCATCAAACCCGGATATCAAGTATGGCCTTTTTGACATATCCGGTACTTGATAGTGTGATTACAAAAAGCCAGATTGAATCTTGGACTAAAATGGGAATAAAAGTTGAATTTAGTATGATGTATGCCCCTCAAGACTTGTTAGATGAAAAATTCTTCAGTGATGCTGCGTACAAAACTTCATTTCTCTGCGGGATCTTCTAATTCAAAGGTGTTTGATTTGATGCGGTAGTAATTTTAATGGACCATCGGTTGGCCCCAAGTTTCCCTTTTTACGTGGATTTGCGTTCCCTTCGACCTTACGGAGGACCGTCTCCGGCTTGAGTACTCTTGTTTTGACATATCTTGAATTGCGGTTATCTTTTG
Source organism: Amaranthus cruentus (assembly GCA_019425755.1). NCBI lineage: Eukaryota > Viridiplantae > Streptophyta > Magnoliopsida > Caryophyllales > Amaranthaceae > Amaranthus > Amaranthus cruentus. Next base: position 19,683,263 of record CM033450.1, on the reverse strand, counting down.
TTTTACGGCGATGGACACGGGAGTGCGTTGCCACGGTTCTCCGGTAGTAGATCGAGATTAACCCTTTTCCCCTCGTCATTTTCAGAATATGAATAGTAGGTTACCCTTGTGGAGGGTATTCCTATTTCCCTGGTAAGGCGCGATCAGGCGAGTGAAAGGGGGTGTTCGATGGATTTTTTCCGCGGTCGGGCCCGAAGGGAATTCCGGGTTCTTCATCAGATCCCTTTGCTCCTCTTTTTTTCTTTTTAATACCGTTGAGTATTTCCTTGTTTACTGGGTTCGACTTGCCCATTAGTTTGGGGCCTTGATCTTGGCGAAGCGGGTTGGATGTTGAACTTTTCACGGTATTCTCACGGTTCCGGCCAATGGGTATGCGCCATTATCGGTGATTATTACCTCGGGATGCCATATCGGTGATGATGTTTCTCGGATGACGGCATACTTTTTTTTGATGATAGTCTTTGAGTGGTTACGCCGGCGTGCTTGGGAGTGTCGATATACGATAATGAATTTCCTTTTGCCCTTTGGCGGGAAATGGGCCAAATAAATCCATACCCCATTTGTCAGGGATACGTGTATGGTAGTTAGGAAGCTTGAGGGCTTTCTTGATATCTTTGAGAAAGGCGACACTTTGAGCACTTTGCGTATGGGGTTTTAGGCATCTTACACTGGAGTTGGCGGTAATTCAGCCACGAGCCCCTTACTTCTGCGGTTCGAATACCTTGATGGATTCCCATCCTCAGCTTGGATTTCCCTCGGAATGTAGTTTCCTTCTTAAGGGTAACACATTTTAGGAGGGATGGGTGTATGATTTTGTCAGCGTTTAGTTACATGTATTTTAAACCATTTGCTCCTTTCGGAGTCGTTTAGCCTCATGTTCACGTCGGGGGAGAGAATGATTTTTAAAGTATTTGACGAGACTCCATCCATGTTTAGGATCTATCCAACACATGTACCATGACATTAATTTGGGATTAGGAAGGACTTACTCTGATGTCAGGGTAGGGAAGAATCTGCGAACTTGCTAGCGGCGGTGATGCGCAGGCGTTTTCAGAGCGAGGTATGTGAGATGCGAGAATTTGTCAAATTTTTCTACTAATCCCTTTACCTTTGCCAAGTACATTTTCATGGCTTCGTCCTTTGCCCGAACTCACCTTTCACTTGTTGACAATCGCTGGGATCGAGAATCTTGGGAAATTTTAAACCGGTTCGTAGCAAATGGTTAGCCCAGATCGAAAGCCTACTGCTGCTTCATTGTTGGAGCCAATTCGAATCTTTACTTGCCCCTCGATGCCATTTGAAGAAATGATAAGTATACCATGCGCGCTTATGGATGAGCCATCAGCGTTATAACTTCCACTCTTGGTTAGGGTCGATGAAATGGAGTCAGGTGCTTTCGGCAATGAAATGCGCTAAAGCGAGCTTTGATGGATGTCTGGGGTTCATCTCAATCCCAAAATCGGCTTTTGTTGGTTAGCCAGGTCGAATGCGTTGATTGGGTTTTTTCTTCGGGTCTTTTGAGGGGTTGATTGGTTCCGACGGTTTGGGGGAGATTGGAAGTATGGTTTTGACTTCCGCTTGCCATAGGCGACGACAACACTTTCTCCCGCCTTTGTTTCCTTGGGCCCGGGAAGGCATGGTGATGTAGTACAAGGTGGGACTTTTCTCTTTCGTATGAGGACCCACGAAGCAGTACTCGATATGAAACATAAGATCAGGTTTCTCCCTCATGGGGAGACCAATTTTGGAGAAAAAGAAGATAGGCCTTGAGGCTATTAAATCGCCTCTCCCGGTCCACTCAAATTTGGTTTTGTCAGGGTCACGAAGAAGGCGAACACTTGTCTGCGATTTTGACATGAATCTTCCCAACGGCAACACATCCCTTCAACTTTTGAACTTCTTTGGCGGTCTTTGGGGATTTATTGTTAGGATAGCTTGTATTTTTGTCGGGGATTACGCCGATCCCCTTTCATCCACCGGAAAACCTAGACACTTTCGTTACCCCAAATATGCATTTGGGATTAAAGTGGTGATAGCTCAGGAGGGTTAGGAAGGTTTCTCTAGGTCAGCGTATGATCTTGGGCTTCTTTGCTTTTGTGATCATGTGCGTCGTAAACTTCAAGTTCAGCCGTCACGTGAATTAAAGACTTTGTTCACCATTCTTTGATATATTTGCCGGCGTTTTAGATCCGAAAGGCATGACCTTGTAGCAATATACTCCGGCATTTGTTATGAAGGCGGTATGGGGTTAATCTTCTTTTGCCAAGGGAATTTGGTGGTACCCAGCGTTGGCATCCATGAAGCTAAGAAGTGCATGACCCGCCGTCGAATCCACAAGGCGATCAATCTTTGGAAGAGGGTAGTCGTCTTTTGGGCAGGCCTTGTTGAGATCTGTGAAATCGACACACATTCTCCACTTGCCATTGGGTTTTTTGACAAGAACCACGTTGGAAAGCCATTCAGAATATTGGCACTCTTTTATGAAGCCTGCCTTTAGTAGCTTGACCACTTCGTCTTTGGCCGCTTCAATTCTTTCTTTGCCTTGGTGCCGTAGTTTTTGCTTAACAGGCTTGTGGCCCGGTTTGATGTTGAGCTTGTGGCACATTATTTCAGGCGGTATCCCGGGCATTTCTTCTACCGTGAAGGCAAAGATATCTCGGAATTCGGCGATGACCGCCAAAATGTCAGCTCTCACGGATTCAGGTAGGGCCTTTCCTACTTTGATTTTCTTTCCATCAAACATTGGAACCTCTTTAAACTGTTCCAAGGGTTGAGGTTTTTCCCGGACGTTGAGATTGTCCAGGTAAACACTCATGACTGATTGTGCTTCTTCTCTTTTTCTCTTGGGGGGTGCTCCAGGGGCACCGTCATGCTTCAAGCAGTTAATGAGGCATTGACGTGCCACCTTCTGATCCCCCCGCAAAATTCCTACTTTCCCATCATCTCGTTCAAACTGCAACAAGAGTTGATAGGGCGATATGATTGCTTTGATTTTGTTGATGAGAGGTAGCCCCATGATGGCATTGTAGGGGAAGTTAAGATCTACCACGGTGAAGCGGATAGGCACTGTTCTGCATCCTTCTTTTTCTCCCACACGTACTGGGAGTGTTATGGTGCCCAAGGGAACGACTTGGTTGCCTCCAAAACCAACAAGAGGCTTATTGAAGGGTTGCAAGTGTTTCTCCTCGAACTTCATCTGTTTCAAGCAGTCCATAGTGATAAGGTCCACAGTACTGCCCGTATCAACTAGGACTCGCTTGACCACCATTTGGCCGATTTTAAGGGCGACCACCAGAGGGTCGGTATGAGGGAATTGAAGGGGCTCAGATAAGGTGGAGTCGAACTTCATTACTGGGCCTTTGGAAGGCGCTTTTGGAGGCCCTTTCATCAAGGTATGTACGCTATCTTTTGCGGCCCGGATGGAGGGGTATTCCTCGTTGAATCCGCCGGCGATCATGTTAATGACTCCCCGAGTGTCATTTGATGCTTCCTTTCTGTCCTCCTCCTTCCGGGTCTTAGACCTGGGACGGTATGATTTCTCATTATCGCGGGAAGGGTAGTCCTTTTTCAAGAACCTACTTAATTTCCCTTCTTCGGCCATCTGGTGTAGAATACGCCTGAGTTCTCTGCATTGTTCCAAGGTATGGCCGTACTCACGGTGGTAGTCGCAGTATAAGTCATAGTTGCGACGGTTAGATGGTGTAGTGGTAGGCGGTGGGGCTGGAAGGGCATCTCTGACAGCGAAGAAGATATCCCGCCTGTTTGTGTTAAAGCGGGGATCCTCTCCGCCATCCCGGATGTTCTTTCCTCCGTTCTCTTCAGCAGTGTATACTTGTCTTTGCCTCGGAGGTCCCATATCAGATGGGTGATTGTGGTGACGTGGGGGATATCCTTTATCCCTTCTGGATGAACGGTCATCCCGGGGAGCTTTTGGTATATATCAGAAGCAGTAACATAGCTTTGACACTGTCTCATGGCCTCGGCGTAGCTCTTCACCTGATGTTCTACCAGTTGGAATTTTAGCTTTGGAGTTCTCATGCCGTTGATCAGTGCATTAAGGGCTACGGAATCCTCTAAATCCGTAACTTCTAAGACCGCTTCTTGGAATTTTTTCAGGTAAGAGGCCACGGATTCTCCTTCTTGCTGTACCATACTCAACAAGTGGAAGTTGGATTTTTCTTGCCTTTTGGAAGCTACAAAGTGGTTGACGAACTTTGTTTCCAACTGCGCAAAAGTGTGAATCGTCCCTGAAGGTAAAGATGTATACCAACTGAAAGCGATCCCACTTAGCGTAGTCGGGAAGAACTTACACAGCAGGGCTTGGTTTGTGGTGTAAAGCAGCATCAGATTTTTATACGCCACAATATGTTCTTCGGGGCAAGTAGTACCGTCAAAAGGAGTGATAGAGGGTACCTTGATTTTAGCCGGATTGGGGGTTGCTAAAATTTCCGCGGATAGGGGGGAATTTAGCATTATGGGGGCGTCTTGAGGTCCCCCTAAGCTAATTTCCGCCTGCACCGGAATCGGAGGCCTAACCGTGCTTTCGGAATGACTAGATCCAGAAAGCCGTTGCGCCTTCCTCTCCTCGCGCTTCCTGTCTATCATAGCTTGGGTGCTTTCGGAGTGTTGGGATCGTTTGCGATTTAGATATTCCCTTGCATCCTGAGTTTGGGTCCTAGATTCATCCTGAAAGGATGAACTCTTCTGGCGGCGGACTCTCTCCCTTTTCTTCCAGTTTCTGTGGCTTGACCGAGAAGCCATAGTTTCCTGGTCGGTTTGTTTCTTTGAGTCCTGCTTTTGGGAGGACTCCCGTTGTCTCTGTGAGGGGGAAGGATCAATGGGATCTATCCGTTTCCTCAAGTTTTCAATCTGTGCAGCCATGTCGTCCAATGTCTGCTGGTTCTGAGTAGGGGCGTTGGTGCTGAGGGCAGCACGAAGTTGTTCAGCAAATGCCGTGGTAAGACTTTGCGCCAGCATTCGGATCCGCGGAGTCCTGGCTGATTGTTGCTTTTCCGGGGCGTAATCGTATCATGCTATGCGGTGGCGATTCGTTGGTATTCTTTTCGGGGCCATGACTTTTATGTATTGTCCCCACAGACGGCGCCAAACTGTTTCGGATATGAAACGAGAAAAGTGTGTAGGGCACGTGAGGTACCTGAAGTGGACGTCGTGCGGTGGTCAAACGTCGGTCAAGTTGTGAAGCGACACCTCCTGAAAGCGGCACGTTTGTCCTACACAACAAGTTAGCCTTGCCCGGGGGGTTTTCCCGGAAACCCTCTCCGACGCTCAAGTCAGATAACGGAATAGGGGAAAATTTAGTGAATAATGACTAGAAATGAATAGATAAGGGTGTTTAGTGTGGTTGTTTATCACCTGAGAAGTGTGACTACGGGAAATAACAGTGGGTGATGGTAATGAGTCTCGATTTTGGCAGAGTTTCGGTATGAATATGAAAGCTTAGCCCCCTGAAACCCTTCAACTCCATCCTTTTATATCCATGGGATAGCGGTTACCCGATGGAAGTTATTGCTGTGTAAGATGTGGGAGGAGTGGAGGTTGAGCCTTGCTAAATCTGGATAGTAGCGGTTACCTGGAGGTTAAGGGCAGTTGTAGAATAACTGCTTGACAATTACCCTTGCTGGAAGTGAGGGAGTCTGATTAGGATTTGGTCAAACATTGACTAGACTTGACTTTAATTAAATGTTATAGACCTGATCCATAACAAAACCAATATTATAGATCAATATTACTAAGACTTGTTTTGCAGAACACGCTTGTTCAATTAAAAATTAGTATCACTCAAAATGACAAGCTTGTTCAATTATATTAAATCTTAAATATTATTACTAACTTGGGGACAATTATATTGATGTCCAAATTTTATTTGCGCACGGTGTACGTGTAGTCGCGGGTCGAACACAAGAAAGGTAGGACAAGAAACTTGGTAATTTCAATTGATTATATTGCTTGGGGAGAAAAAAGATTGATGATTGATTGTTTTTTAATAAGCTAAAAATGCAATAAGAAATATGGGATAAAGCTATATGATGAAAAGATCTAGGGTGTCGGGAATCCCTTAAAGTCTTATATGATTTAATTCTCATTAGTGTCTATGAAAAGTCGGATTAAATTCGTGGTTAAACATGATCTTGTTAATCTCAAACTCTCGCTCTACTGATTAACTATTAGATTTAGACCCTATTAATTCGATTCTCACACGCTAGTTTTATTGAACGTATTAATAAGAATTTAACTAAAATTTACCCTAAAGCACAATCGATCCAATCTCACACGCTAGTTCTATTCACTAGTCCGATAAAACATATTTAATTTAGGGTTAATTGGCACAATTTAACCACTTTAATCCTTAGTTTTATAGACACATCCAAGAATTAAATCATACTCATCAACTTATAGGTTCAAAACCCTAACCCTAGAAAATGGATCTACTCACTAATCATGGTAAAAACAATAAATAAAAACCTTTAGAATGAAACTAAGCATGATAAGATATGATAATAATGAAATTTGCAAAGAAAAACAATAATTAAACTATGAGACAAACAATTAAAGATCCAAGAGCTAAAAGAATACGAAGAACAATACTACTTTTAATGAATGACAATTTCTAAGAAAATAATCAAAGTTTGACAAAGAAAGATTAAACTAATACAAAAATGATAAAGAAAGATTAAACTACTAAAAAGAAAGTAAATTAAACACAAGAAATTAAAAGCTTACAAGAAATAAAAATGGTGTTCAATGGAGAAAGATGGAGGAAGAAGGAGAAAAGGGTTTTAGTCTTCCTCTTTGTGCTCCTCCCAAGGAGACTTAACCTAATTCTCTCTTATTAACCCACTAAATATACCCTAAGAGGTTAATTAAAATAAAGATAAAAGAAAATAAATCAAAACTAGAGTAATTAGAAAAGAGTGTGTGGAAAAATCAGAAGCAGCAGCCGAGTCGGCTGCCCCATAACAGGACAGAACCGCCAACTCGGCGGTTTGGACTGAAAAACTGCAGCAACTTCAAACGATCTCCATTTCTTGTTCGGTTATCGAAATCGGTCATATAATACACTGTTGAAAGCTCTTGAAGTCTAGTTTCCAATAACGCAAACCTTGCATTAATGCGATATTCCTATCAAAAGTTATGACTAAAAGAGTAGACATGTATCAAACTTCACCTCAAAACTTTTGCATTAACAACACTTTTCTATTCTTTTGCTCTTTTACTATTCATGGCTTGACAAAATTGATAGCTTGATACGTTCTTTGAGCACTATAAACAAGGTTAGCACCAAAAACCCACAAAAATGACTCAAAAGTACTATAATTCACCCATTTGGCTACAAATTGGATATAGAATACCGAAATGGGGTGAAACTACATAAAACGACCTTAAACCGCCTCTAAACATCGAAAAGGAACACAAAAATATAAATGATGAGTGCAAATAATTGCACTTATCAATGCAAATCCCTATATTATTAAAACTAATGAATTGTTACAACTCATCTTCTCCTTTGTATCATTATTTCTTATTGTTATTGAGTCAACTACCCTAATATCTTGGGCCAAGCCAAAGAGCCCAAACAATCTAGTCAACACTCAGATCCAACCCCCTAGGGGCAAAATTACTAAAATGCCCCTAAGACTGTTTCATCAAGATCTTTGTGACCTATAAATACCCACACTTAAAATTACCAAAATGTTCTCCTTTGTATCATTATTTCTTATTGTTATTTGAGTATTTGATCTGGTCTGTTTTTTTTTCAAAAAAATTTACGGTTTACGGGCTGGTTCCAGTTTTTTTATTTTTCAGACCAAACCAGATCGTAAATCGTACTAAAAAACGGGTTTCTACCTAGATATTTTGAGATATTATTATTTTTATATAGTAATATATGCTTGAATAATGTTGATGCAATCAACAAATTAACAAATTATATTTATTTAGTGTTTGTAAATGCGAAATATTTTCATAGAACATATATTACTTTGGAAAAAATATAAAAATAAAAATCCGTACACCAGACCGGAATTTTTGGTTTGGTCTGATTTTAGTGTCAGACCAAATCAAACCGGACCGTGTGCACCCCTACACAACCATAAATGGTATGCTTTTCTCTCTCTCACTACCATTTTTAGTCATCATTATTTACACTATTAACCGACCACTGATTTGAGCGTCGGAGGGGCTTTCCGGGAAATAGCCTCCGGACAAGTAACTTTCGTTTTATAGGTATTCAACCATAAATCCATACTCGGACACTTCAAACAGCCGCTGACATACACAACGTGGTCACCTTCCGATCAGGGAGACTTAACCTGATTTCTAGGCAGAAACACTTATGACTTTTGCATTTTTGTTATTGGTAATCTGAAATTGTATTTTAAAATACATAATTTGATTGACCTATGGTCAACTAAGTAAATGTAAAAATTCACAACCAAATTAAAATCAACAACCACTATTGTAGTTAAAGAGCAACTAAAAATAGAGATGACAAATCTGAGAACATTACATATATCTCCATTTACAAATAAAAAAAATTTAATTAAATTTCGACTTGTTCCAATTCATCAAAAGGAGATTGAGATTTTAATTAATAAGTTTTAATGAAAGAGAGGCCTGATAATCTACGGAATAAAATGACTTCGGAAATTCTATTTTGCTAGTCAAGCATTTTAATTTTAAGAGAATTCCACATGGTAGCATCAAGTTTTAATAAAATGTCAATGGTAGCACTTTTGTAAGAAAATTTCACATGGTAGCATCCAATTTATGCACTATCTAATTGCCGTAGCATTTTCCGTTAAGTTCTTGTTAAATTCCGTTTAATTCATCATTTTGTAAGTTTTTTCCACATGGTAGCATTAAGTTTTTATTTAATTCACCATTTTGAAGTTTAACTCACCATTTTATTGCTTAATTCACCGTTTAATTTATTAACGTCCATAAATGTTTAATAATTTTATGGAAAAAATATAAATGTTAAATTATTTTTACGGAAAAAATAATTTTAACATTTAATTCACCATTTTAATGTTTAATTCATTGGTCAAAAAAAGTACTCTTTCGAATAAGTACTTGTTTCTATCGAATTTTCAAAAGAAGAAGAAATTTAATAAATTAGATTCGTATCTTACACTATCACTGGTTTATAATTAATATTGAGATATATAAAACTAACATGTGGATTAATATTTTCTTAGGATGATTTTATATTGAGAATGATACATAGTATATTGACATTGTTATATCGAGATTTTGATCTAGAAATATAAACTAAAATCAATGATTGATACATCATTTAATAAAAAATTTAAAGTATTAACATGTAAACATATCACACCTAATTTTATATGTAATTTTAATTTAAAATGAGATTAAAATTTTGACGCCAAGTATATATACTATCTATGTGGAGTCTATTCCCAAAATAATGTAATTTCAAAATTTATTTCCAACATTGCATCGTAAGGAAATTTAATTTCCTGTTTACCGTCCACGTAGGATAGTTTGGAAACTATTTTTAAAAATTTTTATATTGTAAACCGCCATCTGAGATAGCGGTTTGGCATGAATTTTTTTAACAAATCACTTTCTAAAAAAACGATTTCAAAATAAATACTGAAAAAAACAAATTATAAATACCAAACCGCCATCTGAGATGGCGGTTTGCTTAGGTTTAATTTTTTTTTCCTCTCGTAACAGTTTTGACATTTGCTTCATGTTAGATACAAAAATATATAATAAACAAATACAATAATGTCACAAAACTCCTATGTCCTAATTGGTTGCCGCCTAACATTTGAACTGGTAGATCGTGAGTTCAAACCCCAAGTGCTACACTTTTAGTGATTTTAAGCTCTTGGAATAATTTGACGTTTATGAGATAAATAAAAAATAGGTATAAATAGATCAAGGAATGCGGATGTCTTAGTTGGTTACTGCCCAACATGTGTAACAGAGAGGTCTTGATATCAAACCTCTAACGCTACATTTATGATTTTTTTTGCTTTATTTCAATTTTTGGGCCAAAAAGAAAACCGCCATTTGAAATGGCGCTTTGGTGAAATTACCAATTTGCCATTTTAGATGGCGGTTTATACTAGAATTTTTTTAAAAAAAATGTTGTCTAACGTGGACGGTAAAGAGGGAATTAATTTTCGCTGCAATGTAAATTGGGAATTATTTTTTGATTTTGCAATATTTTGGAAATAGGCTCATCTATGTGCTATTTAACTCAAAACAATATTATTTGGATTTTTGTTTGATAAAATTAAAGTGAAAGAAATAAGTGTCTTATTAACAATATCAATTAAAAAATCTTACACATACTATTTTCAAAGCGTAATTAAACAACTATGACATAAATTATTTTAGTTCACACTTTTTGATAAATGAATATTCAATTGAATGAATTTTCATCAAAATGAATTTATGTGAAATTTCAAATGCATACTTTATTAGTGTTTAGTTAATAACTATTTATAATCATTTATCATTTAATATTTCTACTATAATAAACTAACTTATTTCTTTATTACACGTGTACTTAAATAAAAATTAATGATTGAAAACTAAAGCTTTGTACTTAAATAAAAATTAATGATTGAAAACTAAAACTTTGTGCATGAATTAGATACATAAACTCATATAGTTAAAATTTTCTAATAAAAGCATTCATAAAGAAAGGATTTTGATATTACCATACTGCTTAAATAAGTTGGTTAGATAATATAACATGTTCATAAATGACTATGTTGTAATTTTTATGTTTTACGTCATTTGCAATGTGATACATCAAAGATTAGTACAATTTTCAACTTTTCAATTGAATTTATATAAATTTAAAAAGTTAATTATGTAGGAAATAGGAATATTACGATATATTTGTATCTTAGGCAACTAGAATAATCTTAGGCATAATATCAACTACATTATTATGTTACCATATTAGTCCTTCTCTAATCTTGTAATAACATAATACAAACACTTTAACCCTTAATCTATTTTTTACTTCCGCTTTATGTTATTTATCATGGTATCAGAGCCGATGGTGTTTTCCAGCGACCTATAACCGGCCACCTTCATCAGGCATCATCATTTACCGATAAAACTCTTACCTAAAATGGAAATAAAAGTCGGGTCGTTGTCACCGACACCTTTGTTGCAACTTGATAAGTTAAACACCAACAAAGATGTCTCCCAAACCCAGTTCCGCTTTCCGAGGATCCCTCTTGTCACCAGAGTTGAGAAATTCACAAAACCCTGCAAATCAAAATAAAATCAAAAACTAGATCTAGTCATAAACAATGGCATGAAAATTTTTTTTTGTCCTCTTTCTTAATACGGTCACTCCGGCATGGTCGTTTTCATCAACAACATGCGTAGGCCGCCACCAAGGTCTTGAAAACCCAAACCGGCGGCAAGGCTTGTATTGCACTTAACAATTACCGGTACCCCAATGAAGAACCATTGGACAGAAGGGAGCAAATGACGAATACAACTTTGAGCAAGGAGCAGGCACAACTCGAAATTCCCAAAAGAAAGGAGAGAGAAAGACAAAAGAAAGGGAAAGAATATGCACAACCATTTTTGAATACTCCAGAAGTAAGGAGGAAAAACAAAAAAATTAATAGAAGGTCTCCTGAGAGACCGTTTATGGCATAGACGGCTCTCTCAATAGCCCAGCCCAATGGTTGACATGACTATTTAGTTACTCATTTAACAAATGGGTTGGCCCATATTTATCCGTCTATGCTATAAACGGTACATAACAAGAACTTGGGAAAAATTAAAAATGGGAGAGATAGGCTTTTGTGATGAGGCACACGAAAATCAACACAAATCTAATTCTATTAACCCTAAACCCACCAACCCACGTGTATTTCAAACCCAAAATTCATATGGGCCCAAAACACAAATAAATCCCTTTTTCGCAAAATTAAATATGGGCCCAGCAAGATGAGATAGAGGTAACTCCTGAGCCAGTATGTGATGTTCCTATTGATGTTGATAATATTGTGTCTCCCACTGTTGAGACTTGCAGATATGAGCTCCCTCCCAGGAGAATTAGGGGTGTTCCACCCAGACGATATGACCCCGAATATGAGGCACAATGATCCTGATATCCAGTGAAAAAGAAAATTTATCGAGATCTGTTGTTGTCTTCAAAGCTTCTCTCTACTCAAGTACCATTCCCCGAAACACTGATGAAGCCCTCCAAAATCCGAAATGGCGAAAAGCTATGAAAGATGAGATTGCAGCTCTTGACAAGAACAACACCTGTGAGAAATGTGTATTACCAGAGGGAAAGAAAACTGTTGGTTGTAAGTGGGTGTTCTCAATCAAGTATCATGCTGATGGAATGATTGAAAGGTACAAAGCTCGTCTAGTGGCAAAAGGGTACACACAGACGTACGGGATAGATTATTCAGAAACGTTCTCCCCAGTTGTAAAAATTGATACTATTAGGGTCCTGTTCTCTGTAGCTGCAAACAAGGAGTGACCCTTGTATCAGTTCAATGTTAAGAATGCCTTCATTCATTGTGAAATTGAAGAAGTTTTTATGAGAGCTGCACCAGGGTTCGCGGATGATTATGGACCACGAGAAGGGTGCAGACTTAGAAAAGCCTTGTATGCCTTGAAGTAATCTCCTAGAGCCTGGTTCGGAAGATTCACAGCAACAATGAAGAAGTTTAGGTACAAGCAGAGTAATTTTGATCACACTTTATTCCTCAAAAGGAGAGGAAGCCAGATTACTTGTCTTATTATATATGTGGATGACATGGTCATCACGGGAAATTAATGAACTCAAAAGGAACCTGTTCCTAGAATTTGAGATGAAGGATTTAGGGAACTTGAAATACTTTCTGGGCATTGAAGTCTTAAGATCAAAGAAAGGAATTTTCATTAACCAGAAAAAAGTACATTTTTGACCTCTTGACAGAAACGGGCATGGTTGACTGTAAACCAGCAGAAACTCCAATCATAGTCAATCATGGGTTACAAACTGAGCAAGATAGAGAGATGGCAGATAGGGAGCAGTATCAGAAACTTGTGGGAAAACTTATATATTTGTCACACACGAGGCTTGACATCTCATATGTAGTTGGTGTTGTTAGAAGATTCATGCATCGTCCACAGGTTCAACATATGGAAGCAGTTATGAGAATTCTCATAAGTCTGAAAGGAACAAGCAATTGGGGTGTGTTCTTCAGGAACAATGGTCATCTTGATTTTATGGTATATATAGATGCTGACTGGGCAGGTGATAGAGACAGCAGAAAATCCACATCTGGTTACTTCACTTTGGTTGGGGGAAACTTAGTTACTTGGAGGCAAGAAACAAAGCGTAATTGCCTTATCGAGTGCTGAAGCAGAATTTAGAGGAATTGCAAAAGGTGTAACAGAGATTTGTGGCTTAGAAAACTTCTGTACGAGTTAAGCTTCCCACCTAAAGGGAACCTGCAGACTTATATGTGATAACCAGACATCTGTTAGCATTTCCAACAACCCAGTGCAACATGATCGAACAAAGCATGTAGAGGTTGACAGACACTTTATCAAAGAAAAGCTCGAGAATCAGATTATCAGCCTTCCTTTGGTACGATCTAAAGATCAACTTGCAGATATTCTTACGAAAGCAATTACAGATGAAGCCTTTGAAGATGCACTATGCAAGTTAGGCATTGGAGACCCTACGACCTAACTTGAGGGGGAGTGTAGGAAATAGGAATATTACGGTATATTTGTATCTTAGGCAACTAGAATAATCTTAGGCATGATATCAACTACATTATTATGTTACCATATTAGTCCTTCTCTAATCCTGTATATATAAGGTGTTATTCAGTGGTTCAATATAACATAATAGAAACACTTTAAACCTTAATCTATTTTTTACTTCTGCCTTATGTTATTTATCAAATTATCCGTGCATAAACATTGTACGGACACATAAACTAGTATAATAAAATAATAATAGATCGGATGTAGACACTCATATTAAAGTAATTTTGAAAAAAATGTGAATCATGTAGATGATGAGAAAAATGTGGGGTGAGATTTATATAAAAAAAGTTTAGTGATTATTAAAATACTATTGTTGTTTTATTTGGTGTTTATGATAGATGAATCTGGTGATTGACATCACTCATATTATATATATATATATATATATATATATATATATATATATATAAGTACCATTTACAAGAGTCAGACTGGAGGCTATTTGGAAAACATTTTTTTTTTTCTGAATCCGCCATTGGGCAGATGCATGGCAACTAAAAATTCCTATCTAGTGGTGAAAGATGTATAGATGAAGTGATAGTGTGATTTAATCAAAGTTACATGCTCAGATGATATTCATACTATTAGATAAGTACCATTTACAAGAGTCAGACTGGAGGCTATTTGGAAAACATGCATTCTGTTTCTGATACAAACATTTATCAACAAATGGTTTCCATTTCATGGTTCTGATTTTGAGTTCTGAGACATCTCAGCAGTTGATGGAAACCAAGAAGCTTCATCTTTGCATACACTGTTGCTTTCTGATTTTTGTCGCTTCTGTCTTTTATCCTTTTCTCCATCCTTTAATTCTTCCTTTTTGCTAACCTGTTTCAGTATTTACAAAGCTTATTATACTTGATATAGCCAAATCCATTGGTTTTGGTTATTGTAGGTGGGTAAAATTGTGCCTCTTTTATGTGTTTGGATCAGTATAAGCTATATCAAATGTGCTGAATTAAGTTGTTAATAATAATGTAAATCAAATTTTGACGCTCTTTATTTGATTGTTCATAAAAACTCTAGGGTCTAAGTAAATTAAAGCAAAGTTGTTTTGTGTATTCTAAATTAATATTTGGGGTTATGTATGGTCAGATAAGAAGAATCTATTACGCCAGGACACTTTGTCACACAATCGACACACCTATGTGGTATTCGTAGACTTGGGCCACAAACCCACTGGTCATAAGCGTTGACTAATATACATACCTAAGGATTATTCACCAAGCATAATATGCAAGTTCACAACCCACTATTTTAGTGATGTGAGATGTTCCTCACATTTCAACATAATTTAGGTTCATAGGTTGAGAAGATGGAAAATTATAGAATGAGAATTCATGTGAACGAACACTAAGAATGATTATTTAAGACTATTAATTGAGACAGATTTATTCGGATTGATATATTGGTTTTAGCCGTCTCAATCTTTCAAGATTAAGGCTTAATTATTCGTTATTGTTCTTGTATGATCTGACACCTTTTAATATCAAGAAGTGCCTCTACCTTGACTTGATTCAGAGAAAATGACACTGTTTAACAATGTTGGTTTGCTAAAGAAATACCTTTAAATGCTCTTTCTGATAGTGATAAGTAGGCACAGTTTTCCTTCTGGATATGCCTTTTGGAGTTTTAAGCCTGTTTCTAACACATAACCTGTTATCCTTATCTTCCTTCTCTTGTTGTGGTGTACTGATAAACTGAACAGGAACCTCATTGGAACCACAACTCTCTTTCTCTTCGAATGATAGATCTAGAAACTTCTTCCTTAGAAAAGGTCGCGTATTTATGGTGCTTGTTGCTGCCTCATTGTTGTTCAATTCCTTGCAGCTGCGATCTTCTGTTGCAGAAGCTTCTATTTGACGAGTAGCCATCCATCGCTCAAGCCAGCTCCAGCCCATGTTTGATTCTGTGCCGTCAGATCTTGTGTGCTTCTTCTTTGAACAGATTCTTAACTGGATGAATTTTTCACCCCAATTGTTTAATTCTTGGCTTATAAATTCATTTTTGTTTTGTATTAATCTGATCTGCTGATGAATTATACACAAGATGGTGTACCTGTTGGGAGAAAGCATATGCGAGCGCCCTTTCTCGTCGTGTCATTGCTTCTAATCTGTTCTGAATTTTCATTTTTGAGCTGGTACTGTCTAGTGTGCTATCATCCCAATCTTCCTGTTTAACCATGTTTAACAAAATTAGGTACATTATATACTCTACATCAGTATTACATAACTCGCTAATCACCTCGCGAATCACGAATCAAAAAATGAATAATGGTCGTTTTAGGCTATTTTTGAACCATCAAAAGGCGAAATAACTATTGAATTATGTTTCACTGGTCTACACGTTTTGAATAAACAGATCAACCGAGTTAAGTCAAATGGTGAAACCTTTGGTTTAAAAAGCGGAGGTTTGAGCTTATACTGTTGTTTGGTACAAACAGAAGAAGCTTCGCCTTGTATAGAGACGACACCGGTCGAATTTCCAGTTAAAACTTCAATAGATGTAGCCAAAGATTCCCTGCCTGAACTCTTCATTTCCTCTACAAAGAAATTCTGAAAACCTGCAGTCTGTCTCTTTATTTCACACCTGACCTGCAAAATTCCTAGCACATATATGTAGTAAACATCAAATAATTCAATTCTGTCACATAATAAATAATCCAACTAAAAGTTTGATTGAGAGTTGAAGGTTTCAGATATGTTAAATACTTTATCATACGGGGTAAAGGTGGGTGAAGATGTTGGAAAATGACCCACTTGTAATCGCACATCGAAAAAATTAAAGAAGGTTCAATACACATATAAGTCTGTTGGGCTATTACTTCTATTTAGGATGGAACCTCATAATTAGATTCTTGTGCGGTCAACTCTCTTCATATGCGGGTCTTAATATGTACAAGCCCGATAAAAAATTAATGAGAAGCATAGTGTGAATGAGATTCAATATGCAAATTATGATCTTATGTCACGTTTCGTGTTAAATTGAATTGGACATATTGTGAATGCCAGCATATAATCGGGAAAACATGAGGTGCACACACTTCATAAGCCAAATAACTTATAAAGTGTTCACACCATCTTTAATTTGTCAATTTGGGAATGTAAAAAAACAACTCGAAATGATGAACCTTAAAGCCTCGAAATGCAGACTGTATTATGGTCGCCGCAACGTCCTGATCAAGTGATGTTGAGCTAAAACTGCTGTGATGTTGATCTAGATTTTCGTGTTTGGCGGCATCTTGACTTAAATGGGCATCATGAGGATGAAGAATCTGCTGCATAACACTGGCTTCTGAACTCTTGACAGAAGCTGAATCTTCCTCTGCTAAAACCGAGTCCAATAACTCATCACCACACAGGTACAACTTTACTGATGCTTTCCATTTTTTCCTCTCTACAACATTGTTTTTAATCTGTAAATGTTTAAGAAGTAATTAGTATTATTAGGATATAAAAAGATACAAATAGAATTTAGTTCAAGAATTTTGGTTGATCTGATTACATTGTTTTCATGAGTTTTAATGGACCTGGTCTTGGAGAAGACACTCTTAACTAGCTCTCCTGTGATGCCCATCTTTGCTGACAAAACAAGTTTTCAGAATGATACTGCTACCAATTATTATTGCTTGTACTTCTACTCCTCTACTATTTGAACATGTTTGGAAAAAGTTGTCATTGTCTTTTTAAAGGACTTATTTTTTTGAGGTAATTTACTAATATACCCCTCTGGTAAAATAATCACGATCGAGTAGATAATATAAATGGGATCTTGTTTAATTCGTCTAAATGTCTATTTTTTTAATATTAACTTTTTAGGGTTTTTTAACATATCAAATTAGAGACATTAAAAATTAAAACTATGCATTTGATTTGATATTGTGAAAAGCATAAATGTAACAACTATTAAACCAAAGGAAGTATTTACTATTTAGTATATATGTAAAATGCACTTGGCAAAATGAAAGAAAAATGTTGAGTTGTTTTGGTTTTTGTTTATGATATTTTATAGGTTCTAGGCAAAATAAAACAAAAATATTCTCTTCAATTATAGAGGGTTGTTTTTGATTTTTAATGTGTGCTTGGCAAAATAAAATACACAAACCCAATATATTATAAATTATAATTATTATTATAAATGTAAACGTGTATATATTTTTGAATTGATAAAACTACCAACCTAATTAAAAGTGTATGCTAAGTTGAGTTATTGGGTTAAAGTAAAGTTAAAATTTTACACACGGTATTCTATATTATAGGGGAAAACATTGTTGGTTGAGAAATTAAACCCCCTTTTACCTTCAAGCACAACCAAATGTCTACCTTACTTAAAGTCGTGAGAGTTCCTGCTGCAGATGTAACATGTATTATAATAAAATTTATATAATGTTATATATATATATATTTGCAACTTTCAAAGTAGTTAGTTGAGTATAATAAATTAACTTAAATTTTTTTAGGAAAAATTAGCAAGATTCAACATTTTCATGATTTTTCTCCAATAATATCTCCTACTGATTAACCATGAATAATCTCAACTTTAGGGGCTATTTTCCAGAGTAAATTCAGGTAAATGAATGATCTGCTATAGTAGGTAATTTACCAATTAAACTAAAAATTAATGTAAAATTAGAAAAAAAAAATTGAAAATTTACGTAAAAAATTTTGCATTATTAAAAAGTCTAAAAATTTTCTAACACTTTTAATTTTTTACATTTTTCCTATACTTTATTTTAATTTATCGTTTTATTAAAAATAAAACTTGCTAAAACAAGTTATCTGGCTATCAGGTTTATTCTAGGCAAATACCTCCTAAAGTTGGAATTATTTATTGTTAATAAATAAGTTAAATTATTGTAGGATAATCATGAAAAAATTATATCAATGTGAAATCTCATTAGATTCGTCTTAATGTGTACTTTTTTACTATTTATTTTTATATTTTTTTATAATACGTATTTAAAAATATTAAGGCTAACGATTTACGTTGAAAATTGTAGTATAAGTAAAGGAGAAAAAAAAACTATAATGGAGACCAAAATTTGATATGAAATTAAGGTTAATTTAAGGGCACCGTGCACGTGATTAGAGAACACAAAAATGTTAAATGATTGGTGGAGATCTAGATTATGAATATCATTTTGTGCTTCGACACAAAAAGCTTGATGGATCATTATTTATCACAACAAAAATGCTCCAAGTTGTATAATCATCATGCTGGTTTCATAACTTTAGAGCTGGACAGGAGGCTTTTAATTGGTAACTTTATAAAGCCGACTATTATGATATTTGACTAAATACATGTTCATCATTATTAATATATTCGTATACTTTCTTCATAAAATTTACTATTTACTATCAGGCTCTATGAAAAAATATATAAGACGATAACTCATAACCTTAAAAGAGGATGCGGTCAAAGAGTTCGTCAACCTGAAAAAAAAACTCTCGAATAAAGAGTTTCTTGCAACGAAAAATGAATAAGTGAAGTTGATCCTGCAAGCATGTGTAACACAAATTGGACCATTAGCATAAAAACTAAATAAATAAATAAGTAAATAAAAATTGATAAATAAATAGATAAATAAGTTAGAGATTTCTAATAAAATTCATTTGCATTTAAATTTTCATTCATGCAGACTAATAATAAATAAATAAGTTCCAAAAAATCTTAATAGAAAATTTCACAAAACAAATCATTAGTTATTCACAAAAATTATTGCTAAGATGTTATTATTATGCCATTGAGTTGCAAATCAATTGTCATCCCGACTCTTCCTTTGCCTTAATTTTTTTTCGAGAAACTTTGCCCTTAATTTAACCTGAAATAAATATAAAAAAAAAACAAATAAAATGTAATTTTAATTTTTAATCAAACGTATCTTTCATCTCGAAACAAAATCAAACATATCATTAACCATTACTAAAATTTCTGGTTAGATATCATAGTATTAGTTAATTTGTAATTTAATAACGGCAATAATTAGCTCATTTTTAATGTCTATTTATTCATTTATTTATTTGATATAAATGTTTAATTTTTAGTAGAATATATTTAGTAAAATTTAATCCAAATGTTACTACTCTAAATTTCTAATGGCATATAATGGATTTAGGGACATTAAAAACCTTTTAGCACCATAATAAAAAATCACATTAATAGAGTTTTTCGCGATACAAGTTACAGTGACATTTCTCATAAATATTACTATAGTTTATAGTGACAATTACATAGTATGTCACTAAAGGCTAATAAAGTGTCACAAAATTACTTAATAGTGAAATTTAAAATAAGAATAAACTAACAATTATTAAACTAAAAATATAAATCATTACACTTTTTCCAATATTACAATATATATTTTTTGTGCCGAAAAATTAATTTTGTTTTTATTATCATGTTTTATAGTAGCTTCTTAGGATAGAATTAAACGCAGTGGGACCTAAGATGAATACTAATTATTTTCTATTATTGCTTCAGTTTTCTTTTTAATAAAAAAAAAGATTTTGTAGTTGAAAAGTGTTTGGGCACATGGTTAACAGACAGCATAGAATGAGCTTTGAAGAAGTTTGCTTGAAGTGGAGGCTTTGGCTAGTTCCTTGTTAATCACTACTTCTCTCCATCCTCTCAAAGCATCAAGTGGCTTCTATCACTCTTATATTTCTTTTTCTGATCTTATTCTGCTGTTGAACTGTCAACTAGTTTTGTTATCACTTCACACATGAAAATGTTTCTATTGGCTATCAATTAAATCATCTACACATATTCTAAAGTATATTATGAAAAAAAATCAGCAAATTCAACTTGATTAGTGTTCACGTAATTAAGAATTATCATCCTATTAGTGATAAGATTTATGGTGCAAAAATACGTACGATTGTGATTGTGAATCCCGAAAACGGAAAACAGAAAACAGAACCAATCGCAATTGTTACGTAGGATTATAAGTTTCTTAATTTGCTTTTGAATTGGTTGTATTAGTAAGGTATATTTAAATTTTTTAGTCGTTTATCTTAAAATATTAATTGGAGTTTGTAAAACTGTTATATATGCGATGGATGATGATTTTAATAAGTTGATATGAATAACCTTATATAAATAATCTATCTATCTATCTATATGCTATAACTAAAACAAAAGATGTTGACATCATCTGACCACAAACTTATGAGGTGTCATCTTGTGGAGTAAAGTCTTCCCTCCAATATTAGATGATGATGTCATCTTATCAATATATATTGATTATACTTCAAAAAAAATATATATATTGATTAATCCTAGGTTGTGTTTGGGAACGTGCATTTCATTTTGAATTGTAGATTTCAATTATGAATTCATTAATTAAGAATTTGAGAATCACAAGGTTTGAGAAGTCACTCTCAAATTATCATTTTTAACCACTTTTATAACCATAGTGGATTTGACTCAAATCCAAATTTGAAAATTTTTAATTTGCCAAACAATAAATTTGATCAATTCCAAATTTTCAAATAAAATTCTTGTCCCCAAACATGGCACTAAGGAATTCATTAGCATAATAATCAATACATTGAATTTGGTTACTTTTTTCAATAATGGCTAAATCTATTCATTTGAATTTTGACAAAGTGAATTGGAATAATCAACATAAAAAAGCTATTAACAAAGTAAATTGGAATTACAATGGCTGTTTGAATTTTGACATTTCATTTTTACATTGCAAAATAAAATAATATAGGACATAATAATAAATCTATGCATTTCACACTAATAAATATTATCATAAAAATAATAAATCTATACATGTTATACTAATAAATATTATCATTTTTACATTGCAAAGTAAATAATGTAGAAGTAAAATATAAAAATGAATTAAATATTAACTCATGCAATAATTAATTGATTGAAAATCAATAACCAATAATTTACAATTCATTTTCTTTATATTTTTAAAATTACAAAAAACAATAAAATGAAAAAAAATCGTGCATCACACGAAGACTATCTAGTTGTTACTAAGTGCAAACAACTAAAAATTTTATAAAAATTTAGATACAATTCATATGCATTAAATTAATATTTTAATTTTATTTCAGAAGATTAAGTGACTACTCATAATCCAAACCAAATGAACGTCAAGGAGATTATTGTTGCGTATTTCTATAGTTTGCATCATAATTGAGCTCTCTGATTGCTGTCAAAAAAGAATGTGTCTGCATCATCCATCCATGAGTGTTCATTTTGACTTGAGATAGCTAGAATTACCTCTATATATGGTAGAGTTGTGATAATGTACTTTTGTAACACCCCGGCTCCTCGAACCGCTGGTGACTACTCATGGAGACTGTAGACTGGCTCCGGCCCACAAACCAACACAAGTCTTTCCAGTGCACTTTGTCCTCACTTGAACGCACCTGGGAAAACTTCCTAGGAGGTCACCCATCCCAATATTGCTCCTTACCAAGCACGCTTAACTGTAGAGTTCTTAGCAAATGAGCTCCCATGAAAAGAAGATGCATCTTGTTGATATGAGTAGTCTATCAATCCCTTTTTCAACCATATTGATTTTTAGATTACGGTGAATGGAGTTGATAAAAACCTGTAGACTAGGGTATGGTGTACCCCTAGAGAACCCATGCAACAATTTATAATCATCAACAAAATCATGTGAATATCGTATCAACAATCTCGTAAGCTACCCTTTAGATGTTTGATGGTGTTGTTCTTTTTCAATTGAAGGTTGAGTTCGAAATCCACCACCATGTTGTTCACTAGGATTATACACCCCCTAGTAAGTGCGTCCACCTTCATGATCATCATCACTATTACTAGGACTGAACAAAGTTTGATCTAAACCGCAAACCAAATCGGACTAAATTGTAATTTTATTATTTGGTCTGATAAATGGTCTAAATGGTCTGATCTGGATTTATTTTTTTTGAAAAGAGATTTTCAATTTTTTATTTTCGGACCAGACCAAACCATACTATGACTGAAAGCCATAATGTTTTTTAAAAAATAGGTTGCAACCTAGATATTTTGAGATGTAGTTTATAGTAATATATACTTGAATGATGTTGATGCAATTGACTAATTACAAAATGGATTATTATATTTTGTAATTGTAGGTGTAAAATATTTGTATAAATGCATATGTTAATTTGGTAAATAATAAAATAAAAGAACTGTAGACCACACCAGACCAGACCATTATCAAACAGTTTGGTCCGATCTGGTCTGATGATTTAAATAGACCAGTCCGGTAAGGAAAATTTTTAAACTGAATTTTTTGATTTGGTCTGGTTTTAGTGTCAGATCGGACCAAATCGGACCGTGTGCATCCCTAATCATCATCATCATCATCACCACCATCAAGACCAACGTCATCACTACATCATCACTGTGGTCACTCTTGGAGGTGACCATGTATATTATCTCTCATGACTAGACTCACTTTTTTATGGATGATTAGTTGCATTATTATTTTGTTGATTATCACTATGGGCATCATCGTTATCATCATCATCAAGTTTAACCAAGATAAATCATTTCAAACTTAATGCAAACAACACTACAAAAAAAAAATACATATGGCGACCAATGCTTAAGTCGCCAACTGGTAGGTAAAAAGAAGTTGGCGACTAAATGGCGACGTAAAGGAACAGTCGCGTATAAAGTAGTCGCCAAATTAATATAGGTCGCCAAACAGTCGCCAATGGCGACTAGAAATAATTAGTCACTAGCGGTAGCCGGCGACTAAAATCTTAGTCACTATCCGGTGCTAAATTTAATTAAAAATAAAAAATGGTACATTATTCTTAAATGTACGAAATGATATTATAAAATTATACAAATAATAATAATATGCAAACAACAATAATATAATATAATAATAGAGTTTCCAATAATTACATAAAATAATATACTAACACAAATTTAAACAATAATAGAGTTTCATTACAAAACATAAATTCCTAACATAACAAAAACTTGAATCTCCAACACAATGAAATCTTCAAGCTCTTCCTTACAACTTTCTTTGAAGAAGCGAGAAGATTGAGTCACTGAACAACTTCGATTACTAAAACAAAAAACAAAAACAAAATATGACTACGAAAAAAAACATAGGTGAGTGAAATTAATACGACAAAAGCATTAATACAAAACAAAAACGAGAATAAGATGACACAAAGCTTATTAATACAAAAAAAGCAAAAAACATCTAACAAAACATCTAAAAACATCAAAAAAGACTAACATATGTCGAGTGTAATTAAGAAAAAAAACAAAATGGAGAACAAAAATAAAAGGCAAAAAGACTACTGAGAGATGAGAAGATATTAGGAACGAAAATGGAGATGTTAATAAAAAAAACATAGGTCGAGTGAAATGAAGAACAAAAAAAACATATGACAGAGGAAATTAAGAATGAAAATCAAGAACAATATAAGAACTAAAATAAGAACAAAATAAGAAGAAATTTAAGAACAAAATAAAGAAAAAATAAGCACCGAAAATTAAGAAGCGAATAAGAATAAAAAGCGATAAAAAACATGAGTGAAATTAAGAGCGAAAATGGAGATACCTTTGGCCTTCCATATGGAAGAGATGAGTTAGATGAATTATATGATGAGAGAGGGCAGTAGGGTTTGTGAGGAGTGAGAGAGCGGCGGTTGGGTTTAGTTAGGAATGGAATGGAGCGTATCTTTGGAAATGGCCTCTGTTGGCGACCAGCAGTGTCTAGTAGCCATTTGGTCGCGAAATTTGGCGACTTAAAATTTTTGGTCGCCAGAATCAGTCGCCAACTCAATACTTTTTTGTAGTGCAAGTATATAAAACTAACAATTATAAATTATGATGAATATTAAAAAAATATTTTCTAAAGTGTGTTACAATTTATATCACTTTCTAATTAATTAATTGAATAGACTCTAAATTAATTATTTACGACCATTACAAAGACTTATTAACATCATGGCACACTACAAAAAATGTTGCATATAGCTACACATATTTAGGCATGCTTATTTAAGTGTCGCCGACATTTTTGCAATTAGACTCACTTTTTGCATTTTAAGCACGCTTATTAAGCGTGAGAATAATAGTCTCACTTATAAGCATGGCTATAAGTTAATTAAATAATATTAGAATATAATCATTAAATAATAATAATAATAATAATAATAATAATAATAATAATAATAATAATAATAATAATAATAACAACAACGCTATAATTAGTTAAAATGTTAATTATATTCATTAGCCACGCTTACTTGTTTGGGAAAACAAGAAGAAAACACAATTGGCTATGAAATCATGCAGCCACACTTAACAAGTGAGGAAAATTTGTAACACCTATAAGCGTGGTTGAAGGTACTACCAGCCACGCTTATTAGCACCTTTAGCCACGCTTATTAGCACCTTTAGCCACGCTTATTAAGCGTGCCTAAAAATTTACCAACACAAGCGGAGGCCACACTTAATTAAGTGTGGCTAAATATATCAGCCTCACATATAGGCGTGCCTAATTACATTTTTAAGCGTAGGTAGGTACAACATGTTTTGTAGTGGCATATGTAAATTATTATGATAAGTGAATTACATTAAACTAAGGTCTACTTAAGTACCATACTTTAATAACAATTTGAAAAATATAATTAAAATTAACACATATATACAATTACAAAAACGTTATAACAATTAACACATAGAAATTTTTTAAAATTAGTCGCTCTAACCCTTTTCCTCCTTCTCAGTCACTTTAAACGTCTCCTAATCCAAATAAATTAATGGTCAGTTCAGTGGCGGATCTAGGATTTGAGGGATTGGGTTGCACAACTTAGTTACAACGTAAGATAAAAAGTTGTAGGACATGGATTGAGAATAATTATTCTTGAATTATGTTCAAGAAAAATAATATGATTTTCACATGTAGTGTGAATTTTAGTGAGACTCTTTGGTTCATAAACTGGCATAGGAGATGATGCTTGATTTGCGGTGGGTCATTGAGTTTATAATAGTGGAATTTTAGTGGAATGTATCATCATCATCATCATACCAAGTGTATCCCGCTCATAGACAAATATGGTCAATGTCTAAGAAGGGAAGAAAGATGACAACTCATACTCATATAGGATAGTGCGGTCAAAGAGTCCCTCGGCTCAAGAAGGGTCTTCAAAGAGAGAGGAACCTGCAACTATCCAAAAGCCTGCAACTTACACCCACATTAGCCATGAATAGTAATCAACTAACTAAATATACACAATAAATAGAATACGTACAAAAAAAATTAAGAATACGATAATGGTTAGAGAGGTGGTAAAGAGTGATATGTAGGGGCAAAGAACAATATCAAACGGTGGTTAACAGAAACATGTTTAGTAATCTGAGACGTGGATAAGGCACCGCCAACTGGCTCTATCCCTGGTCAGGTCCTTAGAGAGGTGAAGTTCGTGCAGGTCACTTTTAATCTGCTCCTCCCACGTTCTCCTAAGTCTTCCTCGACTTCCCTTGCCCTCCTCTATTATGCATTCGATCTTTCTTGCTGGGACGTCATGGGTCTTTCTCTGCACATACCCAAACCATCTCAACTTGTTCTCCCGCATCTTTGCAGAAAGAGGTGCAACCCCAAACTTCTCCCTTAACTCCTGGTTTCTTATCCTATCCATCATAATTTTACCACACATCCACCTCAGTATACACATTTCTGTTATTTCTATCCTCTGTTCTAAAACCTTCTTTACGGGCCACCATTCTGTCTCGTACAACAAAGTTGGCCTAATTGCAACGCGATAAAATTTACCCTTCAGTCTACTAGGGATTTTCTTATCACAAAGCACCCCGGTTGCTTCTCGCCACTTAAGTCATCCCGCTTGTATACGATTAGAAACATCTCCATCGATCTCCCCATTACTCTGAATATCCGATGCGAAATATTCGAAGTTGGACGTACATGCAACAACATCTCCCACAATGGTCACCTCAGGCTCCCCTATCGATTTTATCCCATTGAAGTCGCATCGCAAATATTCAGTATTCGTATGACTTATGCACAACCCTTTAGCCTCCTCCTTTGTTTCTGCTGCCAAAACAATGTCGTCAGCAAAAAGCATGCACCATGGTACGGTCTCCCAGATGGATTTAGAGATTTCATCCATAATTACCATAAAAATGAAAGGACTTAGTCCTTGATATAGGCCCACTATAATTGAAAAGTCTCTGTCATACCCACCGGTGTTTGAATGTTAGTTGAAACTCTGTCATAACTCATACATGTCCTGTATTACCTAAATGTACCTTTGTGAAATACAACTATTCTTGATGCTATCCCAAACGATGCTTGCGGTATATATTATACGCTTTCTCCAGGTCTATGAACACCAGATGAAAATCCTTCTTTCGCTCCCTATACTTTTCCATCAGTCTCCTCAAAATATGAATCGCCTCGGTGGTTGATCTTCCCGGCATGAAACCAAACATGTTCTCTCTAATCACCGTCTTACGTCTAATTATTTTCTCAATCACTCTTTCCCATAGTTTCATCGTGTGGCTTTGAAGCTTGATACCCTTATAGTTCCTGCAATCTTGAGCATCGCCCTTATTCTTAAACAGTGGGATAATTGTGTGCTAACCCTCTATTCTTCCGGCATATTACTATATCTCAAGATGGCATTAAAGATTTTAGTAAGCCAATAAATGTCCTTTTCTCCTAAACCCCTCCACACCTCAATCGGAATGTCATCCGGTCAAACTGCCTTAAATACCCCCATTCTTTTGAGAGCTTCTCTTACTTCCGTCGTGGCTATATCACTAATCGAACCATAAACCTGTGTTCTTTGGATGCCCAAAGTTTGCTGATTTTCCTTTGTTAGATCCCTACCCTCATTGAGTAGTTGGGAAAAATATTGAAGCCATCTTGATTTATTCGTTTCATCCTTAACATATAACGATTAACAAAAACATTACATTGCTCCAATGCCTTTAAGTGAATCTTACCTAGGGTGAGGTTTAAAGTGTTAGATGTACACAATCTTACCCTTATTAGTAACACTAATAAAAAGGTTGTTTCTAATTGACTGTTGGTAGAAAACATCGTGTGAAACTTCACATAAATAAGAAGTATGCTTGAAATAAATAGTCATTATATGTCTATTATAATCCAAAATATTTTAGAGCTTTTATCCCATTTAAAATATATCTATTATGAACATAAACTAATCCTTTAAAATTAAGGAAAAATTGTTTCTAAAAAGCCAACCTTTTGGCTATTTGCAAATAAAGAGTCAACGTTTCATTCATTCAATAAAAAGACAACCTTTGTCTCATTTTTGCAAATAAAGAGTCAACGTTTCATTTATTCAATAAATTTGGAGTTGAAAACTTATCTGCTATCCCTTTATTTGCAAAAATGAGACAAAGGTTGTCTTTTTATTGAATAAATGAAACGTTGACTCTTTATTTGCAGATGGCCAAAAGGTTGGCTTTTTGGAAATAATTTTTCCTAAAATTAAACCAATGAAGTTATAGTATGAACTCTAATTCAATTTTTCCAAAATCTCTTAATTTTCACCAATTTAATTTGAACAATAATTCACAACAATTTCAACTTTAGAAAATTTAATCTTTTATGAAATAACCCATTATATTACAACAATTTCAAATACTTAGAGATAAAAGGAAAAACATTAACTAAACCAAATCACTAAATACCTTTCATGTTTTAAAACATAATGTTAATGTAATAGTAGTAGGTGGATTTTTTTGAAAATTAAAAGTTGCTTTTATTAAATAATAGTAACATGCTATTTAAGTTAAGGATTATAAATCTTAATTGGTTTCAAACAATCAAGGTTTAGCTCAATAATAAAAAATGTGTATACTTGAATTGAGAGGTTTTGGGTTCAAAACCTATATAACCAATAATTGTTTGATTTTTTTTTTATAGAGTATGTGGTTGCAACCCCTTGCTTAATGCTAGTATCTAGAGACGGAACATATATAGGGGTGAGTAAGGGCTTCGCCCCCCCCAGCCCATAAAATAAAAGACATAATTATAGGGACAAAATAATTGTAGTATAATTTCAAAAAATTTTAAAAAATTATATCTTATAAGTTATAACTTCAAATTAGGAATGAAAATTTCATTTGTCAACTAAAAAAACAAAACAAGAAGAAAGCACTTGAGAGAAATCAACAAAATCAACAATTAAGCTTATGATTCACAACTAAAGGGTAAAGGTTTGTTTTAAATTTTTAACTGAATTTTCTTATTTTATTTAATAATTAGTTTAAATAAGTGAATGAATCATTAACAAACCATACAATAAGACAATCAAATATTAACAAGGCCTAATCTCTAATTTTTTAGAAAGAAATCCTATTATAAGTGATTAAAGAAAACCCTAATCCCTAATTGATTGGATATATACCTGAAACTAAAATAAAAATTGTTCAATAAGAAGAGAGTAATATTGTTGCATCTTGATTCTTGAATGTTTTTTAATACCTTCAAATTACCAAGACCGTGAAAGAATGCGGGAGAGGAGATGAAAGATATATCAATTTTGTCAAAAAATGGAATTGAACAAAGGAAAAAATTAAATGGGTTAAATGAATCATACAATATATTGTATTAGAGTTTTAGAGATTTAATTTGATGTTGATGCTTTTGGAGTTTTGGTATATATTCTAGGAGCTATTGATCAGGGTATTCATTAGGATAGTGAATTAGGAAAGCTGCATAAAATAGTGTAGGACTGAGTCTCTTAATGTGGAGATGCTGACGTTGCACTGAATCTCATAATTTCCTATGATTTTGTGTTTTCGCACATTTGATGATAGAAATATTACAAAATCTCAGAATATTGTTAGCGCACTCAAGTTGGTGTCCACAACTAAAAGGGTTCTTCAAACATTTAGGAAAAATGGGTGGCATACTTTTATCGAAAAAGTAAAACTTTTTTGTGAACAACATGATATTTTGATACCTAACATGAATGCTCTTATGTGGCTCGCAAAGGTCGAGCATGACAACAAGCGGACCAAGTCACAATTGGACATTACTAACGTGTTGAGATATTCTATGTTACCATTGACACACAATTGCAAGAACTACACAATAGATTTAATGATTAGGTGATGAAACTTCTTACACTTGTAACGTTGTTGGAGCTTATACAAAGATTTTGACATAGATCGAATTTACACTTTAGTCGAGATATATTATCCTATGGATTTTACTTCTCAAGAAAGATTTAATTTGAGATCTCAGTTACAACATTTTCTTCTTGAAGCAAAGGATGATCCTAATTTGGGTACACTTTCGTCTTTATCAGAACTTTGCCAACAATTGGTGGACACAGGAGATGCAAAGATATATTTGTTGGTTGATAGATTAATATGATTGATTCTGACTCTTCCTGTTTCCACTGCTACCACAGAAAGAACCTTTTCGGTAATGAAGATAGTGAAAGCCAGACTTCGCAACAAAAATGAGCGACGATTTTCTTGCTTTTAGTTTAGTAATATATATTGAGAGACAAACAACTAGGAGTGTTCACCGATCCAAACACGGACCGAAACCGGTTGGACCGGAATCTCGAATATGCTAAGAC
Source organism: Amaranthus cruentus (assembly GCA_019425755.1). Lineage (NCBI taxonomy): Eukaryota > Viridiplantae > Streptophyta > Magnoliopsida > Caryophyllales > Amaranthaceae > Amaranthus > Amaranthus cruentus. Next base: position 19,652,859 of record CM033450.1, on the reverse strand, counting down.
CGGAGATCGGACCGATTCCATCCGGTCCGGTCCCGGTCTAATCCAGATTCCTTCCGGTCCGGGTTTGGACCGGTTAGACCGGAAATAATTTTTGCTACCAAAAATAAATTTAAAAATGGAGGATTTTAAAATAATTTAGCAAATTAATTATTATAAAATTAAAATATTTGAATTAAAAATTTATTTTGTGTTGAAAATAAAATATTATTTAAAGACTTTAAATAAGTATATATACATAATAATCGTATATATTGTTCACCTTCAAAATCATTTTTATGTACATCCGGTCCAACCTAGATTTTTCCTGGTTTAGACTCGACCGAACCGGAAACTCGGAATGGTAAATAAGTAAGACCCGGAGACCATACCGGATGCAACAGGTCTGGTCTGATTCCGGTCCGTTCTCAACCGGTTCCGCTCCAAACCACCGGTCCGGTCTCATTTTGCACACCCCTACAAACAACAAAGACATGTACTGTCAATGAAGTTATAAATGATTTTAAAGTGCTAAAAGAGCGTCGAGCTTTACTTTGAATCAAAATTTACGTTGTGATTTTTGCTTGTATTAATTGATAATATTTTAGTTAAATTTAATTTTTTTTGTCAATTCCGCCCCCCTAATATTTTGTTCAAATTTCGCCACTGGTGGTATCCAGCCTTGTAGGACCACAACATTATGGGTTTTGAGAAGTATAGAAAATCATATCTCCCCCTTTAAGACAATTAGTTGATCTCTTCAAAACCAAAGAACTTCCTGGACTGAAGTTGACTCTTAAACACTAGAGGCATGTACCGATAAGGGTGTTTTGACGCCTTGGGTACTCTAATCCAGACGGTCTTGTTCTTGTACCTCTTGAGGTCATTCAACTCAAGGTACACCTACAACGTTATGCTTATGGGAATAAAGGTGTAAAATATTCCTAGATTAATTAGCCTTGAAGAGACTCTTAGATAGGTCAACTGTTAAAGGAAGCTTCATGCATTTACATGTCAAGATGAAGGACATGATCTTCCTAGTGACTTGGGGTTGCATCTGGTTTAGAAACAACTTTTAGTGACATAGGACTTGGGAGAAGAAGGGATGAAGATAAAATCTTAACCAAAACTGGAAGAGGAAGATGCTGACAGGGATAAAAATGTCCTCCTCATTGTTAGTAGGTCATTATGTCATCTTCTCCCAATCTACACTAGTATACCTTATCATGAGGGATATGATAATAGTTTTATGGGAACAATTAAGCCATGACTTGAATCATGGCCCTTAGATCATAGGCAGCCAAAGAATTAGCAGAAAGCCCAAGTAAAGCTAGTGCAAGTTGTTTATCAATAAGAAGTGTAAAGCGAATTCCATCCAAGCCTTGAGGAGAAGGAGAATTAATATTGTCCAACCATCTCTATTGGAGCAATCCAGCTGGTTGCATGTTCTAGTTGAGTGGTGGTTTGTGGGGAAGACACTTAGGATGTATTGATAGGGGAAGATTATGTAACACCCCGATATTTTGAAACGATAAATTCCGGTATATTTAACAAAAATTTCTAGCATATCATGTTTTATTAGTAACTTTTGATTGGGAATGGGCCTTGCACATGCTTTGTACAATTTTTTAAAACCTTAAAACCTTTGGGCCCAAACACCTTAAACTTTCTTAATTCAATTTAGCAAAAAAAAAATAAATAAATAAATAAATAAAAAATAATAATGGAAAGGATGAGAGAGGGCCGGCCATTTAGGGGAAGATCTCTTGATTTTGTAACCCCCATTATAATTGAGTGAATAATTGGAATTATTTCCTAGTTAATTCTAATTATCTCATAATAATTTCATTCCTTAACTCTCTTTTGGCCAAAACTTAGAATTATTTCTTACTCTCAATATTTCAAGAACATCAAACTCTCAAAAACCCTAGCTAGTCACACGTTTTTTTGGGTCTTCTACACTTGGATTTTTGGTGTTTTCATCTCCTTTGTAAGTATTTCTATGTATTATCTTTTAGTAAATTTTAAATATAATTATATAGAGTATGTAATGTTTGGTGTGAATGAATTTTAGTATATTTATTCCATGATTTTTGTAGTAGTATGGTTATAATTAAATAATTGACAAATGTTGATGTGGATGTTGTGTATGAAAAGAGCATGTTAAATTATGTGTTGTTGGATGTGGAAATTAATTATAATAATCATAGGAATAATAAAAGTGATGTTAATAAAATGTATGTTTAAAGTTGAATTGTTAAGGAAAAAGTTTTGTTGAAATATAAGAGGATGTTATGACTTGGTTTGAGATCTTAAAGTGAATACATGATTTGTTTAAGAGTTTTATTAATTGTGGATTTTGAAAATGATTTATTTTATGAGAGCATGATTTTATGGTTTGTATGATATAGATTTAATAGGAAGTGTGGAAATTAGAATTTATATGAATTTTGAACAAAAAGTGACAAATCCCGTAGGATTGAAAAATGATGAAAAAATGGTGTTTTTGAAGCATTTTGGCCTTGAAATTAGGTTAAAAATATTTATACTATGTTATAAATTATGAAAATTGGTACCCGGGGGTTTTGATGCCTTCCGGACGCAACGGTGAAGTCGGATTTTCATTTTGACAGTGCCGAGACAGTTTTCTGGATAGATTTAGTTGCTGTCTGTTTTTAGTATTTAATGTGTTTAGGGTTGTGGTTTATGTCTCGTGATATGTGTATGCGTTTTATGTGTGATGGTAGTTGTTTGGATGTGATGTGGTTGCCTTGAGGATGACGTGAATGTGTTCTTATTTCCGAATACGGTTAAACCTTGTAGGAAGCCGATTCGTGACCGGGAATTGATTAGGACCGTGTGCTTTGTTTGCTTGATCAAGGTACGTACACGCAGCATAGAAATGTAGTATATGTTACGTACCATATGATATGGTAGCAAAGGTAAAGTATGGGCATGTAATGTGATTATTGATACGCTTCCGAATAAATTATTATATTATAACATTTTAATAAGCAGAGGTAGTATGACCTCACTAACTTGAAAGTAGACGTAGTATGACGTCAATTGGTGGAATGAATTACTCGCGGCCTTTGGAGCCTATGAGCCACCGCGGGGGTATGCATACTTAACCATAGACACCGAAGTAGGACGTGTGCCTATGGTAGAGACTTGCTTAGGGGTTAGCTCCCCCTAATGTATTGTCTCGCCTATGGAGTTTGAAGTGGTACCAGCAGTATGGCTGGAATAGATACAGCAGTATGGCTGACTAACTGAAACAGGAAATTATTAAAGTTAATATCTTTAATACTTGAATTAATTGAATTTATGACTTCTTGCTGACGTGTACTTTTTGGTCTTAACGATCCTGCGATGATGTCGTTTCCTCTTTGGATAATGACTAGCAGTAAGTTAATTGCAGGTGGGGAGTGAGGATTACTCTGGGAGAAATAAAATGTTAGAATCAGAATTATGATGAACTTAAGTTTTCGTATTTTTTTTTTAATGTTGGTTTTAAGAGGCGTGAACGCTCTCGAGTTGTAATAATCAGAACTACCTTTTCAAACTTATCTGCTGCTTAGTCTTTATGTCTGGTAGATTATATTAGCACTATTAGAACTCGGTCCGCAAGTTTTGTTTCGCTTGAACCGTTTTAACTAACCGTTTAACGCCCCGGTTTGACTCGAACTATATTTGGTTACTCAAAAAGTCTATTTCTCTTTTAAAACGATACGAGTTAAACTTCGGGATGTTACAGATTAAGTGCACCTTCCTTTGCGTAATAATCATTAAAGTCGATAGCAAGGTCAAAGAGTTCAATCTAAGTTGATGCCGTTTTTGCATAAAGGAAAGAGTAGAAAAAATTAAGGAAGAAAGGTTAAAAGAAGTAAACAAGAGAGATTGACTAAATTTTAAAAATTTTCATAAGTAATACAAAACAAGTGACGTTGGGAAAAATTCAAACCCCCAAAATTACTCTGATTTCAAAGTTCGAAATTCAAGCCTTCAAAATTCAAATAAGGCATTTAGCAGACAAACAGGTAAAGTGCATTAAATGCAAGGTTAGTTCAAGCGGTGGTAAAACTGGTAATGACGAAAAACCACCGTAGGCACGATGAGTCACCCCTTAGCAACATCTAATCCACTATACAAAGTGCTTGCGAGGAAATTTTTTTCGGACTAAGTACTTAGTAAATGTAAAAACATCATGAAAAATGAAGCCACAAATTAGAAGACACGATGCAAAATTTCCAGCCACCTAAACATCCTACAAATAAAATCTAGGATTGTGAGGGTCCAATACATTTCAATCCACGAGAACTTGAGCCCATAACACCTAGGCAATTCTGATGTTCTGGAGGCAAGATCAAATGTTCAGGCATGGTTATTAACAAAGTTAAAACCTATGAATTATGTCTAAGAATTCAAAGGTCTGGGGTGCAAATTTTTATGCATTTAGACCTAGATTCCTGAGACAGAACCCATATCCTTTACTCATAAACGGGGAGTATCTCCTTAAAATCTCCTAAGGGACAAAGCATTAAATGAAGGTGGTAGGAAATAATGCAACTATAATGTTCGACCCACTGCACTTTAATGATTATTCTAAAGTGTACCCTTTGCTAAAATTACGTAGAGATCCCCTTAAAACGGGAAAAGCGATGGCTTTGAATATAATGTACCTTGTACAAACGAATAGTGGGTTGCCATGTAAGGAGGTAGCCAACTCTACGAGAAAACCTACCTTGGTATTGAGAACAACATTTTGCTAAGGACAAATTAGACATTATCTACTATATATGTCAAATGGTGAGATGTAAAACCACTTCATTTCATTGTTTTTTTAGGTATAGTGTAACTCAAAGTAAAAATTTTACTAAATCAAAACATCTCTTTGAATTGTATTCATTGAGAACAAAACTTCATTTAAGTGTTCAATCATCCTTATATTGAATAACTTCATTTACTCTTATGAGACAAGAGAACTTACTTAGGCCTCACGCTATTAATGAAACTCTAGTATTGTTCCTTCAAGCTATAAGCTATTGTGCACTTGTAATAGGGCTTGTTAGGTACTCATTTGTGACTCTTATAAACATGGGCGTCAGAGAAGGTCCTCATATAACCTCTATGGGCCCTTCTAATCCTTGTTACTTGTGTAGCTAGTATCATCAAGGTGGTCTTATTGCAAGAATGACAAGATAATAGGAACAAGCCTCACAACCAGTACATCTCTCTTTAGTATAATCACCACATTAGCAAAAAAACGTAGTGCAAATTAATTGTATCCAATCACAGACAGGAACAAATTTAGTTTAGTTTAGTGAAAAATTGATGGATAATGTGTTACATTGAAACCTAAGTAATTAATATTCATTATTCTTAGTTAGGGTTGAATAAAGTTTGTCTAAACCGCAAACTAAACTGGTCCAAAATCATTGTTTAAGTATTTGGTCTGGTCTGCAATTAAAAAAGTCTGGTCTGGTTTAATTTTTTTGAAACTTATGGTTTTCGATGTGGTCTTGATTTTTGTTTTTTAGACCAGATCAAATTGAAAATTATTTTTTCAGTAAAATATAAAATGAAATACTCGGTCCTAATATTGCATGCCCAACGTTGATATAATTTTAATCTCAAATTTATTATTCATAGTAAATAGTTCGATCACTGAGTTCGAATTGAGACCCAAAAATTTAAGTTGGAATTTTAAAAGATCAAGTAAAACACATTTAAATGTTTTGTGCAACTTAAAATTATTAAATATTGAGATATAGGAAAGGAAATGACCGTTAAATTTGTGTTGAGTTTTACATAATTTATAATTTTATCCATCTCAATTAATTTTTTTCCACTAAAAGATTATATTTTACATTTTTATATTTTGCATAACTTATGCTTTGGTTCATTACTATTGATTAAATTAAATATTTTGTGTTTATGTAATTATGAATTATAATATTTTAAATGGTAATCATGACTTACGTAGATTCAATTGAAAGTCCGAAATATTTACATAAACAAATACATTATCTTACAAACAAAGATTTAAAAAGCAAAAAACCGTTGACCAAACCAGACTAGACCAGACCTACAGAAAAGCCTGGTCCGGTCTAGTCTAATTCTTATGTGTACTGAAATGGATTGTCTGAAAAATTCTTAGACTAGAATTTTCATCTGGTTTGATTTTATGTCAAACCAGACCAAATTGGACCATGTGTACCCCTATTTACAATAATATTCATTAACAACAACGATAAATAAATGTAGTTTTTACAATTAATTAAGCTAACTTATTATTAATCACTAATATTACATAAAACTAATTACAATAATAAAAATAATTAAATATAAATAAAAAATAATGATAATACTTAACTACCTAATTTTAAAAAAACAATAAAGTACCTTGTTTGACTGACTCATCAAGGATAAAACTGCAAAAAAAAACGCGAATAAAGAATAAGTAAAGTTACTATGAATAATACGAATTTTGACTAATTTTCATATGATAATACGAACTTTCAATAACACTGAATAATTTCAAAGTTTGATCTCATCTTTCTACCTGCATCCCTTCTTACTTGTAACTAGATAAAACAATCATTTTACTTTTTTTAAAAAAAGAATTAAGTAATAAAGTCTTTTACTCTCTCTCCCTTTTGCTCTCACTCACCCTCTTTTAGTGCCTCATTCAAATCACTCTTACCTTCTTTGTCATTGAACAACCAGCAAAGAAGACGATGAAGGAACAATGAAGATGACCAATTAATCACTTTCAACAACGCGAACTTAATGGTTAGATTCATTCTCTTTCACCTTATTATTTCCCAAATACGTTTACAAATCAAAATTAGGGCTTTTTAAATTTAAATTTAAATTTATTTTACTTGTTTACTTTAATGGTGAATCCTTTTTTTTTACCCAAAATTGTTTTGATTTCAAATTTTATTTGTTTCTCAACTAATTGTAGTTATTCAATTACATTGATGTTTTAGTATGGTGGGGTATTTGAAAATGGAGTTGTAGGCTGTTAGAATAAGGAAACTAGAATATTGAGAATATATGTAAATATGGTAGTTAGTATATTTGTAATCTCTTTTTTTAGGTAACCCTAGAGTAGCTTGGTGTTTATATTCAATGTTCCTATCAATGATGATTAATACAACAAAATATTAAATCCCAAAACTATGTTTTACTCGAAATCATGGTATCAGAGCAGCAACGATTCTGAATCGTTTTTGCGGCTTCATCACATACTTAAAACCTACCTTTGAAAATCAGAAATCCGAAGAATGGAAGACGAATCAAAAACCATTGTAGCAACTGAGCAACCAGTAACAATGGGGCAATTATTGCAGCTGATTCAACAGTTAAACACCAATAAACAGTCCACTGAACCAGTTACCAACACCCAAACCCCACAATATCCGAAAAATTAACAAACCAGAATTATACCAAATGTTCCAGGCTGATGCAACTGGCCATCAATGGCCGTGGACAGCTCAAGCACATCATTGCGGATCCACCGGCCAAAAACGACCCAGAGTACAACCAATGGACTCGATATGACTCGATTGTTATTTCGTGGATATTGGAGAATATAGACACTGACTTGGTAAATCAATTTCTTGATTTTCCAACTGCCAAAGCCTTATGGTTAGGCATTGAAACTTTATACAATAGTGGAAGAGACGGTCTATAGATCTTCGACCTTACAATTATAACAAACAAGATCCAGCAAGGAAACGGTTCAATCGAGACCTACTACGACAAATTACTCATGCTGTGGAAGGAATTAGACAGGAGACAACCAAATCCCATGAGAGACCCAAATGACATTATCACTTAGAACCAAATTATTCATCATAACCGGTTGTATCAATTTTGTCACAGGGATCGACGAGTCCTATGATAAAGATAGAAGAGACTTACTCCTTCAAGACCCTGTTCCCATAGTTGAAGAGGCCTATGCAAGCATTGGGCGTGAAACCATGAGGCGAGGCATCATGAAAAGAGAGCCCTCATCAGAGATTGAATCATCGGGCATGGGAGGAGGATTCGTTGTCAAAGGAAAACCATACCAGAAACACGATGACAAAAACCACCTTCGATGTACTCACTGTGGTGGCATGCGAAGAAGAAGGAGAGGAAGAAGGGAAAGCCTTAAACAATACAACAAGTAACAAAGAGAGAGACTCTCTCTCTCACAAACGGCGCACAAAAGGAAAGGGCTTTAGGGTTCTGGGGGTAACCCAAGACTCATGGGGACAGTATTTCAAAGAGGGAAGGGGGGGTCACGTGTCACCCATTGAATGTGACCTTTCGTCTTCTTATGGCACATCTCCATCTATTTTTCGCGGAGGGTGGATTTTTAACTGCGGGGCTACGGATACTATGTCGTATGACCCTAATGATTTTGAGACTCAAGCTAAACCATTAAAAAATATTATTAAGACTGCCAATGGGGAAGAAATTAAAGTGGGAGGAGCTGGAAATATTATTTTTAATAAAAACCTCACTTTAAATAACTGCTTATTTGTTCCTGATTTGTCGCATAAGTTATTATCTATGAGTCAGCTTACAAAGGATCTTAATTGTATGGTTCTCATGAAACCCGGTTGTTGTATTATGCAGGATGCTCGGACAGGACAAATTATTGGGCGTGGTATTGAATGAGGTGCACTGTACTACTTGGAAGAGGAGATTCAAAAAGGCAAAGCAGTGCTTGTTCACGGGTCAGAGGAAAAACAATTATGGACTTGGCATCGTCGACTTGGACATCCATCTGTAAGGTACTTAGAGAAACTATTTCCTACTGTAGTCAAAAATAAATCTAGTTTTAAGTGTGAAGCTGGTATTCTTGCAAAAAGTCACAAACATTCCTATCCTAATAGTTTGAATAAAACCAGTGTTCCCTTCTTGCTTATTCATTCTGATGTTTGAGGTCCTGCTAGAGTAGTAGGCATGCATGGTTATCTATATTATGTTGTTCTTATTTATGATTGCACTCGTATGAGTTGGATATATTTTTTGAAACATAAATCTAAGGTGTATAAGGTGTTTGTTGACTTTTATAACATGATCTGTACCCAATTTCAAGCCCAACCCCGTATCCTTAGATCTGACAATGGTAGGGAATTTGTTAACTCTAACATGCATCAATTTATCACTACCAAAGGTCTAAACCATCAAACCTCTTGTCCTGACACACCCCAACAAAATGGAGTAGCAGAAAGAAAAAACCGAACCCTACTTGAGATGACTGGTGCCCTTATGCTTGAATCCCATGTTCCTACCCACCATTGTCCTGAAGCCATTGCCACTACCAACTACCTCACAAACCGTTTACCCACACAAAAGCCTTGCTTACCATACACCCCTAAACACCTTAAAAACCTTTAACCTCTTAACCTTTTTCCGACTCTCTACCACCCAGAATCTTTGGCTGTACAGTCTTTGTTCATCATCCAAAAAGAGTGCGAAACAAGTTTGAACCTAGAGCAGGAAATGTGTCTTTGTGGGGTACGGACGGAACCAGAAGGGGTATAGGTGCTATGATTTTCTTACTCGATGAGTTTACACTACTATGGATTGTGACTTTCTTAAGGGTGAATTCTACTATCACTATCCTCGATGTTAGGGGGAGAGGTCAGATGACGATCTCAAATGGTTAATTTGTCCAGTCCTGTCCAACTCAAACCCAAAAGAACAAGTAGGCAATGTCGCTGAATCACCACTCCAAGTTGTTCAGCTCTCTTCAACTCCACCACCAGTCCTGTCTGATCATCAGGTGAGTAGTCTGGTTGATAGTGTTGATATTGTTGATATTATCGATGATGCCTCTATGGTTGAAACAAGACTTGTAGGAAATAATATTGAAACAGTTCACCATGAGAATCAGGGTAATAAGGAGCAGTCATATGTCCTACCGCCTCGGACTACACGAGGTATTCCTCCGAAGAGGTATGATCCAGAGTATGAAGCTAAACGTTTGAGATATCCGGTTGAACCAACAAGTGAAGGGAACTTGTCACAGAGTGCATTGGCATTCATTACCGCATTATGTAGTTCTAAGCTCCTTGCGACCGTTGAAGAAGCTCTTGCGGCAGATCATTGGCGAAAAGCAATGGAAGAAGAAATAAGTGCTCTCAAAAAGAATGACACTTGGGAGAAATGTGATCTACCGAGTACAAAGAAGGTTGTTGGGTGCAAATGGGTCTTTACAGTCAAGTACAGGGTAGATGGAACAATTGAAAGATATAAAGCATGTTTGGTTGCAAAGGGATATACTCCTACTTATGGGGTTGACTACTCAGAAACTTTCTCTCCTGTAGCAAAACTTGATACAATTCGAGTTCTTTTCAGTATAGCAGCAAACCTAGATTGGCCTCTCCATCAATTTGATGTGAAGAATGGCTTTCTTTATGGGGAGTTACAGGCTCTATATGGGTTGAAAAAGTCTCCTAGGGCATGGTTCGAGATATTCACAGCTGCGATGAGAAGATTTGGGTACAAATAGAGTCACTCTAACCACACTCTATTTCTTAGAAGAAGAGAAGGAAAGATAACTTGTCTGATAATCTATGTAGATGACATGATCATCACGGGAGATGATAAGATTGAGGTTGAAAACCTCAAGAGAAAATTGTTCCAGGAATTTGAGATGAAGGATCTTGGAAGACTGAAATACTTCTTGGGTATCGAGGTTCTAAGATCCAACAAAGGAATCTTTATATCTCAAAAGAAGTATGTTCTACACTTATTAGCTGAGACAGGGATGATGGATTGTAAACTTATTGAGACTCCAATGATGATAAATCATGGCTTGCAGATTCTTAAAGGAATAGAACTAGCAGATCGTATGCAGTATCAAAGATTAGTGGGGAAGTTAATCTACTTAGCCCATAGGAGACCAGACATTGCATATGCAGTAGGCGTGGTGAGTCGATTTATGCATAAACCACAGGTTCAACACATGGAAGCAGTCTTTCGCATCCTAAGATATCTCAAAGGAACTCCTGGAAGAGGAGTCAATATATCAGAAAAATGGGAACTTAAATCTCATTGCATACACAGATGCAGATTGGGCAGGTGATAGAGATGACAGGAAGTCAACTTCAGGGTACTTCACCCTTGTAGGAGGAAACCAAGTGACATGGAGAAGTGAGAAACAGAAAGTTGTGGCATTGTCAAGTGCAGAGGCAGAGTTCAGAGGGGTTGCAAAAGGAATTATGGAGGTCTTATAGCTCAGCAAATTGTTGACAGAACTTGGATTTGGTCAAAAGGAAAGCTGTGAACTATATTATGATAATCAAGCTGCTATCAAAATTTCAGAGAATCCAATCCAACATGATCGAACAAAACATGTTGAAGTTGACATAAAGAGAAACTCGAAGCAGATGTAATCAAGCTACCTCATGTGAAATCTAAGGACCAACTCACAGACATTCTTACGAAAGCAGTTGGCACGCAGTTCTTTGAAGAAGTTTTGTGCAAGTTGGGTATCGGAGACCCGACGACCTAACTTGAGGGGGAGTGTTAGAATATGGAAACCAAAATATTGAGAATATATGTAAATGTGGTAGTTAGTATATTTGTAAATATAGGAGTGTTAGAATATATTCAATGTTCATGTCAATGATGAATAATACAACACAATATTAAAACCAAAAATCGTGCCCATGCGATGCACGGTTTTATCAAATTTTCTGACATATTTGTATAAATTAAGAAATTAAAATTTTAAAAATAAATTGTACATTACAGTTATATTTCATTTCACTCTGAACAGTTATATACATTACGTACATTATATCATATTATATCTTGGATTGTGCGCAATATAATTATATTTATACTTTTATTATTTTATTTTGAATAAAAGAGCAAATGGTTCGTACCCTGAGTACAATACAAAATTATGAGTTTTTTTTAATAAAAAATAACATATCAATTTTTGCTATCGAAAATAACTATTACATTAATTTATAGAAGTATTAAATATTATCACTGTTAATAACACACTTTAAAAATCAAATAGTAAGTCAAAGATAATCATAATTAACATTGATATCATCATGAAATTTTAGAGGGAAAAAATTTAATGAGAAAGCGATACGTAAGCGATTTTAAAAGCTGATGATGTCAGCCGTGTTTTGTTTTAGTAATAGTTATAGATAGATAGTGGGGTATATAAATTGTACTTTTTTGAGTTGGAAAGAATTGCAAAGGAAGATATTGGGGGTTAATATGAATATGAGTTTACTTTTTGGTTTTTCAATTTTTTTCGTTTTGTTCAAGATTTCTGGGTTTCCCTTTTTGTTCTTCAGTTATTTCTCTATTCTTTACAACCTTCATTTACCATCATCCAATCAAATCTTTGTTCTGGGTTTTCTTTTTCGTTATCCAATTATTTCTCTATTTCCATTTCTCGTTTTTCAACTTTTTTTCGTTTTCGTTGAAGAATTCTTCTGGGTTTTCATTTTCGTTTTTCATTCTTTTTTCGTATTGGTTGAAGATCTCTGGCTGTTCGTTTTTGTTTTTCAACTTTTTCGTTTTCGTTCAAGATTTCTGGGTTTCTTTTTTGTTTTTCAGCTATTTCTCTGTTTTCATTTCCTTTATTGAATTATTTTCGTTGTCATTGAAGATCTGTTTTTAATTTTTTAATTTTTATTTTTTTTTTGGAATTGAAGTTTTCTAGGTTTCTTTTGCGTTTTTCATTTATTTTCGATTTAGTTGAAGATTTCTGTGTTTTCGTTTTCGTTTTTTCCTTTATTTTGTTTTCGTCTTGTTGTTTTAGCTTCGATATCCTTTGTTCTTTGCTTTTTAGTATCCTTTTTTATTGTTTTATTGTGCGAGTGTGTCTTTTGTTTTATTAGTCCCAATTAAGTACCTTTTGCTGTTAGTTATCGTTTTAGTGTGTTTCTCTGGTTTAACCTCTGTGAGGTTTTGATTTGTTTGGGTTTGAGTCTACAGCGTCACCGTCTTTTATTTTTTGGTTTGGTCCACAAATAGTCAAGTATAGAGTTTAGGCAGAATAATGGTAACCTAAGATCAAGTCCCAGGAGGGGGGGCAAAGGGGGCAACGTAAGCAGGATGTTGAGCTAAGAGTGGGGACATGGAACATAGGCACGCTACAAGCCAAGTCGTTGGAGTTGGCGAATGAACTTTCAAAGTACAGGATTCAAGTGGTTTGCGTTCAGGAAACTAGGTGGAAGGGGCAAAAAACAAGCGTTTTAAAGGGTTATAAGCTATGGTATGCAGGTTTGGATGGAAAGCGTAGTGGAGTCGGTATTCTTGTAGCTAATGATCTTCTAAAGCAAGTCGTAGAAGTTAGGAGGTGCAATGATAGAATTATGCTAGTTCAAATCGTGGTGGGAGAAGAGGTCTTTTCGATCATTAGTGCGTATGGACCGCAAGTTGGGCTAGACGAGGAAGTCAAACATGAGTTTTGGGATAACCTGGGGGACCTTATAGATACCATCCCTGCCGAGGAAAAAGTTTTTATAGGTGGCGACTTCAATGGACACATAGGTAAAGAGGCAGCTAACTATAACTCAGTTCATGGCGGGTTTGGTTATGGTGTAAGGAACGAGAGTGGAGAGATCTTGCTTGAGTTTGCTTTAGCAAAGGAGTTGGTCATAACAAACTCGATCTTTAGAAAGAAGGATGAACACTTGATTACGTACAAGAGTGGTGGGCATGCCACCCAAATTGACTACTGTTTGGTACGAAAGGTCGATTGGAGCTCGTGTCTGGATCGTAAGGTTATGCTAGGTACAGAGATGCCCACTCAACATAGGTTATTAGTGCTAGTGTTTCGTATGAGGAGAAAGATTGTCGAGAAGAAGAAAAAGGTTAGGCAAACGATCATGTGGGGACGGCTTAAGAGGGATATGGTCGCTACCGTGTCAAATAAGATCAAGACGGTGGGCTACCCTAGTTTATCAGACGATGCAAGCCGAATGTGGGAGACCATGGCGGAAACCATTCGAAAGGTGGCAACAGAGACATTAGGGGTGTCGACGGGGAAACCAAAGGTGTACAAAGAGTCGTGGTGGTGGAACGAAGAAGTGCACAAGAAAATAAAAGAGAAAAACAAGAGTTTCAAGGAGCTCATGGCTTGCACGGAGGAGGAGGATATGACACATAAGAAGGAGAGGTATAAAGAAGCAAAACGGGCGGCTAAGAAAGCAGTAGCGGAGGCAAAAGATCAAGCGTTTGAAGCCTTGTATCAAAAGCTTGAGACCAAAGAGGGGGAGAAGTATATTTATAAGTTGGCAAAAGCAAGATCTAGGCAAAAGAAGGACTTGGGGACAGTGAAGTTCATTAAAGATGAAGGTGGACGAGTACTGCTTAGACAAGAGGACATCAAGCTGAGATGGCATCAATATTTCTCCCAACTACTCAATGAGACTAGGGGTCGAGAGGAGGAAATTCAACAAGCGTCATACCTCCAAAGAGCACGGGAGCATGGGTCGATTATCGATATTACCACGGCGGAAGTAGAAGAAGCTCTCAAAAAAATAGGGAGATCAAAGGCAGTCGGACCGGATAACATTCCGATTGAAGTGTGGATGAGTTTAGGAGAGAAGGGTATTCAGTGGCTTACTAACTTCTTTAATGTCATCCTGAGGACCAGAAAGATGCCCGAAGCATGGAGGGTTAGCACACTTATCCCAATATTTAAAAACAAGGGTGACGCACAAGGTTGCGAGAACTATAGAGGGATCAAACTTCTAAGCCACACTATGAAACTATGGGAAAGAGTGATCAAGAAAAGAATTAGACGAGAGACGGTAATTAGGGAGAACCAATTTGGATTCATGCCGGGAAGATCAACCACCGAGGCACAATCCATATTTTGCGGAGATTGATGGAAAAGTATAGGGAGCGAAAGAAGGATTTGCATCTGGTATTCATTGATCTGAAGAAAGCGTACGACAGCATACCACGAAGCCTGGTTTGGGATAGCCTCAAGAATAGAGGTATTTCACGAAGATACATTGAGGTAATACAGGACATGTATGACAAAGTGGCGACTAACATACATACACCGGCGGGTATGACTGAGTCTTTCGCAATTAATGTGGGACTACATCAGGGATCAGCATTAAGTCCTTTCATTTTTACGGTCATTATGGAAGAGCTCTCTAAATCTATCTGGGAGACCGTACCATGGTGCGTGCTTTTCGCCGATGATATAGTCTTGGCCGCATAAATCAAGAAGGAGGCTAATAGTAAATTGGGAGAGTGGAGAGAAGCCTTGGAGGGAAAGGGGGCGATAAGCCGCATAAAAGACGTAATACCTACGATGCAATTTCATGGATAGAATCGCTAGGCGACGAGGTAACCATAGGAGGTGAAAGTTGTTGCGTAGCTCAAGTTCAAATATTTGGGTTCCGGGATTCGAGCGACGGGAGATTGATGGAGACGATGTTATATGGGACATAATAAAAGTTTCCGAGGCGATTAAAAGGTAAATTTTACCGCGTTGCGATTAGGCCGGCGATGTTATATGGGACAGAATGTTGGCCCGTAAAGAAGGTTTTCGAACAGAGGATGGAAGTAACGGAGATGCGTATGTTGAGGTGGATGTGTGGTAAGACTATGTTGGATAGGATAAGAAACCGTGAGTTCGGGAGACGTAGGGTTGCACCTATCTCGTAAAGATGCGGAGAACAGTGTGAGATGGTTTGGGCATGCAGAGAAAGACACATGACGCCCAGTAAGAAGGATCGAATGCATCATAGTGGAGGGTAAGAGAAGTCGAGGACGACCTAAGAGAACGTGGGAGGAACAAATCAAAAGTGATATGCATGAACTTCACCTCTCCAAGGACCTGACCAGGGATAGGGCGCTGGCGCCTTTATCCAAGTCCTAGATTAGTAAACCTGTCCCTTTACCCCCTCGTTCGTCTTTATCCTTTGCCTTTTTGTCGCTTTTTACTTGTTTCTTTGATCTTATCTTTGTTTTTGTGTGTGTGCTTCTATTCTATTTGCCAACTGCAGGTTCCTCTTGCTAGAAGACCGTTCTCGAGCCGGGGGACTCTTTGATCGCACTCTCCTTATGGGTATGAGCATGCTATCGTTCCTCCCTCCCCAGACCCTGATCATATTCTTTGAGCGGGATACACTGGGTATGATGATGATGATGAGTTTACTTTTTGGTATTATCTATCTTAGCGAAACTTCTGATTCTGTATTATTATAGAAAAATCGATAAAATTCATACTATTATAAAAAAATTAGTAAACATTCGTATATTATCTCACGATAAATTTTTTCTAAAAAAAATATATAAATAGATAAATAGTTATGGCGAAAATACCCTCACAAATCACAATTTTAAAGCATACTTCACCTCACTTAACATAGAAAATGATTTAGAATGATTTGAGAGTTAGACCTAGGACCGCACCTCCACACTTTACGAAGTTACGTTTAAGTGAAGCGGTCAGACTTTACTTTCTAACCATTTCAATTTCATTCTTGGCTCAGAGAAGCTGGATTTGTTTCCGGAGCAACTGACTCCCCTCGATCATCAACCTTAAAACAAGTTTGTTTTATTCTTCACTCAGGTCATCGAAGTTCTTCAATTTATATGGTTTGTCGTTTTAATCTTCCCTTTTCTTCGGCTAGGTTTTGATTTTGTACAATGTTCTTCTCATCTCAAATCATTAGAACAACCATGTTTTTTTTACATTTGAATTTCTGAGTTTCGGTTTTATTTATTCCTGAAAGTAAAGCTCGTAATTTTCGAGCTAATTTATTAGATTTGTCATTGGATTACTGTTTGTTCTTTAGAAAGAAATCAATTTCTGTAATACACTGGTATTAGTTTGTGACGAACCTCTGTCAGAGCAAATTTGATTTATGACCGATATTACTTACACTTTTCTTCCTTTGATGCAGAGATGAATTTTTAAATTTTCATTTCAGTGATTCCATCTTGTAAGGCATAAGAAAAAGAGGAACAAGATGAGCATTGTGCCGAAGGAAACGATTGAGGTCATAGCCCAAAGTGTAGGGATCAATCACCTCTCTGTAGATGCTATGCTTACTCTTGCTCCTGACGTGGAATACCGAATGCGTGAACTTATGCAGGTTATTATCTTTTCTATTTATTTTTCTATTTTTTTTAAAAAAATTTTCTTATTTTACTAAATGGTGATAATGGTGATAATACTAAATGGTGATAATGGGTTTGATTTATATTGTAAAATTTCATCAAAAGTTCTATCCCATGGTGATGAAAAAAGTTCTTTTTTTACAAATTACCATTACCATCTAACACCACACCTCCTCCCAATGGTAATGCTTTGAAATGAGTTTTATGAAAGAAATGAGATGATTGACGTTGGAGAAGCATGGCCATCAAGGTAGCCAAGATGGTTTTCAATAGTTTTTATTCCCATTACCAGTATTAATTATCACTTACCAAATGGGCCTCCTTTTCCTATTTCGTTGTTTGTTAATTTTTCTTTTCTTGGTTTTCATTTTGGACAGGAAGCTATCAAATGTATGCGTCATTCAAGGAGAACTGTTTTGACAACGGATGATGTGGATACTGCATTAAGCATTAGAAATGTTGAGGTGTGTTTCTAAATGTTTGGATTGAGTGTCCTGCAGTTTGTATCCATTTTTGGTTGTTCACAATGTCACTATTTAAGTGCTATTAAATGAAATATAACAATTATTCTCGTTTAACTTCATTTTTTTTTCTCTCTTTGGAATTTAAATTCTTCATGATTAGTATAAACATAGAACTCATAGTGTAAAAATGCGGTAACGGTTGCGATCGCGGTAACGGAACGCTGATGCGGTAACAAGAGTGATGCGGTTATCATATCGGCTAAATATCGGTCAAAACTATAAGATATCCCTTAATGCGGCCCAAAACGGGGTTTTTTTACACCTTTACAAAGCGGGAAATATCGGTTCGTTTGTTTTGAAAACCTTTACAACACGGCCGATGCGATGCGATGCAGCCTGTTTTTATTCTATGATAGAACCACATTGATAATGAAGAACTTGATTAAGTGTTCTTGAAGTGTGATTTTCAGGAAGGATTGTACAACTATTTATCAGGTTTGAGTGTTGTATACAAAAGCTTGTAGTTGGGCTCACAAGGGATGCAAGTGATTATTGTATAAGTCATGGAAATATTTCAATATGAACTTTTTTGGGGGCCGGATGTAATTTCACATATTTGATTCTTTGAGAGTTTAAAATGATTCATTGTTCCATACCATCGTTGAAATCTAGTGCTAGATTTTTAGTGTAGACTTGTAGTTATTGAGATCATATTTCAATGTTTAAATCCTTCATTTAAGGAGAAGATATCTCTCTATGAGTTTTGTGAGACTTAAAATTTTGTTTCACCACTTAGGCACATTAAGTGTATAGTTTCAACAAGGTACAAGGTTTAGTTCTATCCGATTTGAATTTGTATACTTTGTTGAGACACAATTACTTAAAACTAGCATCATCTAGGTCCTTAGTTATCTGCGTTCAAATATTTTTGTATGTTCATGAAAGCTCGTACATCAATTGTTTTGCCTCTATTAAGGACTAAACTTAGAAAATATAGAAATTGCTCATAGTGGTAGCTTCTTAATCAAAACATTTCAAAGATATTAGTTTATTTATTTTTTGTATGTGTTGATTAGAATTTACTATGGACGAGTCTAGTGGAATAGATATTGTGAGTGGAACATATTCTTATTTTTTTAGGATGTACTTTTTGTAGAAGCCTTATGAAGTCAGTCAGGGAAAGAGAAAGAAAGGAAACCAAAAATATCTTGTAGGCTTATTCGTGAGATAATTTGGGTTGGTCGCTTTTGTTGTAATACAGTAATGCGGTTAATGCAACTCTCATATCCCTTTGAACTAGGTTAACATGCGGTTTCCCTCCACCTTTTACATTGCGGGTAGATTTAATACCTGACAAAAAAAAGAAATGTTTAACATATAAAAGGCGAAACAAGTTAACAAAAAATGTGGAGTGGAATATCATTGCATGATATTGAAGTGACGGCTAGCATTAGGTCTGTTGATATGTAAAGTTATGAAGTCATCTTATAATCTGGGTATTAGTTTAGATATAAATAGAGGGCATCTATTTTTTATGAGGGTGTGAATGAATTGAGATAGGCATTGTGTAGGAGCCTGCAGTTGCTCGAAAACTGTGCCATTTAAGTGAATCAACATCCATTCTGATTGTCTTCTTTGGTTATTGTTCTTTAACTCAGACAATATCATATGGTGCTGCCTTTTTAGATTAATTGTTTTCTTCATCCTATTCTATTCATGTTCGCCTATGATATTTAGCTACTCATTGTTGGCCTGCTTTTGAATTTTTTCTTTGTAATGATTCAACTATCTCTCTTTGTCCCAGCCAGTTTATGGCTTTGCATCAGGAGATCCTTTAAGGTTTAAAAGAGCTGTAGGACACATGGATTTATTCTACACCGAGGATAAGGATGTGGACTTCAAAGATGTAAGATAACTGAACGTCTGAACCTAAGATTTCGTGCTGAATGAATTTGTTTTCTCCAAGTATATATAATCTCTAATCAACATTTAGATAATTGAAGCTCCTCTACCAAAAGCACCACTTGATACGTCAATAATGTGCCATTGGCTAGCAATAGAAGGGGTGCAACCTGCAATTCCAGAAAATGCTCCTGTTGAAGGTATGTTTTTGAGGCTCCTTTTGTTTGATATAATATTCTGTACTCAACCTCACTGTGTGACAGTATCTCTGGAAGTTTAACTTACACATTTATAATCAAACATCGCGAAAACTTGATATTTAGAAGAATTCCTAAGTTTGGAGGGTAGGAAAATCTTAATCTTCTCTCTTCTAGTTGATGGCATCTTGTTCTGATTCAACAATTTCTTTTGAGTTGTGCACATATTTTCTATTGTAAGGGAGTCTATTCTATTTTCACATGATATGATATTTAATGGCCACAGTATATTTACATCCATGGTCACGATATGCTTGTAGCTGTTGGCGTGATTTAGATGCATTACTAATTACTACCATTCGTGACTCTAAAATGAATACCATACCAAAGTTAAATTGAAAATGATGTATATGTGGTGTGTTTTTCTCAATTTCAGGGTTTTCAAACATGTCTTGAATATAGAGTCCTAATTTGGGCATTGTTTTTATTTTCATTTTCTCCCCTAATTCTTGAACCTATCAATATGATTTAAAATATACTTGCTTTGTGTTTTCTTATTGCACCATGTGGTTTGAGCATGCAAAATAAGAAATGTAGATAAAGTATGGTCCTCATGTGGGTAGTTGTAGTGTGAACATAGGGTGAACATGTACAATATATCACAAAAAGAATCCATATAAAGAAATGTTGCACTTAATCATAAAGTTTCCAAAAAAGGAAAATGGTGCACTTATAAAGAAATATATAGGTCTGGAAAGGCGTATGCAACAACTCCCTCGTTCACATTTTTTGTTTGGCTAGTTATTATTGAATATCTATTTTCCCACTTTCCCTTTAAGAGTTCCCCTTGTTAACTCTATAGTCTTTACTAAGTTACAACCCTCTAAAATTCAATAATTCTTCTTAAGTCTACCACATGATACTTAGAATTCTATTGCTACATTCCATCTCTCCGCCACCATCAGCACAACCTCTTTCAGCCCCACTCCAACACCATATTAGTAACCCACCAAAAATCCCTCTCTTACATAGAACTATCTCCCACCAACACCGCCACTAAGCAACCCCATCCATCACTCTCTTTCTTCGACTACCTACCACCTCCCAAAAGCAAATATCAAACTCACTACAAGTCTACAACTCTGCCATTAGAACCCACTTGTTGAAATTGTAGACCTGGACAACAGAGAGAGAAGGATAAAAGGAGAATGAAATACATCACTTAACTTCAAAAGTTTTGGAATCAGAATTTAATATGATGGAATGGACCACTAATGCTTTGTTCAAGAGCATCAATGGTCGTTTTGGACCGCCAAGAGTCATCACGAAGGTTTCAAAACTTTTGCCCAAAACTTGTGTAGATGGCCAACAGTGGGAGTCGTGGTTGAGCGATTGAATTGCTTGGATTTAATGATTAGAAGGTTTGAAGGTGGTTTTAGAGGGTGTGATTATGGCTGTAGTGGTAGTGCTAGTTGGGATAGTCTCATTGATGGTAATTGTTTAACTCCACACCAAGCACAATTACTTGGATTTTTGGTGGAGGGTTTGACTTCCTTTTTTGCTGACAGAGTACGATATACATTCATGAATTTGAAGTGGTTTTCTCCTTTCCTTTATTTACACTATCAATTAATTTCCTTTTTCTTGAATCAAACAATCTCAAAGTCCTCTTGCTAATCCAAAAATTGGCGCTTGGAAAAACTCATGGTCACATTTTCATTTCTTAAACCAGGGAACTTGAATGCTAACACTTTGTTTAGATGGAGGGAAAGGAAGGGGATGGCTTTAGGTGGTGAAAAATCTTTTGTTTCAATTCCAAATGGGGAGAGGGATGGATTTGAGGGATATTAATGGATTATCATGATTGTACATTTTGGAATAGAGGTCTATAAAACTCAATATTATTCGCTTGGCAACTTAGCAAAGCTTTGTCCCTTACAAGTTACATACATATTCCTTTTCAGTACTCATAAAATTATATAATACATCGCATACAAGAATTGGAAAATTTACTTCTAAAAATCCCACCTTTAGGGGGTTATCTTTTAAAAATCTCACCTTTTAATTATTTTTGAAAAATCCCACCTTTCACTCATATTTTCATCTAAAGGACTTCTTAGTTTCTACCATCTGCTATAACAGGTTGATTCCAAAAAGTAAAAGAAAAATAAAAAATTTACCATGTGTCTCATTATGATTGCTCCTTATATTTTTTATATTTAGAAAAATAAAACTAAAAAAATTAAAAACCTAAAAAAATTGTCTTCCATCTACCTTTCTTCAACATCACTTCCATGACTCCATGACTCCATTGCAACATACCCTTGAAACCTTCAATGTTGCCCCCTCCACCAAGTAGGGCTACCACCACTGCTCATCCAGCCCTACTGCTGCCGCCAAAGCCCCACCCACAACTACCTCAATAGTCACTACCCTTAAATTGTCACCCCCAGCCTTTGTGATTTTGCAGCAACCCACCCCCATCAAAACACCCAAGGATGATTCACACATTGCAACTGAGACTTTTTTGTTCCAAAAACAAAAAAAAAGGGAATTAATTAACCTTCTATGAGATCAATGGTTAAATAAGCAACAAAAATTGAAATTCAAACACTAATTCATTCAACACAATACTTCTAATTCAATCCAGTTGTACAATGAAGATTACAGTCAGAACTTAAATTTTTCAACATTACAATACCAAGCCACAACAAATAAGTAGAAATTAAAGATGAGAATGTTTCTTTGAAAGTAAACTCCAAATTATCGATAATAATTGCGATGTTAAAGTTCATTGATGGATCTGGCCTAAGGAATGAGAAGGTGGGTAGTGGTGGTTTTTGGTTTGTCGACGTCAAATATGGAGGGGGAGTGGGGTGGTGGTTTCACCGGTGTTAAATTGTTAATGGAGTGGATGTTAGCATGGAAGTGGTCGTGGGGAGGTAGAATGAATATTTTTTCTTTTTATTTTTTCTTAGTTTTGTTAATTTGGAGAAAAAATAGATCTTAACTTGTTAAACAGGTTGAAGGTCATTTTGTTCTTTAGAAGCAAATCCAGGTGAAAGGTGGGATTTTTCAAAAATAATCAAAAGGTGGAATTTTTAAACGATAACCACCTAAAAGTGAGATTTTTAAAAGCAAATTTTCCACAAGAATTCATACAAATGCTCATGTTCCTTTTCAGTACATTTTGGAATAGAGTTATGATTTTTCTTCCAAATCTTTTCAATTTTGAAAAGATTTTTTTATTTAAAGGACACAAATTCATTCCAATCCCGTTGTTTCTTTTTATTCTTAACTCAATTCCTTTCTAAATGAAGGATTAAATTTTTTATTTCCCTTCCATACCGTAATTACTATCCTATAAAAATATTTTTTTTGTTCCCCTTCCCTCTCATTTCCCTCCCCTTCCTTCCTATTCCCCCTCCCTCCTTCTCTTTCGAATTGCTATTTATACAGTGTTAAGGGGAAACATTTTCTTTTACAACTATGATTTTCCCCCTTTGGGATATTTATAGTCATGACATAAAAGCTTTTTCTAGAACTTTCTTTTTAAATAAAGAACTCTCAGAATACATATCATGTTAATAAAAGTTGAAACAACTCCTCATAAATTTGGAAAATATATCAAATTTATGTTTCAGTGCAGAATAAATGCTAAGCTGGAATAATTTTTTGAATTTGTATTTACTTTTGTAAAATATAACTCCAATGTTAATGGTTTCCTGCATACAATAGTGTTGCTGAATTTTATTTTGCATGTGCTTGATTCTGTAAGTCTTGGATCCTGTTGGCTATTATGTATTGTTACAGATTCTCATAACGATTGAGAACTATTCTGATTCTGATTGTTCCTACTTTTTATTACATAGTACTTTCTGTTCCCAATGGAAAAAGGTCCGAAAGTAAGGGTAATGGTCTACCCATTGACATCAAAGTACCAGTCCAACATGTACTATCTAGAGAGCTTCAGGTGACCTAATGAAATGATTTTTTTAATGTTCTTTTCTTCAATGCCTTTTACTAATTTATTAAATTATGTATTGTGTAGCTATACTTTGACCGGATCACAGAGCTTGTTATTAGAGGTTCTGAAACTGTTCTTTTCAAAGAGGCATTGGTCAGTTTAGCAACCGATGCAGGGCTTCATCAATTAGTTCCATATTTCACATGTTTCATAGCTAGTGAGGTACCATTTGACTTTTATCATGTTCTGCAGACATAATTGTGTCGAGAATGATTCTTTCTTATAATGCTAAGTGATTTTGTTCACATGATTGCCATAATCATGCTAGGTTCCTCGTGGTCTAGGGGATTTTTGTCTGTTATTTGCTTTGATGCGCCTTGTGCAAAGTCTGCTGAAAAATCCACACATACAAATTGAGCCTTATGTAAGTCACTTTTCCTTGTTTGAGTCCTACTGTTATCTATAATTTGTAGCTCCTGTTAATAGTTAGATTGTCCCACATACAAATAATATCTAGTAATCCATAAACAATATACATTCTATTAAATGTAAAAACAAGAAGGGTAAAATCACACTCTGGAAATATAAAACTATACTATAGAAATACTTGACAAACAGTAATACATAAATCTCTATTATCAAGTTAAAAGTACTTGTGTAAACCTTAAGAAAAACAATCGAAATAAAGCACAAACTCAAAAAGGACATAATTTATAAGACATAAGTAATCTAAACGAAAATCTTATCAAAAACACAATTCAAGTTCAAACAATAGTTTTGTGATAAAAATTAGAACTTCCAACAATTACTCAGCGATCCACAAAAAGTGATGCATGATTTGCAATTTTTGTCCAAAAAAAACTCATTTGGGCTTAACAACTAACCAGAGGAGTGCTTGTATAAAACAAGTAGAGAAAAGAAAGATGAGGGAGAAAGAATCTCAAGATCGTAATGCATATATAAAACAAATACAGAAGGAAAAGATGAGGGGAACCAATCTTAAGGTCGTCAATTCCTATACCTTGATTGCTTTTATCATTGTTTTAGGTTCGCACAATCTAAGTAAAATCCTGTAAATGCTACAACATATTGTTTAATAAATTGCAATTTCATTCTGTAAAAAGAGAATTAGCAATAAGTGAATGTCAGATAATTCTAACAAGTATATGGACCAACATTCCAGTTCTTCTAATGGTCGTACACATAGATTCTTTTTCTCTGTTCATTCCGATTTTCTACCAACTCAAATTCTAAGTCTAAGTTATTCCTATCCTTTTCCACTTATGTCTTCCAAGTCATCTTCGATCTTCCTCTCCCTCTTTTTATGTCTCTTGACCTCCAACTTTCTATCTTTTTTATCGGTTCGCTTATTTTCCGTATCTACACATTTCCAAACCATCTTAAACGATATTCTTTCATCTTTTCCTCAATATTTGCAACTCCTAAACCATTTCTTATATCTTCATTTTGAATTCTATCCCTCAAGATATGCCCATCCATCCATCAAAGCATTTGCATTTTCGCTACTTCCATCTTTCTACTATGATACTTTCTAAAAGCCCAACATCCAGATCCATATTATAGCATCAGTTTAATGGACGTTCCATAATACTTACCTTTTAACTTTAAGGGCACACCTCGATCACATATACTTCCTCTATATCTTTACCCTATTTTTAATACTTACAATACTTTTCAAAACATGCATGCCAATAAAATGTTAATTGCTGATTTCTCTATTTATACATAACTAAAAATTACCGAATCTTAATTTATTGAAAATGTGTATTGAATTTTACATGAGTTGCTTTTTGTCAAATATCATTCACTAAAAAGTCTTAAGCAAAATTTGTGAATTGTACAAAAAAAGTGTTGCAAGTAGAGAAAAACGAAGAAAGTAGTAAATTATTATAAAGCAGAGCAAAATACTACGGATTCGTAAAAATAAATATCTCACTTTTTAAAAGAAAATCAGAGGTGTATGAACAAGAAACACACAAATATGTATGTGTTGCACGCTTAGTTTCGAACTCAAAGACCACAAGCACGATATTTTTCTTTCGCTGCATTATCAATTGTCTAACTTGGCCAATAACAAATTACTTGTTTTTTTATTGCAATATCAAAATTTAAATATTCGTTAGAAATGCATATAGGGTTTATACCCAAAAAGTTGCGTCTCAAAAATATATAAAAGAGTTTTAATCGAAAGTTGCTTTAAGATTGTTGATTAATGCTCTTCCCCTTTTGACATTCTAAATTGAACTTGTGAAATGATGAGATTTCCTATTGATAGGGAAATAGGAAGGTGACCAAAATTATGGTGAACCTTTCGGAGATGTCGATTTCCCTTCGTCTCCATGGGATTGACACTCTAGGAGAAGGATATGTAACTTGTGGTTGGAGAATAAGATGAAAAATGGGATGATGGAAGGAATATGTAATGGAAATGAAAAGAGAGAATGAGTTTATGGATGAGACTACAAGAGTATTACCATTCAAATCAATAAAGAATTTTGTAAGAGTGAAAAAAATTGAACGAGTTAAGGAGAAAAAAAGTAGAAAAGAGAGTTGAAAGGCCAACAAGGAGAAAACATACGATAAATTAAAGGCCCCATTTTCCTCTCTGAATCTCCCTCATTCTGCATTTGTTCTTGTGTATGACTCGTTATATGATGTATGTGATCGATTTTTATCTGTTAGTTTTACACATTTAAATTTTAGTTGCGATGAATTTTTAAACTGTAAGAGTTCAGTTTTAAACTATATGTGAATGTGACGGATATTTAGCTACATGTGAGCGCTTTTAAGCAGTATGTGATCGTCACATGTAATTGATCATGTTAAATGCACATGTGATTAAGGCTTTGACCTTGTTATTTTATACGGAATATAGATGCTAAAATAAACGTACCTACTAGAGCTTTTAGTTTAGGAGACCCTTTTTTCTTTATAAAAAATTTGGAACTTTAACTGCATAAACTGTTAAATGGGGAATTTTTTTCTAATTATCCTTTTGAGTTGGACTTATCGAGCCATCATAGGAAATTTTCTGTGATGCATTTTTTTTGCTTCATCTGTTATCCTGTGCTGTAAATTTGGTGAGGTTTCAATGAATTCATGAAATGGGTTTTATAAATTGATATCCTTTTCTTATGGATACAGCTACACCAGCTGATGCCTTCTGTTGTGAGCTGTTTAGTCACAAGAAGAGTCGGCAACAGATTGGCTGACGACCATTGGCAGCTGAGGGACTTCACAGCAAATCTAGTTGCTTCAATTTGCAAAAGGCAAGTGTTTGTGAACTTCCTTGCATCTTAGATATTAATATACCATATTATGATGACATTTCCTTTTATCAATATTAAACCTGCTTTCTGAACAGTGAATTTGCTTACTGATTACAATGTCTAAAGCTGTGTATACATATGAATTGAGATGTGCTTCAGCCTTCAGCTCCATGTTGTGTGCCCAGATTATTTTTGTTTGTAAAAAAACTAACGATATTAGAGGATTGAGATATTGTGTGGGTTGAATCTTTACTATGCTGCCTTTTCTTCTATGTGTCTACTATTTAGGCAAAGTGCCATCACCTGGTTAAGAAACCCTAGATACGAAAGAAAGTGGGAACATTAAAAAGAAGGATTCACCGAAAAGAGGTACGGTGCAAGTTATTGACGATGGCACAATCAAGGTTGGGTGCTCAATAGGAGGGCAAGCATCTTGTGTGATTGTTGCATACCTCAAGAGTTAAAAGGAGTTATATAGTCATTAAAAAAGGAGTTATATATGGTGGTTATTTGTGTTCCTCTAGCATTATTTTGCTGTTCTGAATGAATGTTAGGCTTTAAAGAATGCGAGACTAGAATTTCTTTGTTACCGGATATAGGGAAGCAATTGGGGGGAACAACCATGTATTGTCGGGATAAAATTTAGCATTGGAAAGGCCAGTCTAGCCAAATGCTGTGAAGTGTAGACTCAATATCTGGACAGTTCCTCCTCCCCTCGCTCTATTTGGTTTTTTGCTGATTCATTTCTGGATTCGGACTTGTTTTCCCGAAATTCTTTCCATTAAAGTTTTAACAGTCTTTCAGTTAAGTTGCCTAGTTGCATCTTTTCCCATGTCTTATTTAAGAGAATAGAGCTGGTGGGGTGGTTTCATTCTTAGCAGAGGGATCCTATTAAGAAGAACAGAAGATGTGTGTAATAATGATGCATATGTTGAGATTGATGTGTTGAAAACATGAACTTCTTTGAAAGAAATTGTGGATAATGAAATCTGGCAGAAGGTTGAACTTGCGGATTTTGAGGATGAGATAAGCAAGATCCACATTTGTTGGTTTAGGCATGTACCCTGTTGACCACAAGATACATTAATGAGTAAATTGAAAGAAATCGAGGAGGATGGAGGGAATTAAACATGATTTAAAGAGAATCGATCAGCTCACACTAGATACAGTTAATGGGAGAAGAATTCTTTGTGGATAGCCATTAATGAATTCAAATTTTCACGCTGTTTTTTGTGGTGACGGTAGTGGGCTAAGTAAATTGATGCAAGCTACTTTATTTATGTAAGTAGATGCTCTATGTCTTGCCGATCGGCTCGTACTTGTCAATGTACTAAGAAGCTTTTATTATATAAAGTTCTAGTTATATTCTGATTTATCAATATGTATCGGTTTAAATTCCTTACAGATTCGGGCACGCATACGGCAATCTCCAGCCACGTATAACAAGAACACTAGTAAATGCGTTTCTGGACCCCAAACGAGCCTTCACTCAACACTATGGTGCAATTCAAGGCTTGGCTGCCCTTGGACCCAGTGTGGTAAATTCTTATATCGTGCTTTTGCGTATATATTTTATGATTCTAGACCAGTTATCTGATATACTATTGGCATTGTCCATGAGCGATACTTTATCAAATAGCTTAAAAGATTTCTCCTGTCTATTAAAAACCCAAACGGAAGAAAACGGTAAAATATATTCCTGTCTATAAACAGATGAAATACAAGGGTGGGAATGTTTACCATCACTCATCTATAATAACCTACTGATGATGGGGAAGGCCTGGATAATGCTTTTGTTTTAACATCTCTTTTTTCGTTGTTTATGTTGGTGTTATTCAGCACAAAGCTGCAGAATGTCATTTCATTTCCATATTTTTTTCATATATGGAGATCAACATTGTGATTTAAAAGCGTTTGGTTTGTCTTATATTTTGGAATCATTTATGTACATCATATTAAAGATTTGAGCATTTTACACTTCTTAATAGGTGCGCCATTTTATTTTTCCAAATCTTGTGCCATATATGGAGCTTCTTGAACCTGAAATGCTTCTTGAGAGTCAAAAGAATGAAATGAAGAGGCATGAGGCCTGGAGAGTTTATGGAGCATTGTTGGTTAGTGCTCTGTCTTCTCAGTGGCTCAGCAGAGTACTGAGGTTTGGTTTGTATACAGAGTAGTTTATGACGTAACACAAACTTATGATGTGATATCTGTATTTTTGTTTTCAGCATGCAACTGGGAAATGCATTTATGTTACACTTAAGTGCTTCCCTACCATGCCGTCACCAGAGTCTCATGAAATTTGGAGTAGAAATAAAAGAGTGATGACATTGGCGCTAGGTGAGTAGCTCAGAACTTAATTATTATTTTCTAGTGTGGTGCATTACACACAAGGAGCCTTATGTCGGCAGATGGTTTTTTTCCTGATTTGTTTGGTAATTTAAATAAAATATGAATCTCGATGGAAAGATGGTGCACACCAAGTCATTCACAGTCGCAATCACCGGTTTCTTTCATCTTTGGAAAATTGAGTTATTTTAGAAATATTTGTATACGAGAGATTCACAGGAGGAAGGGGGGTTTGATATTTCTGTATTTTTATGTTATTTTGTTAGGTAAACGTAAGGCAAGTGTGGAACACAGCGAAGAGCAACCACCTCTCAAAAGAGTAGGCACTGATGGCCCTTTGTTGGACAATTCTACACCTTCTGTCAAAGAAAATGAGGTAGAAATAACCACAGCTAATAGCAGTGACCCTGATTTAGCCACAACTTCCGAGACGATGACAGCATCCCAGAAACAAGAGAGCAAAAATGACATAGTTCAGATTGACAAACTGTATCGGAAGTCGGAAGCTATCCTGAATCAGGTTTGGAAGGACGACTTGAACTCTGGGAAAGTTCTTGTATTGATGCTTGAGCTATTCGGTGAGAGTATGTTCCCCTTCATTCCTACTCCTGAGTTATCATTATTTTTATGACATTTGTAGAACCTTATGTTTCCCATGTACATAGTCATGATTTTTAGTTGCTGAAACGAGTAGACATTCAAACTTATCTCAGAGCTTCTATTAGAGCTGGACTATGTTCCTGTATCATTGGGGGCTTTCTGGTCTGATAAAACTAATGTGTTTTCCGGGAGGAGTATTTATATTTTTTTTCATCAAATGAGAGTCTATGTTTATGCATTGGGATTGGACGTGTGTGCTTGATACGTGACGAGTCAAAACCTTGCTAAAAATCTCAAATAGGCTGCACCCATTCAACTAGTCCTGCCCAGCCCTACAATATATGCTCTTTTCTAATCTCACCCACAATACATCTTCACTCTTCATCTCATGCTTCACATATTTATTCTATGTATTTTTTTTTTGTTTTAGTAGCAAAATCAACGATATAGAGACAATATTTTGTTGAAAAGCGAAGATTATGCCACACTTGTGTAGGAAGTAAATGTTTATCGAAGAAATAAAAGTCAAACTAAGAAACAAGACAAATAAAGGATAAATTTAAGAGAATATAATTATCATCAAAAGTAAAAAATGGTTGTATAATGATGGAGCTTAGTCGTCATCTTTTGGTTAATATTTATATTAGTGGGACAGAAGGGAAAGATTTCCCTACTCTCCCAACATAAGATTGCTATTTTTCTTTTCCTTTATTCTCCTCGTACTATTGTAAATCTTTCTTCATCTCCTCTTGCAAATTTGTATCTACATATCCATATGTTTATAATTTGGCTTTTACATGCTCTTAAATATTTACCCCAATACAAGCAGACCCTTAAGGTTTATACACCAATATGAGGGACATGCAGATTTCAATAAATAGTAATAAACTGAATTTTTATTAACCTTTTTTCCCTTCTGGGTTACAGTGTACTTTTCTGTTACATATTGACACTAAACCGAAAAAAAAGCTTTCCGCCGTAAAGGTAGTCTCTGTTGGTTACATATTTTGGCTAAAAAGAAAACCGAAATGAAACCTTTTGTTAATATTGTTGGATATAAACTCTATGGTGCAATGTTTGCCAATTCCCTGTCAACAGCTTTCTTAAGGAGGCTGTCTTGTTCCAATACCATCTGGACTGGTAAGAACCCAATACCATTAGCCACAGCTATCATCATTCTCTTCGTCTCAGCCTTAAACTCTTGTATATCAACTGCACCGTTAAGATCA
The DNA here is from genome assembly GCA_019425755.1 of Amaranthus cruentus. Classification (NCBI taxonomy): domain Eukaryota; kingdom Viridiplantae; phylum Streptophyta; class Magnoliopsida; order Caryophyllales; family Amaranthaceae; genus Amaranthus; species Amaranthus cruentus. The sequence continues at coordinate 19,621,755 of CM033450.1, read as the reverse complement.
TGGTCGAACTGATGAAACAATTCACCGTAAGTGTTGTTGATTTCCTCCGCTCCAACCTTGACATCAACACCAAAGTGAGTTTCAAAAACACGAAGACTCTGAAGTTCCTTGAGCATCTCCGGATATGAAAGGACTCCGTCATGGTTAGTATCAAGGGTCGTGAAATGGTCTTCCACACAGCTGTTGAAGGTCATATCGTCTTCTACAAAGCTTGTGATTGTGGCACTATCCAATAGTTCTACACTCATTCTTCAAGTTCAGGGAAAAAGATAAATAGGTTTAATTTTATTTTTTTTGAGATGAGATGGCTTATAACTTGAATGTTTTGTAATTTGGCTGTTGTGTTGGTAGATGCAGGGCATATGTATTTATACCCTTGGGGCTACGGTATATGTATAGTTATTCTTGTCAATTAGTTTTTGACCGTTTAGTAACGAATTTAGAAGAAGGTTCCTTAGAGTTGAAAAGACGTAAAAGAAAAGAGGGTTCCGTTATTCAAAATCAGAAGAAGAGAGAATCGGGGGCTTGGTTGACTCGTTATTCCATTCAATGGGCGAGTAAGAAATTAGAAATTAGAAATGTGCCCAATAAAATAGAAAATTTGAAATAGATAAAATTCTTAATCAGAAAAAAACATGCAATAAGATACAAATTAAACTTATTCCAAATATAAGCGTCTGATACTCCAGAGCACAGATTCGGGTCTGTTCGCACTAGTAATAAACTGGTCAAAAAAAATCAAGTGTTTGTTCGCACTTAGTAACTGCGAATAGGTCAAACAGGGTCAACATGGTAATTTTAAGACAAGAGTTGTTTGCATTTACTGAGTGCGAACAGACTGAAAACCAAAAACAGGTTGTTCGCTGCTAGTAACAGCGAACAACCTGTTTCGGTTTTTCAGTTTGTTCGCACTTACTAATAAGTGCGAACAGCCCTAATTTAAAGTTTACAGATTACACGCTTAGTTTTGAAATAAATTTAATTATAATCTTATTATATGCTTTTTTTTTATATAAATAATCTTATTTATTTCAAATTTTCAATAAAACACTACTCCACCGAATAAATATAGAGAATAGAGCATATGATTCTTGTTTGCGGCATCTTGGAATTGGGTGGAGTGAGAGAATACCGCGTTTGGTTCCACCCTTTTGATGGGCATATTCCATCCTTTTATCAATGTATGTATTACCGACTTATTTAGCACCAACGTTTTTTTTGATTTTCTTTAATCTCCACCTTTAGTGAACAGTCTAGAACATTATTACAAAAATAAAATTGATGAGGTGACTTGTATGAATTTTATTAATATAGAAAAAATTTATGGAAATTTTACGTGTAAATCTAAGTTTCTAACTTTTTCATGTGGTGGACAAATAGTTTTTTAATTTGCATGGTGACTTAAAGCTTTTAATTTTAGACAAAATCTTAAATTTCTTGTTAAATTAAGTGCTTACTTCGACCAAATTTTTGAAAAAGTGTCTATGGTGATTTGGGCATTTGTTCAAATGAAAAAAGGTCAATATGATAGATAAAAATAATGTGAATATAAAAAAATACAACTTTTTGCATACCAAGTGGAAAAGTTAAAAACATAATCACCACGCGGATTAAATAAACGTTTGTCCACTACATGGAAAAGCCAAAAACTCGGATTCACCACATGAGAATTCCCAACATTTTATGTTATTTTTCCGTTTCTCATTATTTAAAAATAATAATAATTGGTAAATTTTAATGTGAATTGTTTAGGACGAAGTAAATGTACTACTATTCATAGGACACATGACCTAGTTTTTCAAAAGGAAAAATAAATAATATAATCTATTTTGTATTAGATCTTTTTAGAAAAAAATGCAAAATAGGGATGACAATTGAGACTTCTATCAATTTCTATGGTTTTTTCATTTATGAGAGTGTCGTGAATAAAGCTATTAAAGTAACTTAACTTAACTAGAAATTGATCTAATATTCGATCGGAAATTAATGAGTCCTCAATCTAAATTTTGATCCTTAAATCGAAATGACCAATCCAAAAGTATTGGAAAAATCTACATCGTGACTTGAATTTGACCATTTAGAGCTATTAAAGTTGGGATTTGCTATATTACTAGTTAATTTTTGTATCTTTAGACTGTACATTGGTCATTCATAAAATATTGAAGTGTGAGAACCTCAAGTGATGAAAATGATGTTGCGGAACCGATCAAATATAAACATTTAGGATCTGTAATTCAGAGTAATTAAGAGATTAATGAAAATGTAATGCATTGAATTCAAGTTAAATGACTTGAAATGGAGAGCTGCCACTAGTACGGGTGTTTGACACTGGATATCGAATCAATTCGCATCTGAAAGATCGAATATTTGGTTTTCCGGCAAGTAAAAATCATAATCCAGTTCTGATTCGAAGAAACTGATTTAATTTGGATTGGATATCGAATATCCAATTTTTTACAAAAATTTGCTTTTGTGCAAATAAATATTTAAGCTCAATTCTCTTTTTTCCTTTAAGCTAAAATTATTTTTATAGTTTAAAAAAAATTATTTTGGAAATATAGTTAGATTTTTAAAGTCCAAATTAATTAATAATTGATCAGTTATAGTGATTAGTTGTAGTTGTGAATTCTAAATATTAATGTGTTCAAAATTGTTGTGATTAAGTGTGATTTGAGTGCACAAATTACAAAGTGCATTTATGTATGAACTCTTAGGATGGAATACTATAGGAGTACGTTAATGTGTGATTAAGTGTGTGACTTAATGCGGTGATTGAGTTGATGTTCAATGTATATAAAATAAATAGGTGTATTCATGAAGATACTTAAACACAATAATAATGGAGCATGATAAATGAAGATTTAATGAGGAGTTACAAGAGTTATGCATGGTTAAATCAAAAGATGCTTTGAACAAGGCACTCATATAGAACAAACCATGCCTTGTTCGAGCACGTGAAAACAGAATGTGCTAAAGAAGCTGTGCTCGAACAAGCGGGGGAAATGCTCAAACAAGCACACACCAGGTCATGAACAGTAGACTGTTGGTGGGTACTGCTCAAACGAGCTGGGGTCAGGCTCGAACGAGCGTCTGCTGCAGGCTGCACTTTGGATCAGGTTTTGCATCTATTCATTTGCTTGGACTGTTTTGTTATATAGTTAATACATAGTATTTAATGTATAATCTCATCAAATGTATAATCCTCTATATAAAGAGGTCTCATATGCTCATCAAACACAATCCACAAAAAACTCTAAGCCTAAACACAAGTCTAATCTCTTTTTTATTGTAATTCTTTATACTTGAGAGTTCTTTGAACTCTTTCTTTGATAATATAAGGGAGACTACACACCGGAGGGCGTAGCTCAAGTTGGGTGAACTTTGTTAAATTTTTGTGTCTTTTTTATTGCATTATTATTTCTTACAAACATTGGTTTTATTGTTAATTAGCATAATTTGTTTCACACAAGACTTCATACTTTCGATCTTCGTGATATTAGAGTTTGAAACACAACGTTTTATCTCTAATATAACATCATTTTTAAAAACGTAAATAGGTTTTCTAATTACAAATATATACATGTATAATAAAAATGTAAAGTTTATTAAAAATCTGTAAAATTGGATATTCGAATATCCAATTTTGTAAATATCGATTTAAGGTATAATTTATTTTTAAATGTTAGCTAGTCTTGATGCAATTGTAAAAAATAATAAAATATGAGAATTAGATGAAAACTGTAGTGATTCCTTGTATTTCATATTTTCATCATGCTAAGACTTGTTATCATTGCTACTTTGTATTTTATTGTGTTAGACTTTGATTCCATTGGAATATTTTGAGCATTTTCATTATTGTGGCATTAACTTAGGCAGGGTCGGTCCTAGGCTTTTAGGGGCTCGGGGCGAAAGAGTATTTATGCGCCTTTAAACTATTATATATATAGAAAAATTCGAATCTTTAGCACTAATTAAAAACTAAAATTTATGGGGACCCTCTTAATTTGCTTGTATAAGTCAATTTGAAATAATGATTCATTTTGCAAGCAAAATTAACCAAAATTTTTACAATTTTTTTTTTCTTTACTATGTTGGTGCTACTCATTATTTTGGATCTTGAATCTGCTACTTATTTTAATTTTAGTAGATGTGAAAGCAAATTTGTGGACAATAAATCTAAAAAAAGCATATATTGTACATTTGTAGTCCCATTATATTATTGTTTCCTTAATATTTTTAATATTAATATTGAAACAAAGAGGAAAAACATGGGACGTGATTTGATGTTGTTTTCTATGGACTATGGATAACAAGAATTTTAAAATAGGAGAATTGGCATAATACTTCCTCTGTTCCGTTTTAGTTGCACCATTAGATTTGTCATATTTTTTAAGGGTCGCAAATTAATATGGTAAAAGAAGGGATGTTGTATGATTGATGGTGATATGTGGGGTAGAAATAAAAAAAATTATTATAAGTAGATAGTGGTTCTAAATTGTGGGTATATTAAATAATTAATGGGATGATGTATGATTGATGGTGATAGTGGGGTAGTAATAAAGTGAGGATAGAATAAGGAGATTATTTTTGCCAAAAATAGTAATGTTGCAAGTAATATGAAACTTCCAATAAGTGTTGCAAGTCAAATAGAACGGAGGAAGTATATATTTAACACATATTCAAGGTCGGTAGACTACTCGGTAGTCTGTGTTAAATGGCCAAAAAGGATCCGCCAATTTAACTAGTGTTGGGGCCTGGGGGTCATTCATATTACTTGTAGTTAGGGCTGACAAAAGTTGATTCGACCTGCTAATTCGATATGAATTTAACCCGAAATAAGTGGATTTGGGTTGAGAATTTTGACCCAATTAGTTAAATGGGTCGATCCGACCTGATTTGTTTATTTAATGGGTTAGGTTTAAGTCAAAATTTTAAACTGAAAAAAACCTGTTTAACCCATTTAATTAATGTGTTAATTTCGAGTTAAATCAATAAGTATAAGCTAAACTTAATTCATTTAATATTTTCTTATTTTTCGTAGTAAATACAAAATAAACAACAAAAAACATTAAGTTCAAATTAAAGCCTAAACAATTAGATTTAATCAACGTTAAAAACCTTAAAACGAAAACAAAAATATTATAAACTGGTTAAGTGGGTCAAAATTAGGTCAACCTGATCTGTTGCAGGTCGGGTCAAATTTGTGATTTTTAACCCAATTAGCTAAATGGATTGGGTTTGGATCAAGGATTTTTTGACCTGTTTATATATGACCCGAACCCGAACCCGAACCCGAACCCGATCCAACATGATTTGTTTGACAGGCCTACTTGTAGCCCCCCGTGAAAGATAGCTAATTTAGATTTATATTTTCTGTTCAAGAGCATAGGCGGATCCAGATGGTTCTATGGTGGCACGTGTCGATATGCAAATTTATAAAGAAAATAAATTTTAATTTGGTTTTGGTTTGACAGGTCTTCAAATAAGAAATGTAGAGAGCAATTAATGAGATAGTAGCGTAATCTATAGGGTGCACACGGTCCAGTCTGGTATGGTTTGACACAAAAATCAGACCAAACCAGAAATTTCGGTATGAAAATTTTCAAACCAGACCAGACCAAAATAACACCAGACCGGATCAGACCAAATCATTCCACAACGGTCTGGTGTAGTCTGATCTATAGTTTTTTCTTTATAAAGCAAAATTTTTAATAGGATAATGCGTTCATCTATAGTTTTTAAAGCAATTTTTTCTTTAAGGTTATAAATTTGAATCATAAACACCCAGCAAAAACTAAACACCAATACACCGCAATAATAAACTAAAATTCCAAAAATAAAGAACTATGTACTGAAAAAATAGAGTAGCAACTAGAAATCCCTAACAGAACTATATATTGAATTAAAAAAATTCAACAAAAAATTATTGATAAAAAATCAACAAAAAAACTGAAATCCAAATATAAAGAACTAAGATTGAAAAAAAGAGTAGCAAACCCTAACGAACTATACTAGTGCAAATTGAAAAATTGAAAAATCGGCAAATATAAACCGAGAAAATCCTTAAAGAGAGAAAGTAGTATATTTACATTACAAAATTCTATACTTCATTCGTCATGCAAATTAGCAAGAAAATTGAGATGAGAAGAAAAAAAATAGAGAGGAGGAGCGCCACATGTGTTACTGACTGATTTTACTATAATAAAAAGAATTTGGTCATGATTTAGCAAAAAACACATAATTGTAAAAGTAACTATATTACATAAATAAGTACCTATTACATAAATTTTTAAAATATTCTTACTATATAACATAATAAACTTATTTGTATATATAGTAACAAAACAAAATCAAACATATATTTTTCTCATTTAAAAATCCTCTTATGTCATGTTTGGAAACAAAGATTTTATTTGGAAATTTGGCATTGACTTAAATTTATTGTTTGGCAAATTAAAAATTTTGAAATTTGGATTTGAGTCAAATCCACTGTGATTATAAAAGTGGTTAAAAATGAGAATTTGAGAATGACTTCTCAAACCTTGTCATTCTCAAATTTTTATTTAATGAATCCATAATTGAAATCTATAATTCAAAATAAAATGGACGTTCCCAAACGCAACCTTATTTGAATCTCTCTCTCTATATCTATCTATTATATATATATATATATATATATATATATATATATATATATATATATGTATATATATTATATATATGTATATATATATTATATATATATATATATATATATATATATGTTATATATATATATACATATATATATATACATATATATATATACATATATATATATATATACATATATATATATATATATATATATATATATATATAACACGATTACATTTTCATTTACAAATTCGATGTCTCTGTGTTGTAGGTACATGTCAAACCACACGCAAAATCATTACATTGAAGGCCCACTCATCCTTTGTTCCATTCACAGCACCAAAGTCATTACAAATCCACAGACCGATCCGGATCGTAGGTAGGATTTTAACGTTGTTAGAATCGTACGATCCTACATAGCTCCAGGATTTGAGTGGTAGGAACATAACACGATTCTACGATCCTACGATCTTACTATTCGATCCTACAAGGGTAGTTTCAAATGTAAAAATTTGTAATCTAGATTTTACTTATGTACATATATGTATCATATATGTATATATCTAAACAATTATATCAATATGACTAAAATTCAAGTTTTTCTTGATTTGCATTTTAAAGATGTTATTAAAGGTATTTTTTCACAAAACTTAACAGATGAAGTCAAATAAGTTTTAATGTAAACCTTAAAACATAAAAAAAATAACACAAACAATTGAAAATCAGTTATATCAAGCATATTAATGCATATTTGTAGGATCAAACGATCTTATGATCCGTATCTATCGATTTCAATCCTACCCCTTCAACGATCCTACGTAGAATCCCAATCCTAACAACCTTGGTAATATTTAGGCCACAAATTAGTGTTTGAAGCGGATAGATGTATTATTTTCAAGAATAACTTATTTGTAGGATGTGCTTATTTTTCTAATAATGGTCTTTTAAAGTTATCTAATGAATTTAAATAAGGACGTTGCTTGTAATGTTACTCTCTTGTCTAATAACGAAAATGTGGATTTGTATTATTTGTGAAATTTGGGATTAGGACATATTAGATTTGATAAAATTGCTTTTATATCTTAACGTGATTTGATTCTTATGTGGTAATGCGTGTTGAATAAGATCACAAGAACACCATTTAAAAGTGTTAAAAGAAAATCTGAAATTTTAGATTGAATACATAGTGATATTTGTGACTTTCATAGTACACCATCATTGAAAAATAAGAATATATGTGATTACATTTAATGATGATATTTCCAGATTCTGTTTTGTATAACTTGTACATAGAAAAGATTAAGCTCTTAATTATTTTAAGATTTACAAAAATAGAGTAGAAATACAAATTGGTAGTAAACTTGAAAAGTTAAGAACTGATAAAGCAGGTGAGTATTATGATCCAACATATTTTAAGTCAATGGGTATAACACATGAAACTAATGTCGGATACGCACCATAATCAAATGGTGTGGCGAAAAGGAAAAATCGTATTCTACAAGAGGTGGTTAATTCCATATTATCCTACTCAAGCTTGAGTGAAGGATTTTGGGGTAAAGCAATGTTGACGGCTTGTCACATACTTAATCGAGTTCCAACAGGAACAAATAAGGAGACTCCTTATGAACTTTGGTATAAAAGAGAACCAAATAAGTTATAAGTTTTGGGTTGTAGGGCAATTGTAAGATTGCCGGTAACAAAAGAAAGGAATTCAGTGAATGAGGGATAAAATGCATTCTTAAGGTTATGACTTATAGGTTCTATGTAATAGAACAAAATGATAATCAACAAGGTTCACTTCTTGATGTATTTGATGAAAATCAACAACTAGATGAACAACAAAATATTGATCCTATTCCTAGATGGAATAAGAGACAACGAAAATCTAAAAGTTTTGGACCAGATTTTGACATATATTTAGTTGAAGTTATTAGAAATGAAATTCATTCGAGTGTTCCATATTTATTAATTGTAACTAAGTTACATAAGTTATCTATTGCTATAATCTAGGTTTTTAAACATCAAGCCATTGCCAAAATAATTTCTTTTTCAAAGTATAAAAAATAATTTGATTAAAGAGAAAAAACGAAACTCAAATGTTTGTTTGTACAAAAGGACAAAACACAAAGGATGGACTTTTTTTAAAATCAAATATTCAATATCCAATCCGGGGTAAATAGGATATTTGAATTCCAGATATCCAGTTTAACCAAATTGAAAATGATTCATTGCTTTTACTATCCAATAAAACCTGATATTCTGCTAGTAGGGTCCGAATCGATTCAAGGGTAAACAGGATATCCGAATTATTGATATCCGGTTTAACCATTTTGAAACTGAATCATGGTTGTTTTTACTATCCAAAAAAACCCTGATATTTAGATACCAGAATCTGAATCGATTTGTTATCAAGTTTTAGATGCCCCTAGTCTGAACTACATTTGATCCTAAACATTGAAATGCAAGATGAATATGATTATCATTCCTCAATTGATACAAGAAAAATGAACTTTCAATCTAATGTTCATACAATTAATCATTATACACCATATACTTAGAACAATTAACAACTCCATGTGCTTAAAATATGTAATGTAAAAACGGACTGTGTTCTAGTTAATAGGGATATTTAAAGCGTGTTTTTGAGCTGCTTCAGCCGCAGAAGAACAACACCTTGTGCAACTAAAGTATGTGCGATAGCAGCATCCTAAACTGCAATTTATACCTCCACCTCTTGGGTTTTCTCCTCCTTGAGACCCTCCTCCTCCTGGGTACCCTCCTCTTCTAGGGTACCCTCCTCCTCTTCCAGGGTACCCCCCACCTCCAGGATACCCTCCTCCTCTACCAGGGTACCCTCCTCCTCCAGGATACCCTCCTCCTGTTCCAGGGTACCCTCCACCACCACCTGGATACCCTCCACCTCCACCGGGGTAACCTCCACCTTCACCAGGGTAACCCCCACCTCCACCTCCAGGAAAGATGCCTCCTACAAATCCTACTTGTTTGGAATCTTCTTCTTTGGTGACGATCTTCTTACCTGTAAATATTGGTGATTTATGTAAGTTTGCGTACATATGTAAATGTATAGTAATTCAAAGTCCTCATTTCTTCTACTACTAACATGTCAAATTAGTGAAATATGGACTTGTATATAATCACTGGTGGATTGACTAATCACAATTCCATATAGATTTGAATTTTGATAAAGAGTTAACCCCATCAAGTATCATTTATGCAAATCAACACTCATTACTTGTGGATTTATAGGCCTTAGCCACTGGATATATATGACGAATTGTCACATGTATACACATTAACGAGTGGACATTTGAATTGTCCTTTATTACACATTAAAGAAGGGGAGACAAACTCAGCGATATACAAACATGGAAGTTACTATATATGTTCATTATTGGCTGGTTGTATCTTGTACACGAATTACGATTTTGTTATTCTATTTAAAGGTACTCTTCTAGTCTTTAAAGTTTCCATTTATTACTTTGGATTTGTTTCATTTCTTGTTCATATAAATAATTTTTTTATTTATGTTATAAATTTTGGATAAAATTAATCGTATTTTATTTTTATTTTAATATTTTAATTATACTTAAAGTCTTCATATAACTTCAACCAACTTCATTTTCACATCTCCAAATGTTTTGCCAGTTTTCACTAATTTTATAAAAATATTTTTTCAATAACACAAATTCTCTTATGAGACGGTCTTTTACAATGAGACATATCTCATATTTGCTTTAAATAGCCTAATAATAAAAACTTTTAGGTTATTGAATTCTTATTTTGAGGTCATCTCACATTGAGACTGTCTAATACAAGACGGACTGTTTAAATAATTGTTATCTCTATAATTTCTTCTATTAATTAACATTCTTTTAACAATGTTTATACTCTCCATTTTTCTCTATCAAATTTATTATTCAATAAAATAATATATTTACATTTAAAACATTTTATATTTCTCAATTTACGCAGTAGAGAAATAATTAACGACGTTACCTTTAACGATCTGTTGAGAAGTGATTTCTTTGTTAGCTGCGACGTCCGAAGACATTACAACAAGAATAACAACACCTAAAATAACCAAAAGAAGAGAAGCATTAGACAAGGCCATTGTGCATGCATGTACTATTCCACGTCCAATTCTCAAAACTTGCTTATAAATTAATTGAAGATTTTAATTTATATATTTGTCATTTGAAAACATAAAGGAAGGGGAAGAGTTGTGTATTGATTTGACTTCCAAAGTTTATATATATAGGGCATAGGGCATAGGGCATTGGTGGTGGTGGAAGTGTGGAAGGAAAGCAGCAGAATATAAGTTCGTTGAAAAGAATTAAATGATATGATGGACCATTAAATACAGTTAGGTGTTGAAGTGATTGTCAATGCATTAAGTTGAATAAGTCTATCTCTAAATTTATTACATCCAGCCTCATTTTCATGTGCTCAACATAAACGCTTCTTAATTATTGGTAATCTCAACTTGCATTCATCTTCATATTCAAACTTGATTTTCATGCTCAAATTAATGCTTAGTTAACCAAATTTTCAGCAACTCCTATGTAAATAATATGAGTACTCATTCTATGGTTTACTAGATAGAAAAGTCATACAAATATATATATTTATTTGGTAAATTTTAATTAGACATAGTTAAATAATATGAGTACTCATTCTAGGTAAATTTATTTGGTAAATATTTATTTCGATTGGGATTTCAGACTATGTGTCCGTTTAGAGTTATTGTGACATCTTATATGTCGGCAAAATGTTGGTAGTGTTTATTTAAGATCGTCTTCAGCTCGTCTTGTATAAGATCATCTCACTATGAAAGGGATCCATATACATAACTCATTTCTCAAATTGAGTACATTAAAATTGTAAGGGATCACTTTAACACATTGAATGTACATAGATTAGTTCAATAGAGATGGTTTTACCAGTTACCATGTTTGTGTATAATCTTTTGACAAATATAACAAAAACTTATCTGCATAAAACTACAGTATAGTACAGAAAAGCAGAGCATAATAGTTAGTAATATGTATGTCAACAAGAATAGTAACTGGTAAGCTTCATTATCATCAAAATTCAACATGTTCCTCTAATTAAATTCAACTTCTTAATTCAATTGTGTCAAGTGTTATCCCATATGAGCATGTATACCTCCAAGAACAATATACGATCAAGTCATGGAAGGTTGGATATTGTCCCAAAGGGGATGCAAAATTAGCAAACGAGGGACGAATAGGAAAATCATATCAGTAAGACGACTTACTAACTGGTAGCGTCAATGCACAATCACGAAGGGTTGTGGCCTAGGTTGTTGCCTTCCAGGAGGTGCGCCTATAATGTATTGTAGGAAGGATGAAATAATGAATTTGTCTGATGTGCTACTGGTTTTTTTCAACAAGAGGGTTTAGAGGCCCCATTGGTTATCTCTAGGACACCAGGGGACCCCATTCAGGTTTTTTCAATAATGCTTACTTATATATAAAGGAAAGATTCATCAGAAATAGTATGTTCAAAATGAATTGTCAAGAAGGATCAGGTATTAAGAAACAAGTATAAAGGTATTCTTATGCTGCACACTGATGCAAACAGTAACAGCCATCAAGTACCAATAAGGTGGAGATTATCCCATATCAGTCAGGAATATAAGTGCAAGCCTTGGCAGTATTATAAATATGTCTTTTGATTATTGTCATCCTCACGCAGCCACGCAGAGAGCACAAAGCGAACTATTCTTTCGCCTTTTACTAAAGAATACCTTGTGCTCGCTGTATATAGTGGCATACGTTAATTTTTGGAAGGAGTTCCTAATAAGGAATTTCCAAACAAGTCTAGTACAAGTTAGTTTAATGTAAAGAAATGTTATTGTTATGATTATGGATGACTTATGTTCACCAAGTAATTAAATCATGGTTAATTAGTGTGGGTAGAAGAGGACAATGCATATCACATATTTGTGATTTCGTTTGATGGGAATCCCAAGTGGTATGGGTGCAAATCTTGACATGTGAAGGTTGGAAGAGAATAAAATCAGTTCTAGGATTAATATATGAAGCATTGGAGACCGAAGCTTGCATACAAGAAGAAAGTCATGCAACAGAAGCTGCTGTCCCTGCTGCACAACTGTTGCTTGCATTGTATTGTGTTTCACGTGATCTGCTGGCTGCCCTGCTTGCATTATGTTGCTGCCCCATTTCACTCTATGTACCACTATAAATACACTAGTCTTTAGGTACTTAAGACTTGCACCAAAAGTCTCATCTTAGAGTGCTACACTCTTGCTCAAGAATACTCCCCATTTTAGCTCCTCTCTTCTCACACTTAAACTCCATTGTAATTCCTTCAAAGTTTGTATAATCTCCTATAAACACATTAATATAATAATCCTAGGCTAAATGGTGGATGTAGCCCATGTTTGGTGAACCACCTTAAATTTTTGTCTTGATTATTTACTTATTTTTGTCATTTATTATTACACTTGCATATTTATTTCCTATATTTGACACAACACAAACACACACTTAAACCTTAATTAAGTGATCCTTAAAAGGAGGTGAATACCTCCCCTTTCGGTTATTAGTGCATTATTTGGTCGCATATTTTCAGGCCCAATATCTTTACAAAAGGTATTCCTATTTATATACCCATTATTTATACAAAAAGTATTATCTACTCTTACCATGCTTTATTAAGAAAATGTGTATAATTAAAAAGATATGAATTTAGAAACATACTTAATCGATATGTTCAATGAGTCGGCTGAAGTATTTGAGCTCTATCGCACTTATCATCTCCGAAATTGGGTAAGAGACTATCACAATTTGTGGCTGCGGTGACTGCATTTGTGTATTAAATACTGAATAAATACAGACATTAGTTTCTTATGGGGAAAAACTTATCAAAATAGAAAGTCATTGTTAGAGCAAATGCTCTAAAACGGAGATTCTAATTACAAAGAATGAAAAAATTGTAAAAATGTAAAGAAACAATTAAACACACCAAGAATTGGAAGGTAAAAAATCATAATATCAGTTTGATATTAGACTATTAAACCACCCAAAGAATGAAGACAATTGTATTGATTAGTTCTTGATTACACACCCTAATCAATTCTAGCAATGGAGATGAAAAACTATAGAGATTACAAGAGTAAATTGTAGCACCCCAGTTTACTCGAGAACCCTAATTTGTGTGGTTCACTCTCTATCTAATTCAATCTCACTGTGTTTATCTCTCTTGATTGTTAGAATGTAATTCACACTCTAATGATGTATCTAAAGAGTATATATAAGATATCTGAAGGATGGGCAGCAAGTTTATAAGCCCGCACAAAACAGAACCAAGAACAGAAACATAGGATAAACCCCGTGCATCTGCTCGACTGGGAGCCTAGGTCGAGCATGCCTGCTCGACTGGATCAAGCCAGAGCCAGCAGGTCGAGCCAGAGGGAAAAGAGGTCGAGCCATGAGTCGAGCAAAGGACAGCAGCATTCTGATGTTGCAAACAACTATTGACTTGTTACCAAACACAAATACCTTCACCTGATTTCAACTACACCCATAGTCCATGTTATGAATGGTGTGACTTGAGTGCACCAAAATAACTCTTATGAATTAGTGTGTGTGGAATTATATGGGAGTAAGTGAATGGGTGATTAAAGTTGTGTGTTTAAGTAAGGTGTAAATGTGTAGAGTTACTTATGCATTGAAGAATACTTAAACATGTGTATTAAGATGAGTAATGTGGAGAATAAATGAAGAACTTGAAGCAGCTATAAATGCCTTGAACGAGGCATCCAAAGAGTATGTACGTGCCTTGTTCGAGCACGTGTATCAGAACAAGACAGAAGCCTGCTGGAAGTCACGCTCGAACGAGCTCCTCACACGCTCGAACGAATCGTTTCTCTGATGCACCTTGGATTCATTTCCCGCCTCTTCAAGTGCTGTGGCAGTTATACAATTATGCATTAAAATATTCTCTTAATGGAGTATTACTTCTTAAATGTAAACTCCCTTTAAATAGTGAGCTCAAGTATCATTGTAAATCAATCCACAAAAATACCCCAAGCCTAAACACTTAGCCTCATCTCTTCTCTAATTGTAATTCTCAATTATTATAATATAAGAGATACTACACCGGAGGACGTAGCCAAAATTTGGTGAACCTCATAAATATTTTGGGTCGTTTATTATTGCATTTTTATCTCTTACAAACATCGAGTTTATAGTTTGCGTAATTTGTTTCACACAAGACTTTACACTTTCGATCTTGGTGGTATTAGAGGTTGTAACACAACGTTCGATCTCTAATACGTCATCGTTTTTAGTCCACATCATCAAGATACACACATATGAGATTAAGAGTCACACATATAATATTATCAAAATATAAAGTCTCTATCTTTCAATTTGTAGGAGCTCAGCCTAAATTATAAAGCACCAACGTAAGATCTTTCTTCATTTCTTTCTACCAAAGAGATATCAAAGAAAAACTATTTATAAGTGTATCAATATGCTACACAATTATTCTAAATACGCTAACAGGCAATAAATTATGAGTGATTTATTGAGGCAGTCCAAGGCCATTCAATGGTAAGACATGGGGATGAAAAAAAAGGGGAGTGAAAGGAAGTGATTTGGTAGGACAAGCCAATGCTTTAACTGTGTTATAGAATAAATTAGGAGAACGAAAATATGATCACTAATAACTCAAATAATCACTATATACACTCTAGTAATGGAAATTAGTTTGTGATGTTGGAACATACATCCCTTACTATTTTAGAAGAGAAATATATCCCATACTAAGAAATTAACAAAGCGAGCAAAAGAGAGATGAATATAAAACGATGTTGTGGATAACTTAACAAATTACTTACCTGGACGGGGTTATTGAGTGATCAAGAAGACTCATGGCCTAGGTTGTTGACCTCCATTGCACTTTAAGGAGGGGCAGCTGCCTAAGATCTCCCCAAGTTGGGAGAGTCTACGTCATAATTTGTGGTTGTGGAGGCCAGCGTTCGCGCGGCCTCTATCCCATTTTGAAGTTCAAATTTAAGCATATTCCATGAAATATAAGCACTCTGGGTTGTAACTTGTAACAGTGGGGACCTGCTTTGGCCCTTATGTCCAGTCTTCATATCAAAATGGTGAATGCTTACAACTTTCATTATCATCAAAACAGCATCTTTGCCAAATCTCATGATTACTTCTTATTCATAGAAAAAGTGGAGTAAAAAAAAAAACGGAAATGGATAAGTATAAAAGTAGACAGTGCAAAATGATTGGGTTGTCAGTGCGCAATCAAGAAGAGACTTTAGGGATTTGCTAGGTTACCTACTGATGTCACTTGTCAGTGCCCAATGTTCTATTGCCGAATAGTTCTAATATATTAGAGGAAACAATAGTATAGAAATTTGAACTCTTTTTCCGATTGATATTTTGGTTGGATCCCCTCAACAAAATATAGAGAATTATGTCACTCAAGTATAAAGGGGTTGTTGTGCAGCATACTAGTGCAACGAATAATGACCATCAAAAACAAAGAAAATGGAGATCAATCCCATATCAATCAAGAGTATAGGTAAAAGCTATGAAGACATGCAGCGAGCACAGAGCAAACTATACTTTCGCCTTTTACTAAAGAACACTGTGTGCTTGCAGCATATAGCAGCAAGCTTAAACCGCTACTGTATTCTATATATCGTTAAGGTTTAAGAATTATTGGACAAAACATTAAATGTTCTTTCTAGGGAAGATATTTTAGTGTAAAGTAATGTAATAATGTTAGCGCTGAGACATAAGAAATCAGATAATTGTGTTCTCAATTCTCCCATTGAACCATCAACATTCATTTTTCGTAACAAAAAATTTCAAGTATCAAGTCACATAAGTATAAAGGGGTTCTTGTGTTGCATACTAGTGCAATGAGAATGGTGCATCATGTACAAAGGAAATAGAGATCAATCCCATATCAGTCAAGAGTTAAGGTAAAAGCCTGACAATAATATAACTAGCTATTCTGATAATTATAATCCTCACGCAGCCATGCAGTGAGCACATAGCGAACTATTCTTTCGCCTTTTACTAAAGAATACAGTGTGCCCATCACCACTGTTTCCGCCACAAGGAAATCAGACAACAAGCTATTAAAGAATATAAAAAGATTCAATCATCTTCAAAATTTGAGGTGAGATGTAGAAGTATTTTATGGACAAACAGTCCCTTCTCACAGTGCACAAAAACGAAAGACTTTGGTGATCGATGCATATAGTTTTTTGGTTGTGTTGGGGCGAGCTGAGTACGTGCAATAAAAGTGTAACACATGGGCGGGAAAACATTTGAAGGAGAGTGAAAAAAGTGCCTGTGTTGACGAGAGTCCAATATCTAGTTATCATCTTTATCAAAGAGAACGAATACTAAGATAATAAGCTGATGGTGAAGAAGATATCTACATATCATCACCGACCAGAGAATCGAAATAAAAAATTTATGAACATCCTTGAGTAAATTTTAGTTCTCAAGGTAATACACTTGAAAATTCATAAGTAAAACATTGGTATTACATGTAGCATCAGATACAAAATTTCCATACGGTCCAAATACAGGCGATGATCTTTTGACACTGACAGAACAAGTTTAACTGATAAAAAAAACACCAGTTTCATGAAGTCAGCATGACAGGCAGAATTTAGGAGCAGTAATTATTAATAATTGATACCACATTTCAAACTGAACTGCCAAGATTAAACCATAATGGCCAATTGCATTTTCCATATGGTGTAATGTAATCATCGATATGAATTTATGAAGTCTTTTAAGTGTTATCTTATTAGTTGTACAAAAAGTTCCCCAAGAAAGGTAATTAATTTTCTTCTTAATGACTAACATTTTTAATGCTTATTCATTAAATTGTCATGTTTATGTGAGTTTGCTGCACTCACCCATAAAGCTCTCACATTTTAATGCCATCAAACAAATTCAAGATAATAATCTGGTGGGCTGCGGGAGATCCTCCCTCCAAAGCAATATTCCTTGTATAGAATCAAGTAAAAAGAGAGGAGCTTCTTATGTCAAACACCATTAAATTAGATCCTAGACCATTGTTACCCAAAACGAAATTTGTTTTGAAAACAATATTGAAATGGGATCGTTGATTAGGCTACTTAGATTGACAATTAATTTCATGTACCCTATAAAAGTACAAAGGGTATAATTCTACTCCTACGCACTTAAAGAAATTGAGCCGGAGGACTCCTTTTGGCCGTGCTCTCCTTAATGGGTATGAGTTGCCGCCATCCTTCCCTCTCCAGGCCCTGTTCATAGTTTTCAATGAACGGGATATATTGGGTAGCATGATGATGATGATCACTTAAAGAAATGCTTCAGGTTCACATACTAACAAGTGCTTTTTAAAAATTACAAGTATAATGGGTGTAAAATGTTTATGTGACTCGATAAATACTCCAGTAGGGTGCTATACAAAGATGATAGGATGTGCCACATGGCAAGAAAGTTGCTTAATTCATACTGAGCTTAAACAAAGCTTCAGTCATAAATCAATCACACTACTTTGGGAGCAGGTTTGGCATACTGCGCGCCTGAGCATTTCCTGGGTAGCAGCTATTGTCTTAACTAGCTCGGATGAGCATGGTCTGTGCACGTGCTTCAAGTTTCAAACTTTGTTTTAATCTTTGGCATATAGTTATAATTGGTTAACGAGCTTTTACACAACAAGACCCGCATACGAGGAGAGTTGAATGCACATAAACCCATGTGACCCTTTTTTAAAAATCGGCTGGAAGCCTGGAACACCATTCTTTTTGAACCTGCAAGTTGTTTCTTATGGAAGACTGATTTTTCTTTTTTTTTTCAGTTGATCGGAAACCGTCTGCTCTAATACCAAGTCGATGATAAATTTATTAACGAGCTTGTATACGACAAGACCCACATACAAGGAAAGTTGAATGTACATAAACCCGATGAGGTTTCATACCGATTGGTAATATGAGGAGTAGCCCTTCAAACTTATATGTTAGTTAATCTCTCTTTAACTTTTCAATTTGGAATACATGTGGGTTATTTTCCAACAATAGTAACTTCAGTTCTCATTATCTACCACATATTGGAGACATTTATATGAGTGTTTGAGAGCCTTTAAAACTAGGGTTAAGGGAGAGGTTTAATGCTCTTTGACATAATTAGTGAGTGCTCACCATAAGTGTTGAGGTTCAATCTAGTTTTAATCAAAACACTAAAAACACATCAATAATATGGTCTTCAACTATTAAGGGATTTTGAAGTTCAAGTGATCACCTCTCACAATCTCGTTTTCATCTTATATTTCCTTTCAATTTCTTGTTATTGTTCTTCTTAAGCTACAATTTGGATACTTCCTCTAAAAAAGGGATTTCAATCGCCATATATGCTAATAAAATATAAAATAAATGCTAAAAAAGTATAATATTAAAAAAAATGAAAAGAATTTAAATGAGTTGTACCGAGCCGATAATGCTGGGACTAACTTATTGGGCTGAGTCGTATGCATGCTCTCCAAGTCCCTATAAAATTACCCAGCGACCATGTTGCAATAATAATAAAATGATATTCGTCTTTAGAACAAACATAAATTGATGTAGATTATCATGAATTGGAGTAGGATGATGATGATGATATCATGAATCAGAGTAGACCACTGTCCTAAAAGACAATTTCACGCAACCTTGGTGCATTAAAACAATCGTGATCGCCCTCCAGGATTAGCACAGCTTCGGTGGTTACTAATTATGTGCATTCACAACCAATGAATGGAGATCAAAGAAAACATGAAAGGAGAGATTTTTTGTTGTGCGTAAAAGAATATAAAGAGAAGCTTAAGAGATAAAATCGACAATGGTTGCGAAGTAAGAGGCGTGTAAAAAAAGACACTAAAGTCACCCCACTCCACACTTTGAGTCAAAGACATGTAGCCTACTAGACCCCTTAACTCTTTTCCAAACAAAGGACAAGAACTCCTTAGAAATAAAGACATCACAAGCTTTACAACTTCTCAATGTGGGATCATATTTTGATGTATAAACTTTGATTTCCAAGTTCCAACTTGACCCCTTAACTCTTTTCCAAACAAAGAAGGACAAGAATTCCTAAGAAATAAAGACATTAAAAGCATTAAAGCTTTTCGATGTGGGATCATATTTTGATGTATAAACTTTAATTTCCAAGTTCCAATGGTGAATATTGAATAGACCATACATGCTCTCATGTTCTTTAAGTCAACAATCTCATTGGCATGAAGGAGAATTAAAATAACAAATATGAATTCTGTCGCAAGACATCAAAAGCTAATTTAGATATTTTTGTCCCACGATATAACCTATTACCTATGATTGCCAATTCGCCATTCATAAGTATGTTCAGCAATTAGAAGCAACTAGGGTCGTTATTTGTCACACAATCTACCAGGGGTTGCCATTTGTGGTTCTGGGTCTGTTCCGTAATTCATTCGTATTCAATCATCAATTCCTCTAACTTGGGTACTCTTTTCGGCAATCCGGGTAACAGTATCCTTGACAAAAGAAAGTTTGAAACCTCACCTCTTTAAACATTATGGTCATTCAATGAAATGCCATGCAAATACTAATAAGAACATACTAGTACAAAAATAAATGCATAATTTTTAAGAATCTTTTGTGAATTACAGCCTCAATTTTTGGTCGTTTTGTGAATTACAGCTGCAAAGTTTTTTTTATGAATTACAGCCACCATCTTTTGAAAATGACCACCATTACGGCCAAGTGATCGGTTCTCACCGTTGACCAGCAAAATGACCTTTGACTTTTTTTTTTCTAGATTTTACTTTTTTTTTCTTTTTTTTTCTTTTTCCTTTTTTTAATTTAATTCCTTCATCCTCTTCACATCTTTATCCTCTTCCTCCTTCTTCTCCATCATCTTCATCCTCTTCATCCCTAATAAACTTCAAACACTCCATTAATATAACTTCGTTGAAGCTTAAATACAAAACCCACCTGCTTCTACTCTTCAATCACAATCATCTTTCAAATTTTTTCAGAAAATTCATTAAATATCAAAACTTTCCAGAATTTTTTTTAGAAAATAAAGTTTAAGTAAATTAAATACCCAACCCAGATGCTCTTAAAAACCTTCAACCCCCAAATGTCTTTGTTTCTCAATCTCCAAATCCTCTATTTTACATAAGGAAATATCTTTGTCTGAGTAGCTTCAGTGACTCCATTAATGGAGTTGATGGAATAAAAAATCCGATGCTATTCCACAGCCTGAGTTAATCTATCTATACTACTAAACTCAAGATCTGTAAATCGTACGATTCAGAAAGAGGAAACGCAATTTATAAATTGGTGTCCTGCAAAAATCAAGGTCAAATTCCTTCATCAATTTCAAAGATGGTAGCTTTTAGAAAGGTTAGCGTTGACAACTAAACTCAAAGTTGAATTTGAAAATATGCTACTACTTCCGATTGGGTTTAGAGAAAAGGTAATTTCTGATTTAGTAGTATAGATGGTACCTAATTGATGAAATTGATGAAGGAACTTGAGTTTAGTAGTATAGATGGTACCTAATTGGGGTTAGAGGAAAGACAATTTAGAAAGGTCAAACTGATTTATTACACCTTCATCAATTTCTGATTTACCACAATAAAATAAAATAAATGTAGTTCAATCTAACAGAAAACGAACTTCTTAATAGCAGATCTATGAAGGTGTCTAAAAAGAGGAAAGAAATTGGGTTCCAATTAACAAATTCAAACACTAAATGTAGTTCAATCAGGTTCATCCCTTCCAATTTGGTATTCTTTGATTAGGGTTCTTGAAAAGGGGAAATAAATCTAGGGTTTGGACTTTGGAGAGAAATTGGGTCTTTGAAGATTAATGGAGTGTTTGAAGTTTATTAGGGATGAAGATGATGAAGATGATGGAGAAAAAGGAGGAAGAGGATGAAGATATGAAGAGGATGAAGGAATTAAATTAAAAAAGAAAAAAGAAAAAAGAAAACAAAAAAAAAAAAGTAAAATCAGGAAAAAAGAAAGTCAAAGGTCATTTTGCTGGTCAACGGTGAGAACCGGTCACTTGGTCGTAATGGTGGTCATTTTCAAAAGTTGGTGGCTGTAATTCATAAAAAAAAACTTTGCGGCTGTAATTCACAAAACGACCAAACTTTGAGGCTGTAATTCACAAAAGATTCTAATTTTAACCAATTTAGAAGTATTTTCCATCGTTCAAGTTTGACCATAAAACTACACCAATTGCAACAAAACCCTTAAATTTCTAACTCAAATGATGTAAAAAATTTTGTAATGTTTGAATTCAAAACTCAATTAAACCCAGATTTGATATGATTCAAATTGGGGGGAAATGAGAAGCCATGCAAATAATACATGATGCAATTTAATCAAAATGAAAATAGGGTAAAAAAAAATAGATTACCTTGAAATAAACATAGACTCAGCGAAGAATTTGTAGGAAAATTTGGAGATGAAAGTGATGAATTAATTTTGTTAGGAGAGGAAGGGAAGGAAATATGTGAAATGACTTATTTTTTTCATTGCACAAAAATGATTACATGATTGGTATTTATAGGCATAAATCTACTAAAATATCTTAGATATTTTAATTTTTTAATTACATTAATCTAGGACCTTCTAATATAATATCCTAGATATTTTATTTTTTAATTTTTTATTCTAGGAACTTCTTGGATATTTTTATTTTTTAATTATTTAGTTTAGATATTTTTATTTTTAATTAAAATCCTAGATTTTTCTAGATTATTTTAACACTCCCCTAATCTGAAAAATCTTGGACTCCGAGTTGTCGTCGAAATTGGAAGAATTTGTCTGTTGGAATTGCCTTTGTAAATATATCCGCGAGTTGTTCTCCCGTCCTGCAGAATTGTAGTTCGATCTCCTTTTTCTCGACCAATTCTCGAATGAAGTGATGTCGTATCTCGATATGCTTCGTGCGACTATAGAAGACTGGATTTTTTGTCATAGCTATGGCTGACATATTATCACAATAGATGGTAGTTGGTTCTTCTATCTCTTGTTGCAGATCTTTTAGAATTCTTCTTAGCCATACTGCTTCACATGCCGAGCTTGTAGCTGATATGTATTCTGCTTCCGATGATGATAGTGCTACCGTTGCTTGCTTCTTTGATGACCATGAGATAGATTTGGATCCCAACTGGAACACGTATCCGCTTGTACTTTTTCGATCATCGATGCTTCCGGCCCAATCGCTGTCTGTGTAGCCTGTGAGCTTGTAGTCAATCTCGGACTCGTACATTATTCCATGACTTTTCGTTCCTTTGATATACCTGAGAATCCTTTTTGCAGCTGCTAAGTGAGCTTTGCTTGGCTCACTCATAAACCTTGAAATGATGTTGACTGCATGAACAATGTCGGGTCTCGTATTTGTAAGATAAATGAGAGATCCGACCAAACTTCGGTAGAATGATGCATCCACTTTTTCTATGCCATCATTCTTGGAGAGCTTTTCATTTGTAGCCATTGGTGTAGCCATTGGCTTACAATTGCTCATGTTGAATTTTTTGAACATATCCTCGGCATATTTTTCTTGTGAGATAAATATTTTCCCTGGACTTTGCTTTACTTGCATGCCAAGGAAGTATTTCATAGCTCTGAGGTCTGTCATTTCATATTCTGACATAATTGATTTCTTGAACTCTTCTATCATCCTCGGTTTGGTGCCTGTGTACATAAGATCATCTACATATAGGCATAAGATGAGAAAATCTAAGCCTTGAGTTTTGATATAGAGTGATGGCTCTTTTGGGCTTTTTGTAAACCCATTTTGGAGAAGATAGCCATCGATTTTGCTGTTCCATGCTCGAGGAGCTTGCTTGAGCCCATATAAGGCTTTCCGAAGGCGATACACTTTGTCTTCTTTGCCTTTGATTACATATCCTTGTGGCTGTTCAACATATACCTCTTCTTCTAGCTCCCCGTTGAGAAATGCTGACTTGACATCTAATTGATAAACTGTTAACTTGAACTGTGCAGCAAGGGCAAGTACTGACCTAATTGTCTCCATACGGACAACTGGAGCATACGTCTCATTAAAGTCGATGCCAGGCTGTTGTGAGTAGCCTTTTGCTACGAGACGCGCCTTGTGTTTTTGGATGGAACCATCTTCATTGAACTTTGTCTTGTAGACCCATTTGAGGCCTATAACTTCCTTGTCTTGTGGCTTTTGCACGAGCTTCTATGTGTCATTCTTCTCGATCATTTTGATTTCTTCATTCATAGCCTCGATCCAAGTTTCTTCTTGTGCTGCTTCTTGAAATGTTTGTGGCTCACTAGAGAAGAGAGCCATCATTGCTTGGTCACAATGGTAATCTTGTAACCATGATGGTGGTTGTCGTTTCCGTGTTGATCTTCGTGCTTCTTGATGCTGCGGAGTTAAGCGTGATGTTTGGCTTCTTGAGCTTGGGGATAATCTTGTACTTCCAGGTGTGCTTGCACTCGGAGATGATGGGTTTGCTGGTTGGTCTGCTCCGTCTTCTTCACTTGGATCTCTTGGGAGAGTATCTCCTTCACGAGCTTCAATCTCTTTTTCTTTCCACGTCCATTCAGCTGCTTCGTCGAAAATTACGTCTCTTGAGATGATTAATTCTTTGGATTCAGGCTTGTAGAGGCGATATCCTTTTGTTTCGTGACTGTATCCAATGAATATGCATTTTTCTCCTTTCTCGTCGAGCTTCTCTCGATTCTCCTTCGGGATGTGGGCATAAGCTACGCATCCGAACACTTTGAGGTGCTCTACTCTTGGCTTTCTCTTGTGCCAAGCTTCGTATGGCGTCAAATCCTTAACTGCTTTTGTGGGAGATCTGTTGAGGATATATACTGCTGTGTGAACGGCTTCGACCCAGTATCCTTTGGGTAGATGTTTACCCTGTAGCATGCTGCGGGCCATCTCTGCAATAGTGCGATTTTTTCTTTCCGCGACACCATTTTGTTGAGGTGTGCGTCTTGCTATAAGTTCTCTTTTAATTCCATGCTTCTTACAGAAGCTGTTGAATTCGTTGCTGGTAAATTCTCCACCACGATCCGTTCTAAGAATTTTAAGAGAATGTCCACTCTGATTTTCCGTGAGAGCTTTGAATTGCATGAAGTGGGAGAAAACTTCTTATTTTTTCTCTAGGAAATATACCCACATCATGCGGGAGTAGTCATCTACAAACAACAGAAAATATCTTTTTCCGCCAAGAGCCAGATTCTTGGTAGGACCCAAGATGTTTGCATGAACAAGCTCTAAAAGAGCCTTGGCCCTCCAAGATGCGGTAGGAAATGGTAATCTGTGCATCTTTCCATATATGCAGCCCTCACAAATTTTTCTTTCATTTTTTATTGTAGGTAGACCAATTACCATTTCTTTTTGTTTTAACAGTTTTAAACTATTAAAATTTAAATGTCCGAATCTTAAATGCCATAAGGTGGATTCATCATTTATTGAGCTTAAAGCCAATTTTTCTTCAAATGGCATTTTTAGTGGGAATATTTTGTTAGCAACCATTTCAACAGTTGTTATTATTTGACCTTTATTTTTATCATAAATTTGACATTTGTTGTTATCAAATTTAACCATATAGCCTTTTTTAATTAATTGGCCGACACTTAATAAATTTTGTGCAAGTCCGGGAACATAGAAAACTTTATGAATTAATTTTGATGGACCAAGGACCATTGTTTTTTTAACAGCGATTGTCCCTTTTTCGGCGACATTTTCTTTATTGCCATCTCCAAGTGTGATGTGTGTTTTAACATTTTCGTCAATAGTGACAAAATAATTTTTATCGCCAGTCATGTGATTTGAACAACCGCTATCAATATACCATACGTCATTTATTTTTTCTTGTGCATTTAACCCAGTGTAAAATATTTGTTCTCCGGAATTATTATTTTCGGAATAGTTTGCTTTTTCTTTTTGTCGAAACCAACAATCTTTTTCAAGGTGGATGTGTTTTTTACACGTTTTACATTTATAACGACAATCGTTAGTAGTGTGGATAGTTTTCTCACATAATCTACAATATAGGTCAATTTGATTATTTACTCGGCTCACTTGATTTTTAAAATTTCCTCTCCCCCTGCCACGATTATATGATGTTTGTCCTTTTTCATAATTTTTATAATGACCATTTTTATTTTCACCATTAGAAAATTTTAATTTAGCTTGAAAAGCTTGTTCTAGTGGTTCATCGTTAAATCTTTTTAATCTATCTTCATGTGCAAGTAATGATCCCATTAGTTCGAGGATACTTAATTGAGATAAACTTTTCTTGTTAACTTCTTCTATTGTCGTGGCGATAATGTTATACTCCCTCCGAATCAGTTTAAATGTCCCATTCGGAATTTCACGGATTTTAAGGATTGAGTGGGGTCCATTAAAAAGGTGGTAATTGGGTATTTTAATTGATTAAATTAATGGTAAAGGTGGTAATTGGGGTATTGGGAATTAGAAAAGTGGGGTAAATGTGGTAGTTGGGTATTGAGAGTAGTAAAAGTGGGGGTATTTAGGTAAAAAAATGATAGACAAAAATGGAAATAGGACAATTGGTATGGTTTTGCCAAATAAGAAAATTGAATAACTAAACTGATTCGGAGGGAGTATTTTTGTGAGAGACTCC
>CM033450.1:19410404-19590404 GCA_019425755.1 Amaranthus cruentus | reverse complement strand
ATTGCTAAAATAATGAAAATCTCCAATATATAACATGCAAGCAAATTGAATACTATCTATAAATAAATTGAATTGATTTAGGAAATTATTGCTAGAATATATTGCTAGAAAATGAGCGGGAAACTAATGAAGGAGAGGCTGACATGTGTCAGTCTCGTTTCTTCATTAGTATTTTTTATAGATCACAAATTCTTGCGAGAGACAGTATTTTTGAGAGACCATCTCTAATTGGGTTGACCTATTAGGGAAACAATCGGTCTTTTGAGAGAAGTCTCTCAGATCCAGCCCATTAAAGTTTAATGCATACTCTTACTCTGCATTTTTCTTTATGGGCCAACCCAATTAGACATGGTCTCTCAAAGAAACTGTCTCTCACAAGAATTTGTGTTAGGGAAAATATAGAGTAAATATAGGCAATAAGCTTTAATGGATTGGACTTGCGAGACGTCTCTAAGAAAGACGGTCTCTTAGGAGACTGGCTGTAAAATTAAGGGTGACTAAATAGTTGATATACTTGTAAATTATTTACTATATAAAAATTAATTAAATTATTTTAATTTTCTAAATCAAATTAACTTGAATCATATTAATAATTATGTTCAACAAATGAAGTTAAATCTTCTCTATAATTAATTATTTTGAAAAAACCAAATGTTTTTGACTTTATCATTCGTCTAGTAAAGTTAAAAAAGAATATTACTAATATAAAATAGAAAAAAATACACACACCAAAAGAGAATGAATGTAAAATGAAATTTTAAAAGCAATGACATTATAATATAAATTTCTTAGTATATTAAAAAAAAATTTACATTATGATTTAATCCCTTAATATAATATAAATTTTTACATTATAAATTTCTGATTTTATTTGATTTTTTTAGTTTTTTGTAAATAAAATGATCATAATATCTCTCAAGCTTACCTTGAGTTCAATCTTAATATAATTGTTCTCCGGCGGATTGTTTTTTGGAAAATTACCTAGAATAATCCCACCTATCTTCGATTTTCCTACAATAATCGCAATTATCAGTTAACCATGAATAATCTCATGTATTGTATCGTTTTACCCCGGTAAACTAGCCAATGCTCTTATTCCGGTAAACTAGCCGTTACTTATTCTTTAATTTAACCAAACATCATCATCTTCCTCTACTGGTTCTCTCCTCCATTAAAACATTACCCAAAGCTCTCCATTAAAACCGAAAAAAATCAGCAATATTCTCTGTTTTCTTTATCGTTTTTCATCTGTCTCATGCTATAGAAACAGATAAAGTGTCGAAAACAGATAAAACGAGCGGTGTAAGATTTTTTATTTGAAACATCTGAAATAATTTATCAGTTAACATTCTCCTCCACCCCCATATCCCCATTACTTGAGACACTAACTACAATTAAATTAATAATCCTACTGTAATCGAGTATTTACCCATAATGTTGATGAATCAAGATCCAATTTCTAATTATACAATTGTAACTTCCATTTGAATCAATGTAGGTGGAGGACCGCAAACAGAAAATGGTGAAACTCCCTCCTAATAAAGCACCTTTTTTGTTAATATTTATTCATGATTTGGAACATACCCATCATTCATTTATTTAGTCTTGCATCTCCTTATTAGTTATAATTTGTTACCTCAAGCTAAGTTTTTTACTCTTTAACTACTTTCTGGTAGATTAAAATCATCGTCACCATTAAATTCTTCATCTCTTGTTCAAGTATTCATCAATAATTACCCAATTTCACACCCACTATGTGTTCATCTCCAAGAAATGATTTTGAATGCTTATAATCAAGCCAAATTGCCTAAAGAAGCTTTAAATTCTTTCATTTTGATGATAAATCAAGGTATGGTACCCAATTCGAATTTATTCAATGTAATGTTGAATCGTCTTTAGAAAGCAGTGATCTTGAAAAATCTTGCTGGATTTTTAATAAATTTAGTAATAAAGTTCAATTGATTGTTTATAGTTCTGGGACTATGATTAAGGGCTTTTGCGGAGGAATGAATTAACAAGGGCTTTTGATAGATTAAGGGCTTCAGCTGCGTTGTCAAAGATGATGAAAAAATCAAAGCTTGCTCCAATGGAGGTCGTGGGATAAGTTACTAGAAAGGTATTGAAAAGGAGTTTGGGTGATTAACTTATGTGTTTTTTTTAAGAATGATTAACTTATATTTTAAGAAAAGATAAGGTTCTGTGATAAGTCTTTGCAATCAATTTAAGAAAAGAAAGCAAAAAAAAAAAAAAAGGAAATTAACTTATATTTTACTCAGTCGGTTGCAAGTCATTCAACAACACTCCGGGTAAAACGATACAATACATGAGATTATTCATGGTTAATTGATAGTTGAGATTATTGTAGGAAAATTGAAGATAATTTGAATTATTCTGGGTAATTTTTTCTTTTATTTATGATTGGCCTTACTTAAACCAATAGGCAATATAATGCTATTCTTTAATTTTTTTTTAATTTGTCTTTTATGACTAACTAAGATAAATATTTTTAGGATAAAAACGTAAAAAAAACTAATAAAATCGGGTATCCGAATCCGACCCGGATCACTTTTTTAGATATCCAAATCGGATACCCGGATTTCCGAATCCGGGTCGGCCTGATATCCAATTTTGAACACTTCTAATTTTAACTATATAGTATATTAATAAAAAAACATAAATTAAAAATACAAAGAATCACATTGTTAATAATGAGGGTCAGACCTTGCCCGATCCCTCATGCAAGGTTCAATTCTTAACGGTCACCTCCTATTAGACCTAGAAAAACGGTCGGTCGGTCGGGTTTAGGGTCGAATCAATTTCGGTCGGGTTATTTTTGGGTCGGATCATTCTCGGGTCGAGTTATTTTCGGGTCGGGTGATAGCACGCGGAATCGTAGGTCGTTGATCGTTTAACTAAGTCCGGTCTACACAATTAATTTTGTTCTCCTTAAATAACTCTAATGACTAGCATTACTGGTAAGTAAGGGGTCGATCCATAAGAAAACGTTTTGTGACAAAAAGAGTTTAAATGAAAAGAAGGATTATGATTTTTGAGTTTTTATAGTGACAACAAATTTCAAATTCAGGTTTTCGACAAAAGATAAAAAGACTAGAGTTTGGGGATTTTAGTTTCTTAATATACTAAAGGGATGGGTTGAAAATATGTTTTTAACCATGGTATGATAAGAAAGGTCTTTCTAATTTAGCTCCACAACTTCTAGGCATAGGAACTATATAGTTACTAATATGGTTTAGGAGATTCGGCTTCTGGGCGTATAACTCGACCATACTACTAACTTTCTAATACATGTTCATGACCTCCAATTTATGTTAAACAAGAAAGACTCACACAAGATGGGCATGGTTCATCATCCTAAGGACGGGCTAGGCCTCAAAGGAATCCTAATAAAGTTAGCTTCTGGGCTACTCATTACTAGCATGAATTCATACTTCCCAAGCATTCAAACATTCAAACAACATAAATTGTCTATGGATGGAGATCGAAATGGGCTTTCGATTCCTTACCATGGAACTCACATATTCTTTCATGTACATATTTATGATCAACCCATTACCCCATAAACTCATGTTGGTAATTAACATAAACACATAAAATATCATATCATTCATAATGCAACAACAACAAAGAAGAAAATTAAGTTAAAGAGACTTACTACCCTCAACTGTGGAGGGGGATGATAATCACAAGTAATGATCTAGAGCTTTCAATATTCAAGCCATAAAATACTTTATACCAAGTACTAACTCAACCCAAAAATTCTGGAAAATACTTTGATTAAATACCAAAGGAAAGTTACTACAACTACTAGTGTTTAGCTACAATATTACAACCCAAAAGTTTGATTAAAGTACCAAAGGAAAGTGTTTTAATGGATAACTACTACAAGTTTCTGGACTAAAAAAGTGTTTAAGCATACAAATACATAGATAAGCTTAGAAAGAAGAGAGAGTGGAGCTTGGTTCAGCTTATGGGCTGAATGGTGTGTCTTTTCCTTCAGAAAAATGGAGTATAAATAGCCAAATGTATGAGCTTCCCACTTGCATTCATCATCATTGCCAAGGTAGTCAAATAAGCAACCCTCTTCATCATGAGGAGCAGATGCACAGGAGAGGGAAGACTGAAGCACGCAAGGGGAAGGAGTGGTGGAAGCAAGAGGCAAAAGTAGACGGACAAAAATTGGAACTATAGCTGTTAGGCCTGAACCAGTCGAGCCGACTCCTCCCAGTCGACCGGTCGACTGGTTCAGTGCTGGGCATGTTTTTGGCTTAGAAAATTTTCTAAGTGTTGGAGCTTTGAATTTTGCACAGCCACGGGGTCGACCCAAGTCGACCATGCTCGACTCCTTCTACATTTTTCCACCAAGATTCGTCATTTTAAATCCGAAGGCTCGGTTTTGATTCCCGAGGTCCATTAAGCGCTCGATCACCTTAAAACCTCCTCGAAAGTGGCTAAAAACTCCTGAAATCAATTAAAGCACTACACCACAAGCGTAAATCATGGAATTTGATCATGAAAGGCCTAAGTTAAGTAAGATATGCACAATAATGAATTAAAATCAATTAAAATCGGTGCAAATCACGCGTG
Source organism: Amaranthus cruentus (assembly GCA_019425755.1). Taxonomy (NCBI): domain Eukaryota; kingdom Viridiplantae; phylum Streptophyta; class Magnoliopsida; order Caryophyllales; family Amaranthaceae; genus Amaranthus; species Amaranthus cruentus. Next base: position 19,585,799 of record CM033450.1, on the reverse strand, counting down.
ATAAGCGCGTGTATCATCGGGTCTAATAGGTAATTCAACCTTCTTCTGATTTTCCTATAATAATCGCACCTATTAACAAACCATGAATAATCTCAACTTTAGGGGTATTTGCCTAGAGTAAACTTAGGGAACCCAATGACCTGCTATAATAGGTAATTCACCACAATAGTAAACTGAAAATTAATTTAAAATTAGAGAAAAATTTTAAAACTTTACATAAAAAATTCTGAATTATTATCATAAAATATTTTTAAATATCTTTTGAACATTTTTTTGAACATTTTATTTTAATTTATTTTTTTTAAAAAAAAATAAAAAATTGCTATATCAAATCATCTGGTTACCAGTTTTACTCTACGAAAATACAACTTAAAGTTGGGATTATTCATGGCTAATCAATAGGTGATATTATTTTAGAAAAATCATGATGAATAGGTTGGACTATACTAGGTACTTTTTCGAAAATAATATTTCATGCTAGTAATAGAGCTCAATATTATTCGTTTTTTGTTTGGTAATCATTCATTTATAATTCAATAATTAATTAATAAGGGAATAATTATTATGAATAAAACTTTTTTTTTGTTGTTAAATGCATAATCTAATCACATGAGGTCTAAAGTTCGATGCATATAAAGGTGAAATTTATCTACTTTTTTCCATAGGCTCTGGGTGCAAGCCCTTCTTGCCCTTGCTTAGGGTCGATGGAAAAAAAATTTCATATTAAATGCCTTTTAACCATCACGAATTCTTATAGGAGACGATTTCATGATGAGACGCGCCTCATACATGAACTAAATAACCTAATATATAAAGATTAGTGTATAAACTTTTTGTTTTGGGTAGTCTCACCGAGAGTGACTCTTTATCTATATTTTAATTCATCATTATCATCATATATATCTATACCTTATCAATTATCTCTGATGTAGATGTCGTGTGACCATTTATTAATGAATCAGGTATTATTCAAAAAAAAAATAAAAAACTTCCTCTAATACTATTTAGTTGTTCTATTTGGTTTGGGCACAAATATTAAGAAAATGAGGGAACTAGCTACAATGGTGAATTCATGTGCAATATTAAATGTTTTTAATAGTAAGAATTGAAGTGGACCACCTAAAATAATAGACTCATGTACAATTATAAGTATTTTTAATACTAAGAAAATGAAAGGACCACCTATAAATGCACAATTTAAAACAGAAATGAAACAATAGAGGTGAATTGCCTAAATAAAAAATAGAACAATTAAAAAGAATAAGAAAGAGAGTATAAATAAGTGGAAAGCATAAAAATGCCAATAATTAACACATAATATATTATAAATACATGTAGTATGATTTAGTATTTATCATCTTACAAAACATTTAACTCATCAAAACAGTTTTACAAACATTAGTATTTAATACAAAGCTACAAGTTCATTGTATTACAAAGAGACCTCACGGCCGGCCACACCCTACATAATTTACTCTAGACAAATACCCTTAAAGTTGAGATTATTTATAATAAATAATCGATAAGTAACGAACATAAGCAACAACATAAACCATAAATAAGTAACTGTTTTGATGATAATAGTACTAATAACATAAGATGATGCTGAACCATATATTCCTAGTTATGAGGCTTTCCTTGAATGTGTTTCTCAACCATCTGACCAGCATATGAACAACAGCTTCTGCACCCATGGTATCCACGGTAGCAGCACCCATAACGACAGTATCCACCACCACCACCATGGTGACTTCCGCCGCCTGGATAACCCCCACCAGGGTATCCTCCTCCTCCGCCGGGATATCCTCCTCCTCTTCCTGGGTATCCACCACCTCCACCAGGGTATCCTCCTCCACCAGGGTATCCGCCTCCAGGATATCCTCCTCCTGGGTATCCTCCATGCTTTGCATCCTCAACCTTGTTGTCAGCTTTCTTATCTGTAAAAAAAAAAAATTGTTAATATTATTAATAAAAATAAATATATTTATGAATAAGACGCAAAATAAAAATTGTGTGCAGCAACCCAAATTTTTCAACACTGTTCTATTGGGCTTGCTTGCCTCATATATATATTTTGGAAAAATTAAATTACGAAGGTACCACCTTTAGTTAGTTGTCCTTTAAGTATTAATTATGGTTGATTTATCCTATAAAAAATCCAACTTTTATTAACTATTTGTTTTAAAGATTAAAATTTACTTTATAAAAATAAATAAAGAAATTAATGCATCTAATTAACTAATTAAAAAAAGCTGGATAAAAAAACGATAAACAAATTTTTAAATACAAAATCAAAATAATGACAGTAATAACTAAAAAATTAATATAATTATTTACTTTTAAAAATTAAAAATAATTAATAAATGGACTATTTAGAATTAAATTTTTCAAAATATTAATGGTATGACTTTTTTTATTATTGTTTTTATACTTTCTTCGTAACAATTAGAAATGATCTTGGGTCTGATCTGGATCTAATTTGGATCGGATCTAGTTAGAACCATATCCAAAGACTGTTTTATTGGATCAGACCTCAAGATTCATAGGTCTGAAAAATTTGTACCTAGATCTAAACACTAAGGGTCTAGTGGGTAAGGGGTCCGGGTCTAAAACATAGTACAATTTTTGTCAATTTGTTTAAAATTATTAAAACATTTTCAACTGATAGGGTCCTTTAATATACTATATAATATACTAATTTAGCGACAAAAATATAAAGCTTTTTCAACATTCCAGTTATGACTTATTAAAACAAAATATTCATTAAGTATTTCGATTTTTGAAATAAAGATACAACCACATTTCGTATTACATGAACCGACAAAATTTCAAGTCAAGTAATATTTCAAAATATAATAAAGTTCCAAATGAAACAATTAAAATTATATATGATATCTAATATTTTTTAAAAAAAGATGTAAATGGATCTATGGGTCGGATTTGGGTCTCAAACGTGAGGACCCGGACCTAGGCCCGAACCCTAAGGTCATGGACCCAAATTCGATCCGGACCCATACGATTCTAAAATAGGTGTGGATTTAAACTCCCAAATTAGGGTCATGTCTCGGGTGTAGACCCTTAGGATATGAATATATGATCCAAGAGCCATGCACATCCCCCGTTACAATAACCATGCAGTAAAGTTATTATTCGGATTTGGGTCTCAAACGTGGATTTAACTTTTTATGCATTCGATTGCGTTACTTTGACTATCAATATCTTAAGTTTATGACTAACTTAAATTATATAAGTGAATAATATGAAATATCCAATTAGATAATTTAAACAAGATTTGACTAGTTTGACTAGAATTTTTATTACACGTTAACTGCAATATAAAGTATAAAATAAGTTTAAATGATGATAGAGTAGCAAAATGTTGATGTTGCTTTATAAATTGAAATAGGAAGTAAAGTTACTCTTGGTTTGTTCAGTAGTGGAAGCTTTAGCCGAGTCTGAAGCTGCAACCTCGGAAGATATAAGGAGAACAACAGCTAAAAGAGCCAGTAAAAGAAAAGTTTTAGAACCCATCATGCAAAATTTTGTATCTTATCTTAGTGTTTAATACTCTGATGGAAGTATGCACACAATGTACTCCTTTTATAGGCCTCCCAACTCAAAATTGCTATAATTATTATTTTTTATTTTATTAATTTAATTTAGAGAAATGTAGAAAATAAAAAATAAAAATAATTTTTGACAAAGGATTTGTATACAGATCCTCTCTAGAGAGACCGTCTATACTATAGACGTCTCTCAAGAGCCCAGCTCATATCTCCCTTTTAACTTACAAAACTACCAATCAGTTTTTTTTTTAATTTATCAATTTGGCCAGCCCCAAAACTTGAGACGTCTATTGTATAGACGGTCTCAAGTAAAAATTTGTGTTTCGTATATGGTTGAAAACTTGAAATAATAATTAAAAATATTAACTAGTGTGAAGATATAAATTAGAACTCCATCTGATCTGTTTTATTTTATTGGTTATATATTTGATTATTGAACGATTTTGAAGTATAATTTAAGTCTCAATATCTATAAGTATGTTAAAGACAAACTTAATAAAATCTTACATTCATATTTTTCTAACTCTAATATATCAATGAAAAATCTCAATCTTTTTAAGGCATATTCCCAATATAGCCAACAAAATAGATTAATCATTTCTTAAATGTAGAGATACTTATTCGGGTCATCCGGTTGATATCGGATCTAGTCTTTCGAGTCGGTTGAAAATCGAATCTTGTGTGCATTTGGTTTTACTTGACTGTAAATACGTCTTTGAAACTCGGGTCTAATTATAAATATTTGATTTGAAAAATTGTCATAAAACTACCTAATAAATTTTTTTTTCCAAAAATATCTAATAAACTTTTTTCTCTTTCAAAGAGTACCAAGAAACGTTTTTCTTTAGTTGACTGTCAAATTTAACGGTTGACTGGTCAAAATAAAAAATCGTTCTTTCTCATCTTCAGTTTCTTTTCCAATTTATTTTCGATTTTGAGTAAAAAGTAGATTAAGAAGATAGTGAGGAAATTGAATTGGAAAAGAAATTGAGGATGTGGAAGAAGAATTTTCGATTTTGACCAATCAACCGTTATATTTAACAGTCAACTGAAGGAAAACGTTTATCGATACTCTTTGCAAAAAAAAATATTTTGTTAGAATTTTTGGTAATTTTTTTTATTAACTACTTTTTGGAATAAATTTTTTTAAATACTATCTGACATTTTCATTAAAAGTAATTTTTAATTATGTAATAGTATGCGGTATACTACTATGTCTCTTTTAAATTGCATCAAAGAGAAATAGGGTTAGATTTAAGAAAGTAGTAATAAATGAAGAGAGATAATAAATTGTGTAGATAAAATTAAAAAAGAGTTAAAATTTATAGATGAGATTAAAAGAAAGTAGTGGGCCATTGTCCAAATATAAAAATGATGCAAATTAAGTTGGACGAACGAAAATAGAAAATGATGCAAATTCAATGGGACGAGGGAGTAAAAATTTAGTTGGGTGTTGGAATTTCCAACAATCAATTTATTTTGCCATTTAATGCACCCTGCACATTCTAGTTGGTGTAAGATTTGTATTTTAAATAAGAAGCTTCAAGTGGATTGATATCCATTGTCTCCACTGCCTAATGTAGCCTTGTAGGACAAGTTCGCTCTGGATTTGAATGTGCAGTTTCATTTCACAACTTGATCAATTCAATTACGTAGCTGTCCTATTTAATTTTCGTTCATTGAAATGTCACACTATTGACCTGTTTGGTAAATGTCTATTAGTTAAAGTTGTTGACTAATTTGATCAATTACAACTATTCGCTTAAAAATTATTTGTTTAAGCCAGCTATTCAAACGAATTGTAATGGAGATGTTTGCGAAAAATTGTAATCGTCAACAGAGGTGATACGCATCCTTAGACGTTTAGATTTTATCTGATTTTTTCGTTCTTCTCCTAGTTTTTGGCATAGATCATCTCTGGACTGGTATACTGCTGCTTGTAAACTAGCTTAACTTAGTTTTTTGCTCTTGTTATTCCTCTGATTTTTTGGTTGTCCTCACCTTTATTTAGTGTTTTGATTTTCTTTAGTGTTTTGTTTCGTCGTAATTCATTTATTGATTATTTGGCTTTTTTCAAAGGAATTCATATTAGTTTGTTGTTACCGTATCTTGTTCTTCTTGTTTTAAAGGTGTGCTCTCTTATTCAGTTTTTGTTCATTGTTTATTTTTTAGTTGGTATTATTATTATTTATTTAGCATTTTACATTGCTTACTTTCTAGTAGTGTCCTTTGATTTGTTTTTAGATAGCCTTTTTTCTTTATTCTTTATTGTGTTATTTTGCTTCTTTTTTTTCTCTATTTTTAATTTTTCTGTGTGTTGTTTTGTCTGCTTTATTTTCTGTGGTTTTTTTGATGGTGTCTGAGTTTACAGCCTTTGAAAGGGTGGTACATCCTTTCACCTTGTGTCATATCTTTTGGTGTTAGAATATAGAGTCAGAGAGGCTTTATGGTAACCTGAGGTCGGGTTCCGGGAGGGGGGGGGAGGCATAGAGGATAACGTAAATATGACTTGCAATTGAGAGTGGGAACTTGGAATATAGTACCCAAGAAGCCAAGTCGTTGGAATAAGCAACCGAGCTAAAAAAATACAGGATTCATGTGGCATGTGTTCAAGAGACTAGGTGGAAGAGGCAAAAAGTAATGGTTGTTAACAGTTATAAGTTGTGGTATGCAGGCTTCGACGATATACACAGTTGGGTCAGTATTCTTGTAGCTATCGACATCCTAAAGCAAGTGGTAGAAGTAAGGAGGTGCAATGAAAGGATCATGCAAGTTAAGATAGTAGTGGGGGAAGAGGTTATATTGGTCATTACCGCCTATGGGCCCCAAATTGAGCTCAGGAGCAAATAAAACGAGAGTTTTGGGATGACTTAGGAGACCTCATGGGAACCATTCCGGAAGATGAAAAAGTTGTCCTATGAGGACACTTTAATGGACCCATAGGCAAGGAAGCGAAAAACTACGGTTCACTTCTTGGAGGTTTTGGCTTCGGTGTAAGGCACGAGAGTGGCGAGGGCTTGCTTGAGTTTGCGGTAGCCAAAGAATTCGTTATAACAAACTCGATTTTTAGAAACAAAGAGGAGCACTTGACTACGTATAAGAGTGGTGGGCATGCAAGCCAAATCGACTACTTCTTAGTACGTAAAGGGGATCGGAACTCATGCCTGGATTGTGTAGTGGTGTTGGGTACGGAGATGCCCATCCAACATAGGTTATTAGTGCTGGTGTTTCGAATGAGGAAGAATATTGTCGAGAAGAAAATGGAGTTAAGGCGAACGATAATGTGGGGTAGATTTAAAGGGGATGTCACATCAACCATGTCAAGCAAGATCAATTCGTTTAGCTACCCAAGTCAAGGCGATGATGCAAACCAAATGTGGGTGTCTATGGCTAAAACCATTCGAATGGTGGCTAAAGATACATTAGGCATGACACGGGTAAAACAAAAGGAGTATAAAGAGTCGTGGTGATGGAAGAAAGAGGTGCAAAATAAGATGAAGAACAAGAACAAGAACAAGAGAGTCAAGGAACTTTTAGCATACACAGGGGAAGAGGATAGGATACACAAGAAAGACATCTATATAGAAGCAAAGCGAGAAGCAAAGAAAGTGGTAGCTGCTAAAAGTAGTGTGTATGAGGACTTTTATCAGAAACTTGATAACAAAGAGGAGAAAAAGCATATTTTTAGACATGCAAAAGCCATGTCCAGGCAGAGGCAAGACTTGGGGACAGTTAAGTACATCAAGGATGAGGAAGGACGAGTGATCTTGAGACAAGAGAACATCAAATTTCAGTGGCGTTAGTACTTCTCTCAATTTCTCAAGGAGACTAGAAGAGTAAAGAAGGGGGGTCCTTAATTGTGGGTCAGCTAGTGACATTAGCATACCTCGGGACATTGTTTGGAATAGCCTCAAGACTAGAGGTATTCACAATGTTACATTGAGGCTATACGGGACATATGTGACAGAGTTTCGACTAACATCCACACATGGGTGGGGTTAAGATATTCTTTCCCAGTTAAAGTGAGCCTACATCAAGGATCGACCCTAAGTCGATTCATTTTTACGGTCATTATGGAGCAGATTGCAAAATCTATTTGGGAGACAATACCCCAGTACATGCTATTTGCGGATGATATCGTGTTGGTAGTAGAAACTAAGGAGGGAGGTTAATAGAAAATTGGAAGAGTGAAGGACATTTCTCGAAGACAAAGGGTTGCTTATAAGTCGTAAGAAGAAAAAACATTTGTGATGCGACTTTAGTGGGACAAAGTTGATAAGTGAACCTGAGGTGACGATAAGCGATGAAGTGGTTGCATGTACAACAAAGTTTAGGTATTTAGGATCAGTGATTCAGAGTAATTGGGAGATTGATAAAGATGTTACTAACCATATACAAGGGGGTTGGCTTAAGTGGCGAGCAACCGCTGGAGTGCTATGTGATAGGAAATTTCCTAGTAAACTAACAGGTAAATTTCACAGAGTTGCTATTAGGCTTGTTATCATTGTATGAGACGGAATGTTGGCCAGTAAAAAAGACATTTGAACATAAGATGGAACTTACAGAAATGCGTATGCTGAACTGGATGTGCGGCCACACAATGATGGATAAAATAAGGAACTAGGAGTTCAGAGAAAAGTTAGGCGTTGCCCCTCTTTATGCAAAGATGCGTGAAAATAGGTTGAGATGGTTTGGGCATGTGAAGAGGAAGACATATGATGCCCCCATAAGAAGGAGCGAAAGCATCATAGTGGAGGGTAAGAGTGGTCGAGGAAGACCTAAGAGAATATAGGAGGAACAAATAAAGAGGGATATGCATGATTTACAACTCTCTATGGACCTGACCAGGGGAAGGGGTACTTTGAGGCGTCTTATTCATACCTTAGATTACCGAGTCTTTCCCCTTACTTGTTGAGGTCCTTGTTCCTTGCCTTTCTTATATCGCTCTTTGACTCTTTTTAATAAATTCTTACTTTTCCTTTATTTATATGCTTAGTTTTGTATGCCTAGTTTTATATGCTTTGTTTTTAAGTATATTTATCTGTTAGTTATTGCTTTAGGTCAAACTTATAGTGTAGTTCGGCGAGTAAAGGCAGGAAAAAACCTCTTCGAAGGATGAGTTTTAAGCTGGGAGACTCTTTGACTGTATCCTCCTTAATGGGTATGGGTTGCCGTCTTTCTTCCCTCCCCAGACCCTACTCATAGGTCCCTATGAGCAGGATACACCAGGTGATACTTGTACTGCTCCAGGTTAGACTTCATCCTGCCTCGATTGTTTACTTTCGGAACCTTTGCAACCAGTGTAGCCCCCAGACTTTCCTTGGCATGCTCAATAGCCACCTCGAAAAAGTCCAAAAGAGAAGACTCCAACCTATACGAGCTACACTTTATATGCTCGAAAATTAAGACAAGTTAAAAGCAATAAATATGCTTAAGTATGAAGAAGAATGAAACTACCATATATTAGCTCTTTACCATAGAAAATATAGATACTAAAAGGAACATGTTGCACTATGACAAGCGCAGTCTCAAAACATATCCCTTGTGGGTGGGGGGGTAAGAGAATCAATAGTCTCATAACGTGAAGTTAGCGGAAAATCTAAAGTTTTATGATCCATTTAGTTTACATGTTTTGGCCGCAGAAACTAAGAAGAAGGCTAACAAAAAATTGGAAGAGTGGAGGGTAGCCTTGGAGGGTAAGGGGTTGCGCATAAGCCAAACAAACACAAAATACTTGCAATGCAACTTCAGTGGGACATAATCGATAGGGGAGCCAGAGGTGACCATTGGGGGAGAAGTTGTTGCATGTACATCCAAATTCAAATATTTGGGTTCGGTGATTCAAAGCAATGGGGAGACTGATGGGGATGTTTTTAATCGTATACAGGCGGGATGGCTCAAGTGAGCAGTGACCTAGGTGATTTGTGATAAAAAAAATTCCCTAATAGACTAAAGAATAAGTTTTATCGCGTTGCAATTAGACCGACTTCGTTGTACGAGACATAATGTTGACCAACTTTGTGGTAGATCACATCCTTTTTCATCGCCCTTATAGCCATCAATGTCTCCAACACTTGCAGATGTGGTTGGGTGTTCATCTTGCAATGGATATTCATCGACTTGCTCGCAGGAATTGGAGAACCTCTAAGTACAAGAAGGTCTTTATAATCATGTGCATTTGTAGCCTAGCTTATTTGGTATGGAAGGTGAGAAAGGATTCAATCTGGCGTCTTAGTATGAGTACAGTTGATTGTCTTATGAAGCAGCTTATGTATGATGTGAAGATTAGATTTTCTAGTCTTTTTCCCTTGGAAAGCTGTAAAACCTAGTTTATAGAGATTTTTGTTGAGTAGGCTATGTATAGGCTTTGTATAGGCTCTGTTTTGATGCTCTTTTGGTTCTCTTCTCACCTTTATACACATGAAGAGTGGGGTAGGTCAACCCTTCCTAGAAGGTGGATTCTACTTTCATACTGATGCAATTTCTAAAGGTGCGAAGTTGTCTCTGATTGTATTGTTTGTCTTTGTTTGGATTAATGAATTTTTCTATTTGTCGAAATAATAATAATAATAGTAATAATAATAATAATAATAATAATAATAATAATAATAATAATAATAATAATAATAATAATAATTCCATCCCTTCTAAAGACTAATCTAGTTGATTGCATTAGATTTATTGCATAATTCATCATCATCATCATCATAATCATATCCAATGTATCTCGCTCATAGACAAACAAATTGTTTCTTTAATTAAAATAACTAAACAAAGTTTAATTAATTTTAAAAAATTAACTTATACTTAATTAATTAAGTGTACCCAATAAAATTAATCTAATATAAATTTGAAAATAAAAATTATTTTACATAAATACTCAATAATAAAGTTTAAAATTACTCTAAATTAAACATGAAAAAGTATGAAGAATATGAGAAATTCATTAAGAAAATAATTTTAATACAAAATAAGAAACTTGAAAATATATTTTGCTATTTTTTTTTCTCTCTACTTAATAGTATATTACTAGTATTTTCTCCCTTTGTGGGAGGGTTAATGCCTCTATTTATAGAGTTCAAAAGAAGAAAAAACTTGTGGCGAATGGGATTTGAATGAATTAAGTGTACCACTTGATTAATCTAACCGACCTGGTTCTGGATTTTGATAGTGCAAGCTAATGCAAGCTATACTTACACAAGTAATGTAAGTCAAAAAATTTCTGCTATAGCATTTATTACTAACTTGTGAATGCTTATCCAACAACTAAGAATCTTAGTTGGATTTTTCTTCTTCAAAATGTACTACTATAATGTGCTGCCCACATAACATAATCTTTTCGAGCAGATGTTCGTAGCCTTATAAAACGCTTGATTTGGAGTCCGGACGAGTGAGATATGCCCATTTTAAAACGGGACTTTCATGTACTTCGCGAATAACACGTTGTCTTCGTTCGGCTCCAAATTTTTCATTTTGTCCAACTTTATTTTTAATCAAAAAATCCTACAAAATGTTAATAAAATGATATAAGTGTAGATATTAACTCATAAATTATATATATACTAAATATTTTATACTCCCTCTTATTCACCTTAAATGTCCCATTTAGTTTTTTCACACTTGCCGAGACAACATTTTAACCGTTAATATCTCAAATTATTCTTAATTAAAAATTAAAAAATTTTGATATTAATAATCCTTGTATTGAGACGAATCAAACAAGATCTCACATGAATATATTTTAACTTATAGATTAAGAGTAAAATACAAATTAAGAGTGATGAGTGAATAGTGCCAAAAAACTAAATGGAACATTTAGGCTGAATAGGAGGTGATATTATTTAAATAAATGTAGTAAAACCGTACGTAAAGAGGAGTAAAAATAATATAACTTTTAGCACTTAACATCTAGCCCTAGGTTTTGTTTTGCAGTGTATTTAACGAGTTTGTCCTGTGATGTGCTTGATTTAGAGCACATTTATATCCCCATTATGGTGTCGAGTCTCGTCGTTTCTCATTGGTTTTATATATTTTACACTCGATTTTACCTTGTTCTTGTCTCCGTGATGTTTTGAGGTTATTTCAGGTATTTTCGGAGATTTCGAGGGGAAACGGATCGAGTTCGAGGCTTAGGCATCATAATCGAAGAAGACGCACGCGTTTCGAGACATTCACGCTTCGTTAAAGTTCGACGCACAAGACATTCGCGGAGACCTCGTCAAAGTTCGGATACTTGTATATATATATATATATATATATATATATATATATATATATATATATATATATATATATATATATATATAAAAGTTAGGCATACTTGTTAATTCACAAGTTAGGCATATTTGTATATTAATAAAGGTAGGCGCATGGGCTTTGTATTTTCCAGCCCAAGTTCGGAAGATTCAAGACAGCAAAAACAGAATAGAGAGCAGCAATTAGGATCAGAATACAACGTAGCCGTTTTTTTTCATTCTTCTTTCCCTTTCTTTTTTACTTCTTTTAAACCCTAAATTTATGTCTTTAATTTTTCATAGGTTTAATTTATTTTCTTCTATCAACATTTTATTTTTATGGTTTAGTTTAGTTAGATTTTGTTATTTTTATTTTTTGTTGGTATTTTATTTGAAGCTTCAAGGGTTATTTTAATGGAGTTTGATGATGAACTTTTATTGGTTTTTGCCATTTGATCTTCAATCTATCTTATACTTTGTGAGCAACTTCTAATTCTTTTTACTTTTATTATTTTTTAAGCTTGATAGTAAATTTTAGTTGGTTTATGTTTTGTATAAATTGCTATTAATTATTTGCTCTTTACTTTTGTTCATATTTCCTCCGTTCCGTAATACTTGCTACATTTTCCATTTTGGGAAATTTCATATTACTTGCTACAATTCCTTTTTTAGTAAAAAACCAATCATTTAAAGTTATATCTACTCCTATTTTTATCCTACTCTATATCTAATTACTCCTATTTTTCTTTTTCATTTTTCAACAAATAATATTAAAAAATTCTAAAAAAGCAACTTTCCACCTACTGCTCATCATTGCACAGTAACTTCTTAATCTTTGTGCCCATGCAATGGTAGCAAGTAAATCAGAACGGAGGAAGTATTTTGTCATTGGTATTTGATTGAGAGTTTAGCTTATTTGTTATTAATGATTTTGATGTTGATGGTGATTGTTAATAGTGTGATTATGATTACAGTTAGTGAGTAGTTGTTTAGGGTTAGGGGTTTACTCATTTTGTGTTGATGGATTAATTATGGTTAGAAATGGGTCGATGTTGGTTTGATTGTGAACCCCGAAAGTGGGTAGCTCCGCTCATTGATTTGATGTCACCCGGATCTCTTTCCCGGGCACCAACGAGAGTTGGGCCCGCATGAGAACCGACTTTATTTCAATGAGAGGAGTTGAGTCAGGGGAACGACGAGAGTCGAAACTTGTACTCGCCCCATGAAAAGGGAGTTTTACCCTCTTATTCCGAGAGGAGAAGAGAATTGACGTGGTTTTTGGATTTTTGTTGCCCTTGGGTCTTGTTCTCACTCACGAGAGTGATGGGAACAGGATTCTCGGAGGCGATCCCAAGCCCGATCCAAGATCGGATCGCTCTTCGTATTTGAATCCACACCTTTGCGATCAAGCCAAAGTAAACCCTAATTTAACTATATAAAGTCCGTTGCACACGAGTTAGCCCCTACCCCAATGTTTATTTGTTTGTTTCTTTCATAGTTGTAGTTGTAGTCTAGCCCATCACCAATCTTTCTTACATGTTCCCCCAACACCTAAAGAGACCCTAAGTCTCGCAGCTCGTCTCCCTGTGGATCGACCCCCTACTTGCCACTACACTTGTGTAGTTATAGCTAAGGGTATTTATAAATTTTGTTTGATTAGAGGCTTTCGTGACGACACAAAAAGTCTATCATCCTGCACAATAATGTTTAAGATCTTTCAATGATACCTTAGGATAGTACATACACGTATATGTACACGCACAAAAATATATGTTTATATATGTATAATACTTTCTCACTCCTAAGAATTCTATATTTCCATTTGATGCTGCATGTATCAGGGTGTTTTTATTCAACAACTCAATACTTTCATCAATTTAAACTCTTCATGCTAGTTTAATCTATTGAAACAAATCATATGTTTTTTTATAGGTTGCTCATAGAGTTTTCGAAGTACATTGCACCTCCCTGATATTCATTTTATTTTATTTTATAATATTTTAATTTCATCAATTCTATTATTACCTGGTTTGTGGTTAGTGATTTGTATTATTTGGGCCAATTCAAGATTTTTGTTATGTTACTCAGTCAGGCTAATTGATTACTTAAAGTTCAACAATCTAATCATCAAAATTAACTAAATCATACCCTATCATAGGTTTTCAGTTTATGGTAGCTAGTTTATTATTAAAATTTGTTTTCCATTCACCTTCTAGGTTTTGATTGGCAATGTGTTGAACCAATTCTGGCATTCTTATCTTGAATCGGTTTAAGGTGTTATGTTAAAAAGGTAGGTTTTGGTCTGAGTATTAATCTCTATGACATTTTATAAAGACAACTTAAATATCAAAATCATTCTTCTAAAAACATATAAAATCATGCAGTACCATAACACTCTTCTGAGTTCCCACTATAGTCTTAACATTTTTTTTATTGTATGATTGATTTTCTTGAAACATCATCCCCTTTTATATTATGATTTAATCTTTTTAACTCTTGGAGTAAAATCCTCAAACTTTGGCCACTTAACCTTTACTCTTATTCTCTAGGCTCAATCATGACTTTCGTCTATTTACTCTTTATACTTAAGGTTCACTAATTAAATTCTCACTATGGTGCTAATTCCGAAAAGGTGTTCATTTTCCTGATTTTATCAAAAAAAATTGTTTTTTTTTAACTTAAGCCTTTCTTATTTTTCATTCTTTCCTAATCTTTCAATTTTCCTAAATTTTAGACATGCTTCCAAAGCCTTGCCAACTGTAACCGCCCCGAATTATGAAGGCAAAGACAAACTGAAATTTAGTATTAATCAAGCGGAAGCTCACTTTTGCCAGCATAATTAAAGGGGTTACTTAAAGGTTAAACCAATGTTCAAGTAAAATACTTGAACCAAAATCAAAGCAATATAACAGAAGTCTTAGCTGTCCAAAACAAAGAAAAATTACAACCAAATCGAAATAAGTCTGAAGTTCGAGTTACATCTTTAGAATAGTTCAAATCTAAACAACTGTACTAATACTCTCTCAGATACAATAAAGAGTTCTAAACAAAAGGGAGTCGAACTCCAATTGAAGTTCATCCTTCACTCGCATATCAATTCTTCGTCGAGATATCATTCACTACAAAATATGTTGCATATAGCCACACTTATAAATGCAAGTAGCCACACATATATCTGTGCCTAAAATATTTTCCCACACTTAAATAAGTGTGGCTATGGATGTGTGGGGAAATATTGCCCACACTTAATAAGTGTGGTTAATTAATGACTAGGTTACACTTATAAGTGTGGTAAAATGCATCTCTAGTAACACTTATAAGTGTTGGTACATCTCCACACGAATAAGTGTAGGGAAATTGGTATTAGTGAATTTTTTTGTCTTTGTCGTTTCCACACATTTAAGTGTGGGGAATGAATTTATTAACTAATTATAGCGCCAAATTTAATATTATTTTTTTCTTATTAATACTATTGTTTTATTTATATTATTATTATTATTATATTATATTATATTACTATTACAATTATGATTATTAATTAATTAATTAATTATTATTAAAATTTAAAAAACAAAGATAACAAGAATAATCATTTCCGAACAAAATTTATTATCATTGATAGTAAAAAACGAGTACCCAATGTTGCTATTACAATAAAATTGTCACAATATTACAATACAAAACTAAAAACCAATCAAGAACGTCTTCATAACTTCATTTGGATGCTTGTATCTGGTACTTGTGGTTGTCGTATTCGTTCCTTAGTGGTACCTAAACACACAAAGTAGTAATTTAGTTAAGAGTGTACACCGCTTATAGTAGGTGGGATTTCTATGAGGCTTCTAATCAGCATCTCCCTACCTCGTTCGTTCCTGAAATAATGCAAACATTTCGAATAAGCTTTTGTATTTGTTGCTGTAGCATAAGCAAATGAAATACAACACTAGTTTACTATTTACCCTATTAACTCAACTTCCAGGCATACTACCTTACAAACCCAATCAAAAAGGTATTTTAAAGAATATGGTTTGTTTTTGTTAGTGGTATGATTAGACTCAACCAATCCCAACGAAAATGAAACATTGAATATAGTCTTACAGCAGATGATTAGAAAGTCCTATCCAACAGCATGCGACAACTACAGATGCTTTAAGAAAATTGAGATCAAGGCTTTAACGCTTTCATTAGTGCTATATACAAGCAACTACTTTAAATGGAAAATAAAAAACTGAATATCGTGTCTCACAGCAGATGATCAAAGAGCTACTAATTTAATTTAAGCCATAGTCAAATAGCATATAGTAAAAGAGAACAAGCAAAGATTTAAGAGTTACCCATAAGAACAATTATAGTTCCATCTTCGATAGTTAATTAGTTGTATCACTTATACAGAGGCTCCTTGATCCAAAAGCAGTTGGATAACATCAAAAAGCCCATTCAACACAACCATATGAATATTGCTGTGAGAATAACAAAACACTTTCAGTTTGGCAATGTACCAATATGAGAAATTCAAACACCCAATCAGTAGTTTGTAAAGGCATTAAAAGATACATATACTATGTATAACCATCCCTAGACCTATGTTATGCATAGAGAGTTACCTTCAACATCTGGAGTTGAGTTTTAAGTCCCATTTCTTGCCGAAAACCCTAAGTCAAATATGTAAACACTTATTTCAAGAAATTTAAAAAAATTACCTAAATCAATTATAAAGTTAAATTTAAAACCCTTAATTTATAAAGTTACCCCCAATTAAGCCAAAAACTCTAAATTGGTTAACAAATATAGTTATTTTTTTTTGAGAAAGGTTAACAAATATAGTTTGGAGTACTATATAATCATCAATCATATATCAACAAGCAATGTTTTAACAATTAACAACTTCAATTTTAAACAACTTCAAAGCCAATTCCCAGAAAAATCCAAAAGCAGAAACCATCCAATCAACCATTTCTGCAATATTCAGCACCTCAAATCACTCAACAAAGGACATAGAAAACCCTAACATTAGAAGTATAGTAAAGGAACAAGCAAATAACCATTTCTATCATTCCCATTTATTTCCTAAACCAATAATTTCAATGTTTGCCAAACTAATACCAATATCCGAAAATCCATCGATTTGATCTCAACATATATTCCAATAATTATAATAATCAATTACACTCATAATTATAAGGAATCTTAAATGGAAAACATGAAAAATAAACAAATGAAACAACCGAAAGGATTTTATACCTAAAATCATATGTTGGTGCAATAATTACAAGGCAAAACAAGTAATATTACCTATCTTGAGGAATTTTGGGTACCAAAGAAGAAGGAAACTATTTGCTTATACCTAAATCAAGGAAATTAAACGACTGATGTGTGTCTTGAAATTCCTCAAATTTGCGCGAACGAATGAAGCCTATGACTGCTGTCGATTTGAGTTCTTGAATGTAGATTTTTTGTTACTGTTGTGTTCTACAAGAATCAAGGTAGAGAAGAAGGCAAGATATCAATCAAATGTGTAAATCAGATCTTAATGAATAACAATGGCACAAGAAGAGAGGAAAGACATACGGACGAAACCGTTGTTTCTGAGTTTAAGCGAGAGGAAGATGGTGATGGATGTCGGTTAGTGGTTTGTGAAGGTTACTGGTTTTGAATATTGAAAGGAAAGAGAAAAGGTGGGTTGGGTATCTTGGGTTTACACGAAAAGGAATGGAAATTGGGGTTTGGGTATTTTATTTATTTATTTATTTATTATTATTATTATTATTATTATTATTATTATTATTATTATTATTATTATTATTATTATTTATTTATTTATTTATTTATTTATATAATAATAATAATAATTATTATTATTATTATTGAGACAGTCTCCTGAGAGACCGTCTCTCCGAGAGACGTCTCTCAGGCCCAGTTCATCAAAGCTTATTTTCTACCCTTATTTCACATTTTTTTTATGGGTCAACCCAATAAGAGATGGTCTCTCAAATAGACCGTCTCTCACAAGAATTTGTGTTGTTATTATTATTATTATTATTATTATTATTATTATTATTATTATTATTATTATTATTATTATTATTATTATTATTATTATTATTATTATTATTATTATTATTATTATTATTATTATTATTATTATTTATTATTTATTTTAAATTTCCGAATAAATCGAATGTTACATGATTAGAAGGGAATGGCATGAAAGTACCTGTAAATGCAAAATGGGTACTCAATTTTTTTGTTAATTAGGTTTTAAAATGTTTTTCAAATTTTTTAATTGGTCTTTTAGTCACACTTATATGTGTGGCTATTTGTATGAATTTTTCTCTACACTTATATGTGTGGTTAAATTAATTACTATATTTTTATTTTCTAAACTAGCTTTTCCCCACACTTATAAGTGACGTTATTCTCTCCACACTTATTAAGTGTGGCTATAGTTGTTTTACCTATAAAAACTTTCAAAAATTTACCACACTTAATTAAGTGTGGCTAAATAAGTGTGGCTAGAAGCAACATTGTTTGTAGTGATTGGGGTTCACTCTAAAAACAAAACCATTGGAAAACATACAAAGAATAGTATCAGCAAAAGACTGAGTATAACACACTAGGTCATTCAAACTCAATTTAATGGTTTCATAATAATTTCAAGTTTTCATTTTTCATTATAAATCATAAGATATCTTTGGATCGTTATCAACTTCAAATACTCAAATTATAAGTTTGCCATGGTACTCTGTGAGTCATCCTGTGACTCGGTTGGTAGTCGGTCTACCGTCCACGACATGTTCGGCAAGTGTGACACAATGGTATTGTGAACAATACGCGCTCAGCATTAGTGAGCCGTTTAATCATACACACAACATTTGTTGTGGCATATGTACCCGCCATTTAGGCTAAAATATTTTTATATAACATATATCTTGCAATTTCAATAGCATTTGAAAAGTTAAAAATACTAACTTTTCCATATGACAAACATCTTTTATTTGCAACATAGCAAAACATACTTTATTTGCAACATAGCAAAACAATTTATGATCTTTCCCACATTGGTAAAACATGATTAGCATAATCATATCATCAAACATAACATTTGTATTATATTGGGGCATCACTAACATGTATGAAAATGTTTCTCTGAAAGCTGGTTAAAATTCAATATGATTTTTCAAGAAAACCACTAAACGTGTGGTTACAATAATCCTTCTTAAGTAAAGTAAATATAACTTATAAGAGTTTTGAATTTCATTGAAAATAACCAGAATATAATTCATAAGTCTATAAAATCATTACAAAAGATTTCATAAAAACACTATTTTCTTAAATACTAGATAGTTTTGCCAGTAATAAAATCGATAATTGATTTACAAAATACATATTAGTTCTCCAACAAGGCCCAAATTAATCAATTCATTATAATAACTTATTTAAAATGAATTTAAGATTGTCAAATAGAATTATAATTGGTAATGCCAATTTATAACGATTTTATGATTATTTTCGACAATTTAGGTATTTACCATTATTTAAATGGTGTCTTAAATCTATAAAATTTATAAACCATATAAGTTAAACTTATTTTATACTATGAGGCATTAGGTTACTAGTACAATTATAAAATTTTAATATAGGTCTATTTTTACTCAAATTTAATAAATAATATGACACCTTTTAATAAATAGACAATTTCTATTAATTGGTAAATAGTAAATTATTAATAATTAGCCTAAAAAAATTATACCAAACTTTTAGAAGTCACATAATACTTTTATTAGCCCATTCAAGCTTATAAATGTTATGTACGATATTTTATTTTTTTATATTGGAAATTTATCGATAAATAAAATAAAATCGGTTAAAATTATTTAACTCTAAATAAAATAATATAAAAAATTATGATGTTCCAAAAACTATTTTAAGGAATATAAAATATTAAATAACCATTAAAAATCATATGGAGTATTTTTAATAATTAATATTGTTATTTTTTCAATAAACCGAATAAAATTTATTTAAGTCCATATATGGTCACGAAAATCCATAAAAATTTTTGAACATGCATCTACTGTTAATATAATTGTCTCATAATCGAGTATTTATTTATTTTTTCACGCAAAACCATATAAAATTTATTTTTTCAATAAACCGAATAAAAATTATTTAAGTCCATGTATGTCCAAAAGGCGTCATTTAGTATTTATTTTGTATTTTACCGTTTTCTAACTTATCGATTATTAATAATCGAGTAAAAATTATTAAGGTTCTTAAACGTCAACGAAATGTTCTTAACATTTTACCAAATTTATTTACTGTCCATATGAGTATGTGATCAAAATTTCAAGTCCATATGTCTTTATTTGGTAATTATTTCATATTTTACTATCTCACAATTTACCGGTAAACAATCTAACGATTACTCAAAAATCATGAAAAATTCCGAACTAAATATATTCTGGCCAAATCTTGTTGGAGACATTATAATATAGTTTTATTAATTAGTTTTGATAATCAAGAGTTAATCTAATACAATGTTTTATAATAAGAGTATTTAACACCTTAAAATCCATTACAATATCGTTTTAATTAAAAATCTCTACAAAATTATTCAAGAGATTTTCTTAACATATGGCTACTGAAAAATTACTTTTAAAATGCATTTCAAATATTTTTCAAGTCCATATAACCATTTCCATCAAAATTACTTTCACAAACAGTGTAAATCATGCCTTTAAACATACAACAATTCATAAAATTAACATGCATGATGCCCACAATAATGATTCATAAAATAAATCATTGAATACTCAAAATTATCATTTTAATATCATTTTTCAAGATTTAAGAACTTCTCGTTGGGAATTTTAATTTTTTTTTTAAAAAACAAGTTTATACAAAACTTTCCCAACTTGTTCTTAAATCCAATAAAAAAATCAACCCATGTGATGTACCTCGATCCTTAGCTTTAAAATTACTCCTTAACCTTTGGTACAACTTCTCAATAACTAAGATCCAACTCCTTTGCTACAATTATTTTTAAAGAATTCAAAAATATCATTATTTCGGATCTTGCTATGTAACTTAATGACTTTTGATTTCTAACTAAAAATTCTTAGATTTACTTACTCTTTGATATTTTGTTACTTGGGAGATTGATTAGTATTGAGTAACACATGTTGAACAAGTCTCACAACTTGAGAGTTAAATAAGAGATTGTAAATTGATAGAAGAAAAAAAAATGTTTTAAATTTCCTTCTTTTAGCCTAAATTTCTAGGTCTTCTTAAGAGATTATTTTATCTTAGTTATTATAATGAAATACCCATTTTATAATAATCTTAGTTTATAGAAAAATTTCATGTAAAAAGAATTTTACATGAACAAGTTTTAACAAAACTAGTGAAATAAAGGAATAAGCATAACTTACTCTATACTTGGTGGATTTCTTCAAGTTTGGTGTCTATGGAAAGCTCTTGAGATGAAGATTATTTTTATAAAAGATTTGAAATTATAAACATAAATTTTTAAAAGTTTTAGATGGGTTTTTGAAGAAGATTTGATGAGAAAAAGAAGGTGTTTTAGTAGTTGAAACTTTAAAGGATTCTATAATGTTTTTATGGATGAATTTGAGAGCAATTTGTTGGGGATTATGGCTGAATAAAATAGTCTAAAATTGAATTGTTTTTGCTTCTAATAATTGCCTCTTGCATGCTTGTAATGATGCACAATCTTTTGGTAAAACAAATGGGATTTTGAATAGAACAATTTGCTTGAGTATGTAAGTGCACAAAGAGCTAAAAGAGGGTAGGGGACAGCCATATGGGGCTGCTGTTTGGGGCTGATTTGAGGTGGTATTTATCATCAATTTGGTCTTTATGGTGTAAGAAAGGTTTATCTAAGATAATTTAAAGTTTGGATAAAAATTGGTGTACATGTGACAAGTTATGTTATGTAACTTGTATTTCATGTGTAAAAATCACTTGTATATATGTATGAAATATTTATTATTCCCAATATGGGTAGATACAGTTTTCGAATAAGTATTATATTTTTCCAAATTGTTGTGGGTAATTGCTCAACTTTGAGTTTTACCTCCAAAGTGTACCTTACTCACGATTCATAACCACGTTACAAATTAATAAGTTTCTAATCATCGTTGATTTTTTTTTTTGATTACTACCACCACTAATCAAAAATATTTAGACGTTGAATTCATGATTAAAATGAGATTAATTATGTGACTATTCAGCTTATGATGCTTGGACCTGCATTGAGAACTATTTTCAAAATAATAAGACTTCTTGTGTTCTTCTTGAGTCTCAATTCAATGCGACTTCTCTTGATAATTTTCCAAATGTGAAGGCTTATTGTAATGAACTTGAGGATCTTGCTACATCTCTTACTAATCTAGGCACTACTATTTTCGACAATCGATTGGCTCTTCGAGTTTTACAAGGTTTGACCTCCGAATATAAAACTTTCGATCCTTGTTTCAACATATGTCTCCCGTTCCTTCATTTGATGATCTTCGATCCATGCTTGAATTAGACTCGACTCTTGTTTCTCATTCTCGTCAGCAAAATTCAGATTTTTTGGAAAATTCGGAGCCCTGACATTATCATAATTTTCGTGGGGGTCACCGACCAACTCGTCGTGGAGGCCGGCACCACCGCAACCTCCACTCCGGCGAGCAGCAGTACCAGACCTACCACAGACAACCACAACAGTATTATGGGCCAAGAACTTCATCCCATCAGCTGCCAGGCCCACACCCACATTCCCATGGGCCATCAGCAGATCCATCACATTCTCATTGTTCATGTTGCTCTCATCATTGGGCCAAGCCTCCTTATCCTGATCCAACTAAGAATTGGGCTCCTCAGCCCATCAGAAACTCATCTCCTGGAATTCTTAAGCCACGTCTTAATCATGGTTTATGTGCCGATTTCATCCACGGGTTATTCTCCGACCGACATCGATCAAGCAATGTATACGCTTACTTTGTCTTCTCCGGATGAGGAATATTATATGGATACCGGTGCAAGTTCTCATATGACATACTCTCAAGGTAATCTCTTGAATTATTTTCCTTTAAAGCATTCTCATTCTGATACTATTGTTGTTGGTAGTGGTGATATGATTCCAGTAAAAAGTCACGGTCATGTATCTCTCCTTTCCCCATCCCAACCCTTAACTCTAAAAAATGTTCTTCATGCACCTAAGCTTATTAAAAATCTTATTTCCGTTCGTAAATTTACTCGAGATAATTTTGTTTCCATTGAGTTTGAACCTTACGGATTTTCTGTGAAAGACTTGGACACAAAGAGCATAATCATGCGATCTAATAGCACTGGCGACCTCTACCCATTCAACTTGACACATGGAGCAACCACTTCACCTTCATATGCTTTTTCGGTTCTCTCTTCTCGCATTTGGCATAATCGTCTGGGTCATCCGGTAAACACTATCTTAGATGTTTTTGTCTTCTTCTAGTTCCATAATGTAATAAAAATCGATCTTTTTTTGTCATTCATGTCCCTTAGGCAAACATGTTAGTCTTCCGTTTAATAAATCTTCATATTTTAGTTCTCGTCCTTTTGAGATACTACATAGTGATTTTTGGACTTCTCCTGTTTCGAGCCCTTCCGGGTACAAATATTATGAATTATTTCTTGATCATTACACTAATTATTTATGGGCATTTCCTTTATTTCATAAATCTCAAGTCTATGATATTTTTGTTAACTTTTGTATCTATATTTTCACTCAATTTGAGCTTAATATTGAATCTTTTCAATGTGACCACAGGGTGAATTTGTTAGCATGCTTTTTGGCCTCACGCCTTAAATACAACCACATATCTTCTTAATATTCTCCCATTCAAATTACTTGGTTATCTCACTCCTACTCATCTTCTTTTTCATAAGGCTCCTACATATGATCATCTTAAAAATTTAGGATGTCTATGCTTTCCGTTAATGTCTTCCTCTAAAATCCATAAACTTCAACCCCACGCCTCTCCATGTGTCTTCTTGGGCTATCGTTCATTTCATCGAGGTTATAAGTGTTATGATATCGCATCGAGTAAAATTATTCTTTCCCGTCATGTCCTTTTTGATGAGTCCTCTTTTTCTTTCTCTCTACATATCAAACATACTCCTCACCAGTATGATTTTTTAGATAATTCAATTCCCTTACTTCTCCTGCAGCCTAATATAATTCAGCCCAAAACCTCCAATACTAAGCCCATTCAAGAATCCCACCCCATCTCACCAACAGCCCTTACTAGGACCAACCCAGCAGCCGCCACCATCCCTCCCCAGCCCATCATCCCATTCGCCTCCTATTTTCCATCTGGTCCTAGCCTAGAATACCCAACCCACCCCTCCTCTCTTCATGAACAAGTTCCCTCCCTCTCCTGTATTGGGCTTGCCTCATGCAGCCCAATACCTACCCATTCTAATCCAACCTCTTCTAATTCACCCTCTTCACCCAACCCTCCATCCTCTCCACTGGGGATGATCACCCAAAGTAAACTTGGTATCTTCAAACCAAACCCTAAATACACATCTCATGCTTTGTCCGTTTCCTTTTCTCCCATTCCCAAATATCCCATACATGCACTTCGTGACCCAAACTGGAAACAAGCCATGCAAGAGGAATTTGATGCTTTAATTGAAATAATACTTGGAAACTTGTACCTCAGCCCCCTAGTGCTAAAGTCATTCGTTCGTTATGGATTTTTCGTTTGAAAACAAAGTCTGATGGATCTTTTGAGCGTTATAAGGCGCGTCTTATTGGTGATGGTAAGACTCAGCGTGAGGGTATTGATTGTGATGAGACTTTTAGCCCTGTGGTCAAACCTACTTCTATTTTGAGTATTGCTGTTTCCCGATCTTGGTCCATTCATTAGTTAGACGTCAAAAATGCTTTTCTTCATGGTCAGTAAAATGAGACTGTTTATATGCATCAACCTGTGGGTTTCTGTGACCCTAACTATCCCGACCATGTTTGTCTCCTCCGAAAATCTCTATATGGGCCTAAGCAAGCTCCTCGGGCCTGGTATCAACGCTTTGCTAATTTTGTTACTTGTATTGGTTTTCGTCATAGAATTTCTGATTAGTCTTTGTTTATTTATTGTCATGGGTCTGAGATTGCTTATCTTCTTTTGTATGTGGATGATATTTTTCTAACTGCTTCTTCTAATAGTCTTCTCACGTCTATTATGGCTTAGTTGAGTTCTGAGTTTGCCATAAAGGACTTAGGTCCTCTGAGTTATTTCTTGGGCATTGTTGTTACTCGTACTTCTGCAGGTTTATTTCTTTCTTAACAAAAGTATGCAACTGAAATTTAAAAAAAAGCTGGCATGTCTCAATGTAACTCGGCTCGTACACCTGTATCTACCTCAAGCAAACTTTGTGCTGATGCTGGTTCTCCTCCTCCTGATCCCACTATATATCAAAGCTTGGTCGGAACTTTGCAATATCTCACCTTTACTCGACCAGATATTTCCTATGTCGTTCAGCAAGTCTGTATTTTTATGCATGATCCTCGAGTTGAACATATGGCTGCTCGTCATCGCATTCTTCGGTACATTAAAGGTACAATTTATCATGGTTTGCAATTATATAAATCCTTTGTCTTCTCTCTTATCTCCTATACTGATACTGATTGGGGTGGTTGTCCTGATACTCGCCGCTCTACTTCCGGTTATTGTGTTTTTCTGGGTGATAATCGTGTTTCTTGGTCTACTAAGCGCCAACCTATTGTTTCCAAGTCTAGTGCCGAAGCAGAATATCGCAGTGTCGCTAATGTCGTGTCGAAAATATGCTGGATTCGAAATTTGCTTCTTAAGCTTCGTTGTCCTATTACTATTGCTTCTCTTGTATATTGTGATAATGTTAGTGTCGTTCATCATCAACGCACTAAACACATTGATATAGACATTAATTTTGTTCAAGAGTAAGTCAAACGTGGTGATTTTCGCGTTCTTCATGTTCCATCTCGCTATCAGATTGCTGATATTTTTACCAAAAGTCTTCCTCTAGTTCTTTTTGATGACTTTCGCTCCAGTCTCAGCGTTCGCCAACCTCCCGATTTGACTGCGGGGGTGTGCTAGAATAATATATTTTGAGTATATTGTATATTTGTGAATCATTAGGAATTATTATGTAATTATTTAGTTTCCTAAATACTCTTGATTAGCTTTGTATATATTGTCAAATATTGTAATGAAAGACAAGAGAAAATCATTCCAATCAAACTCTTTTAGGAGCACGACTGTGTCTTGACCCATATCCAATCCATTATCATTAGAGGTGTTCAACAGGGCGGGTCGGGGTGGGGCGGGTCAAAATTCAAATGGGGCGAGGCGGGGAGTGTCAAATGTTTAACGGGGCGGGGCGGGTCAAGCCCGTTTAAATCCGACCCACTTTGACCCATTTTTTATAAGTTAATAAAAACAAATTTTTTATTATATTTTATGACTCGTTGGGTCGATCCACTTGTGTTTACAATAATATCATTTTTTTAAAAAAGGGGCAAATTTTTTTCGCAATTAATTCTTATAATTATCCGACCCGACCCGTTATACCTAATGACCCGTCCCAATATTGACCCGACCCGCTAATTAACCGTTAAAATGTGATCCGACCCTTGACCCGTTGGGTCGACCTGCCCCGTTCAACATCTCTAATTATCATACACCAACAATACTTATATATTTACATTTGTGTGAATTACTACTTATGCTTCATGGAATAACTTCAAAGGTAATGCAATTAGATGAATTGCAATGGGATCATACATTCCTAATTGATTGCCTGGCTATAGAAAACGCTTGATTTTTTCGCATGAATTTTTCAAAAACGAAATTTAAGCTTTTGTGTATATTATTGGGAGGTCGTTTTATTGATGATAATGTATAAGAGTATTGAGAAATTTGATGATCGTGATCTTTTATTTAATTGATGATATGTTACCAAAGGGGTATTGGGAATCAATGACAATTGTAAGTTTTCAAAAAAAAAAAAAAGGGTCTCCGACCATTATTTATAAAATGTGAGCTATTGTTTATCTACACTTAACCAGTTTAAAGCTTCTCACATATCTCTAAATATCTTAGTTCAGAATAAATAAGATTTAAAAGTTGATGTCCTATAAATTATTTTACCATAGAAATAAGCCGAAGTTTTAGTAAATAATGATTATTTATAAAGTTAACAAATCACCTATTTGTGGTAGGAATTAGGATTTGATATGGTGAGAATTTTGTTATTTTAATTTACTTTTTTTGATATTGTTTATTTTATTATTATAATTTTTTTCTTTTAATAGTAATTTAAAAATCACGGTTATTGATTGTGAATTATTAAAATAAGCTTGAGGGGTAGAAGTTTTTTAATGGCTTTTGAGGGATTTGATTGGCTTTTGATTTTTGGTTTGTTTATTGGTTAAACAATAAAGAAATCTTTGATGAAAGACTTTTAAGTCAAAATTAAAAAATTGTTCCAACTAATTTTTCTGGTTGACTTTTGACTTCTTAATCAACTTTTATTTCTAACTAATGTAAAAACTCGTGCATTACACGGTATTTTAGCATCGACGTCTATAAACATATGATATTAGAAAATAAAGTTAAAGTTATTATGCAGTAGAAATAAAAATAGAGTTAATATGTAGTAGAAAAATAAACTCTATAATTTTGGAAATTGTCAATAATAGATTATACATTATATTATATTATCTAATTTACTCAATTTAACTATAAATAATTATTAGTCAAAGATAATTCAATGATAGAAATACCGATCAAGATTAAATGTCATATATTTTTTTTAGCCAAGAAATGAGTTATATTAGGAAAATCCTCTTAATGCATGTGTGACACTTAGAATTTTCCAAGCCTTTTTATATAATGTATAATTAATAAATAACAATTACTCCCTCCGTTCCTTTTTAATGTTCCTATTTGGGTTTTTCACCAAGATTAAAAAAAATGGAATCTTTGGTGATGGTGGGTATTATTTTAATCATATAGTATTGGGAAGTAATGATTGTATTGGAAGTATGAAAGAAAAAATAATTAAATAATAGTGTAATGTAATGATTGTATTGGAAGTATGAGAGAGAAATTAAAATTAAATAGTAGTGTGAAGAAAGAAAAGTGGAGTTTTAAGGAGTAAAATTGGAATGAAAACTTTTCAAAAATAGAAAGTATTCTAAAGTGGAAAAACTTATAAAACTACGCGTTTTAGTTAGGTGGAAAAACAAAAAGGGACGGAGGGAGTAGTTAATATCTAATATCTAAATAAATATTACGTTTTTTTAGCTTTGTCAATAATAACGGTCAACACTTCAAATTAGTCTAATCCAACAAAAAAATCAATAACTAATAGCAAACGTGTAATTGCCAAACACCCAAATCATGAAAATTACTTGGACATGGAAAGCAACAATTTGTAAGGTTAAAAATCTAGAAAACAATTGATTTCAATATATACCCTACCAAAGAACAACCATATTGTTATGTCCACCGAAGAGAGGGCAAACAAAACAATGAGAGATGTGATATAAAATGTGGAATTAAAAATCAACCCTAAGGAGGCAAGGAGGTTAGGATTTTATGGCTAAGATTAATGTGTAGGTTATAAAATTATAGGTTTGAATCAGGATAGAGTATATAATTTAAATGTCTTGTTTATTTTTCATAAATTTCTAATACTGAAGCCCTTTATAATTAAAATCCTTGATTTTATCAAATGATGTGTCTAACTAGTGTTGGAAAAGAAATTAATAATACCCATGTGGGGATTCACCAAAACATATTTCCCAAATTAGTGTTTATTTCGAAACAAAGCTATTTAATTTTGATTTGGAAGTTCCGAACCAATTAATTCAGTTTAATGCTACCATAACCCAAAATTAAATTATAATTGAAACTATTACCTATTAAAATAGAATTCCAAAATAGAATTCAAAAAAAAAGTAGAATTCCAAAATAGTTTATATTTCTTTGGAAGCAATACCTTAAGTTAACTTACTTTTTTGTCTTTGTTTTCTTTAATAAGTTCCGTTGGATTTAGCTATCTATTTTTAATTTTTTTTAATTTTAGTAAATATATATTTTGCTATTTTGTACATACAAAAATTTAAGCACATTTCTGCTTTTTTCTTTGATCAAAGTTACTTTTTAAAGTTTGATAAAAATCATTTTGTGATTATGGTTGGATATCAAAAATCTAATCTAATTAAAAATAAATCAGTTTTACAACATCAGTTGAAATTGTAAATATTAATGCCACAACAAAAAAAGTTGCATCTACTTGAGCTTTAAAATGGAGTTAGGCACATTTATATGTGTGAGGCTGATACATTTAGCCACGCTTAATTAAGCGTGGTCTCTGCTTGTGTTGGTAAATTATTAGGCACGCTTGATAAGCGTAGCTAAAGTCCTGAATAAGCGTGGCTAGTAATGCCTTTTAGCTACACTTACAACTTACCAGCCACACTTATAAGTATTGAAAACTTTTCTCACTTGATAAGCGTGGCCGTATGCTTTCATATTCTATTGGTTTTTTTCTTGTTTTCTCACTCAAATAAGCGTGGCTAAGAACAAAACAAACATTTAATCTAATTTTGGCGGTAAATTATTTTAGTTATTATTTTTTTTTATTATTATTGTTATTATTATTATTATTATTTTCTTTTATTATTTTTTTATTTTTTTTATTTTTTTTATTTTTTATTTTTATTTAATTATTTATTATTATTATTAGTTTTATTATCATTATTATTATTATTATTATTATTATTATTATTATTATTATTATTATTATTATTAATTTATTATTACTATTATTGCCAAACAATTTTTCTAATAATCAATATACGAAATCAAGTTTTCAAATAAACAAAAAGCATAATAAGTAACACAAATATTTTTTTAATAAACATAAATTAAACATAAATAATTTCTTAATAAACACAAACACAATCAAAATTAGAGCCACAAACAGCTATCAAGAATCTACCTAAGCCTAAGCAGTTCATTACAGGTTTCAAATAAGCGAGACCTAGGAAACTACAGCAGCTGTTAATTAGCAGCAGCAACATACCGCAACATCAAGTCAGCAACAGCAGTAAAATACAGCATACAACAATCAGCAACAACAGCATACAGAAATAAATTGTTGTTGAATTAAACTTCAGTCTTTAACATTTAAAAAAACAAGAAAAAAAGAACTTCAATAACATTTCAAAAAAAAAAAAATTTAATCTTTAATGTTAAAATGGAAGGAAAAAAAAAATAGTACAGATAGATTGATGACTACAATAAAAAGAGTAAAAATTTAAATGGTAATTAAGAAATAAATTGTTGTTATTTTTATAATAATTGAGTTATAATTGATGTTTTACGGATGTGTATAAACTTTAGTAAACAATAACAATGTCTCTCTACTTTTTTTCTCTCAAACAACTTTGTCCACCATTGTTTACTTTGGAGCTACTATCAACCAGAAATCCCCCAGTCTATTTATTGTTGCTTTTTTGTTACGTTAGAGTCGTACCAACTACTCTACCTCAACAACAATTTCGGTTGTAAATGGTCTTTCGTATCAAATACAAACCTGATGGTTCAATTGACAGTTTAAAAGCCCGTTTAGTGGTTAAGGGTTTTCACTAGAGACTAGGAGTTGACTATATTGAAACATTTAAGGCCTGTTCTCTTCGTCTGATCTGATTGGATCTGATCTGAATTTCTTAGATCGATCGATCGATCCGATCGGTTTGATCGATCGATTTAGTCGATCGATCCGAATATTTCGATCCGGATCGATCCGTCGATCGATCTGATTTGGTTTCATAAAGTTATTATTATTATTATTATTATTATTATTATTATTATTATTATTATTATTATTATTATTATTATTATTATTACTACGATTAGTATCTAATTAAGTATTTAATTAATAAATACTAATATTATTTAATCAATGAATTAAAAAATAAATTAATAATAATATTATTATTAATAATAATAACAATAATGACAATAATGACAATAATAATAATGGATGGAACCTCCGACAACTTGAAATAAATAATGCTTATCTTCAAGGGTTTCTTACCGAAGAAGTTTACATGTCTCATATCCTCATATCCTCATATCCTCCAAATCCTCCATTTAGTCGCGACTCATTATATGTTAATTCCGCAGAATCTTCCTCATATCCTCCATAAGATGTTCTATATATAGGTCAATTTTGTCAGCCTAAAGCCGGAATTCAGCATTTGAATAGTCGATTCCATATTTTGGTAGCATTTAATTTAACTTTTGATGGATCCTTTTCCGCATAAAGCAAGATGTTTCGTAACACTAGGGCTCTCCGCTTACATCATCCTTCATGCGTGGGTCTAAATGTTATGGTAACATTTATATTATATATATTTTTTTATTGTAAATTACTTTTATACCCCATTAACGTTCTTTATTTACAGTCAAATGCCCTTTGACCTCTTCCTTTCTATTGCTTGGCTTTCAAGTAAATAATCATTTGATATAGGAAGAATAACCTAGAATAATCCAAAATATTCATGATTTTCCTACAATAATCCCACTTATTGATTAACCATGAATAATCTCAACTTTGAGGGGTATTTTCCTATAGAGTAAACTTGGGTAACCCGATGACTTGCTATAGTAGGTAATTCACCAAAAAAATAAATTAAATATTAATTTAAAATTAGAAAACATTTTTGAAAATTTACATAAAAATTCTAAATAATAAAACAAATCCTAAATTTTTATGAACATTTTTCTAAGATTTTTTTCGACATTTTATTTTAATTTTTTTTTAAAAAATAAAAATTTCTATAGTAAGTCATCTAGTCACCAAGTTTACTCTAGGAAAATGCCCCTCAAAGTTGGGATTATTCATGGTTAATAAATAGGTGGGATTATCGTAGAAAAATCGTGAATAGTTTGGATTTTTTTAGGTAATTTTTCCTTTGATATATTAAGATAACTACCCATGATCTCCTCTACATTACCTATGATCCCCTTAATTATCTGTCACCTTATCCCTTGATTAATTATTATAAATAATTTCTTCTGATTTCATTTAAAGTTAAATTTTACAAACACAATCCATAATTCTCTACAGACGTATAACCTTAAATACTTTCATCTCTTATCAACCACCATCCTCTAATAACTCTCATACTCATTCACTCTTTCACCCTTTGATCTTCTATCCCTGATCTGACTTAAGCATTAGAAGGGTTTTTCGGGAGATCCATGGGCGGTTTCGGGCCCATTTCGGGTGGCCAACTGCACAGGGCCCCAAAAATATGAGGCCTCATATATATTAATCGCATGCTGTAAATATCAATGAGTAAAATTGTCTTAGTTGGCTAGATATTGTCCTACAACACCTGTTGCCCCGTGTTCAATATACTTGTTGCATCCAAAATATTTGTGACAAATTAATTTTTGTGTGGGCCCCAAGCACTCTACTCTCTCCTCACGTGTACTCCAACTTTCCAAGCACACAACAATAATTGTCATTTCTGATTTTTATTTCAACTCTCTCACATCAACTTTATTTTTCATCCTTCCCAAAATAATCTTTTATCTTCTCTAATCTCTTTCTCAAGGTTTCCATTTCAAATTTTTTATCCCAAATGTTTTTTTATACTGATAATCTTTGAAAACTTTTGTACTTTAATTTTAGAGTGTAATTTAACAATTTATTTTGTATTAGAAATTATTGTAAGTTGAAACTATTTTTTCCAATTATTTATGAAGGGCCCCATTTTGATCAAAATTGCAAATATAAACGGGGCCTCGGAAATCTTTGCTCCGCCCCTAGGGAGATCACCCCGGGCAAGGCTAACTTGTTGTGTGCAGGACCATAGGTGCGAGAAGTGAAACCGTTCACTTGCAAATTAAAGACAATTGAGCTTCAACAACACTTAATCTTCAGGTGTTCTCAAGGTCTCTTGGCGATTCAAGTTTTTCTAAAAAAGATTTTTTAATTTGTGTTTCCATATGCCTACAATTAGGGATGGTCATGGGGCGGGTCTGGAGCGGATCCAACCAGACCCGGACCCTTTTAATTTTTTGAGATCTCGACCCGGATCCGGATCCTAAGGGTAAAAAATATACAGACCCAGACCCAGACCCTCCGAATCTGATGGGTTTAGGGTCCTTAATGGATCCTTAATGGGTCTAAAAAGAGTCTCTTTGATTCGTCAAATTTGAACCATTTGTAAGTTATTATATTTTTTGTATATTTGTAAGAGAGTCATTATCGCATTTTACAAATATTTAATATTAATTTAACATCTAAAGTCGCATAGTGCCATTTATATACGCTTAAATTCTATTATAAATACCAGTTCGAGTCCATGAAATAAGGGTAATTGGGTTAGCACTAACCAAGTAGCATATATATTATTAATATATATATATTATGATTATATGAAAAGAAAATACGTGTTGGGGGCAAAATTTATACGTAGAAGACAAATAAAAATGAACAATTTAATATTTATAAGGGTCCAAGGGGCGGGTCCACGGTCCAACTCTAAGACTCGGACCCGGACCCGCCAATTATTTTTTAGATCCAAATCCGACCCGAATCTGATGGGTCTCAAAAAATAAGACTCAAACCCTTAAAAAAGGTCGGATCGAGAGCGGGTCCAACAGAATCCTGGACCCGTGACCATCCATACCTACAATCAATTATCAAGTTTTCAAGCAACTTAATTAAGTATTTCAAACCAATCTTTAAATTGTGCCCATTTGATGATCAACAAACCAAAAAAACTATATTGTCATTCATACAACAGGAAAATAAATATAACTTTTAAAGTTATAATTCTTATTGTTTTTGCATTACTATTATTTTCTAATAGAAAACAACAAAAGGGTGAACCAAAATGGTCGATGTTTTGTCATGTACGCTATACCGACTAACCAGTGACCGCCAACTAAAATAGTCTTTGTAGGTAAACTTCTTATATGTCTATATATTTTTTAAACTTTTACTTCTCTACTATGAACCCTTTTTAGTGCGGCAAAAGAAGAGTATTGCTGGGTTGGAAATCTTAGGTTGTATGGAATGATCCACAAATATTCTAGTTTAATATATTTTGTTTAAATGTACAAAAATAAATCTTAGTTTTGAATTATTTATATTTACTTCCTCCGTTTTTGACTGTGACACTATTCATCAAGCAAATTAATTTTTATATTGTCGATAATCTAAAAGTTTACAACATAGTTATATGAGATCTTGTTTGAATCGTCTCGATTTAAAGTTTATTAATTTTGAGTTTTTATAATTTTTCGATATGTATGATTAGAGATAATAAAGATTAAATTCGTACATTGAAAAGTGTGAAAAAGCAAATGGTGCAACTAATATGGAACGGAGGAAGTATATATTTATATATAATAAAAAAAAGAAAAATTATAAGAAACTACTTAATCTATATACTTTTTTTAAAAATCTACCTTATATAAATTTTTTTTTGCAAAAAAATACCTTATATAATACAATTCTTTGCAAAACACTACATTTAACTGATTTTCGTTAGTTGACTGTTAACATTAACATTGATCTGCAAAAAAAAAACTACTTTATATAATACAATTCTTTGCAAAACACTACCTTATACTTCCTCCACCCCTTTCTTATTGTCCACTTTCTAGTGGGCACGCAAATTAAGAAAAATGGTAGTGGGGTATTTTAAATGATTATAATAATGGTAAAGGTGGTAGTGGGGTATTTAAGTGATTATAATAATTGAAAAGGTGGTAGGTGGGGTATTTTAAATAATATAAGTTGGGATAATTGTGGGTATTTAGGTAAAGAATCTTTGCCAAAAATAGAAAGTGGACAATTAAAGTGAACTAACCAAATAAGAAAAGTGGACCATAAAAAAGAAACGGAGGGTGTATAATACAATTCTTTGCAAAAAAACTACCTTATATAATACAATTCTGTGTAGGTCAACGTTAATGTTAACAGTCAACTGACGAAAATCAGTAAAAAGTAGTGTTTTGTAAAGAATTGTATTATATAAGGTAGTTTTTAGCAAAAAAATTTATATTAGGTAATTTGTAAAAAAATATATATAAATTAGATATAATTTTTTCATTAAAAAAAATATCTCGATTAATCTTAATAAAACAATAATAGCTTGTTTATCTAATTTGTGCTTTTACGTTTAAAATCTTTTCGTGTCGATAAGATTAACCTTTTTGGTACATATCATATAATATAAATCATAAAAATAGATATAAGCTGGTTGCACTAAGTGCAAAGCAGAGAGAACATACGAATACAAATTAGAAAGACAGATGAAATCCATGCAGCAATACCAAACTAAACGAGCGACACTTTTCAACTTGAAGATGATACCACGTTTAATACTGATGTCTGACATTGACGTTGACCACGTGTGTATCTTAAGATTGTCAATTGTCAACACCCTAACGACTTACAATTCTGTAACATCACCCATTCACTGACAGAACATACATCACTGCATGAGTACTTCATCATACCACATATTTGTCAATTGTCAACGCCCCCAACAAAAATTATCTACTCCTACTTTCCGACTATATTTTAATATAAAAAATTGATTTTAAAAAATTAACTACGAGAAGTTGTAAAAATATGTCGAGCTCATATAACTATCTCAATTCTGTTATTGAATATTTTTAAATTTGTATTTGAACGCTTTAGCATATAGAAAGTAAATGGGCCAATTTAATAGAAAATTATCTCATCATAAAACCGTTTCATTTACAAATTTGAGAAAAAATAATGAATTATATGGTTGCGATTAAAATAATGTTACAATGTCTTTTAAATGAAGAAATGATGCTAAATACGATTATCAATATCTTAATACTCCCTCCGTCCTTTTCTTATTGTCCACTTTTCCTTATTTAGTTAGGTCACTCTAATTGTCCACTTTCTATTTTTGGCAAAGATTGTTTACCTAAATACCCCCAACTACCCCAACTTATATTATTTAAAATACCCCACCTAACACCTTTTCAATTATTATAATCACTTAAATACCCCAACTACCACTTTTACAATTATTATAATCACTTAAAATACCCCACTATCATTTTTCTTAATTTGCGTGCCCACTCAAAAGTGGACAATAAGAATGAAACGAAGGGAGTATTAGTTTACAATTCTACATTCTACAATCCAAAAAAGGCTAGCGATAAATTTTAAGTAAGATTTTAATAAAGGAGGGTTCATACGGTCCTACCAAGTTCAAGAAAATGGATTATAGAATTATAATACGACTCTACAATATAAAATTTGATGCATTGAGTGGGACCGAGAAAATACGCCTATAAATTGGTTTCTTTGTAGCCTAATTAGCATCTGTGTCATTTCAGTGATTAGCCTTTTCTATTAATTCTCTCAACAAAAACAAAACATGAAGTTCAAGACGTTTATTGTGCTTGGTCTTTTGCTTGCTTCGGTTCTTCTCATTTCTTCCCCAGCTAGAGGTTACTATTACTTTGTCATTTTGTTTAACGATATCTCAATATAATTTTACGTTATTGCATGTACTAATTAATCAATTAAAATAATGGTTTTATGATGTAAAATCACAAATGAATTACACATAAGAATTATGTTTACGTATTATATATGATCGGTTACGAGAATAATCTTATGGGACACAACAAAAATATGAAAAATACTCCCACATTTTCTTATTGGGTCAATTCACTGAAAATGTCTCATTTCGATTTATGTCATTCTTTGTTACCATTTTACATTTACTACAACAACAAAACAACATATAAATATTAATATCCTTTAGGAAAAAAGAGAGTTTGTCATCCACTTTTAAGTGGTCTCTCACCCCTCTTTGATTTTGGTGCAAAATTCAAATGTCCTATTCTCTATGAATAGCAGATAGTATATATTATTAAAATATGAAGATTGACTAATGTTTTATATTAATATAATTATTTAAGTAATTTACTAGAGATTTTAAATCTTGAACAAATTAAGCACATTGATTCTACTGTACCTAGTTACTCATTGGAAATTTTCATGAATGCATTTATAGTGGATGGAGAACTCGTAGAAGACTCAATTCAAGAAATTAACCAAGGACGTGGAAAAGGAGGAGGTGGTAAAGGAAGTGGCGGCAAAGGAGGAGGAGGCCAAGGTGGCGGAAAAGGAGGTGGTGGTAAAGGTGGTGGTGGTGGATTAGAAGAAGATGAAGTGCCGGTGTTTGACCTAAACCAAGGTGGAGGAAGCAAAGGAGGAGGATCTGGAAAAGGTAAAGGTGGAGGCTCAGGCGGAGGAAAAGGTGGTGGAGGAAAAGGTGGTGGTGGTGGTGTAGAAGAAGAAGTGTTTGACCTTGATCAAGCAGGAAAGGGAGGTAGTTCTGGAGGTGGCAAGGGAAGTGGTTCTGGAGGAGGAAAAGGTGGAGGTTCTGGAGGAGGAAAAGGTGGAGGTTCTGGAGGAGGAAAAGGTGGCGGTTCTGGGGGAGGCAAGGGTAAAGGAGGTGGTGGTATTGAAGAAGAAGAGTTTTTGGACCTTAACCAAGGAGGATCCATAGGCCAAGGAGGTGGCCAAGGAAGAGGCAAAGGTAGCGGACAAGGAGGAGGCAAGGGCGGCGGACAAGGAGGAGGAAAAGGTAGCGGTAGCGGCGGACAAGGTGGTAGTAGCGGCGGACAAGGAGGAGGAAGAGGAAGTGGTAGCAGTAGCGGCGGGCATGGTGGCAGCAAAGGAGGTGGTAGTGGTGGTAAAGGTGGTGGAGGCAGTGGACATGGAGGAAGTCAAGGAAGAGGAGGTGGGTCTGGTGGTGGACAAGGAAGCAAAGGGGGTGGGTCTGGTGGTGGACAAGGAAGCAGAGGAGGTGGATCTGGTGGTGGACAAGGAAGTAGAGGAGGGGGTTCAGGAGGAAGTAGAGGAGGTGGTGGAAGTGGAGGAGGAGGAGGATTGAACTAAACAGGCAAGTATTTGCATGTTTGTTATGTTTAGAATTAATATACTAATTTATTTAAAGTTTTTTTTTTGAGGAATTTATTTAAAGTTAACTTTACCTAATATGTTTAGAATATAGGAGGTATTTTTTTGAAAGATATAGGAGTATTAATCTTTCAAGTCAACTTTACATTTGATATTCTAAAACACTAAATGATTTACACAAAACAGTTAATATTGATTAGCATATACTATTAATATTGATTTAGCATTTAATTACGTCGGAGTTAATCTAACAGTTCCAGATAAAATCATTTTAAATTGAGCAAATACAATTTTTATTTTATTATTTTGTTTTGATATTATTCTAAATATAATATTTGAAATAGATATTTTTATCTGCTAATTTACCTGATCATTTTTAATTATTTTGCTTTATTGATTTGAGTTGTATCTGAATTAGTATTTGTTCAAATGCAATTAGGTTGCGCAAGGAATGTAATGAAGCTGGCAGTGGAGAATCTATGATAATTAAAGAGTGCATAAAGTAATAGTAGGAGTAAAAGAATGTAAGAATAAAGAGATGTAACGCAAATGTATGACAAAGAGGATGTCATGCTATGTAATAGGATAATATGAAATCTTAGTTTTTGTAACTCTTGCAAACGCACATTAATGTGTATTAATGTAAAGCCACATATATATTTGCGTGCTTTAATTATATATTAGCTATCATGTGTATTTAATTAATTGATTTGAAATTTTGTTTAATTTTTAAACACTACGTGATTTTGAAATTTCTCGGATAATGTAATTTAAAATGTGATCATTGTGTCAATACTTGAAAAAGTAAAGACCTGACAAATATTTCGTTATAAGAACTTGAATGTTGGACAACTTCATAAATGTATTCGCTCAATAAATATTGAGTATTAGAATATCCTTGTTAGTCGAAAATGTTTAAATAATTTTATGCGAATGATCGAAATTGTACTTCATAAAATATACTTCCTCCGTTCCTTTTTGTTTTTCCACCATACTAAAATGGGTAGTTTCATAAGTTTTCCACTTTAGAATACTTTCCATTTTTTGAAAGTTTTCATCTTAAAACCCCACTTTCCTTACTTCACACTACTATTTAATTATTTTCTCTCTTATACTTCCAATACAATTATTACATTACACTATTATTTAATTATTTTTTCTCTCATACTTCCAATACAATCATTACCTCCCACTACTATATAATTAAAATAATACCCACTACCTCCAAAGATTTCACTTTTCTTAATCTTGGTGAAAAATCGAAATATGAACATCAAAAAGGAAGGGATGGAGTATTTTTTTTTAAAAAAATTTCAAGAAAAAAGATTTATTTTGAACCCAGATCCAGACTCTAGACCCGTCAGACACTAAGGGTCTGGGTCTGGGTCCAATATTTTCAGACCCTGCGAATCTGAATCCGGGTCTGGGTCCAATAAAAAATAAGGGTCTGAATCTGGGTCCAGCTAGATTCTACCCAAATCCGACCCATGTCCATCCCTAATTATACCTCTCTTATTCATCTAATTTATTTTAATAAAAAATTATACTGTTAGTCCCCATATGACCATCTTTTACCTTTACCGTTATATAGGTGGTCATATGGGAACCACATGGGTAATGATATTTAGTACATAAAAATTAACAAATTGATCTATTTGTTATAAAAAAATTTTAACTTTTCAAGAAAATTAAATCTAAAAATTGGAAAAAAAAAATTAATATAAATATTTTAACTTTCCATGGTAAAGTAATAAATTATACTCCTTTCCATTTTAACCCTTAATTAATATCTCAAATTATTATTAATTAAAAATTATAAAAATTTGATATTAATAATCCTTGTATTGAGACGAATTAAACAAGATCCCACATGATTATGTTTTATCTTATAGATTAAGAGTAAAATATAAATTAAGAGTGATAACTAAATAGTGTCAAAAAAATAAACAAGACATTTAGGTATCTCACATGATTTTATAGAATAAGAGTAAAATACAAATTAAGAGTGATGAGTGAATAGTGTCAAAAAAACTAAATAAGACATTTATGTTAAATAGGAGGTGATAATTAAATTCTTATGTTTCTAAAGCTTAAATTACATAAATATAATACAAGATTCTTTCTTATAAACAGTTTTTAGGGTTGTATATATCATTTTTTAAATTTTAATTGTGCTAAAGTGGGGTTAGTAGGAGTAAAAAGTGTGAAAAAGTTAAGTTTAATAAGGGTAAATTAGTAAAATTGACATATCTAAAATAGAAAAGAGATATTTATAATGAATTAATTAAATAAGAAAATGAGGCATAAAAAATGAATAAGAGTGAGTATATAATGTATATATAGGTGCAAACAATTGACTCTTTCATATAAGAAACAATCACAAACATATATACTCCCTCTATGCCATTGTCATTGTAATATACATATACATATAATTATTTTAAGAAATAATTACTGTAAGAAATAATATACATATAATTATTTCTAAGAAATAATTAAATCGCATAATAAATAGTTGTTGATACGATAGAAATCCATTATGTTCTAATGATAATTATATAAATATGCATGTTTAATTAAAAATGAAAGAAATGTAAAGCAGCAACTTGTATTGGGAAACGAACTACAATTTTTTTACTGCTTAAAGTTCTTCCATATCAACTTTCACTTGATGTAGAGATTCATACCTAAAAAATCATTAGTATGTCATACATAATTATAATAGATTCAAAAGAACAAAAATTAGATATTTATAGGATTTAAAACTAATTATACTTATTGTCTTATAACTCATTACTTATAATATTAAAATAAATACTTTTTATAATCTTAATGTAATTATTTATAATATTAAGATGATTAGTTAAACAATCAAGATAATTATATAGATCGTCTCAGTATGAAACAGTCTCAAACTTGCTTTTATATAAAGACACCTTTTCTATTATATGATATGAATAGGAGTAAATAAGCCAACTGTTGTGCGACAGCGAAAGCCAAGATCGAAAAACAATAATGAAACAATAAAGATTCAAACAAACAATAAAGAAAATCACACCAAGAAATTTAACTTGGTTCACTATCAATGTGATAGCTACATCCACCGGCACTGAGAATAAACTTTCACTATAAATTGGAAGATCACAAGATGAATTACAAATTTTCTCTAGAATGGATCACTCTCTTGTGGTTATTTTCTTGCGTTCTTGCCTCACACTTATTCTAAATACCAGAGAATGGGAATTTTTATATTAAAATTCTCATGACAAAAGTAATGGATTAATAAACCCACGCACTACCCACATAAGCCATAATCGTGAGGCACAAATTAAAGAAAAACTGCTCCACTAACATTATGACATAACTGCCAAATTGAACTGCATGCCACGCAACAGATTTGCGACCTGTAGAGCTCTCCGTACCCCGCGCATTTCTACCCATCTCTTGATTCATCTTAAAACCCGATCTTAGACTCGATTCGAGTCACAAAATTCCAACAATCTCCACCTTGACGAGAACCCGTAGTCAACCACTACCTCATCAAACCATAGTGAACAAAACCATTCTCAAGCCAAAACCGATGCAAAGCTCAAGCACAAGCCATGCATCCCGATAAGTCTCCAACTAAGACCCATCCCGATAAGTCTTCAACCAAGACCCATCACATACTTGTTTTCAAGTATAACCACTAATAATGCTTAACTAGCATCACAAGTCGCTCATAATGCTCCACCTGCATCACGAGTCCACGAGGCAAGCTCCACCTTGACGTAGTGCACACCTCCACCTGTGAGCTCCCTCACACCGCCCCTAACGGCCTATGCCAATGAATCCAACATAGTAAAGAATCTACTAGGACTGTCACTCTGTCAGAACATCCTACCTTCTTTACCTCTATCTTTATGTACGTGCATTCCGAATGAAATCTGACCACACCGTGCTTTTCCCGAACATCAAGTACTTGATCACTAAACACATAATCGTAGTACACAAAAGCTAACCAAGGTTGATCACAAAGAACCATCACCGAGATCATAACACAATCAAACTCAGCGAACACAACCCAAGCTTTAAACGATGTAACTAAGCACTTAACATCATTCCCGTACATAAGAAACACAACAACTGATCCAAGAAAACCGTAGAGAGAACAAATCTCTACCTGCTAGTGCCCCCACCCAGGTTGAGTCACAAACCTGCAAATGACACTTCTAGCATGCACAAAACAAGTACACATCACAACATACTTCAAACACCGAAATATAACTCTAGACATGTAGACCGACTTAGCCTCAATATGAGGTGATATAATTGAGCTAAGTAACACTACCAGTCTATACAACAATTCCCACACTCTGCTCATACGTAAAGTCATAGCACGCCACTGCACCAGCTCACTATACTCTACAATGTGCTCATAAGTTGGAGGTCCAAGTGACTCCACAAAAGCGGCTACCAACCTTGTTATACCCACAAGGTACAGTGATAACCTACGACACTTATAGCAACCAAAACAACAATCAGAGAGATACCTAGGGCAACATCAACACCATTGATCCAGGATCGAACATAAATGGATGAGGGTTTAACCTCATACTCCACCTCAAACTCGGTACCACTATCACCATAACCAGCAGTTGCAAAATACACCACAGCATACCAAAGCCTTAACCAGGCTCCAAACATGAGATAGCACGATACCCTACTGAGCCACACCACACACATACTGGTCACCTCTCCCTAACAAGGTTCGATTTGCTATTTCTGTAACACCGTTCTGCAATTGTGTTATCCCATAGGTATGATGCCACAAAATACCTAAAACATAAAACATAGCAAATCCACAAAACAAATTATCCAAATGTAGCCAACTAACCATCTTACCATACAAGTGATCATGAGCTTCAATGCTAAGCTCACACCCATGTTCAAACCCAAACAGCTAATTCTTATCTTCCTCAAGGTAGGCATCCTTGACACATGTAAGACGATTCCCAATGGACAATTCCAGCCCTTTACTCTCACCCATATGACCGTGCCTATTATAAACCGTCATCTCCTGGTGACTAGTAGAAGTACTAAGAGCAGAACTAAGCAGCGTAACACCCTGAACGACATATAGGGACTTCACCTTGACACCCTTAAGTATCAAATTTAAACCCTTAAAGACACTCACTTTCCCATTGCTAAACTCACCCTTGAACCTCAAATCATCTAAGGTCTCAAGTGATATCAAGTTCTTCCCCAATGCAGGAACATGCCTCACCTAAGTCAAAGTAACTCTTTTCCCATCACTAGTCCGAAGTCTTATGGAACCAAAACCTACTACTTCACATGGAGTACCGTTAGCAATCTAAACTGAAGCCCCAAAACAAGACTCATAAGTATTAAACCAATCACGACGAGGACTCATATGGAAAGAACTACCAGAATCAAGAACCCAACTATCAAACAAATCATTAGACTCCACACAACTAATCAACGCCAAGTCTTCCTCCGAATCATAGCTCTTATTCTGTTTACTTTCGACTACTGTAGCCTGAGATTTATTCTTTAATTCTGGATATTTAGACCTAAAATGTCCTGGTTCCTGACAGTGATAACATATTATGGTCCTAGTGTTGCTAGACCCATCTGTACTAGCACTGTTACTGTTGTTAGACCCCTTTTTCTTTCTAGAACTTTTACCCGACCTAACAACTAACCCACTGCCATAATTCTCATTATCACCAGTCGCCTTTTGACGCAACTCCCGACTATAAAGTGCTGCCTTGACTTCCTCTAGGGTCAACGAGTCTTTGCCAACCACAAAAGACTCCACAAAGTTTTCATAACTATTCGGTAGAGAAACAAGTAATATTAAAGCTGCATCCTCATCATCTATCTTAACATCTAAATTACGCAAATCTAGTAAAATAGAATTAAGATTTTCTAGATGATCCCTTAATGGCGTACCTGATTGCATCTTGAGGCTAAACAACCGTTGTTTCAATAGTAATTTGTTGGTTAAAGATTTTGTCATGTACAACGATTCCAATTTTAACCATAATTCTGCGGCCGTCTCCTGTCAGCAACCTCCGTGATGATATGATCATCAAGACTTAGCAAGATG
Organism: Amaranthus cruentus; assembly: GCA_019425755.1. NCBI lineage: Eukaryota > Viridiplantae > Streptophyta > Magnoliopsida > Caryophyllales > Amaranthaceae > Amaranthus > Amaranthus cruentus. The sequence continues at coordinate 19,541,844 of CM033450.1, read as the reverse complement.
GTAGAATGAGCCTTCTCTTCCATCACTACTAACTGTTCATCAGTCAATCCGTCTCCAGATCCCGACGTAGATGCCGCACTCTTTGGGATCAACGGACACCAAATTTGCAACTTCTTTAATAACGCCTTCATCTTAATCTGCCATTGCCCAAAGCTATTCTTCCCATTAAATTTCTCAATCCTAATTGTAGAATCTCCTACCATTGTTTCCTTCAAAAACTCTTCCTAGGATTAAACCTGAGCTCTTGATGCCAATTGTTGTGCGACAGCGGAAGCCAAGATCGAAAAACAATAATGAAACAATAAAGATTCAAACAAACAATAAAGAAAATCACACCAAGAAATTTAACGTGGTTCACTATCAATGTGATAGCTACATCCACCGGCACCGAGGATAACCTTTCACTATAAATTGGAAGATCACAAGATGAATTACAAATTTTTTCTAGAATGGATTACTCTCTTGTGGTTATTTTCTTGCGTTCTTGCCTCACACTTATTCTAAATACCAGAGAATGGGAATTTTTATATTAAAATTCTCATGACAAAAGTAATGGGTTAATAAACCCAGGCACTACCCACATAAGCCATAATCGTGAGGTACAAATGAAAGAAAAACCGCTCCACTAAAATATAGTCTTGAGGGAACATAATTTTGAAAAACTGTGTAAAAGTCAAATGGGGCATTCTTAAGTTACGAATGATTTAATTTAGAAAAAAATGTCAAAAAGTATCTAATAAAAACTTTTTTTCAAAAAAATACCTAATAAAATTTTTTTTCCAAACAATACCTAACAAAAATTTATTTTTTCGAAAGAGTACCAACTAACGGTTGGGGTTAACTTTTCCGTTATCTTTTTTTTGCCCATTTTTAAAAAGTACCTAATAAAAATTTTCTCTTCAAAAAAGTATCTAATAAAAATTTTCTTTTCACAAAAGTACCAAGAACACAACATAATTATCCAATACAAACACAACATAATATATAACCCTAAAAACATCATCCATAAAAAATTTCACACATAATCCAATACAAACACAACATAAGAACATCATTCAACACAAACCTAGAGTAAGTAACGGTTGGTGTTAAGTTGACCGTTTATTTAAAAAAAATTTATTAGGTACTTTTGACACTTTATTATTATTATTATTATTATTATTTTTATTATTATTATTATTATTATTATTATTATTATTATTATTATTATTATTATTATTATTATTATTATTATTATTATTATTATTTATAATGTTGTTTTTGTATTAGATGATTATGTTGTATTCTTGGTACTTCTTTGAAAAGAAAATTTTTTATTAGGTGCTTTTTAAAGATGGGCAAAAAAAGATAAAGGAAAACTTAATCCCAGACGTTAGTTGGTATTCTTTTGAAAAGAAAAATTTTTATTAGGTACTTTTTTTTTAAAAAAAGTATTTTATTAGGTACTTTTTGACACTTTTTCCTTGAATTTAAGCTAGATTTTAGAGTTGATTTTTCATTGGGATCTGATTTTGGAAATAACGGATGTAGGTTATGGGGAAAACGCAAATTATTAGTGAGATGAATAGTTTTGAGGGAAAATTTTCCATTAATCAAAGTTCAAGCTGGCCTAAATTTTGGGGCAGTTGTACATATGAAAAATTGTGTTAAATGAGATAATGAGATTATATATATATATATAAAGAGGGCTCCGATTATAATTTCGCCTAGTGCCTCTAAATAACTGCATGTTGAGTATTTAGAGCATGTAGGACATATCTAAAGTCTAAGGCATGTACATATACATAGACTAAGCATAAACATAACAACAGAACCAAAAATGGCCTTGCTCGACCACCTGCTCGTTCGAGCAAACAAGTGCTCGTTCGAGCACTATCATGCTCGTTCGAGCACTATCGTGCTCGTTCGAGCATGCTGTGTTTCGTCAGGCAGTGTGTTCCAATACATTCTGTTTAAGGGTTTGAGCATATGCTCGTTCGAGCACTTTTGAAATTTCGAAGTCAGAAACTTTCTGGAAGTTGTTTATGGAACAATGTAGTTGTTCGTGAAACTAAGCTATGTTTCATGGAGTAAAGTGTTGTTATGAATAAATGTGTTACATCATTAATTGATGTATGGTTTTGGATGAATCCATATGTCACTTCAACTCCATAAATAAGAGTGAGTGCATGAAAATCATTGGTCATCTTAGAGAATTCATTTTATGTCATCTTTCTCTCATTCTCTTGAAACATAAAAGAGAGTGATCAAGTCTTTTATTGTTTTTCTGATTACGATCTCTACAAAAACACAAAGTCGTTTACTTCAATCGATTCGTACTAATCGGTTGATGTGATTGATTGTATCTCTTTGTGAATTTTCGGTCTCATAACCCAATTACCTTTGTGGGGGAAATATCACAAAAGGCAAGCTTGTAAACGCCTTCAATCTATATCAAGATTTCTGGTGACGCCTTCGTCGCAAACTAATCTTTATTATGGTGTTGTTCATTTCATGGTTTATTCAAAGCAAGGAATCCATTGCCATACACAAAGGTTCGCATTATTATTTCTAACACTGCACACATGTACCATGCTTACATTTATTTTTTTACTGTCAAAAAAATTATCCAAAGAATCAAAAATATTTAGTTCGATTAACACTACAACAAATTTAACTTTTGCGATATTGGAATTAGTGGCATTAAAAAAATGCCACTAATTTATATTTTTAGTGTAATAATTATTAGTTTTTATTTTAAGTTCAATTATTAAGTGATTTCATGGTTGTTAAAATTGCGATTCTAATCTACGATTCTACGGTTTTACGATCTAAAAACAAGCGAACGATTTGAATCGCAAGTAGAATCTTAAAATTGTAGAATCTTATGATTCTAGTTGGAATAAAATATTTAGAGGTAGAATCGTAACACGATTCTACGATTCTACGATTTAAATCCGATTCTACTAATATAGTATGAATTATTTTAATTTTTCTTATGTACCATATTTTACTAATCTCTTTTACATATACACATAAATTTCGTATTTTTTATTATGAAAATTTTTAAAATATAAATTTCTTAATCGATATGAAGACTTAAACTAATTATTGAAAAGTTTTTGTAATATTCTTAAATATAAAGTCAAAGAAACTGTAAATCATAAATTTAAACTTTTGAATTGGATAATAATGATAAGAAACTAGATATTTTAAATAGTTTTAGGTTTATTTGTAGAATCGTACGATTTTACGATTCGATTCTACCGACTCGATTCTACCTCTCTAAATGATTCTAAGTAGAATCACGATTTTAACAACTTTGAGTGATTTAGCGACACTTTATTTGATCTTTAATGGCATATGTAATTATCACTATAGTCTATAGTAACATTTGTGAGCAATGTCACTAAATCCAATGTCGAAAAAAGCTTTAGTATGTTTCTAAAGGGCGTAATAGATGTAACTAAATCATCTATATATATTATAAGAAATTTGAAATAGCGACATTTAAATTAAATGTGCTAAATATATCCCACTAAAAACAAATTATATTAATCGTAGTGTAATATGACTAATATATATATTTCTTGATAAATAAATATTCATTGTCATAAATTAACTGATGATAGTTACAATAACTAAATAACATGAGAATCTAATCAATTTAATTTTATTTATTAATAAGAGAATAGTATTTATTGAACTGATAGTGATTAATTATATGGTTAATGGTACACAGGAGATTAAGTTGGTATATTTATAGAGTTAATAAAATAGTAATAAAAATATTTAGGATAGGGGTTGGGACTTACTGAAATTTGCGAAAGAGCTGGTATCCTCCTGATGCAACCATGGCAAAACTAACGGTAAAGAGAGGCCAATTTTTCTACAATTAGTGTACATCAAAATTCACAAATAAGTATTCAATAATACCTACCAAATAATATATTTAAAGTGAGAAGACCAATTAATTAAGATAATGAGAAATCCATACATACCGGTGTGATTACGAAGCAATATCTCGACCATATAGCTCCACTCGTAACTATAGCTAAACAATTCAGGGACAATCCATTATTTTAAAAATAAATTCTAGTCCTCATTATCATTTAAGTCATCTTTTGTGTTAGAATAAATATTTATGAAAAAAATCAAAGTCAAAATTTGAAAATATTGTTGTTAAACTTTAAAATTAAAAAAATATAATTATTGTCATGAATATAAAATGGTAGTGTAAATTGATGGACAAGGAGAAATAAAGTGTTAATTGTGGCTTATAATCTCAATGAGTATTGGCTTGATGTATTTGTGAAGTATGGTATGTATATGAAGTGATGCAAGATCAGAATAGTGCTGACCCTTCGCTTGAGTCTTGGCTCGACCTGCTGCTGGTTGCTCGAGTGGTCGAGCAGTGTGGCTCGACATGGTCGAGCATGCACTTCAGTACGTCAGTCGAGCAAACATTCTATTTTAGCTTCTGTTTTGCACGTGCCTTTTTACTTGGAGTTCATCCTTCACTAGCCTTATAAATACTAATGTAAATATCATTTGAAGTGTGAATTACAATGTAATCAAGAGGGAGAGAAACACAAGTGAGATTGATCTAGATAGAGAGAGCCACAAATTAGGGTTTTTGAGTAAATTGGGGTTTTTTAAATACTCTTGTAATCTCTATAGTTTTTCATCTCCTTTGTTAGAATTGATTAGTGTGTGTAATCAATAACTAATTAATATAATTGTCTTCATCCAATGAGTGGTTTAATAGTTTAATATCAATTTGATATTAGGATTTTCCACTGATAGAATTTAGAAAATGGGCCTAGGCAACCCAAACAAGGAGGAGAAGAAGTAGCCCACTCATAAACCCAAAGAAAGTTCAAAACTAAAACCAATTGGTAATAGTAGGAGTTACTCCTTGAGTATATAAAGTGATACATACTGCTCTTTTTCTCCGATGTGGGACAACTCACATGTGGGTAACACATGGACACTTCAACATCCACCTTCTAATTCTTGGTGTGTTTGTTTAGTTCTTTACATTTTTGCATTCTTTTTCAGTCTTTGTAATTAGAATCTCCATTGTAGAGCATTTTGCTCTAACATAAATCAATAAATTAATTAGTTCAATAAATCAAAGAACATTGATGTGAAAATTTGTTGATCATCCTTCTCCTACTTACATACACTATTCCTTATCTATCCCCTTTAAAATCACATTTACTTCAAGCTCCATATAGCACAAGTTGTAGAGCCACCGCTTAGGGTTTCCATTTAGAAGGATTGATATTGATTAATTACTTCCTTGTGGTTACGCCCCTTCTCATAGGAGATTCATTTAAACTAAAATGTAGATGGAACATAAGATCTCATCATACCTGATCGATGACGATGAATATGACAATTTAAATGAAAAGTGATTGAGATTTCAATCTGTAACATTTTGTATTGCTCGCTTTTCATAACATTATCAATGGAGCCAATTAAGCAAAAAATTTAATCTAAGGGCATGCTTGGATTGGATGTAAATATTTAAGAGGTAAAAAAAGTCAAAACAAGAAAATAAAGTTAATAAATGAGAAATTAGTAAGTTGAAGAGGTGGAAGAATAGTTGTAAAGTAATGAAAAATTAATTACCTCCATAATAGGGAATGTATTACCTCCATATTAGGGGAAATGATCATTTTTTTTCTTTCATCATTTTTCTTTCATGCTCATTTTACCTTTTTCACAACTATCTCATCTACTTCAAATGCAACTCTATTTGCTTTCAATTCATTTGTTTGACTTTATTTATTTAAATATTTACAACCAATCTTAGCATGTCCTAATAATTAAGATCCCAAAATATGTTATACTAACAGTGACCTTAAAGCTTGAAACACACATGCAACTCAATCATATGGACTTGGAGTCTATTCCCAAAATATAACAAAATTAAAAAATAATTCCCAATCTATATTGCAAGGAAAAATATTTCCCACTTTACCGTCCACGTCAGACTATTTTAAAAAGAAAAACATTTTCCAGTTCAAACCGCTATCTAAGATGACGTTTTGGTAAGTTTACAAAACCGCCACCTGAGATAGCGGTTTGTTTTTTACTCTAAAATTGAAGTAAAGCAAAAAAACACATAGAATGTAGTGCACCGGTTTCAAACTCACGACCCCCAAAACTGGGCATGTAGGCGCTAACCAACTAGGACAGCAAAGCTGTTTGGTAAAATATTATGTAAATGTATTATAATCGTGCATCTGTGATGAAATTCAAAGAGGCCAAAGAACACTGAAAAGTGTGGCACTTAGGATTTATCTCACGACCTCCCAATTCGATGTGTAGGGCATCAACCAACTGAGACAAAGGAGATCATTGCTGTATTATTACCTATTTATTATATAACTTTGCATCAAAAAAATTGTGTTTAAACCGCCATCTAAGATGGCGGTTTGTTTTTTTATTATAATTTTTTTTTTCATCATTCATTCAAAATCGTGTTTTTGAAAAGCAGTTTATTAAAAAGTTAATACTAAACCGCCATCTGATATAGCGGTTTGCCAAACAAAAACGTAAAAAAAAAATATTTTGCAAAAAATCCTACGTAGACAGCAAACTGGAAATTAAGTTTTCCATCAATGTAATGTTGGAAATAAATTTTCAAATAACATTATGTTGGGAATAGACTCTATGGAGTTGCTTCTTTCCCATACCACTAAATCACCAACCTTCTTGGTTTTTTTTAATCATCAGACAAGTCAAAATGGTTGGTCGGACGCGGTCTAATCATTTATAGTTGAGTCAATTTTTAGTCGAATCGTGTCGGAGTTGGGTTGGATTCAAGTTGCAGAATGGTAAAGGATTGTTAACAAATTATTTTATTTTTAAGATTTTTTCTAAAAATAAATTTGCATCTCATTGACAGAATTCACATTACAATTTAACCTATTTAATACAACACCAAAATAAAAACGTTCTTAATTAATTAAAAAATTAAAAAATTTTCCCCTAAAAATTTTTTAAACGAAAAAATAATTAATTAATAAGATAAAAAGACTTAAGAGTAAACTCACCTGATTGTTGCAAATAAGAAATTTGTTCAGTAGGTTTTGCGTAATCGGCAACATTTGCTATAGTAATTCCCCACTTAAATGCTGGAGCCCAAAAATGAACTGTGGTGAAAATATTATGTAAATACGTAGTCAAGATAAACTTTACCATGCTTTATAACAATAAGTAACTAATATATCATAAATTACAAGAAATTTCATTTATTTTTCTTATATTTACTGCCAGCAGGTGTTTAGAAATTTTAATTTTGTGGGGCTTTAGTTACATTATTTTGTGTTGTTTTTAATGGCATCTTTATCAAAATGAAATTATAGTTTAAATATTGTTTTAAAAAATATTTTCATTCTAAATAAATTCTCATTGAAACTCAAATTGATCATTTGAATATATGTTACATTTCCATTTTTGTTTATGTTTTTTTAAGTTTAGGTTTAAATCTATAACTATTACTAAAAAAAAACACGGCTGATGTCATCACTTGTAAAAATTGCTTACGTGTCACTCTCTTAATAAAATGATGATGTTATTGTTTGACTTTTCTACTTTTTAATTATGAATATAATATTATTCATTTAATGTATTAAAAAAATTAAATTTTTTCAATTATTTATAAAATATTTATAATTTATTTACTAAATGAATGTAGGATATTGTTATCAAATAAAATAAATATAGGATATTTTTAAATCGTTAAAACATAAAACCATAAATTTTTTATTTTTTAATTTATACAAATAAGTCAGAAAAATTAATAAAACCGTGCATCGCACGAGTATTATCTAGTCTTTTACTAAAAACTAAATATAACAAATTCTTCATTACGCGAACTTTAGAATGATTCCTTTTCCTATAGTCAATCTCAATCGAATCATACACGTGAAATTTAATCTAAAATCTAAATGAAAAACATAGGCTATTTATAGAATTGTATTAAAAGTTTGTGACAAAAATAAATACCATTTCATTTCTTTTAGTTTGTTTAATTACTTTAAAATGTTAACTGATAAATGAATGAGCTTTTGAAGGTGATCGATGTGGATTATTATTAAATCAGAGACGTAAATAACACACAAAGTTTCTTAGACAAAGATAAAATATTTTATTGAAACAAATGTATAGATATTGATAGAGATGGTGCTTGGACTTTTAAATGGGAAGAAGAAATGTAGAACAATAGTGTTTTAGACATCTCCCCCCTTAAATAGGATTATATTACATTAGCTAATCAACATAACATCAAAGAAATACCATTCACAATGCCTTATCACATACTAACAATCTTAAAACTTCACCTTTAATGGAGCTCACTCATCTAATAGAAGAGAACTCACTAGGACTTTTAAGCCCTATTCCTCTATGTATTAGCCCCATCTTTATCACTCTAAGGGGTGTTTGGTATGGGAATATAAAATCTAATGGAAAGGGAAATGATAAATAAGAGTAAGGGTAAAGGTATGAGTTGTAGTTATATGTTGTTTGGTATGAAAAATATAAGGGAAACACTTAATTAATCATAGTTAGAAAATTTGTTACTTGATATAAATGGGTGGTAACAAAGTAAGGGTATCCATTACCCTCAAGAAAGGGATTAGATTAACCTAATATCATACCAAACAAAATATATGGAGTAAAGGTAATTGAATCCTTTACTTAATATGAAAAAACTCATACCAAACACCCCCTAAATCTGATTTAGGTTCCATAAATAGCCCGCTAAACATTTAAATATCCCTTCCCAACAAATAAAATGCAAAACAAAAAAGCTGATTAAGCTCCAACACTAACAAGCACTTGCTCATTTCCTTTTATTGTCTGTGTTTGTTGCTTGCCTCACAGAAAACTCCTATTCTCTATAGCTCATGCCTCGTTCAAGGCACATCTTGTGCACCATCTTGTATTATTCAAGACACTCTTCATGCACTCCCTTCTTTTTGTTCTTTGTTGTTCCATCACCATCACACATAACAAATCCTAATTCATTACTTCCTTGAGGCCTCACCATCAATGCGCCGACCTCCTTGCAGCCCCATCATTACTCATAATATTTCTGTTGGCTTGAGTCATTTGATGATGAACATCACCTCTATCAAGTGTTGACTTGGCTCTTGCACTAACTATCTCCCACCCATAATATGTCTGTTGGCTTCAATCATCTCTAACATCCTCAATGAGATTAGATTTCTCATCGTGATCATAAGAGTGTGTTTGGATGGAAGTAAATGGAGGAAAAGGGAGGACAGATTTGAAGGGATGAGAAATCCCTTGTTTGCATAGCCATATGGGACGGAAGATATTTGGAGGGATTGAATGAATATTTTTTGCTATGGTATTAATCTTTCCTAAGTTTGAAAGATTTGAAGGGAAAACTATCCCTCTTCTCTTCCCTTCCCTCCTAAACAAAAAAAGGTTTTTCTTCCCTTTCCTCCTTTTTCCTTTCTTTCTTCTTTTATATCCAAAATTGCCATCCAAATATACTGAAAGTGTATATCGTACGCCCCTAAGATTCCTCAAAATTCCATTATGCATCATCAAATGCACCTCTCCAAAGGCCTCAATCAAAACTTTATCATCACTAATTAAGCTCACCCTCTCAAGTTCATGCCATCACTCTTGTAAATACATTTTTCTCCCTACAAATATGCTAGGGATGCAAGAATCAAATACCCACCTTTATCATAACATTTGGCCATTAGCACATGACCATCCCTAACACATCACATTTGAACTTTAACCCTTAACGCTCATCATTTAAGTTTGAGAGCCCACTCATCTCTGAAACTCCTTTCTTCAAAGTTGTTGCCTTTCTCACCTTCTCAAATAAGATCACCCTCTTCTTTTCTGGAGCTTCTCTCGATCACCAACCTCCATAGTTGGCATCTTCATATGCTTAAAAAGCTTTATGTTTTGAAGGTTTTTCTTCAACTTGTTGCGAATCTATTGGATGTCGTCTCTTTTGTGGTAGAATTAACACGCTTTATCCCTATATCTCATCCTTATCCTAGTAACTTTAGTTTTCTCTTTAATAACCTTTGATGGATTTTCCTCAATAATTTTACCATCACCCATAGATAAGTTTTCATTAATAATCTTACCACCCTCCATAGATTGTATCTCATAACCATTTCTACTAAACCTAATTGCCATATCAAGTTTTTTAATCTCTACAAAAAAGGTTGTATCACTACTCTTTGCTTTTCCACTATTGTCGACAAGCTTTTATTCTCTCTTGAGAACTCTATTAACAAACTCCTCATGTCATACATATCTATTATTTTCTCTCCATAAAGGTTTACACAAACCCTAATGACTAAAACAAGCCTTCCAAACACATATACACCAACAATCCTATACCAAACTCCAAACATCTCCTCACTTGAACAAAGGGGCACAAGAATCGAAATCCAAAATGCCACACTTTACAAAAAGGTTAATTTTTAATTTGTATATGATAAGGAAAAACTATGATGAGCAACACAACCTTTTTAATTTTTTCGAACAATAACATTAACTATGAATTATAAGAACATAAAGGGTTGTACCCAAGAATATACTAAGTTACCTACTTTAACCTCATCAGCAGGTCATTTGTGTAAATTTTTAAAAAATAATTATACAAATAAACCAATTGTTATAGTATTACCGTTACCCCAGCCCTACCCCCAACACAACATCAAACCTCTCGAAGCCCCATCAAATACCCGAAACTAATTACCACCTAGCCAGTCGCCCAACACTTATCACCTCACATTCACTCTCTAAACAACCTTCACCACATTACCACACATCAAACCACCACCACCACCACCACAACAGTAGACCATTTAGTTTCGAGATGGGTCTTTAATAGGGCGGAGAAGGGTGAGATCTCGCAGTTGAGGGGAAAGGTGGGGAAGATGGCATCGGCAAAGGAGGTGGCAGATAGGTGGCTGACAGTTGGTAAAGGTGAGGGGAGGTTGTCGCAAACAGTTGGTGAAGGGGAAGGGAGGGTTGGCATTGGTGAAGAGGAGGGAGGTCATTTTATGTTTTATTTTAATTTTTTTTTTTGGCAAAATGACCTGCAATAGTAGGTTGCAAACATGTCATGGATTTTCGTGGAAAATTAATAACAAAGTTCGTATTGTTTAATCATAGTTAACTAATAGTTGACATTATTGTAAAGAAAAGGTTGAAAATTTGTGATATTTACGGTAATTTGTCCTATGATAAAAGATAATTTTGTCTTACAAAAGAGGCCATTGGAATCACAATTAGGAGAGGGTCAAGATCAGAGCAAGTTAGGAGAATTTTCTAGCAAGATGTAAACAAAGATGAGGGATTAAATGTTAGAGGAAGAAATTACAAAAAAAAATTAAAAAAACTCAAAAAAAAATTAAAACTCAGAAAAAAAAAAAATAAAACAAAAAAGGAAGTCAAAGGTAAAAAGCATGGTGAACGGTTAAAATTGTACGGAGCCGGTCACCTGGCTTGAATACTGGTCAAAATTGAAACATGGTGGTTGTAATTCGCAAAAAAAACATCAAGGTTGTAATTCGCAAAACAATTAAACATTAAGGCTGTAATTCGTAATTAATTCTTTAGTTTATATTTAATTTAGTTGTAATAATTTTTTTTTATTTTGGGAGAATTTGCACCTTTTGAGGTTTGATGTGTTTGTTGTATGCTTTGATTGTTGGAGTTTATTGATGGTTGGGTTTGGATTTGCTATTTTATTATTTGCAGGTGATTTTGAAAATTTTGGAGTGTTTATTTTACAAATGAAACTCTGCTGAAATTTCTACAGAATTTTCTCGATTTTTCTAAAAAAGTTAAATTTAAATGATAAGGGGTTTAGTGTGTTAATGATCATCACTATTAACTTGTTTCTTTATGCCGTTCTTGTTTTTATAACTAAAGTAATCATTATTCCTATTTTTTGCAGGTTTTAACTTTTCATCTAGTAGAGTTAGCTTGGAATGAAGAAGCAAACTTGTGGAATGTGGATTACTCTCTTAGATTACTATTGAACTTTTTATATTGTCAAGAAAATCTCAATACAAACTATATTAGATACCCTTTTAAATTTGTTGTAATGGATATAGATATTTTGATATATGAGCATATATATTGTCCATGGTAATTTGCACCATGTATATACATATGGAAATTAATTAATTGTGAATTGCTTTTTATTTTAAGTATATACTTTTTGGTTGATGAGTAAAAAATTATATGCCATGAGCTTGATGTAAAAAATTGTACATAGCCTCTTAATGGAAAAGTACCCAAGCAAATTCACTAAGCAACTAGGATAAGGGCTTTTAGACACTTTTGGATGTCACAAATCAAAACTACTATGGTTAGATTTTTAGTGTTTTTGACCCTTTAATATATCTAAAATACAAATATTTTCGACGCTTTAAAGTGTCTAGAAAACACAAATATTTTAGACGCATTAAAGTGTCTAAAATTCAACTATTTTAGACACTTTGAAATGTCTGAATCCACTTTTTAGACGCTTTTCTCTGTCACAAATGAGTTGATAATATATGAAAAAGTAAGGCGGCAAAAGTCTTGTAACGGAAAAAAGCGTCTAAAAGAAACCTATTTTTGATAAATTATTTGATAAAATGGAAATTACTTAGCTTGTTGAAAACCAAAAGTTTAAAATGAAAACACAAAATTAATAGTTGACATTATTGTAAAGAAAATGTTGTAAATTTGTGATATTTACGGTAATTTGTCCTATAATAAAAGATAATTTTATCTTACAAAAGAGGCCATTTGAATCAGAATTACGAGCCTGATCATTATGAAATTATAAAATATAAATAACAATGGCCTAGGGCCTTAGAAACATGAGACTAAAAATCATAAATTTGATAAAATGGAAATTACTTGTTGAAAAACAAAAGTTTGAAATGAAAACAAAAATTTATGTGTAAATACATTTTCTTTACAATTGATTAGGGGTGTTCCATATATAGACAAGTTGGATAAGCGCCCTTTAAACTAAATATGATTTTTACATGGGGTGGACTTTGAAAGCCCGAACCGGCCCGTTTTAATGACGAAAAACTATTATCCCTATTGATCAATTTATAATAATTAAATTATTATTTATAATAATTAAAATTATGCTATTTACAAAGGCCTATTTTCAACCTATCCCTTTTCAACCTGGCCCTTACAAAAACCCTTCTTAAAACGAGTTAGTTAAGAACTCAAAATAAGGAACCGACCCCTTGAAGGAACCTACCATTAATTGGTGCATGTTATTTAAATTTAAGGTACATCAAATCAAAAAAAAAGTTTACTCATAAAATAAACGTTTATAATTAACGGAGTTCATTAAAATGTTCCATCAATTGTCTATATAATTTCATTTAAAAGAAAACTCTTCGATTTTCAACATATATGATTATGATCTTCATATATTTATTTTTACAAATAAATACATAACGGCATATACTAGTAGTTTTAAGGGATATATATGTATGTAAAAAATCTAAAATAAAAAATATTAATCATTATCTAAGCATAATCATATTTTAGTTTTGAACTTAAATATATATTATGTTAGTAATATAATTTTCTAAACTGTATAACATAACTCAAGATAAAATATTAAACAATTATAATTTTATAAGTAACAATAGAAAAAATGATGAGCTTACTTGTTTTGGGACCTGCAGGATGATTCCAGAATGCTTGCAATTTTGAAGCTGCCATTAAATCAAACTCTCTTTCTTTTGTTTACCTCTTCTTGAACTTTTCATTAAATTTATTTGACCAGCACTTATAAGATTTAATGTTTGGTTCTTGTTATTAAATTTGATTTTAAATTTTTATTTATTTGTTTTTCATTTGATCACGTAAGTGACGCACTTTTAATGTTTATGTTAACTATTATTTTTATGAAGAGTTGAATATATACTAATGAAAATTTCTTAATTTCTAAGCAAGACAAATAGGGGACGGCAAAGCAAGCCCCGCCGACCAATACCAGTTACCAAGCTAGGATTTTGTGTTAGGGGAGGTTAAAAATTGTCGATAAACTAGCAAATTATTTATTATATAAAAATAATGCATGGAAATTCTACATGATAGCATTCAGTTTCCATGAAATATCAGTAGTAGCACTTTTTTAAGAAAATTTCATATGGTAACATCCAGTTTATACACTATTTAATTGTCGTAGCATTTTCCGTTAAGTTCTTGTTAATTCCGTTTAATCCATCATTTTGTAAGTTTTTTTTTCATGGTAGCATCTAATTTTTTTTAATTACCATTTTAACGTTTAATTCACCGTTTGAACGTTTGATTCACCGTTTCATTCATTAACGTCCATAAATGTTGTAATAGATTTACTTCATACTAAATTCAAGAAAAATAATTTATTATCTAATTACATTGTTCTTGTCTTAAAATCATGTGTTTTACTAAAAATAATTACACGTATGTTTTGATAACTAAACAAAAGTATATGTTGTCATTTGAAGAGTAAATATTTTTCCAAAAGTATATGTTTTACTAAATAGAATTATTTTGAAGTTATTGATAAAAAAAAACATGGTTTATTAATATCAATTTTTCCAATTACGGGGTCGCTTGGATTATCAGTAATTATTTTAGGGGTAAATAAAGTCAAACGAAAGTAAAAAAAAAAGTTAATTAGAGATGCAAATGAAATTATTGAAATAATTGTGGTTGAGGTAGAATGAGCGTAAATTAAAAAAAATGAATAAAAAAGGTTAATATCTCGTATTTAGAGGTAAAGAATTCCCCATCCTTCCATAGAAATAAGGGAACTAATTGCTTTTTTCTCCATATTTCATTAACATTTAATTAATTCTTTAACCTCTCTAACAATTCACTACAAAAAAAAACACAATTTTCCGACTAGCCAAAACAGTCGGAATTTTAGTCGGTATAGAGCTATACCGAATAAATTCCGACTGTTTTGGGGTAGTCGGCTCATAATGGTCAAAAATCGTTTTAGTAGGAAAACAGTCGAAATTGTCCGACTAATTTGGGTAGTCGGAAATTAGTCGTTAATTTCCGACTATCCTTTTAGTTGGAAATTAGTTGATAAGTACTATTTCAGAATTTAACCCAAAATGATAAGAAAAAAAAAAATTGAGACCAATTTGCGACTACAGTCTGGTCGGAAAAAATAACATTCCTTCCTCACTCTAAGAACCTTAATAACCCATTTCATTATTTGATTACTTTAAGATCATAAATAATCGTTTTAAAGTTATGAGTAATCATTCTAACACTACAAAAAGTGATCACCAATAGAGTAGTCTGCTTTGAATTTTTTTAAAAAACGCCTAGGGGCACATGACCACGTGTGCTCCAACGTGGCTCCGCCATTGCTCACGATGAGACTATCTCTATTGGGCCAACCCAATAGAGATGGTCTCATCGTGAGCAGTGGCGGAACGATGTTGGAGCACACGGGGTCACGTGCCCCAGGTGTTTTGAAAAAAAAAATTCAAAGTAAGGGTAAAATTAATATTTAGCAAGTAAGGGTAACTAGTCCGAGTAAAAATATAAAATTAATACTCAAGTCTTTTGATGATAAACACCCCTCGTTTTAATTAGGCCAGTTGATTTATTTTGTTCCATTTCCTTTTATGGTATGTCGTATTTAATATTTAGCAAGTAAGGGTAAAATAGTTATTAAGTTTACAAATGAAACTCAGCTGAAATTTCGTTCATTACTTGATGCCCCCGAGACTCCGAATCGTGGATCTGCCACTGAATTCATGAGACCGTCTCATTTAAGAATTAGTGTAATTTTTATGTTGAGAGCCATAATTATTTTGAATAAGAATAAGATTTTTTGAAGAAATAATTTTTCATCAAATAAATAGTCTTCACCAATTGAATATAATTAACCAATGTGATTATTTTAATATTCAATACTCCATTTTCAAAGTTTTGAAATAAATTTTCCAAAATTTAATATATATGTAAAAATATATTCAAACAACATGTTCATATGTAAACTTCACATGCAAGTAACTCATAATAATTACTTTTGTAAATTACACCCTCTAAAAATATGCATATAACATAATTACTCCCGCTCAGATCATGTAACATCATATAACATGCGAAGTTCAGCTATTCATGCTCTCAAAGGTTTGAGTAGAAACTTTGAACTTTATAATTTATATGAAGAAAACCTTAACAAAAATAAAGTTGGGTAATAAGTATACTTAGCAGTAATAACGTTGGGTATGGATAGTAATACTAAATTAATAGAATTAAAATCTAATAATTAATATATTAAAGAAGTGGAAGGGCGGGTATACCAACAAGTTTTTTTTTGTTGTCACTAGCCATTCATTTATCTTGGTGGCTGGGTAAAATTCGTCTAAATTTTGATTTTTATTGTTTGAAAAACGTTCTCTAAACCCGTTCGTTTTTCGAGCAAGGTGGGTCGGGCCTAGTAAATAACACGCCTATAAACATCTCTAATGCGAAATTCCATACAAATATAAGCAAAACGATTAGGACTTACAACCTTTGTAAAAATATCAGCTGCACCAGTTGTTATTTAGTAGGATTGTAGGAACATATATAGGATAGTGGATAGAATTACTTTACCTTTTTCAAAATGGTCACATATGAAACGATGACGTACCTCGATATGTTTAGTACGCATATGTTCCACTCTATTGGTATGCTTTTGACATTGAGTTCAAAATCTCTAAGTTGTTGTGCAATCCAGATTTGCTGTCACACAAGAATTGGCATCGAGAGCTCAGGTTTTAGTCATTCGGGAGTTTTTTGTGTGAAATAATGGCTAGAGATTCCAGAATTAGAATTGAGAAATTTACCGGGAAAAATAGCTTATGGCAAATTAAGATGAAGGCTCTGTTGAAACAACAACAAATCTGGCGTGTGTTGGCTCCAAAGATTACTACTGCGGGATTGAAAGACGGACTAACTAACGGGCAATTAGCAGTAATGGAGGAAAAGGCTCATTCCACCATTTTGCTAAGCAGCTTAGATGATCATATCATCACGGAGGTCGCTGATCAGACTATAGCGGCGGAGTTGTGGTTGAAACTGGAGTCGTTGTACTGCCTCAGGATTTTATTAGTTGTTACAGTTCTTGTACCAACTACTGTTCACCAATTGATCTTATTTGATATATAGTACTCTACGTATAATGTAAAACATAGTCAAGTGGGATCTTGTTTGATTCGTCTTAATGTGTATTTTCTTAATATTAACTTTTTAGAATTTTTTATCATATGAAATAGGAGATATTAAAGATTAAAATCGTACATTGGATAGCGTGAAAAACAGAATTGTAGCAACTATTAAAAACCAGAAGAAGTATATGACTAAGTCACTGACCAACAAGTTATTGCTGAAGCAGCGGTTGTTCAGGCTCCGAATGCAGTCAAGTACTCCCTTACGGAAACATCTTGAAAAGTTTAACTCTATTTTGCTAGACTTAAGTAATTTAGATGTTAAGATAGATGATGAGGATGCTGTATTGATTTTACTTGTGCCTATCCCATCTAGCTATGAGAATTTTATTGAGTCTTTTGTTATTGGTAAGGACTCACTGACCTTAGAGGAAGTGAAGGCAAACTTCATAGTAGAGAACTTCATTAGAGAGCTATCGGTGATAACAAGGATAATGGTAGTGGGTTGGTTGTTAACTCCGGGAAATCGAAAAAGAATAAAGGGTTTAACAAGGGCAACAATGTTGGGTCAGGTGCTGGAAACGACAATAAGAGATCTAGTAAGACTGCGGGAAAGACCTGTTATTATTGTAAAGAACCGGGTCACTTGAAGGATAATTGTCCAGTGAGGAAGGGCAAGTCCCAAGCTGCTGTAGTTGAGGATAAATCGAAGGAGAACTATAATTCGGAGGAAGAATTATCACTAGTGAGTTCAGCTAAGTCTGGGGATCTTTCCGATGGTTGGGTTCTAGATTTGGGGTGATCGTTCCACATGAGTCCATGTCGAGACTAGTTTGACACATATGAGTCTTACAATGGGGGTATGGTTATTGTAGGTAACAATGCACCTTGTAAGATTACGGGTACAGGGTCCATGAGATTGAAGACTAGTGACGGGCAAAAGTTGACTTTGACTAATGTGCGACATGTTCTTGCCTTGGGGAAAAATCTGATTTCATTGAGTACCTTGGATGATTTGGGGTACAATGGGGTGTTTTCAAATGGGAAGTTGTCCATTTATAGAGGTTCTGAGTTGGTGCTTAAGGGTATCAAGAGGAACACCCTCTATATCTTTGAGGGTGTTACATTGTTTAGTTCTTCGGTTTGTGCATCGGTGTCTCACCAGGAGATGACCAAGATTTGGCACATGAGGCTTGGTCATATGAGGGAGAAGGGGATGCGATTATTGTCTAAGAGGGGTCTACTATCCGGGATCAAGGTTGCAAACCTTGAATTTTGTGAGCATTATGTGTTTGGAAAAAAAGACAGGTCTAAGTTCAGCAAGGGTGCTCACATTAGTGATGATGTGCTTGATCATGTCCATTCAGATTGCTGGAGTCCATCAAGGGTTGAAGGTATGGGAGGTTTTCACTATTTCGTATCATTTGTTGATGATAAGTCCCCGTACACATGGCTTAGGTTGCTTAAGTCAAAGGATGAAGCCTTCAAAGCTTTTAAGCAATGGAAAGCTTTTGTGGAAAATCAACAGGGTAGGAAGATCAAGAAGCTACAAACAGACAATGGGCTATAGTTTTGCAAAGAGGAGTTTAATCAATTCTATGCAAATGGGGGTATTGGTCGACATCATACCGTTAGGATGACACCACAACAGAACGGTGTTGCAGAGCGGGTTAATCAGACATTACTTGAGAGAGTTCGATGCATGCTCTCTAATGCAGGGTTGAGGAGGAGGTATTGGAGTGAAGCTGTGATGACAGCTTGCTATATCATCAATAGGGGTCCTCATTCGGGAATTGACTTCAAAATTCCGTTTGAGATCTGGAGTGGTAAATTGCCTAGTTTCTCGAATTTGAAGATCTTTGGTTGTGTTGCTTATTATCATGTTAGTAAGGGTAAGCTAGATCCATGGGCCACGGTGGGGTGTTTTGTTGGGTACGGTGATGGTGTGAAGGGGTTTAGGATCTATTCGCCTTCGGAGTGTCGGGTCATTCTTAGTAGGGATGTTCCTTTCGGTGAGAGCACCATGTATTCCAAGAAGAGCTCGGAGTCTTCTAATTTGGGGAAGGAAGGGGAGAACGTGCTACAAACAGATGGTGTGAAGGGTTGTGTTGCTTATTATGATGTTAGTAAGGGTAAGCTAGATCCATGGGCCACGGTGGGGTGTTTTGTTGGGTACGGTGATGGTGTGAAGGGGTTTAGGATCTATTCGCCTTCGGAGTGTCGGGTCATTCTTAGTAGGGATGTTCCTTTCGGTGAGAGCACCATGTATTCCAAGAAGAGCTCGGAGTCTTCTAATTTGGGGAAGGAAGGGGAGAACGTGCTACAAACAGATGGGGTACTTGAGGTACATCAGTCATCCATTATTGATTTGCCTCGAGTGCAGTTTTTTTATGATGATGCTGAAGTTCCAGTGCCGAGTACTCCTGAGCCTGAGGTTGTTCCATCTTCACCTAACTCTGGGGTGGAGGTGGAGCAGTCTAATCAAGGGTCATCTAGTCAGTCTGACACCATTATTGAGCGACCTAAACGAGTTATCAATAAGCCTGTTAGGTTGATCGAAGAGATGGAAGGAAGGAATTTCATTGTTGAGAATTTGACAGGTTATGCATTGAGTGTAGCTGATGATGTAGAGTCATATGAACCTGCCACGTATAAACAAGCAATTAGTTGTAGTGAGTCGGCGCAATGGTTTGCTGCGATGGGTGAAGAGATGTAGTCTCTTTACAAGAACAGAGTGTGGGAGCTTGTGAAGGTACCTGAGGGGAGGAAGCTTGTAGGGTGAAAATGGATCTATAAGAAGAAAGAAGAGTCATCTGAATCTGAGAAAGTTCATTTTAAGGCTAGGCTAGTTGCAATGGGGTTCAGTCATGTAGAAGGAGTTGATTTTGTTGAGATATTCTCACTGGTGGTTCGACATACTTCTATTCGTGTGTTATTGTCAATTGTAGCACACTATGACCTTAAGCTGGAGCAGCTGGATTTTAAGATGACTTTCCTTCATGGTGATTTAGAGGAGGAGTTTTTGATGAAGCGGCCCAAGGGATTTTAGATTCCAGGGAAAGAACACTATGCATGTAGATTGCTAAAGTCTTTGTACGGATTTAAGCAATTCCCTCGCCAGTGATACAAGAGGTTTGATTCTTTTTTGGTCTCGCATGGTTTTAATAGGAATTCATATGATTGCTATGTGTATCATAGTAAGCTGGATGATGGTTCCATGATTTATTTGTTGTTATATGTTAATAACATGCTTGTTGCCACAAAGAATAAAACTGATGTTGCTAGAGTTAAAGAGTTGCTTAGCTCGGAATTTGACATGAAAGATTTGGATCCAGCTAAGAAGATTTTGGGTATGGAGATCTATAGGGATCAGGCTAGGGGTAAGTTTTTCTTAACTCGTAAAAGTTACATCGAAAAGATTTTGTCTCGTTTTGGGATGGAGAAATCGAAGCCTATAAGTACACCAACATCTGTGAGGTGCAAATGGTCTTTGTCTATGTCACCTCAAAAGGAGGAGTTAGCATATATGTCTAGGGTCCCTTATGCCAACGCAGTTGGTTGTTTGATGTATTCTATGGTCTGTACTAGGCCGGATATTGCACACGTTGTTAGTGTTGTGAGTAGGTTTATGGATCGACCTGGGAGAGAGCCCTGGCAGGGGGTGAAGAGGATTTTTCGTTATTTGAGAGGGACAAGTTGATATTGGTCTTGTGTAAAGAGTGTTTGGTAACTGGGTATAGTGATTCTGATTATGCAGCTGATGTGGATACCAGGAGGTCAGTGACCGGTTATGTGTTTAGCTTGGGTGGTTCTATGGTTAGTTGGAAGTCTACATTGCAGTCTTCTGTTACGTTGTCTGCTACTGAAGCTGAATATATGGCTTTAACTTCTGCGGTGAAGGAATCAATTTGGCTCAAAGGCCTTGTGGGTGAAATTGGTATTGCACAGGATTTTGCTACTGTGTATTGTGATAGTCTAAGTGTCATTTGCTTAGCTAAAGATCAAGTGCAACATGATCGGACCAAGCACATTGATGTCAGTATCATTTCTTGCGTACTAACAAGAAGGTGAAGGTAAAGAAGATCGGGACCGCTGACAACCCAACTGATTTCTTTACTAAGTCTGTTCCAGTTAGTAAGTTTAAACATTGCTTAGACTTGCTAAATATTGATTACTATGTGATGTAGTAGGCCCTTAGGGGCGGTGTTGGGGAGCTCCTGTTGTAGGCATGTTGGCCTTAAGGTGGAGCTTGTCCGGGGCTTGTGATGCAGGTGGAGCATTATGAGTTGTTATACTTGGTGACGAGTATGTGATGAGTCTTGGTTGAAGATTTGTCGGAATGGGTCTTGGTATACAGACTTACTTGGATGTACGGCTTATGCATGAGCTTTGCATTGGGTTTTAGCTTGAGAGATGTTCACTATGTGTTGATGAGATCGTATGCTGACTACGCGTTTTTGTCAAGGTGGAGATTGTTGTTAATGGTGACTCAAACATGTGAGTTTCCATTGTTGAAGATGATGACCAGTATCAAACATCGGCGCGGGGTCGGGATGGAGAAAGGTTGAGACGACCCATAAGTGGTTCGGGTTATGAGCGGGAAGTACGGCAAAAAAAGTTTCCTTATCTTAATTGAGCGGTTTGGGCGGTTACTTCAATACTCCCATGATGCCGTGACGTTTTTGACCGGTTATATTTGTTTCTTGATGCATAAGCTTCTTCATTTTTGGGATTTATTGTATATAGAGATCCATCATTTAGAGATAGGCATCAATTCACAAAAATTGAGAGAGAGATCATAAAAGAGCCATTGTTATTTGTGAGTTTGATTCATCTTGTAAATTCTTTGTGATCATAGTGAATTATTTGATCTCGGTGCTGGTGGACGTAGCTATCACATTGATAGTGAACCACGTTAAACCTCTTGTGTTATTTTCTTATTGTTTGTTTGAATTTCTTTATTGCTTCATTGTTGTTCATCTATCTTGCTTCCGCTGTCGCACAACATTAGATATAGTCGTTTACTTTTGTTGCTTGTTACGGTTTGTCCCTTGTATTTCTTGTGGATTGTTTTTTTCCTGGTTAAGATGGAAAGAAATAATAGATTTGTGATTTTAATTAGGGAAATTCCACATGGTAGCATCCAGTTTTGATGAAATGCCAATGGTAGCACTTTTTTAAGAAAATTCCACATGGTAGCATCCAGTTTATGCACTATCTAATTGCCGTAGCATTTTCCGTTAAATTCTTGTTAAATTCCGTTAAATTCATCATTTTGTAAGTTTTTTTCCACATGGTAGCATCCAGTTTTTGTTAATTTACCATTTTAACTTTTAATTCACCATTTTAAAGTTTAATTCACCGTTTAATTCATTAACGCTCACAAATGTTTAATAATTTTATTGAAAAATTATAAGAAACTATCTAATCGGGTCGAAACAAGTACTTATTCGCCTATTTTTCGATACGTAAACCGAAAAAGATATTTGGCGTCATTTTTACCCATCATAACGATTTTTTTGAAACAACGGACGTCGCTACTATGCTTATGGGATAACTCTTTAGAAAATTCGATCGAAACAAGTAGTTATTCGAAAGAGTACTTGTTTCTACCGATGAATTAAACATTAAAATGGTGAATTAAATGTTAAAATTATTTTTCCGTAAAATTATTAAATAATTATAATTCTTTTTCAATAAAATTATTAAACATTTATGAGCGTTAGTGAATTAAACGGTGAATTAAACATTAAAATGGTGAATTAAAAGTTAAAATGGTAAATTAACAAAAACTGGATGCTACCATGTGGGAAAAAACTTATAAAATGATGAATTTAACGGAATTTAACAAGAACTTAACGGAAAATGCTATGGCAATTAGATAATGTATAAACTGGATGCTACCATCTGGAATTTTCTTAAAAAGGTGCTACCTTGGACATTTCATTAAAACTTGATGGTACTATGTGAAATTTCCCTTTTAATTATAAAAAAGAGAATGAGGCGATTACCAAACAAATAATGCAAAATAAATAATATAAACTAATATTGAAAGTTCTATAAATTGAAAAGACATAGAAAAAGTAGTATAGATCAGAAGTGGTGCAAATTTTAGAGTGTATGAGAACAACGTGCAATCATGACACACTTAAACACTACTTTCAACCCGTTAAACATAGAATCAACCAGACTTACACCAGCTATTCATTTGTGAATTAGATAACAAAAACGACATTCTCACCACTTCAGCAACGTGCAAATGGTGATCATCATTTGGCATCGTTTCAATAATACTAATACTCCTAACAAAATTAAGATGCTTGTCCTACTTGAATTTAACTAATCTTATAGTTGATCATCATATTTTATCAACTATATAATGCATTAGTAATCATATCTTATCATATTATTATATAATACTATAATTTTTACTGTTAAATGACAAATGATAGTCTAACAGTCATTTGTCAAATGAAGCAAAATTAATAGTCATTTAATTATAAATGGCAACATATATAACTACTCAATATTTTCATTTTATATAAAATGCTTTTACCATTTGAAATTAATAAAATTATTGCAATCATAGTATCTTATTCTTCTGAAAATATTATGAGTACTAAAAAAGATTAAATTTAAAATTTTCTTTTATGCAAAAAAAATACCATGAGATTGTCAGGAAATTTATAAAAATAATTACAACATACATTATTACAATTAGAATAATTAGATTGTTTCTTTATTTTAGATTGTTTCTATAATAAAAAGTATTAAATTTCAATATGTTATTGGGTCACCAGCCCGAAGTTCGTGGGCTAGACCAAAGGGTGCAACAAGTTCAGTCAATACCTCAGCAAAGCCCACCTCTAGGTGAAATTACTAAAATGCTCCTGGAACGGCCAACATGCAAGTCATTTATTGCCCTGTATATATATATCCGCATTCATTACCATTTATGGCATGCTTTTTCTCTCCCTAAAACTACTCACTTGCAATCAAATCTCATCTTTTCTGACTGACCACTGATTTGAGCATCGGAGGGGCTTTTTGGGAGACCGCTCCCGGACAAGTAACACTATTTATTTTGCAGGTCACTAGCCGAACCTGAAACTTATTTAGATTTGAGCAGCATTCAGTCCTACAACCCCCTCCAGTCAGGAAGACTTTGACCTGTTTTCTATGCAAAAACACAATATTTTCTTTTAATACAATATATTGTACAATCAAAATAATTAGTTTTCAGGAATATTAAGAAATTTTTTTGTAATGACATTATATTATTCTATCAAAAATGAATTGAGTTTTTTTTGTTATATTAATTAAAATATACATATTATTATTATATTTTTAAAATTATTATAATTTCATAACGATAATATGCAAATTCTTTTATTACTATATTACTCTTTTATTTATTTATTTATTGAGCTATTATATTTTTATAAACAATTAATAAAAATAAATAGTTTTCATTAATATCAGGAAATTTTTTTGGTAATGATATATTATATTATTCCATTCAGAATGAGTTTAGTTTTTATTTTATTTTATTAATTTAAATATTTATTATTATTACTTTTTAATTATATTATAATTTCATAATGATAATATGCAAAATTTTTTGATTACTTTTTATTATTCTTTTATTAAATTATTTATTGATTCGTCGTTATATTTTTATAAACAATTTAAATATATTATTAAATTTTATTTATAGTATTCTAATTTAATAATAATAATATATTCAAAAAAAATTTCATAATAATAATATGCAATTTACACATTTATTTAAGATTTATGTTTTAAAAAAATTCAATCTATAAATTCCGTGCAATGCACATTTATATTAGTTAGCTATAAACCAAAGGAAAGGAAAGGAAAGAGAAGGAAAGGAAAGGAAAATACTCCATTGTTTGTATAGGAAGGAAGGGAGGGGGAAAGCAAGGAATTTATGGAGAGATTTGGATGTTAACAAAATGAAGAGACTTAATCCCTCCAAATTCCTTCCCTCCAAATCCTCTCCCTCCCTTTAGAAATTCTTCATCCCACTAAATCCTTTTTTTTTATTTCCCTCATTTCCCTCAATCCAAACAAGGCCTTAAGGTGATTAGGAGGGAGTAGTATATTTCGTTAACTTCAGATTTTTCTAATTTTTTCCTTATTGTTTTTAGTTTTATGATTATGATTTAAGAATTAATTAAAAATTTAAAAATTAATAGCATGAAACACAAAAGAGGATGATGATGATGACAAAAGAAAGAAAAATATGAAAACATCATTAACGAAATTAGGTTGTTTTCAAGAATTTGCTACATAATTTGTAAAATTAACACACTGTTGCTATCATGTAGGAAAACATAAAAAAGTATTACCACTCACATTTCATCAACACAATACTACCATATAATATTCTAAAAAATTTATTTTAGTTTGATATAATATTCTAATTTTTTTTTTGGAGTTAATATTCTAAAATATTTAAATTTGAATAGAATTGAAAAGTTTTCAAAATATGCAAATATATAGTAATTAAATTTTTGTTTTAATAAACAGACACTCCCTTTTGTTCACTTTATATGTCTCATTTTCATTGTATACTTACCGATAATGTACTAATTTAATATTAATATCCCTAATACATTGTTTGTATAGGAAGGAAAGGAAGGGGAAAGAAAGGAATTGCATTTCCCTTCCAAATCTTTCCTCTTATAGGAAGATTTGAATGTTAACAAAATGAAAGGAGCTAATGCCCCCAAATTCCTTCCCTCCAATCCTCTCCCTCCCTTTTTGCTATCCAAACAAGGGAATTTTCATCCCTCTAAATCCTTTCCTTTCTTTTCCCTCCATTTCCCTCCATCTAAACAAGGCCTAATTGTTATATTTTAAAATTATATATAGTTGATATGGAGTATTATATTCACAACAAGACGAATAAAAAAATATCATTCGACTATATATATTTTAATTCATTCATATATTAGGTATAAAACACAAACAATGACTAATTGGTGAATAGTTTGAAATTTTAAATCGAACATATGAAGTGAACAGGAGGGATCGATGTAACAATACTGCATGCACAACGTTGAGCTTAACGATTGAATATTTTGTTTTTTTTTCTTTTACATAAATTGTTGTGTGTGACCGTCTCAATTTGGGCCGACTCGAATTTATAAAGAAAAAGATTAAAAATATAAATTGATTACTATGTGCAACAACACGCTTAGTCGGTAAGGTTTTAGAATAACTCAAGTAGGCATTAAGGATAAGTCAAGTAACGGTTCATAATATGTCAAGTAGTAGATATTTAGCATACCTCAAATAGGCATTTAGGATACATCAAACAGGTATATAGAGTACCTAAAGTTGGGGTTTTACAACGTATCATGGGAGGTTTCTTAAGCATATCAAGTAGGATTTTACACTATGCTAAGTTGGGGTTTAGGGTATGACAACTTGATGTTTAAGGAACATCAAGTAGGGGATTAATCTTGGTTATTCGAATTCCGATTCTGACCTACAAATATTCTACAATCCTACAATCCAAAATAGGCGAACGATTTAGATCTTTGGCCAGATCTTAATGTTGGTAGAATCACGGAATTCTACTTAGCTCAATAATTTAGATGGTAGGATTATAACAAGATCCTACTTTCCAACGATTTAATCCTACAAGAGTAGTTCATATATTCCAGATTTCGCTTATATATAAATATAAATATTTAAAATAATTATATCAATATCAAATCAAGTTTTTATTCTCAGTTTTAAAATGATTATATAAACTACTCTTTTTCAAAACTTAATAGATGAAGTTTTTATTTACATCTTAAAACTCATATTAAGAACAAATATAATCGATGATTAGTAATCCAAAGTACATTAATATATATTGGTAGGATCACACGACCCTACGATTCGATTGTACCGATTTCGATCCTTCCCCTTCAACAATTCTAAGTAGAATCCCAATTAGAATAACTTTGGGTTTAATGTAACTCAATTAGGGGTTTAAGATGTGTCAATTAGGAATTTAATTAGAGTACCTTAAGTAAGGGTTTGTGGTACCACAAGTATATATTGACTTGTTTAACAGGTATTCACACTATGCTATATGTTGGAGTTTTAGAATATACCAAGTTTGTGTTTAGGCCCAACGTATATTTTACTACTATATTTGCAAATTGTTATAATCATATATATATATATATATATATATATATATATATATATATATATATATATATATATATATATATATATATATATATATATATATATATATATATATATATATATATATATATATATAAAAAGTTATTTGGCATCGTGAGTTTGTTAGCTCAATTGATAGAGCACTATGCAATTGCATATAAACTGTAGATTCGACTCCTACATTGATATATTTAGTAATTTAAAATTTGTACTCGTAAAAATCCATTGATTCAATTGCTAACACTAGGAAGTGGCATGAATCTTTTTAAGAATAATGCAAATGCTTATAGTGAATATCTTGATTTGCAATACTTGGTCCTTTTTGATTCATCCCAATAATAAATTCTTTAATTCATCCCAATAATAAATCAAATAAATATGCCCCAAATATAATATCCTATCATTCCCTTGCCCAAAAAAGGATGTAACGATTACATAACCAATTAATTAATACCTCCCCAACTAACAAACTTTTCATCAACTTCTATCAAACAATACCAGCTCTTTAATTTCAATCACATTTTCACAAAACTACTACTATTTATTTCCCAAATCACGTACTAATAACACATACCACTATTTTCATTCTCTACCATTACTATTTCCAAAAACACATACAATAATAATAGTATAATGACCAATAAAATATGCCACCATTTCCCGTTCTTCATAATCATCTTCATCATAGGGATAGGGGTGGTCGACGGTAAAGTTCCGGCTGTGATCGTATTCGGGGATTCAACCGTCGACACGGGGAATAATAATTGGATTGACACGTCATTGAAGAGCAATTTTGAACCTTATGGAAGAGACTTTGAAGGCGGGAGACCAACGGGTCGATTCTCAAATGGGCGTGTGCCCGTAGATTTCTTCTCTGAATATTATGGGCTGCCCAAATATGTTCCACCTTATTTGGATCCAAGTTATGGTATTCAAGATTTTGTTACTGGTGTTAACTTTGCTTCTGCTGGTACTGGCTATGATAATACCACTGCTTCTGTACTTGTAAGTTTATGTTTATTATTTTCTGTTTTTTTATCCCTTATAACTTCTTCCTCCGTTTCAAAATATTTGCTATATTTTGTTTTTTGCACTATTTATCGTTTAAGCTTATTTTATATATTGCGGCTAATATGTAAGTAATTATATTGTCAAGTGGGATCTTGTTTGAATCGTCTAATCGCGTACTTTTAGAATTTTTAAATGTGTATAATTCGACATTTAAATGAACAAAATAGTGCATTGAATTGCGTAAAAAAAGTTAAATGTAGCAAGTATTATGCAACGGAAGAAGTAATAGATTTTGACTGTTGGGTTTTGAAGTTAATTTATTTTACGGACTCAAAGTAAAGTAGAGATATTTAATTTAATAATAGAAAGAGTGAGTTAATAAGAAAAACAATCATATTTAAAGAATAATTATGAAAAGTTGATTTTTAAATCCCCAAGGCAACTTTTTAATTATCTCAAAAAAATAACAATTTTTAAATAAGATAGTCTCACGGTAAGACATTTTTATTGGGCTGACAAAATAAACATTGATTATCTTAAAATGATCACTTATTACTTTAAAGTGAACACTTTTTATAATTTTTCAGTTATCCTTTTATTTAATATTCTAAAGTGAAAAAATATAAAATAAGCTAATTATAAACGCTCATCTAAGACAGAAAATATACAAGACTACCTAAAAAAAGTATTTACTAAAAGATTGGGTTTGGTAGGAGGGATTAGAGTGTACGGTGAGAATGACATTTAAAATTTCAAAATGTAAATGTTGCGGGTTTTGATTTATGGGAATGAGATTAAAATTAAGATTGTGAATGAATGAGATAAAATCTTTACCGGTTCCCATGAATTTATTATCAAGAGAGGTTGATATTAGATGGATGAAAATCGGGCAAAAAAATTTAAAAGATAGTTATACCGTTGTGAATTGGTAAATTTTACAAGATAAATTGCAACTTTCAAATTATATTCAAAATGGGTAAATTAGTAAATTTTTATATTTCCATTTTGCATTCCCACATACCAAACAAGAGATGTTTGAATTCTCAAATTCCCCTTAACATGCAAAATAAAAAATTAAATTATATTTTAATAATTCCCAACTATTATTTTCCAATTTCATTTCCATTTATTTTCTCTTTAATAAATTCTCATTGCAACATACCAATCGCCCCTGTATTAACTTTTGACCAACCAGGCTACAATCCAACACCCAAAACTCAAACAAAGTCAACTCAAAATATACCTAAGAAGTAAGAAGCCCATCTCTAATTGCCAAGTATCTAGCGCACTTTTCAAATATCTTTTTGTATGGACAATATTATGCAATTATCATTATTCATCGATTACATTATGTCCTTTTTATTGTATTAACTACTATAAACATATAACATCCTTTTGTACAATCACATCTAAATATTTTACTTAATCAATTCAATCATATTTATTCAATTATAAATAAAATGACTGATATATTTTAGAACATAAATTATTAGGATAGATGGTCTCATAGTGAAACCAAAGACATACGAGCTGAGCCACATTCAATTTTGATCTAAAAAGTGATTAATTTTGATCTAATAAATAATCAATTTCAACTTAAAAGATATAGTTTCAAATGGATCAATTATGATTTTAAAGTGATCAATTCTGATATTAAAGTCATCAATTCAGATCTTAGAGTGATCAATTATGACTTTACATTAATTAATTTTGTGATCATGTATTATAAAAAATTAAAATTTGACAATTTAGATGATTCTTATATTAGTAATCGTCTCATCTTAAGACGATTTCTCATAAAATTGGCTGATTTTAAGGCTGATTTTAAAATAGTTGATATTAAATTTATTGAGTTGTTGGTCCCTCGTGAGCGCGTGGCTATTAGTAGTGGTACTTTAAATATGGCTTTGGACAGGAGTAGTTGTTTAAGTGTTTATTACTTTACTCCGATGTCGCAGTCTTTACAGAGGGTATATACTCCCTTGCTCCATCTATCCCATCTATTTAAGTCGTTTTGCATTTAAGTTTATTCCTTTAATTTTCCGCCAACTTTTTTCTTTTAATCCTATTTATAAATTTACAACTTTCCATTTTAATTTTTCATTTATTTATCTTATCTTATTTTTCAACTCAATTCTTATTTCTACAATACTTCATCAATATTGCAACAAGCGCAAATACATAAAGATATAGTGTTAATCTATACGTGTATAACCCAATAGGAACAAAAGTATTGTGGGCAGGTGAAGCGTTTGGTTTGTGAAGACTATAGATTCATGGCCCAAGTAGGCAATTATTACAGGAGAATGATACCCGCTGTATATAAGAAATAATCTTGTACTTTTTTCATGTAATTTATTGTTGTTTTTGCTTTGGAAACATAATAATCAAAAAGTGCAAATATTATGATCATCTCATCGAATTTTAGTCTGCAAAAATTAAAATGACACGAGTGTTGGACCAAAGTCCAACATTGAGCTTATATGTAAATATTTATATGCAGGGCTGTAGCAAGGGCATGGCAAGTTGGGCGACCGCCCTGAGCCCCCAAACCAAAAGCCCATCTTCAGATTTAATAAAGGCCCTAAATTTCTAAAATAATTATTTATGAAAAAAATAACAAAAAATAAAAGAAAAAAAAGGAAGAAGTGTATTAAGCAATTAGCAAAAGTAGTTTCGATCAAAAGAATTTCAAACACCACTATTCAACCGTTGTCCTCCCTAATTTTGCTCCCAAAATATTCACTTTCCTAATTGAAATTTGTTTAACCCCCAAAAAAATTGTCATTAGTTCAATTCAAAATGTATCTCAATTCAATTTCAGGCAGATTAATTCCTTCTCCTTCGTGATTATGATAATTGGTAATTTTATCCCTTAATTATCAACCGGAATTCATCGAATTATATATAATCCTCTTTTTATATTCTACTTTATTCATCAAAATGTTTTCTTTCTATTAAGTTTTGGGATAAATGCTAGATTGCTAAGGTTAAATGGTCTAGCTAGTTTATGTATTTAGAAAAAAAAGTTAGAACATATTAATGTAGATATTACTATTAGTGACTTTGCATCTAAAAAGGCTCGTTAAAATATTTTCATGTGAAATTTGATGTTTTTAAAGATTATTATTCGTAATGAAATATGTATTTTTTTGCCTAACTAAATTTTATTTTATTTTAAAATATTATATGTGAATTAGGTTCCCAATTTATGTCTTCTCCCCGGGCCACCGAAATTTGTGAAACGGCCTTGTTTATATATCATTATAATTAATTAAGACTGTCTATATGCCCTACTTAATGTGGTCTAATTAAAGTTAAAGAGTTTGAGCTTAAATGTATCAATAGATTGTGGGCCTTAAATAATGTGTAAAGACTTATTTAATGACTGGGTTCTATGATAGGCTAAATACCAGTCACAAGGTTGTGGGCCTTAAATGTATCAAATGTATCAATAAGGTTTGATCTGCAAAAATTAAAATGACACGAGCCTCCAAAATAACCACCGACCAAATCAATTTAGCTTTGACCCCTAATCCCACTAAGTTTATTTGCTTTAAGTTTGATATCCATCAATTTATCTGTTAATTAATTTTCTCCCTCACAAAGTAAAACTTAATTTGCTTTTACCGCTATCATGGCAGGAACGTATCTTAATTTTCTTTGAACCGGGAGACTTTTTTTGGCCGCGCTCTCCTTTATGGATATGAGATGCTGTCATCCTTCGCTCTCCAGACCTTGTCCATAGCATTCTATGCGCGGGAGAAACTGAGTAGGATGATGATGATAACAAAGCAAAATCTTAGATTAATTTGCTTTTCCTCACAATCGAAAAGAATGGTTTGAGCAATAAATAAATGTAACTTAATAAAACTAAAAAAAAGTTTCATCTTAATCTATAATTTTTAAATAGGAATCACAATGTGAATGTTTATCTCAAGGCATCAATGAAGTGCACATAAGCTAGCATTTCTCCATATTTGACATGTTATTCTTTTAAGTTTACTGAGATTAATGTTTATGTGGGTTCTCAATGTAATGATTGATTAATTACGATTAATTCCTCAATATAGAATGTGATACCATTGTGGAAGGAAGTCGAATTTTACAAGGAATACATACAAAAATTACGAGAATATGTAGGAGAACAAAGAGCAAATGAGATACTTTCAGAAGCAGTCTACCTCGTGAGCATAGGAACCAACGACTTCGTAGAGAACTACTATTTACTACCTACGACGAAGTTATGTTACACTGTGCCTGAATTTGAGGATCATCTTTTAGGAATCGCAAAGGACTTTGTGTATGAGATTTATAGGTATGGTGCTCGAAAAATATCGCTAGCGGGACTTCCTCCTATGGGTTGCTTGCCATTGGAGAGGACTATTAATCTATTTGCAATACATGAATGTAATGAAGAATACAACAATGTGGCCCTTGAATTTAACGGCAAAATGAAGAATTTGGTGAACCAACTTAATAAGGAATTGCCTGGAATTCATGTCGTCTTTTCTAACCCTTATTATCTTGTTCGTCAAATGGTTAAGAAGCCTTCGTTATTTGGTAAGCTTTCATTTAATTTTTACACCGCTACATCTATGTATATTTTTTTTTTGGCAAATAAAGATTTTTTTCACTCACGCACTAGGGAAAAAAAAGAAGAAAAAAAATAAAAAACTTATTATACAACCAAAATTTGAAATTCAACTTTTTTTTAAATTGCATTAATATGAAAATAAGACCCATCTTCTATGAAGAATTTTCTTACCCACACTTCATGTGCATAACAAAATACAACTATGCTTTTAAATATTAAATTAATAATAATCTACATGATCTGATTTAATTATTTAATAAACGAAAAATATATTATCCATTAACGTAAGGATTGCATATTAAAGTTTAGCTATGAGGAATAAAACTGAGTAATATCATATTGTTAATTAGGAAAAAACACTAATAATTTCAGTATTTTGTGTTGGCTCAAGATAACTTTAATTAACTATTGATTAATTATTATATGGTGCAAGTTACTAAAATAATTTCAACTATTATTTTTCTCTAAAAAATGAAAGTGTCCAAAATTAAATACCATATTGCTCTGAATTAAAAATCCAGATCTTTGTCTTTTCAAATAGAGAAGAACATGATTCAGTTTTAATCAAGATATATGAAAACGGATATCCCGAAAACGGATATCCCGATTTAGTCATAGTTGGAAATATATATATATATATATATATATATATATATATATATATATATATATATATATATAGATTTGAATAGATTTGTAGTTTGATATCCCACCAAATACTACGGAAAAAGAATGACAAAATCAACATTGAAAACACCCATTGGACCAATATATTTATGATTATGAGGATATTTTAATTTTTTATTGATTTTTCTACAATTATTTATTTATTTTAATTAATCAAGTCTAATTCCAATCTTATGGCTATATACCTAAAAACAATGTTTCTCAAATGACGATCGATTTTTATAAGTTATTTGCCATAAATAACGAATATTAAAAATTAAAAGTTAAAATAAAAATAAAATTAATTGATTTCTCTTTCTATTATTGAATTTTTAAAAGTTTTTTACAATTTAATTTTGTATTTACTTCTTTTATTTTCGTATGCAAAATAACTTGTTATAGGTAACATGTGCTACAGCAAGTACCTCTTATAATTGAAATTATTTACATTTAATAAAAAGTTGAGATTGTTGACGGGTTTATCTTATCGAAATAGCTAGAAATAAAATAGATTTGTTTTAAGTGAATAGATGAGAGATAGAATGCTTAATTGACATGATGAAGTAAATTGACAGGATATGAAGTAAGTTCAAAAGCATGTTGTGGGACGGGATTGTTAGAGATGAGTTATCTTTGTAAAATTGATGGTCGATGGAGCTGCCCTCATGCTGACAAATATGTGTTCTGGGATTCATTCCACCCAACTGAGAAAACTAATCGCATTTTGGCTCAACATCTCTTCAAAACTGTTTTATATAAATTTATCAACTAATTCTTTATTGCTTCTCTTTTGTAAATCACAAATTCTTGTGAGAGACGGTCTCTTTGAGAGACCATCTCTAATTGGGTTGGCCCATTAGAAATAATGTAGAGTAAATATAGGTAATAAGTTTTAATGGATTGGATCTGAAGACGTCTCTCAGAAAAACAGTCTCTCAGAAGACTGCTTGTTTGTAAATTTCTTTTTCAAGGACTTAATGTTATTTTACTTTGAAAATAGACAGGATTATAAAGTTTTTACTTTATTTTTATTTTTGATATTGCTTCAACTCTGGTCTGTATAGTATTATGCACATTATTTATTTATTTTATCTTATTCAAGAATAAATAAATAAAATAAAACTTATTGTATACATATACGATAATTACTTGTGAATGAGATTTATTTATTGTGATTTGGGAAGCCATTGAGTCATTATTACAGGACTTAATGTTAATGGTTGAGAATCTAATGAGTGTCCAAAAATGCTGAATCAAACGCCTCTAATGTATAGTACAAATGTACAACACAACTATAATTAAAAACCCACAAATATATATATATATATATATATATATATATATATATATATATATATATATATATATATATATATATATATATATATATATATATATATATATATATATATATATATATATATATATATATATATATATATATATATATATATATATATATATATATATATATATATATATATATATATATATATATATATATAAAACAAATCAAGGCAACACAGATGTTTAAATAATATACTTTTATGGATTTGTTTTTTTATTCATACTTATGATTGAATATTTTGAGATGGTTAAAACATAATATACTTTTATAGGATTTGTTTTTGTTATTCATACATTGGTTACTTAAATCAATGCTTATTTTAATATGATTTAGGTTGTGACTATTTTTAGATAAGTTATTTATATTTTTTATGAGAAAATTTATCTTTGTCTTTAAATTATTGTTAGCAAAAATTGGTATGTTATTTTTAATTAAAAAAAATCATAATTTCGTATTGAACTCAAGGTATGAACCATTTGCTCTTTTATTCAAAATAAAAAAATAAAAGTATAAGTATAATTATATTATGCACAATGCAAAATTTGATATAATGTACGTAATGTATACAACCGTTTAGAGTGAAACGAAATATAACTATAATGTATTAGCTTATTTCTTAAAATTTTAATTTCTTTTTTTTTTTTTTGAAATTCACCTGTTATAGACTTAGCTCAAATCGAGCTCCTCGTGTAACAGAAGCGGCAATCGCGATTCGTAATTAACATTAATGAAAACTTATACAAAATAATGCGGAAGCCTTGAAAATGCCAATTTGCTAAAATCCTTTAAAATTAAAAATGTTTACTAGAAATGATAAATATTACATAAAAGTAGGAAAATAAAAATACATATCGTTCGTTTCAAAAATATACAATAATTAAAATTAAATACGTGAAAATCATCAAACAAAAAAATTTGCAGCTAAGTCCTCGATAGCATAAATAATTTTTGGCTGCGGCCTGGATCGGAACCTGAAACTAAATCCTGCAACATGCTGCCAACCATAATACAGGTGGTAGCCGATTGAATCGGTCAGCGCTTAACGCCGAGCATAACTCCCTATCCAGCTCAAAATACGGAAATAGTACACTACATTTACTAAATAATAATCAGAGTACGAACTTATAATTAATTGACACCATTGTATACTTTTATCGTATTCTTTTACTGTTCCATACTTTTAAGTCATTAAGATACCATTCTCAACCCTGGCAGAAGTACGTTACTGCCACTTATACAATTCGGTAATCTTAATACTTAAGCAAGTTCAGTTGATTAATACTCATAACCGTACCATGCCTCATAGCATCAACAGTAATCAAGTTCATCATTCATCAACAAGCACAAACAATATGACACCTGATATATGTAAGGGTCTGGCTAGATTAGGGCCAAAGCCCTATATCTAAATGTGGTGGGGGTCGTCACCCCGCCAAATGTTTATGCTCGAGCTTCTACAGGATAGGTAGCTAACCCCCTGTCTAACACCGCATTTTACGTGCCGGCCAACACGGGCGCCGGAATTTTACATGTCGGTCCATGGTTCGACATTTCCTTACTATCAGGGTCATTCAATCAATACACATATAATTCACACAAGCACATCACATTTTTTTTTTACTTCTACAAGTTGACTTTGACTTTGACCAACTTAGATGTTAACTTCCTTATTTAATACTCCCTCCAATTCAACATAAATGTCCACTTTCCTTATTTGGTAAAGTCACTCTAATTATCCACTTTCCTTTTTTGGCAAAGATTTTTTACCTAAATACCCCCAACTACCCCAACTTATATTATTTAAAATACCCCACCTACTACCTTTTCAATTATTATAATCACTTAAATACCCCACCTACCACCTTTTCAATTATTATAATCACTTAAAATACACCTACTACCTTTTCTTAAAATGCGGTCCAAACCCAAAGTGGACACTTATTATGAATTGGAGGGAGTAATATTCTACCTATATGCCTTTCTAAGTTCACTATTAAAGTTTTACTCATTAAACTTTATTTAAAACTTTGTTTTCAATAGTTCATTTGTTAAATAAATTTGCACTATTAACTTAATATTCTATAAATAGTCTTTAGATTAACTTTTTCACAAGTAGCTACTAATTTTTATTTCTCTTGAAATAAGTTTCAATAATCAACATTTTTAACTTTAAAACAAATAAATATTTTAATTCTTTAACAAAAATTAATATTTTAATTATAAATCGAGTAAAACTATATTCTAAGGATAAGTTTTCAAAATTCAACCAAATATCAATATTCCAAGTTGAAAAATAAGTAAGACTTATTAAGTTTACAAAATCAATATTATATTTATAAAACAAATACAAATTTTAATTTTACGAAATTAAAATTTCTAGTAAAAAAAAACAAGTAACACTTTATAAGCTCACAAAAATAATACTTCTAGTAATAAAACAAGTAAAACTTATATATTCACACAAATCCATAACTCTTGTTATAAAACAAGTAAAAATTTTATTCTTTTAATATTTTCATAAAATCGAAATTTCACACAAAATTTTAAAAAGGGCAAATTTATATATAAAAACAATATAATTTTACATCATTTCAAATAAATTTTAGTCAAATAGTCAACTAAAGATATATTTTGTACTAACTAGCTATTTAATATCCCAAAAGTTACCTTTTGGTATAAAATCTCATGTATGTAAGAAAACACTTTAATATAAACAACTTACAAAAATTTTATTTTTCCAAATATATATTTTTATTAACTTGTTATTGTTATTATTATCATAGTAAATTCTAATTTTATAAAAATTAAAATATTTTACGCAATTACTTAAATATTTAATATAACTTTAAGGATAAGCTTTAATATAAAAGATAAAGTAAAATGAGAATATCCTAAGCATAACCATACTAAATAAAAAAAATATTTTCATGAAATAACACACAACTTAATGAACTAATTTAAGGGCTAATATAAAAATATTAACTATAATATTACCATAATCATTCTTAATACGATAACATTTCTACTTAATTCATAAACATAGTAACACTAGTTTATAACATAGATAGTACTTAATATATATCACTACTATATAATGGTTCACCCTACTTTCTAAACATGTCCAAATATTATTAATTAGTATACTAAAAATATTTTTAGCATAACTACACTAAATTTAATTCAATCATAATTTTCTTAAACTAACTTTCTACTTAAACATACTCAATATATTTCATACTTTAAAAGTAAATATAATGTAAAATTCCACATAAAGAGTAGGGTAAGAAGTTATACCATACTAACACCAAAGAAAATTGGTAGTATGATCCTCCAAGCTAAGTACTCCAAGCTCCAAAATGATGATATTTATACCCAAAAGAATACCCAACTATGCTCCAAAATACTACTACTACTACTACTACTACTACTATAATAATAATAATAATAATAATAATAATAATAATAATAATAATAATAATAATAATAATAATCAAGCTATTCAGGTTATGTATTAAGCTTCTTCTTGATTTTCTTCAACTAATTAATATTTTAGGAATATAGTATGTGATATATAAAGTGAATTTAGGAGAAAATTGAAGAAATTAATTGGTTATATTTTCACAAAACTCACGGCTAGAAAATTATTATTTAAAAAATTTTGGGAACATTAAAGTATGGAATATTGATTAAAAAAAATGAAAAATCTTTTTCCAAATCTTAAAGTCATATGGGTGGTAAGGGAGACATTGAAATTTTGTCAAAACTTACCTTACTTGTGTAAGTATACTACCCTAGAATATTAGAATAGGTTTTGACCTAATAGATTTAGGTGATAAAAAAAATAAATAAATTAGTTTAGGTATTAAATTTGTTTAAAAACATAATTAAAGTTATTAATAAAATATACTAGTTTAGAATATTATAATTAAAAGTGTTAAAGTCGTTAAAATAATTGTTAACGAAATTAAATAAGAATTTTAAATGTGAAGTTTTAGTAAACCGTAAACTAAATAAATGTTTTTGAAGTTTTCGTAATATAAAGAAATAATTGGAACTTTTGAGCTCATAAAAATCAATATTTAGAGGTACTAAAATTTAAATTTTATATTCGGGATATTTAAGAAGTTGGACAAGTAAATAAATAAAATAAAATAAAATAAATAATACACAGCTCGGAAATTGATTCGGAGATTAAATCGATTTGGAGGTTAATAGACATTTGAAATTCAATCGAAAAGGAATAATAAGATTTTTAGGAATTTAATAAAAGTTGGAGCTTAATAATAAAGAATTAGGAATAAACTGAATGAAATAAATAAATAAATAAATAAATAATTGAACGGTAAAAATTGAAATTTCGAGTCTGTTACACCTCGAGTGTCCGGAGGCACTCAAGAAAAGGGGGCATACAAATTTTTTCATTGTTCATATCCGTATCCCATCTCGCAACCAAATGGGCCGCGGTATTACTAACTCTTCGCACAAAGCTAAACATAGTACAATCAAAGGAAGACAGAATATCAAAGCAAACTAATTTCTTAACATATACAAATATGTCAAAAAATTTGATAAAGTCGTGCATCGCACGGGCACTATCTAGTAAACAAACTAATTCAGTACCTTTTTGGTTTTTAAATTTTATTTCTCACACTTTCAATACATTCTCCATTCCGATCTACTTGCAACACTTACTATTTATGGATGGTTCATATTATTTGCAATGTTATTTTTTTAGCAAAAATAGTCTATATAGTTCTCTATTTTACCTATATTTTATTCTTACCCCACATATCACTATCAAGCAAACCTTATTACTTTAATTACTTAATTTACCTACTATCAACTATCTACTTTTAGGCCTTGTTTGAATTGAGGGGAAATGAAGGGAAAAAAGAAAAGAAAGGATTTGAAGGGATGGAGAATCTCATGTTTGGATAACAAAAAGGGAGGGATAGGATTTGGAGGGAAGGAATTTGGAGGGATTAAGTCTCTTCATTTTGTTAACATCCAAATCTCTCCATAAGAGGAAAGATTTGGAAGGAAAATGAAATTCCTTTCTTTCCCCTTCCCTTCCTTCCTATACAAACAATGGATTAATAACACACTTTTTCTCAACCTTTTCATGGAATTATAATTAGATTTTAAAAATTAAATTAATTGAATTAATAGCACAAACCTTAAAACTACTCTTTATTTAATGTTCTAGAACCTCATAATTTATTTTACCCTTGATTTTTCCGTAAAACTATGTATATCTCAGAGGTTGAATTTCATGATCCTCCTAAATAAACCCTAAGTTAACTAGTTCCATACTTCCATCTCATTTTTTCACATGAACAAACGGTCAAATCTCCTTAGCTCTCTATGATCAAGTCTCCTCTCCCTCATCACCTAATTTTGTGTTTATATCTCCATAAACTCTTGATTTCGTGATCTTATTTTACCATCTTTGCATATGATTTCGATTATCCCACACTATCAATGAACATGCATTTCATTTTGGTTCACATTTCAGATTTAATTTCAGCATATTTTGGGTGCATTTTGGTTTTAGATTTCGTTTTTTTGATTTCATTTTCTGATTTCGTGGTTTTGTGGTTCCATATTTGGCTTCTGTTAGAATTAAGGAAATAATATATTTTAGGATATCTGCATATATTTTTGGGATATTTTATATTCTGTAATATTTCATATTTTAGGCAACAATAGGTAGCTCTCTTGTATATAAACAATCAGTCATTCTATAATGGTGAATTAACACATATTAAAACCCTAAACACTTGTGCTATTCCTTTAATCGTGGTATCAGAGCCAGAACGATTCTGAGGAAGAAATCGTTCAAACGGCATCATCATCTACCCTATACTTACCTGAAAAAAAAAACCCAAATCAAAACCGACCAAATGGAGGATGATACAA
This sequence comes from Amaranthus cruentus, assembly GCA_019425755.1. Classification (NCBI taxonomy): domain Eukaryota; kingdom Viridiplantae; phylum Streptophyta; class Magnoliopsida; order Caryophyllales; family Amaranthaceae; genus Amaranthus; species Amaranthus cruentus. The sequence goes on along the minus strand of CM033450.1, from coordinate 19,500,893 downwards.
ACAGTGTCATTGTTCCAGATCAACCCGTTACTATGGGTCAGTTGTTGCAACTGATCAAACAGTTAAACACCAATCAACAGCCCACAGAAACAATAACAACCACATCCCTTTCAATATCCGAAAAATTGACAAATCAAAACTACACCAAATGGTCCAAGTTGATGCGCCTGGCCATTAATGGTCGTGGACGTCTCAATTTCATCATCGACGAACCACCACCAAAAACTGATCCAGGGTACAGCCAATGGACCCGATATGATTCGATTGTCATTTCTTGGATAATTGAAAACATAGATCCAGATCTGGTAAATCAATTTCTTGATTTTCCAACCGCAAAAACTTTATGGCATGGGATTGAAACATTATTCAGCAGTGGAAGGGATGGACTACAAATCTTTGATTTAACAGTCAAAGCAAACAAAATTCAGCAAGAAAATGAATCAGTCGAGCACTACTATGGCAAACTGCTAGCATTGTGGAAGGAGATTGACAGGAGACAACCAAACCCCATGAAAGATCCAGAAGACATCATCATTTATAACCAATTAAATCAACAAAATCGGTTATATCAATTCCTTGCGGGGATTAATGACACATTTGATAAAGATAGGAGAGATTTACTTCTCCAAGACCCATTACCCACTGCGGAAGAGGCTTATGCTTGCATAAGGCGAGAAACAATGAGACGAGGAATAATGAAACACGAGCCCTCATCAAATTTTGATTCACCAAGCATTGGAGGTGGTTTCGTTGCTAGGAAAAACGACAGATCTTACCGGAAGCATGATGATAAAAGCCACTTGAAATGCACCCACTATGGCGGCACACGACATACCAAAAACGAGTGCTTTAAACTCGTAGGCTACCCAGAATGGTGGCCAAATGAAAAGAAAAAAACCCTCAAACCGTTAACAAGGAACGTGGAGCAGAATAGAGAAGGAAAGGCAACAATTGGTCTTAGTATGGAGGAAGGAGACAGCCATGGCGAAATAAAAACAAATCCAGGTCAGATCTACTCTTTTTTTTGCAAAGAAGATGAAGAGAGCTTCTCTCTCTTCAAAGAGAGACAAGGAGCCGTATATAATAATGGAGGAAGGAGTAATTTTGGCCTTGATGAGGCCGGCCATAGTAAAAAGCAAGGGTCTTCTTGCTTTGATAAGACCACTCCTTTTCTTGATAAGTCCACCTTTTTTAAAAGCAAAAAAAGTGACCCATCAAAAGAAGGAGAGGGGCAACGGATACAATGTCCTATGACCCAAATGATTTCTCGACATGTGAAAAACCGAATAAAACTTTAACTAAAACCACTAATGGAGAAGGAATTAGAGTGCAAGGATCTAGGACTATATTTGTGTCAAAACATCTTACATTAAAAAATTGTTTATTTGTCCCGCAATTATCTCATAAACTTTTGTCGGTCAGTTAGCTTGTCAGAGATCTTAGTTGTACGGTGCTCATAAAACCTGGTTGTTGTATTGTGCAGGATGTTCGGACAGGGGCAATTATTGGGCGTGGTATTGAAAGAGGCAGCTTGTACTACTTGGAGGAGGCGGTTCAACAAGGTAAAGCAGTTCTTGCTCACGGGTCACGGGAACGACAGTTATGGACTTGGCATCGAAGACTTGGACACCCATCTGTAGGGTATTTAGAGAAGCTTTTTCCTACTTTAGCTGGATTGAATTCGAACTTTAAATGTGAAACATGTATTCTCCCAAAAAGTCATAAACATTCGTATCCTAGTAGTATGATAAAACTAGTTTACCTTTTATGCTTATTCATTCTGATGTGTGGGGTCCTGCTTCTGAAATTAGGATACATGATTTTAAGTATTATGTTGTGTTTATTGATGACTGTACGCGAATGAGTTGGGTTTACTTTCTTAAGTATAAATCTGAGGTGTACAATGTGTTTGTTGATTTCTACCATATGATCTGTACCCAATTTCAAACCCAACCCCGTGTTTTGCGGACTGATAATGGCCGAGAATATGTTAACTCCGATCTAAACCAATTTCTCACGAGTAAAGGTCTTATTCATCAAACTTCCTGCCCAGATACACCCCAACAAAATGGTGTAGCTGAGCGGAAAAATAGAACCTTACTCGAAATCACTCGTGCTATTATGCTTGAATCATGTGTTCCGAAAAATCTCTGGCCCGAAGCTATTGCAATTGCTAACTATCTCACCAACAGACTCCCCACCAAGCCTCTTAACCACAAAACTCCCCTAGAAACCCTCCAAATGTACCAACCCAAACCATCATCCCACTCCCTTCCCCCAAGAATTTTTGGGTGCACCGTCTTTTTCCACTGTCCAAAGAGAATCAGGAGTAAACTTGAACCAAGAGCGATCAAATGTGTGTTTTTGGGATATGGGAGAAACCAAAAAGGCTATAGATGTAACGATCCCACCGCTCGCCGGATGTATACTATTATGGATTGCGAATTTTCCGAAACAGATTTCTACTACCATCCTCGATGTCAGGGAGAGACGAAAGATGACGATCTCAGTTGGTTAATAAGTTCATGGATGCCACACCTAGACCCAAAAGAGCAAGTAGGCAGCGCCACTGAACCACCTCATCAAGCTGAGCCGCCTATACCACAAACAACACTGTCTGAACATCAGGTAAGCTCTCTAGTAGAAGAAAATGATCCTCTTGTCGCTAATCCTATTCATATTCATGTTCCGATTATTGAGACTGTGGAAACAGTCAGAGATGCAGAGGATGAAGTACAGGGATATGCCCTTCCCACCAGAGGCGTTCCTCCTAAAAGTAATGATCCGGAGTATGAGGCAAAAAGGTCGAGATATCCGGTTGAAGCACCAGGAGAGGGGAATATGTCACAGAGCGCTTTGGCCTTTAATACAGCACTGTATGGAACCAAGATTCCAAATAGCATTGAAGAGGCAATGGAAAATGACAAATGGAGGAAAGCCATGGAAGAAGAGATTAGTGCACTTCGGAAAAATGGATCATGGGAGAAATGCATCCTACCAGACAAAAAGAAGGTAGTTGGATGTAAGTGGGTCTACACAGTGAAATATAAAGCGGATGGCACCATAGAACGACATAAGGCTCGACTTGTTGCAAAAGGGTACACCCAGACTTATGGAGTTGACTATTCGGAAACGTTTTCCCCGGTCGCCAAACTTGATACTATAAGAGTCCTCTTCTCAGTAGCACCAAACCTAGATTGGCCTCTCCATCAGTTCGATGTTAAAAACGCCTTTCTCTATGGGGTTCTAAAAGAAGAAGTGTATATGCAAGCTCCACCAGGCTTCTCCACTGGTTTCTCAGCAAATGAAGGATGCAGATTGAAGAAAGCGTTGTATGGGTTAAAACAGTCACCTAGGGCATGGTTTGGGAGATTCACGTCAGCCATGAGAAAGTTTGGATACAGACAAAGCAACTCAGACCACACCTTGTTCTTGAAGGAAAATGGGAATAAAATAACTTGTCTCATAATCTATGTCGACGACATGATTATCACTGGAGATGACAAAGAAGAAATCAACACCCTTAAAAGAAAATTGTTCCAAGAATTCGAGATGAAAGATTTGGGAAGACTGAAATATTTCCTAGGGATTGAAGTCCTAAGGTCCAATAGAGGCATCTTCATATCCCAAAGGAAGTATATTCTAGATCTGTTAGCCGAAGCCGGTATGCTAGATTGTAAACCGATCGAGACTCCGATGATTGCGAATCATGGATTGCGGATGTTAGAGGATGGAGAACCTGCGGATTGTATGCAATATCAGCGCATGGTGGGAAAACTGATATATCTAGCTCATACGAGGCCAAACATTGCTTATGCAGTTGGAGTAGTCACTCGATTTATGCACAGACCCCAGGTTCAACATATGGAAGCTGTCATCAGAATTTTAAGATATTTGAAAAGGACTCCAGGAAGAGGAATTCTGTATCAGAAGAACAACCATTTAGATCTCATGGCTTATACAGATGCAGATTGGGCAGGGGACAAAGACGACAGAAAGTCAACCTCAGGCTACTTCACTCTAGTAAGGGGAAATCTCGTGACTTGGAGGAGTAAGAAACAGAAGGTCGTTGCCCTATCTAATGCTGAAGCAGAATTTCGAGGAGTTGCAAAAGGGGTAACAGAAGTGCTATAGCTCATAAAGCTTCTTACAGAGCTTGGATTTGCTCCCACAAAAAGCTGCGAGTTATTCTGTGATAATAAACCTGCTATTGACATATCCGAAAATCCAGTTCAGCATGACCGCACGAAGCACGTTGAAATTGACAGACATTTCATAAAAGAGAAATTAGAAGCAGAGATCATCAAATAGCCTCATGTACGTTGAGAAGATCAATTGGCAGATATCCTTACAAAGGTTGTTGCTGCTCAGTTCTTTGAAGAAGTCTTGGATAAGTTGGGTGTCGGTGACCCTACGACCCAACTTGAGGGGGAGTGTTAGAATTAAGGAAATAATATATTTTAGGATATCTGCATATATTTAGGGGATATTTTATATTCTGTAATATTTCATATTTTAGGCAACAATAGGTAGCTCTCTTCTATATAAACAATCAGTCATTCTATAATGGTGAATTAACACAGATTAAAACCCTAAACACTTGTGCTATTCCTTTAATCGTGGTATCAGAGCCAGAACGATTCTGAGGAAGAAATCGTTCAAACGACATCATCATCTACCCTATACTTACCTGAAAAAAATAACCCAAATCAAAACCGACCAAATGAAATAATTTTACATATTTTTATGTATTTATATTTGATTTTAAAATGTGTTATTAATAATAGTAATATCATATACTTCTATAAATTAATGTAATAGGAGTAGTTATTATTGTTAGCAAAAATTGATATGTTATTTTTAATTAAAAAAAAATCATAATTTCGTATTGAACTCAAGGTATGAACCATTTGCGCTTTTATTCAAAATAAAAAAATAAAAGTATAAGTATAATTATATTATGCACAATGCAAAATTTGATATAATGTACGTAATGTATACAACCGTTTACAGTGAAACGAAATATAACTATAATGTATTAGCTTATTTCTTAAAATTTTTATTTCTTTTTTTATTTTTTTGAAATTCACCTGTTATAGACTTAGCTCAAATCGAGCTCCTCGTGTAACAGAAGCGGCAATCGCGATTCGTAATTAACATTAATGAAAACTTATACAAAATAATGCGGAAGCCTTGAAAATGCCAATTTGCTAAAATCCTTTAAAATTAAAAATGTTTACAAGAAATGATAAATATTACATAAAAGTAGGAAAATAAAAATACATATCGTTCGTTTCAAAAATATACAATAATTAAAATTAAATACGTGAAAATCATCAAACACAAAAACAAAAAAATTTGCAGCTAAGTCCGCGATAGCATAAATAATTTTTGGTTGTGGCCTGGATCGGAACCTGAAACTAAATCCTGCAACATGCTGCCAACCATAATACAGGTGGTAGCCGATTGAATCGGTCAGCGCTTAACGCCGAGCATAACTCCCTATCCAGCTCAAAATACGGAAATAGTACACTACATTTACTAAATAATAATCAGAGTACGAACTTATAATTAATTGACACCATTGTATACTTTTATCGTATTCTTTTACTGTTCCATACTTTTAAGTCATTAAGATACCATTCTCAACCCTGGCAGAAGTACGTTACTGTCACTTATACAATTCGGTAATCTTAATACTTAAGCAAGTTCAGGTGATTGATACTCATAACCGTACCATGCCTCATAGCATCAACAGTAATCAAGTTCATCATTCATCAACAAGCACAAACAATATGACACCTGATATATGTAAGGGTCTGGCTAGATTAGGGCCAAAGCCTATATCTAACTGTGGTGGGGGTCGTCACCCCGCCAAATGTTTATGCCCGAGCTTCTACAGGATAGGTAGCTTCTACAGAATATCAAAACAAACTAATTTCTTAACATATACAAATATGTCAAAAAATTTGATAAAGTCGTGCATTGCACGGGCACTATATAATAAACAAAGTAATTCAGTACCTTTTTGGTTTTTTAATTTTATTTCTCACACTTTCAATACATTCTCCATTCCGATCTACTTGCAACACTTACTATTTATGGATGGTTCATATTATTTGCAATGTTATTTTTTTAGCAAAAATAGTCTATATAGTTCTCTATTTTACCTATATTTTATTCTTACCCCACATATCACTATCAAGCAAACCTTATTACTTTAATTACTTAATTTACCTACTATCAACTATCTACTTTTAGGCCTTGTTTGAATTGAGGGGAAATGAAGGGAAAAAAGAAAAGAAAGGATTTGAAGGGATGGAGAATCTCATGTTTGGATAACAAAAAGGGAGGGATAGGATTTGGAGGGAAGGAATTTGGAGGGATTAAGTCTCTTCATTTTGTTAACATCCAAATCTCTCCATAAGAGGAAAGATTTGGAAGGAAAATGAAATTCCTTTCTTTCCCCTTCCCTTCCTTCCTATACAAACAATGGATTAATAACACACTTTTTCACAACTTTTTGATGGAATTCAGATTAGATTTTAAAAATTAAATTAATTGAATTAATAGCACAAACCTTAAAATTACTCTTTATTTAATGTTCTAGAACCTCTGAATTTATTTTACCCTTGATTTTTCCGTAAACTACATATATCTTAGAGGTTGAATTTCATGATCCTCCTAAATAAACCCTAAGTTAACTAGTTCCATACTTCCATCTCATTTTTTCACATGAACAAACGGTCAAATCTCCCTAGCTCTCTATCAACTCTCCTCTCCCTCATCACCTAATTTTGTGTTTATATCTCCATAAACTCTTGATTTCGTGATCTTATTTTACCATCTCTGCATATGATTTCGATTATCCCACACTATCAATGAACATGCATTTCATTTTGGTTCACATTTCAGATTTAATTTCAGCATATTTTGGGTGCATTTTGGCTTTTGATTTCATTTTCTGATTTCGTGGTTTTGTGGTTCCATATTTGGCTTCCGATTTCGTTTTTTTTTAGTTTTTGTTGGCTTCTGTTTTAGTGGGTTTGTGGTTCAATTGTTGGCTTCTGATTTAGTGATGGCATTTGTAATGATGAAAGATGGTAGAGTTCGTGTTTATGTTTTTGAGGGAAAGGTTGAAACGGATGACATTTGTAATAGTGAGTCACATAAATAGGCGTACAACAGCCTTAAAGCATCGAAATTAACGTTTGCTAACATTTTTATGTACAAAAAGTCACGGTGGAACAATTACTACTACAAAAAAATGCAAAATTTCGATTAAAAACCACCGACCACCCACTTTTAGTCGGAAAATTCCGACTAAAGTACCGAATACCCACTTGTAGTCAGAATTTCCGACCGAATTCCTACTGACAGCATGTGGTAGGAAATTTTCGACTGAGTTGCGATATATCTCTTAGTCGAAATAATCCTGACTTGCGAATTAGTCGGAATTTGGTCGGTGTAATTGGAAGAATTTTCTGACTAATACCCTTGTCGGAAGGTAGTCGGAAATTATCCAACTTTTTCTATAAATACCCTCCGCCAACTTAAATTCCGTTTTAGATTTTCACCTCAATACTATCTCTCTACTTTATTATCTCCAAATAATCCTTATAATTTAATCTCTTCATTGAAATTTACATTATTTCTTACTTCAAAAAAAAAATTACAATATTTCTTCCAATTCACAAGGATTCTAGCTATACACTATTAAAAAGGTATAATTTTAGTAATATTTTGCTTACTTAATTAATTTTATTATATCATTTATATTTTAATTAGTTATATATATATATGCATTATTTATATATATATATATATATATATATATATATATATATATATATATATATATATATATATATATATGCATTATTTATAATATATATATATATATATATATATATATATATATATATATATATATATATATATATATTTCTACTTTTTGTTCTCGGACATGTTCCTCAAATCTGAGAAAATTCAGCATCATATCGTATTATTTACTTAAATTAATTTAGCTTACAACAATAAAATCATAAGATGCTGAGTTTACTTAGATTTGAGAAACATATATTTATATTTCTACTTTTTGTTCTTATATATACATACAAGGATATTGTTAAGAAAAACGATTATTTCTATTTAGTGTTTATAAATTTTACGGAAAAATGACCGTGCGAAAAACTTATTAAAATTTTATTTTAATAAGGTGCATTATATCATATGTTATATTTAATTAAAAAAAATTTAATGAGCTTTTTGTGGCCATTTTTTTGTAACAATTATGAGTACTTACCCGAAATTAGTTTTTTTCATAATTATTCTCTTGCATATTATAAAAATGTGGTGAAAACGATTAAAATATGTTTTGGATGAAAATAAGCATTGTATTATTTTACTTAAAGTAAGTTGCAACAGTTGAAGCTTAGTAAAAATAATCCTCGATTCAGAACTCGTTGGGTTCCCCGATAGTCAATATTACAGCTTACATGTTGTATTTTGTAAGGTTGTATAAAATTGAACTATTGGGGAACCAACGAGTTGCAAATCGTGGGGTATTCTTACTAAATTTTGTTGCAACAATTAAAGCGTAGTAAAAATAATCCGCGATTTGCAACTCGGTGGGTCACCCTCAGTCATAATTATTACGGCCTACATGTTGTATTTTGTAAGGTTGTATAAAATTGCACTGAGGGTGATACATCGAGTTGGAATTCGTGGGGTATTCTTACGAAAATTACAATGCTTAATTTCGTTAAATTTGAAAAACATATGTTTAATGTTTTCAATTTTTTATATTACATACGAGGAAATATTTAAGAAAAACAACTATTTCAATCTAGTACTTATGATTTTTAACTAAAAATGGTCGCACTAAAAGCTCATTAAAATTTTTTTTTAATTAAAATTACCGACCAAATAGCGTCCAAAATATAGTCGCAATTTGGTCGGAATTTTGAAATTCAAAAATCAATCAAAGCATCTTGACATGCATTTATTGCCTTAAGATTCTTGTCCTTGCCGAGCACCCTCCGACTACCTTTTAGTCGCAATTTGGTCGGAATTCTGAAATTACTATTCACAAAGCAAACTGACAAGATTCTTTATTAGGCACATGTTTTCACGTGCCGACACAATACCGACCATATCGTAGTCGCAAGATGGTCGCAGATTAGTCGGAAAGTTTTTTCCGTTGCTAATAAATGTGAAATTTGGTGTTTCGCAGAGCAATGGACTTACGAAGTGAAAGAAGTTGGATGTACCAGCGAAGTTGTAAAGGAGTTTATAATATTAGATATTTAGAAGAGGTCGAAGAATTTATACAATTTGCAAGGAAATAAAATCCAGATGAGGTTAGATGTCCGTGTAAACGGTGTGATAATCGTAGACTGTGGGCTCCAGATCTCGTAAGAGATCATCTGTTAAATAAGGTGTTTGTCGAAAACTACTACGATTGGTACCTGCACAAATGTTCTGACGGTGTACCACTTAGTAATGAGTTGGCTCTGGTAGAGCAACAGCAGAACACGGTTCAAAATACGTATGCACAAATGGTCTACGATGCAGCAACGAGTACTTTTCCAGATACAAGTCATCATTTTCTACCGCATCGTGATGATGTCGTCACAAATGTACCAAACTCGCCCGTACATATTGAAGAAGATCTGAACCCCCAATCAAGACAGTTCTTTGAAATGTTAAGAGCCGCCAACTTACCTCTGTACCCTAGTTGCGAAACGCATACTCAAATGTCGGTCATAGGAAGGATGTCGAGACTGAAGACGAACTTTCGTATTCCAAAGAGACTTTACGATTAATTATGTCAATTCATTATTGAAATGTTGCCGAAAGATAATCGGATGACAAAAAGTTTTTACGATACGAAGAAACAAATATCGGCTCTTGGATTGCCGGTAGAGAAGATTGATTGTTGTGTTAATTGGGGACCCACGGCGAGTATGTCACAATGTGATGAGTGTGGGGTTTCTAGATGGATATAAGATAACACTTCTAGAAACCAGTTCCCCTACTTTCCCATCGGTCCTAGGCTACAACGGTTGTATGCTTCTCCGACTACTGCCAGCCACATGAGGTGGCAAGCGGAGCACCGTTCAGAAGATGGAGAGATGTGTCACCCCTCGGACAGTGAGGCCTGGTTGACTTTTAATGCGACACATCCGGGTTTTGCAAGGGAGACAAGAAATGTGAGACCGGGGTTGTGTACAGATGGTTTCAACCCATTTGACAGCTCGGGACAACAATATTCATGTTGGCCCGTAATACTAACTCCATACAATCTTCCGCCCTTGATGTGTATGAAGAAACAGTACACGTTCTTAACGGTGATCGTCCCCGGCCCTGACAACCCAGACATACGACGTATCCAGACATAAGATTGACCTGTACCTACAACCATTGACCTTGATGTGATACACATTGAGAAGAACTTCTTTGATAACATTTTCAACACAATAATGTGCGAGCCGGGAAAAACTAAGGATCATCTCAAGGCACGTCAAGATTCAACCGAGCTCGAGATCCGATCGGAATTGCATCCAGTTGGTTCTACCATCCCCAAGGCATCATACACACTAACTAAAGAACAAATGGTTGTCCTTCTAGAGTGGCTTAAAACTTTAAGATTTCCTGATGGGTATGTTTCAAATTTAGCCAGGAATATCGACATGGCTAAACATCAGATATTTGGGATGAAGAGTCATGATTGTCATGTGTTCATGCAGCGACTAATTCCAATAGCATTTCGGGAGTTGCTGCCAGCGAAAGTATGGGAAGCTCTTACTGAAATTAGTCTGTTCTTTAGAAGTCTTACTTCTCCGAAGATTTCTGCAGCAGATATGTGGAGGTTGGACGAGGAAATTGCAGTGGTGCTCTGTAAGTTAGAGACTATATTTCCTCCAACATGCTTCGATGTCATGGAACATCTGCCTATTCATCTAGCTTACGAGGCAAGGATTGCTGGTCTGGTACAATATAGGTGGATGCATCCCTTTGAGAGATAATTACATGTCTAAACTAAGTATTGTTTCCTTTTCTAGTCACTAATGAATCTTAATAATTACTACTTGGTTTAAATTACAGGTATCTTCGACATTTAAAGCTTAATGTCAAAAACAAGGCGCATGTTGAGGCCTCGATCTGTAAGGCATATCTTACAGAAGAAGCATTATACTTTGTCTCGCATTACTTTGGGCAAGACATTCGGCGTAAAGTTAGAGATCTTCCTAGAAACGATGACGAAGGCTATAATAACGTCAGATCGGGTGTTTTGTACATATTCACACACCCAATCAAATTTCATGGGAGGGGTAAGGCTCTTATGATGGATGAAGCAGATCTCAGCATTGCTCAAACTTATGTTCTGCGAAATTTTCCGGAGGTGAATCAATTTTATGATCAATTCGTACACTTAATCACAATGTACAAACCAAATCTAAACGCAGAGCAAGTTGACCATGTGGTCCAAAACCAGTTTGCGCGCTGGTTTAAACAGATTGTAAGAATACGTTTATCATCGTAATTTTGAATGTACATAGTATTATGGATTAACATTGAATTATTCATTTTATGTGCAGTCTAGGGACGGGTTTCTTGATGGTGTGAATAATGTCGATATTCTAAAGGACCTCGCCGAGGGACCTTAGCAGAAGGCACATCGATATGATGTTTGTTACACGAATGGTTATAGATTTCACACTATCTCCTATTCCGCAAAAAGGAAATCTACTGAAAACAGCGGCGTGTGCGTGAAATCTGATGATAACAGTCCGGATGAAACCGACTTTTATGGTAAATTAGAGGACATTATTGACCTCGAGTATCGAGCACTTCCAAGTGAAAGGGTTACACTGTTCAAATGTCAACGGTTTGATCAGACTACCTGTGATACCCAAGATTTAGCTTGAAAAGAGATTGATAGACTACTCATATCAACAAGGTGCATCTTCTTTTCATGGGAGCCCATTTGCTAAGAACTCCACAGTTAAGCGTGCTTGGTGGGGAGCAATCTTAGGATGGGTGACCTCCTGGGAAGTTTTCCCTGGTGCGCACGAGTGAGGCCAAAGTGCGCTGGAAAGACTTGTGTTGGTCTGTGGGGCTAGTCTACAGTCTCCATGAGTAGTCACCGGTGGTCCGTTGGGCCGGGGCATTACAAATGGTATCAGAGTAACCCTGCGGCGGTGGCTGATTGTGTGTTCAGTGCACCTAGCGGGGGAAAAGATCCTGAAATGACAATCCAACGAGGACGTTGTATTCCTAAGTGGGGGTGAGTGTGATAGCCCAGATTTAGCTTGAAAAGGGATTGATAAACTACTCATATCAACAAGGTGCATCTTCTTTTCATGGGAGCCCATTTGCTAAGAACTCCACAGTTAAGCGTGCTTGGCGGGGAGCAATCTTAGGATACGTGATCTCTTGGGAAGTTTTCCCTGGTGCGCACGAGTGAGACCGAAGTGCGTTGAAAAGACTTGTGTTGGTCTGTGGGGCTAGTCTACAGTCTCCATGAGTAGTCACCAGTGGTTCGTTGGACCGGGGTGTTACACTACCACCGGATACGGCCATGGTACGAGAATCCATCCGCGGTACAAGCTGGTTGACGTTCATATTGGTCGATCATATAGAAAGTACGATCCTTTTGTGTAACATCCCGATATTTTCCCCGATAAATTTAATAGTTTGCTAGTAAATTTATTATTAATTATTTTAGAGGAGTGTAATTTTATTGGGCTAGATCATGAAATCTTAGCTCTTTAAAGCAATTAAGATCATTTTGAGCCCAAACTTCTTACGATCATTTTGAGCCCAAACTTTTTCTCTCTAACCTATTCTTATTTTTTAAAAAAAAAATTTAAATAGGAGGGAATTCCTAGGGATGGCTGGCCCTTAGGGTTTTTGTGGAGGAATTTTTGTAACTCCCATTTTAGGTGAATTAAGAGTTAAGGCAATAAATCATTTTATTAAATCCTACTTATTTTCCATAATCATTTCTTACTCTACATCCTCCAATTAAAAAAAAAAACCTTGCAAGAAACTCATTGAAAACTTATCCATTTCACACGCCTAGTATCACTCTTTTCCTTCAAGTGATGTTTTGATCTTTTGCTAATTGTGGGTAAAAATTCTTAATCTACTTTTAGTTTAAGTTTTAATTTGAATTTCTATGATTTTTATGTATGTTACCATGTAAATTATGAGTTGTATATGATTTAAAAATCTATGTGTGAAAGTTGTTTATGATTTTTGAGTTTTATGCTTATTATAGGTGTTTAGGGATTTAAAAAATTGTATATATGTATGAGAATGATTTGTTGATGGATGTTGTGAAATATGTATATAAAAGAAATGGATATTCATAAAAAATTTTATGTGGTGTAAGATATTATTGTTTTCATATGATCATATGATGAGTTATAGTGTTGTTAGAGAAATCCTTTTCTTTAAGGTTGCGTTTGGGAACATATATTTCATTTCAAATTCTTAATTTCAATTATGGAATCATAAATGGATAATTTGAGAATGACAAAGTTTGACAAATCATTCTCAAATTCTCCATTTTAACTACTTTGGAAACAAAGGTGAAATTCACTCAAATCCAAATTCGAAATTTTTTGATTTGCCAAACACTTAATTTGACCTAATGCTAGATTTCCAAATGAAATCATCATTCCCAAACATAGCATAAAGAAATATGTATATGTGTATATTTGTGTAAAAAGAATTATGATTGAAAATGAAATTTGATTCTTAGATGGTCTTGGAAGTTATGTTATTTGGTCATTGAGAATTAATAGAAAATAAAGCTTTGAAATTTATATTTTTGGTGATGAAATTTGACAATCCCGTAGGGTTTGAAAATTTGTAGAAAAAGGTGTTATCGGGACACTTTTTGGCTTGAAAATAGGTTAAAAATACATAGGGTGTATTATAAATTATGAAAATTGGTACCTAGGGGTTTTGACGCCTTCCGGACGCAACGGTGAAGTCGAAATTTCGGTTTGACAGTGTTTACCTACTAATCTGGACAGAAATAGAAATCTAGATTTTTAATTGTTATTAATTGGTTGATATGATGTTGTGATGAAATGTGTTGTGTAATCATGAGTTGATGAAAAATGAATTGGTGTTAGATATGTGTGTGTGTGTGTGCGCTTTGATTGAGGGTTGAGAAGTATGAATGTATGCTTATTTCCGTACATACAGTTGAATTATGTAGGAGGTCAATTCGTGACGGGAAGTTGATAAGTACGTTAGGATTTGCTTTTGCTTTCTTAAGGTACGTACATGCAGTAAAACCTTGTATATCGTGGATTGTTTGTTGTATAAGAATAATAAAAATAATGTATGAAATATAGTATGAAGATGATGTTATATTTTTTAAATCAAGAGATACGACTTCAATAACTTGACAAGTAGAGGTAGTGTGAACTCACTAACTTTAAAGTAGACGTAGTATGACGTTAATTGGTGGAAAGAATTTACTCGCGGTATGTGGGGGCATTATGAGCCACCGCGGGGGTATGCATACTTAACCATAGGCACCGAAGTAAGGCGTGTGTCTATGGTAGAGACTTGCTTAGGGGTTAGCTCCCCTAATGTATTGTCTCACCTTTAAAGATTGGAGTTTGATCCGGCTGTATGGCTGGGAAAGTATAGCAGTATGGCTGACTAACAATTTTGAATCATTTTGAAATCTATTAAAAGTGAATCAGAAATTGTACCGAGTACGTATGGTAGGATGTTATTTTGTTTTGAGATATAATGTTAATGTTACAAGAGATGTTTTGCTGACGAGTAACTTTGATCTTAACGGTCATGCGATGGTATTGTTTCCTTTTAGGGTTAATAACTAGTAGCGAGTTAAGTTGCAGGTTAGGGAGTGAGGATTTTCACTTGGAAGAATAAAACAGATAGGGTACAGAGAATTATAATATGAACTTTCATTCAACTTTAAGAATAGATTTATGTTTAAGAGGCGACTTCGCTCTCGTTGTAATAATTAGACTTTTGACTTAATATCTTTATCCGTTGCTAAGACTTTCACATTGCTAAGTAGTTTATAATAATTCTAATAGAACTCGATCCGCAAGTTTTATTTTAAAAATCCGTTTTATCATGCCTTTATGACATCCTGGTTTAACTTGGATTCTATCCGGTTTTCTTAAAAAGGTCAAATTCTCTTTCTAAATGATCTGAGTTTTTTCCAGGATGTTACATTTTGTGCTAGCAACTCAAGCTTCCCAACTTTATTATTTACCTTATCCCAGTTTAAGTAAAAACATGAAAGATTGGCGAGCTGTTTGCAAAGTCAGATCAAAGCACTTCGAGGAAACCACTTTCCAACTGGAAGAGAAATCACCGGATTTTGTGGTGAATCAAGATGTTTCTGACGCACTAGTCGAACCGTTGCGTGATCCAACTGGAGAATTGTTAGACCTAGACGAAACGGTTCATGATGTCGATGAAAATGAAGACACCGACGAAGATCTTGTATTATCTGACGACGATGATGTCGATGACAATTATGTAACCCAATAATAAGTTTTTTTTATCTAACATTTTTTTAGTCTTTTCAATCGTATGTTTATTTATTTACTTTTACTTTGGGTCGTATGTTTAGTATATTTTAATCTCGTATTTACAATTTTAATAATTATAAAATAATAAATACAATATAATAATAGTAATAAAAATAAAATAAAAATAATAATAATAATAATAATAATAATAATAATAATAATAATAATAATAATAATAATAATAATACAAATCAGAATACAAAAAAAACAAAGGCGCGAAAAATTTATTTTTTTTGAAATCCCAACTACCCACCGACTAGTCTCCAGTCGGTATTTAGTCGGTATTTTGAATTACAAAACTTCTCAGAGAAGCTTCTCTGATTGTCAAAAACATTGGGAAGGTAAAACAACTTTTCAGTATACCGACCTTTTAGCGACTACCTTTTAGTCGGAGTTTAGTCGGTATACTGAAAAAGTTTTTACTTTTCAACGTCTTCTGAAAAGTTATTGATGGGCATTTAATGAGGTTGTTGGAACAGTAAAAAAATCACACCGACTAAATACCGACTAACATCTAGTCGCAGTTTAGTCGAAACATACTTGATATAAAAACAAGTTTTTCACCAGAAAACGCCATTTCACAAATCAAAACGTAACTCTTTACTATTCTCTCATTCTTCTTCACCTCCGACGATTACTATTCTTCAATCTTCTTCTCCGACGTGTTTTTTGGCGAAACTCCGACTACTACATTTCCTACTACACTCCGACTATAAAGGTTAGTCATCTTTTTATGTTTTTTTTTTGAAATGTCGATTAGTTACTTGTATTGTTAGGGTTTAAATTTTGTTTGTATACTTGTGTTATTACATGATTATTAACATGTTTTTAGATGATTATTTACATGTTTCTCATGAATTCAATTAAGATTGTTTTTTTACTGATTATTTTCGATTATTACGGTTTATTGCATGTATTTTGAATGTTAGTTGGATTATGGTTTATTGATTATTTTACATAAATTTTTTATATGTATTTTTTCGATTATTAGGGTTTACTGATTATTTTTACATGTATACTTGTGTTATTACATGATTATTTACATGTATTTTTTTCGATTAGGGTTTATTGATTATTTTGCATGTATTTTTTTTACATGTTTATTTTTACATGTTTCGTTTATTTATGTGTTTTTTTTTGTACATGTATTCTCGACATCATTGATTCCAATCCAGTCGGTCCAGAGGGAGGAGGAACCGCCGCCGGGGGGGTGAAGGGGGTGCGACTAAAGTCACCCATACCGGCGGCTCGGTGTCTGAGCGCAGGACATTGCGCGTATTGGTATAACCTTGAACTTGTACTATTTTGATTTATTAATTTTATACACGCATAAATATTTTTACATAAACATATAATCGATAACCATGGTTGAAATTCATTGCAGGAACAAGAGCAGCAACGCATGCCGCTCTCTTATGAGTTGTTTCTACGCACTCATAAGGTGCGTACAAAGGACAAGTTGCAATGGGTCAACGAGAAGTCCAAGGCCATAAGTGTACGTTCAATCTCTTATCTATATTATTTCTGGATTATCATTTTTTGTTATCATTGAATCATATAGTTAGTTTTTTGGTAGGTTAGCTTTTGGTACATTAGCTGTTTTAGAATATTACTTAGGATATCTGATATTGTAATTTGAGGAAATGTTGGTTTGGTAGCTGTTTTGGTAGTAGATACTTATTATATCTATATTGGTTTCTATTTCACGGTTTATTTAAGTTTTGGTACAGAGGAAACTCTGCCGAAATTTTTACAGAATTTATTGTTTCATTGTTTAGGATAAATACAAACGCCTCGTTGCCGAACTTCTTGTTGATGCGCCTGATGAGAAGATTAACGATGCCTATTTTCAGGCCGTTAAAAATATCGAATCACAGGCGCCAAGCTAAGGAAGAAGAAACCCTCCAAGAAAGTGTATATGGGGTTGGTGACGCGGCACAAGTTTATTACGCTGATGTTGCGACTCCAATACCAGGCCACTTATCCCCCATCCCAAATGGTGAACGAGAGATTGGATCATCTTCAGGGGGCCGTTGACGGAGTTGAGGCCCGCCTGAACCAGCAATGTTCAAGGGAGGAGCATGATCGACAGTTGAGGGAAGAGGTCAACAATTTGCTCAATTTTGTGCGCACCTTGTTCCGCGATAACCCGGCCTACCGTCAACCTCCTCCGCCTCCACCGACCAGCTGAGCTCTTGTATATTTGTTTTTATGTTGAATTTTTATGGTTGAAACATTGGGTTGTATAATACATTACATTAATGTTTGTATATTTGTATATTTGTATTATTAATTTTTTTCGTGCTTTTAATATTATCTTTATTGCGTATTTTGTTTTGTTTGATCGATAATTTAGGTTATCGATAAAATAACAAAACTGGTCAAATATGGTCAATAATAACATTGCGTATTTGTATATTTGTAATATTAAATTTTTTCCGACTAACTCCGACTACATAATAGTAGGAATTTAGTCGATCTTTAAAAAAATCACCGACCACCTAGCGACTAATTAGTAGTCGGAAATGGGTCGGAATCCATAGCCGCCAAAATTTTGTCACTTTTTGACTAAATTAAGGTTTGACTTTTGCGACTACTTTCCTACCACTTTTTGGTCGGCGTTTAGTCGAAAAATAAATATAATATTTTATTTGTAAAAATTCTGACAAATCAACAAAATTCATAATTTAGGTACACCGACCAAATTCCTACTAAAGTGGTAGTCGGTATATTGCGACTACAATCTAGTCGGAGGGTAGTCATTATATTGCGACTAAATTCCTACTACGTTGGCTTGTCGGAATTGCGACTAAATTCCTACTACGCTGGCTTGTCGGAATTGCGACTAAACACCTACTAAACCAAACTTAGTCGGAATTCCGACTGATTTTCTGACTATTTTGATTTACCGACCATTCTGAGCCGACTAACTGAGGGTAGTCGGTGTTTAGTCGGTATAGCCGTATACCGACTAAACAGCGACTATTTTGGATAGTCGGAAGTCTGCATTTTTTTTTTGTAGTGTACGTAAACGTTAGGGTTACCATGTGAATTTTTTAAAAGTTTTGGTTAACACGGGGATAACCCAAAACCGCAGGTTACCATATGGAATTTCCCAAAAACACTACAAAAAAAGTTGCTTCCTCCCACGCTTAAAAACACTATTGCCCACGCTTATATGTGAGGCTAAAGTAATTCCCCACACTTAGATAAGTGTGGGGAATAATTGGGTAAATGCACCTTCAACCTCACTTACAAGCGTGGGGACATTATCCTCACTTATAAGTGTGGGTAATTGAAGCACATTCCCATTGATTTTTAAATTGTTTTTCCACACTTATAAGCGTGGGTAATGTAGATGTTAACAACTTTTTAAACTGATTTTGGCGGGAAATTTTTTTTTTTTATTATAGTAATAATAATAATAATTGTTATTAGTAATAGTTTAAAGGTATAAAACAAGGTCTTTTTTGTAGTGTCAATATATATATATATATATATATATATATATATATATATATATATATATATATATATATATAGTATTGTCTTAAAAAACTACATTAAATTCAAATTTTGTCAATCGTTCACAAATTTCTATTATAGTATTGTCTTAAAAAACTACATTAAATTCAAATTTTGTCAATCGTAAGAAACAAAATATCTAAAAGTATTCCAAAAAATATCATAGTCATGATAGTACAATACAAAACTAAAAATTAATGTAAAAGGTCTTCATGGCTGCTTTTGGATGCTTGCATGTGCCACTTGTGATTGTCGTTGTCGTTCCTTGGTGGCCACCTTAAGACAAAGTAATAATTTTTTTAGTTTCGTTGCAATGTATATATATAAATACTACAACAAATATGAATGAAACTTACTTGTTTTTCCATTCTTTGTAATTTTACACACAACAACTTATCTAGCATTTGTGTATTAGCTCTTTTTTTGCTCTCATTCATAGCCTGATAAATATAAAATAACGATTAAAAAATCTTCAATGCAAACAAATTAATTACCACAAATGAGAAAATATCACGTAATTTACCATGCCAGCTAGAAAACAGAGTGACATTTCCTTTTTTGTTTTGTCTCCACGTATATACTTTCTAACCGGATCAGGATTAGTTGATAGTACCTTATCAACCACATTTTCCAGCTCATTCCAGGTTAACTAATAATATACAAAATTACTAATTAATAAATATGAAAGTAACATATTAATTTAAAGCCAATTTTAATGGCATATGATAAATTACCTCATTTAGTTTTATACGTTTGGATTGAGCCTGATCTTGGAGTCCATGATTTTGAATAACATTTACTTGTTGAACAAGGTTCGATTTTGTAGTTGCAGCTTGGGCATGACATGGAATAGTTGTTGTACCACCAAGGGGTGTAGAAACCGGTTCCTTATAATGCGATGGAGTAGGTATCGTATGATTAATAGGTGTATTTGTACCACTAAGAGGTGAAGAAACAAGTTCCTTATAATGCAATGGAGTAGTACTAGTACGATTAACCGGTGTATTTGTACCTCCAAGGTGTGTGGGTACGACTTGCTTGGAATGTAGTGTCGTATTATTACCATTAACAGGGGTAGTTGTACCACGTAGGGATGTAGGTGGACGACGTTCAATCGGCTCCCCTATAAATGAAAGCGGATTAAATGATTTTATAAGTAGAACTATACAAGTGAACCAACAAGAAACGAAATTACAACATTACCTATATTAGAAACTGAGTCAGCATCCCCTAATGTTGGTGATACAACATTTTGCCTCGTGCCTTGTAATGAGTTACAATTCTTCACATGAAAATATTTAGATTTATTATTATAATTTGGACGCATTATAATAATTAGTAACATAGCAAAATTTATTCTTACTGATCCATGTTGTGAAGCCTGTTCCGCATCTTTGGCCTTTATATGAGCAATCTCATTCTTCAAAGTATGCACTGTGTTCATGAGTTCCTTTATCACTTGAGAATCACTTGGATAATGCATGTTATTTAGGTCTTTAGCAAACACCCTAGGACCATATCCAATGACCCTTCCCTTAGTTACATCTCCCATCAACTTTTTGTAGGCTAAATTCTCAACTTTTGTGGTTGATTCTGAAAAAACAACTTCTGATTCTCCCGTCTTTTTTCTTATAAGCTCTAATGCCGACTCCTAAAGTAACAATAAGACACAAAAACTGAGGTACTAGCAACTATACCAACAAAGCAAAATTGGACACATGAAAATTTGATTACAGAAATACAGCAGCAACAGAAACCAGCAAAAATCAAATTACAGAAATACAGCAGCAACAGAAACAAGCAAAATCAAATTACAGAAATACAGCAGCAACAGAAACAAGCAAACATCAAATTACAGAAATACAGCAGCAACAGATATACAACAAACAGCAATCAGAAAAAACAGTAGCACAGTCAGCAATTCAATAAATCAAACAGCATCACAAAATGCAACTATCAACTACGGGAAGAAAAAATTGCTTACAACAAAATGTTGGGTAATTGGTTCTAGGAACGTGTCATTCTTTTTTTTATGAGATTTTATAAAGAATTCAACTGGTCCTGGTTCTCGATCATGCTCCTGAAACTAAAACCAAAACATTTATAGGTTTTTTTAGAGATAACATATCTATGACTTGGAGTAATCAACTTATTGAACATCTTACAAATTTGTCACGCTCATTTGCAAAAGAACTAGAGCCACATGTATGAGCATGCAACACCATTGCTCTAGCGGTCTTTCCAACTTCAGAAAATTTCTATCAACAAATGTATATTATTAAGCTCATGCAATACAAATAATTGTGTAAAACATAAGTCAACAAAAACCATTCAATGTAAATCCAAAATATTACCTTGAACTTTTCTGAGAAACAAATGTCGACAAATTCATGCCACATAGCATCAGTTACTCCTCTAGGACGAGTAAGCTCACCTTCTTTTCCATTTTCACTCGATGGTAAATTGTATAACTCTTCCTTTGTTGTATTTTCGTTAATATACTTTGTCCGTAAAGTTTTTTTGTACCATCTTAACTTTTCACCAACGGCGCTTAACACTTTATTATCAACCTTTTCAGATGATACGATTAGAAACTTCGCCTAAAAGTATTAAATATATCAAATGTAAGACATACAATTAGTCGAATATTGAATGACTATAATTAGTTTACAAATGTAACTAACCCGAATGTATGTTATAATTTTTTTCTTAAAGTATTGAGGAACTAAGCGCCAATCCTTATAATTTAAAGGACATAATGCTGGACGTTTAGTCACATCACCAAGAAAACGATTGAAAATAGACCCGGCTTTTTTCACTGGTTGGTACAACTTGTTCAACGGCACGATGACCTTGCTTGAACGATCCAAACCAAACACCTTTTTTATCGACAATTTTCCTTTTAGTATGCTAACATTCCCTTGTGCATCTGCAATACATATTAATTGCAAAAGAATTATTATGTCATACAAACTTCTTTAGTGCACTTTGGGGTTGCAAAAAAGTTTACTTTAGGTATACAAAAAAGTAACAAAAGAATAATGCTTTAGCGCAGCTATATCAAAACTAGCTTTGAAATTATTTAATTACCGTTTCCCGTAACCAAGTAGGAAAATCTTCAACTAACCACTTCTGCTTAACTCTATCACTTATCTCTCGATTATAAGAAGCAATTCGTTCATTCAGAAATAACCTGAAACCAATCACGTTAATCAAGCTTGAGGCATAAATCTAGAAAGGCATATAAAGGATTTGTCACACCTGTGATATTGTTCAATGTTATCAATGTGGAGAAGTACATATCTATGAGCTTGTTGAAGGCTTAACTCATCAATTTCAACCATTGAAACCTTGCCCTTTGGTCGCCCAGCAGTGCCAAATAGATAGATTTCATCGTTGATCGAAGTAACATCATTTCTCTTAGGTCTATTGAAAATGGTTTCCACTCCATCAAAGTATCGTGAACAAAAGGATATACATTCTTGTGCAATATATCCTTCAGCCATTGATCCCTCTGGTTGTGCTCGATTACGAACCTTGGCCTTTAATGAACCATGATAGTGAACCATCCATCTATATAAGACTGGTCCTCCAAGCTTTGCTTCTTCAGTTAAATGTACAATTATATGAACCATGATAGTGAAGAAACTTGGAAGAAATACCTTCTCCATTTGACATAATATCATCACCACATCATTTCCAAGATTATCTAGCTTCTCTACTGATATCTCTCTCGCACATAATTCCTTAAAAAATCGTGATAAACTAGATACAATATCTAGCACATCGGTATCTTTTGCAGCTCTTAAAGCAACTGGAAGCAAATCTTGCATTAAAATATGACAATCATGAGTTTTCATGTTGAACAACTTACGCTCCTTCAAGTTAACACAACGAGAGATGTTACTTGCATACCCATCTGGAACTTTAATATGCTTTAACACTCTTAAAAATCTAGTCTTCTCTTCAGATGACATCGTGTAAGGAGCATTAGGAAGTTTAAATTTCCCATTAGGCAATGCAATGGGATGAAGCTCGTGCCTTATGTTCATTTCTTCAAGGTCCCTTCGTGCTTTATAATTATCTTTTGATTTTCCCTCTAGGTTCAAAAAAGTTCCTAAAAGGTTATCACAAATGTTCTTTTCAATATGCATCACATCTAGATTATGTCGAAGATTGTTGTATTCCCAATAAGGTAAATCAAAGAAAATACTTTTCTTTTTCCATAGTTGCTTTTCATCCTTATCATCAACCTCAACAGATGTGGCACACTTTCCATATGTGAATGTTGTACGCTTTAAATCTTCAAGAACATCACTACCACTAGATGGTACAGGAGCATGATCAAGCTCAACATGTCCATCAAATCCAATATCATCATAACGAAAAGGATGGTCAATAGGCAACCATCTTCGATGTCCCATATAGCAAAATTTATGTCCATTCTCCAACCACCTTGAACGCGTTTCACCAGCACATGATGGGCATGCATAACGACCCTTTGTACTCCAACCAGACAAATTTGCATATGCTGGAAAATCGTTAATAGTGGAATGAAGAATAGCTCTTAACTTGAAACTTGTATTGCTATATGCATCAAACGCATCAACCCCTCCCCATAATTGTGACAATTCTTTAATCAATGGTTGCAAATACACGTCAATATCATTACCAGGAGCTTTTTCTCCAGGAATAATCATTGATACCATGATTGATGATTGTTTCATGCAGAGCCATGGGGGTAAGTTAAAAGGAACCAATAACACAGGCCATGTACTATGTGTAGTACTCATGATGCGAAAAGGGTTAAATCCATCGCTTGCAAGCCCTAGCCTAACATTTCGAGGGTCCGATGCAAAATCAGGGAATCGCTCATCAAAGTCTTTCCAAGCTTTACCATCTGCTGGGTGTCTAAGAATACCATCATTAGTTCTATCTTTATGGTGCCAAATCATATCCTCGGCTATTCTAGATGACTTATACATCCTAAGTAGCCTCGGTATAAGAGGAAAATAGCGTAAAACTTTGTTTGGTAATCTTCTATCCTTATCCTTCCATCGCGAAGTCTGACACTTGTCACACTCATCTTGATTTTCCCTTCCATCCCAGTATAATATACAATCATTTGGACAACTATGAATCTTTTCATATTGAAGCCCCAAATCCTTATTTAATTGCTTACATTTGTTCCATGATGAAGGAAACAGATTTATATCAGGAAAGACACTAACCAACAACTTCAATAACATATCAAATGACTTTATAGACCAACCATGCATGGATTTCAAATGAAATAGATGCAAAATAAAAGACAATTTTGAATAACTTGACCCCGGATATAATAATTCATCGGCTAACTCTCTAACCCTTGCATATGTACCATCTTTATGATGTTCTCCCTCACCCATTGCATCATCAAAATGAAAATCATTATCATCACGACTAAATTCTTCATTCTCAAGACAATCTGGCCCTACATTCTCAAAAATATCATGTAACAATCTTGTAGTATCAACATTACCCGCAAACGTAGGACCAATATCGATTGTGCCAGTTTTAGTCAAGTTCAGATTAGAAGAAGCTAGCATGTAATTTGTTTCCCCGTGATACACCCAATCTTTATAGTTGGCCCAAAATCCATTAAACATCAAATGATATGAAACAATATCTCTAGAGAACCACTTATTATTTCCAACTTTACATTTATTACAAGGACAAATTATCACGTTGTGATCCAAAGTATTCGCAAAAGCAAAATCTAAGAACGATTCAACTCCCTCTATGTATTCAGAAGAGGTCCGGTTCATAGTAATCCAACTTTTATCCATTTTCCTTGACTAATAACCACAAATAGAACAAAAAAAGAGAAAGATTAAGAAATAAATTCTAGGTTCAAGAATTAAATGCAAAATTCTCAATGAGGGCGCAACATAATATGCAACATTCAACAACAATTTAATTGATTTGTATTGTGCAATATGCAACTAATATAGCTCTTGTTGTATTGAGGACAACCTTTCTTTAGGCCGTTAAAAAAAAAGGTTAAGAAACCAATAATTTTAGTTAAGGGCAGTTCATGAGAAAAACAAAGTCAATGCTAATTGAGGACATGTGCTATGTTAAATACTGGTTAGGCATCTAAAACACTACTTTTCAATGCTTTCATTACAAAAACATTGAATCTAGGTGAACATCGTTAGATCACATTTATTAGGAACTTTTCAATGCTACTACATGTACGCAACGGTATTTGATTGATTCAACAACTCAAAACCGCACACTCAAATTCGAAGGTATACTTAGTTGAAGCAAAGTGACATGAAATATACTCTCCGTTTGACCATGTTAGTTTAAAAGCTTCCGTGTGCAAGAAATTTATCATTACCCCAAATAGGAATCAACAAAATGAAGGTATAGGTGAACATCGTTAGATCACATTTATTAGGAACATTGTTAGATCTAATTGACAATTATGCTTCGAACATGGTCAAACACATCACGATTCAGGATACATCAATTTAGCATCAACACCTAAAATCTCCATCCAAAACAGGAAAATTGAAAACCAAGTTTTTTCGGCAGCCCCGCAAACAACACTAAACAACACCAAACAAGAGAACCCCACAGCCCACCAAATACCACCAACAGAACATCAAGTACAGCATCCAAAAGCAAGAAAAGACAAAAAAATACCCAACCAAAAAGAACCCCAGCAACTCTTTGAATAAGACGCAAAAGGCAAATGAACATCAATACATTTACCAGAAAATTGAACAGACATTGCAATCATATATTACAAATATCATAAATGGAACACCAAAGGCTTTAATAACCAGAATACCAGAGATTAAACCAACACCATGAACGAAATTCATTGAAAAGAAAAATAAAAAAAATGAACACAATAATCAAAAGAAACATTACCTGAATGTGAAGATTTGGCAGAATTATAAGTGCAAAAGATTGAAGAATTTCGATTGTGAGAAGTGAAAAAACGAAAATTAGAGCAGAATTTAGGTTGTGAGGAGTACTGAAATGGCGAGGTTAGGGCAGAATAAGGAAGGAGTACATGGCGGTTGTGGAGCAAACGGATGAATAAGGAAGGAAGATGAATAGTCGCGCGCCTAAATCAGTAAGTTTTATTCTTTGATTTTTTTATTTATTCTTTGATTTTTTTATTTATTCTTTGATTTTTTTATTAGCTACTACCCACGCTTATATACGTGAATACATATACCTATACCCACGCTTATATGTGTGGGTAATTGTTTACCCAAATTAGATATAATTTTCCATAAATTGTTGTTACCCACGCTTATAAGTGAGGTTAATACTCCCACACTTAATAAGCGTGGCTAAATGCAAAAACCTTACCACACTTAATTAAGCGTGGGTAAATAAGTGTGGGCATATGAAACTTTTTTTGTAGTGAAATATTTCTACCATCTACCCTATCATTAATCTAATCACAAAATCCTATCTCTTGCGTAATTTTCATATACATTTAATATGAGAACAACATTAAAAAAAAAAATAAAAAAAGTAATTCTAATTACAGTGTACACTATAATAAAATGAGGAAATATAGAGAAATAGAGTTAATAAAAAGCGATTATTCACAAGTATATATTGAATTACATTGGATAGTCTATTATAGAGCTAATACGTAGTATACATTTACTGATTTCCACCACTGCAAGGTTGATAAGGTGAAAAATGACTAATAATATTAATGATTTGTTTGTACACTTAATTGGTTTTGATCAAGAAATGTGCCATGAAACCCATAAGGAACCCTAGAAGGCATACATACACATCCTATTTGTTTCATATCCTTAGCTCTTAATATCACCAACTCTGATCTCTCTACATTTTCATCCCTCACTAAACTAATTATCCATCCTTCATCTTCATTTCCTAATTCATTATTATTATTATTATTTGCATTCGCCGGAACAAAGCAAGGTTCCCCACCATATCTATCATGCCCATACATATACTTATTCACTTTCCCATTCACTAAATCAACCTTAGCAATACCACCACATTTTGGCCATGAATCGGCTATTGCCATATAAACGTACCTTGTCTTTCTTCCTAAGAGCTTTTTATTTACTTGCCCTACTTCTAAATTCATACCCAAAACTATCACCCGTCGGGTTGATTTACCCGTTTCGACATCCAACCCGATTTCACAAAGCTCTATTCGGGCCGGTTCATCACTCTCGGTAAATATTGAATCGGGTGGGCTCATGCATGACCCGATAATAACTATATTTCTACCTTCATTTTCTTCCCATGCATTTATAAAATGAAAGCAAAAGCTATTCGGAACTTCAACCCATTTTATCTTCAACCCATTTGTATCCTCCTTTGAAAGAATCCCAAATCGGGCCTTTTTATTTGGGTCAAACCCGAGAGGTGACCCGCCCCAAACCATTTCGGATAACTTGAATACAACTTGATTATCCGGGATGATTACGTAGTTTTTAGTTATAGCAAAGTCATGAATCATAGTAGGGTTTGTAAGAGGCACGTGTACCTCACGAGATTT
Source organism: Amaranthus cruentus (assembly GCA_019425755.1). Lineage (NCBI taxonomy): Eukaryota > Viridiplantae > Streptophyta > Magnoliopsida > Caryophyllales > Amaranthaceae > Amaranthus > Amaranthus cruentus. The sequence continues at coordinate 19,473,212 of CM033450.1, read as the reverse complement.
CTGGCCCTTCTTATCGAACCTGAAGTATTTAAGATACGGTCTACGTAAGACGTCGTAGCTTAACGTATGAAAATCCCCTGTGATAGGGTCCACCTTAGGGTGTGCTATCAAAGGGCAGTTTACCTGCTCGTTAAAATTAAACCGTCCGATCGTAATCAAATCACCATCGCCGTTGATTTTAACATGATATGGCAAGTCGTCCTCGGACATAGCAAGCAATCTTCCGTTAAAATAAACTAACCCAGCATTAGCGACACCTGTCCCACGTGACGGATTAATTAACCCAACAGCGACACGTGCATAAAATAAACCCAGCCTAAGCAATCCGGTTTGACCGTGCAATTCACTAACCGGTTTAGGGAATAACTGTCTCCCGGCTGCTTTTTCTTGAACAAACCGGTTTGTTTTAGTAAACCGGCAGCAGTAAGAGGCTTTATTTCCCGGTCCAAGTTTAACGGCGTGGATCATCCCATCACCGTCAAACAAGTGATGGGCACCAGAGGGTGGTAGCATCGGATTCGCTCCATTTCTTACATAAACTCCATGTAAATCGGGTGGTATTTCGCCGAGGACTTCTAAACCGGCTTGAACGGAAGACTCCTGAACCGGAGCATAATTACCGGATAATTGAATTTTGGGATCAACTGTTTTAGGTAAAGGGTGTCCTTTTTGTTGGTCTAAAATGAATGATTTTTCAAATTTGTCCAAAGCTAATGATGCTAGCCTTTGTAGAGAATTATTAAGATGTGGTTTGTAATTTGGTAGCGATTCGGTTTGAGTTTTAGGAAGCGGTTCGATAATCTTAGGGAGGGAAGGAGAAATAATACTGGCTAATGCTGTGGGTATATTTTTGGAGGGATTAAGAATTTTGCATGTGATTTTTAATGGTGAATGATGAAGATTTTGGTGTTTAAATGTGTTTTTTGTAATTGTTGTAGTAGTTGTAGTACTACTACAAGTAATTAGTTGATTGTTAACTTGCATGGATTATATTATATATTTGAAAAGAAAAACTAAGGTTATTGTTAATTGTTTGTAGTGTGTATGAGTAGCCCAAGTGGTGAATGGAAAATGAGGGTATAAATAGGTGAGTGTTGTAATCTCTTATATAGTAATAGTAGTGGTAGCATGTTCCGCATGACCGATGACTCGTGTCGTGATCACTATGCAAAGCAAATCCTTAATTTATTCTCATTTCTCGGCTCATTAAATTTGTTGCAATATTCTTTCAAAAAACAATTCTTGCAATATTATCATGATCTACACGCTAGCAGCATTATCTAAGTTGTGTAAATTATTTTTAATATTACCATATATGTAACACTTTAAATACAAACTAACTATTAAACGTCTTTTCTTATGTTTATATGAAGCACGTGTAAATTGAAAACCAATTGCTAATGCTAAATCATCAACCCAAGCATGTTGTTCATCTACGGATTTAAATTCCTATCTGTAACAAATCTATCAAAGTAATCTACGTTATCTCCTAACTTTTCAAAGCCTGCAAATATAAAATTATTTTTAACAACTAAATAATAACTTACTTTAATAATTCAATTTCAAATAAAACAACATAAAGAAAAAACATATTTAAATAAATTACGTAAATAAAAATAAATAAATAATTTAAGTACTTAAAACATAAACATAATTATATAATAATAACTTAAATACATAAAAATAAAATAAATAATTAATTTAAATAAATAAAACATGTAAACATAATTACAGAAATAAAATAAATTAATACTTATATTAAAAAGTATTACATTTTCAAAAAAATTAAAAAATTGAATAATACGGCCGCAGTACCTAGGTAGAGTCGCACAAAACATGCGACTTGACCTAACATGCGACTGGACCTAGGCTAAGTCGCACGTTTTGTGCGACTGAGCCTGTTAATCTTTAACTTTTTTTTCATTTTTTTTTAAAAAAATTTCAAATCGATTAATTACTTACCGAATCGTATTCATGCTCGTTTTGATTCGTCATTGTTCTTCAATTATTACTTTTAGCTTGTTTTAGTTCAAAAAGTTTTTTTAAAAGATTTTTAGAAAGATGTCAGAGCTTTTAAGTTCGAAAATTATGCAGGAGTAATTATGAAAATTCAATATATAGAGATGGCGATAAAATAAAAAAAGTGAGGATAAATTATAATACCCTATTTATTTTTTATAAAAACATAGGCAATTGTATATGAATAGAGAGTTAGAGATGGCACTAGAAATGGTTAAAGAAAGTAGGAATAGATTAGACATGTGTCATAAGTCTAAGCAAACCTCAAAAAAGATCACGTGGCATATGATCCATTTATAGAGGTCGATCTAATAGTGTGTTACCTCAGTGCTTATGTCTACATAGTACAATAAAAGCTGGTTTCGGTGGAAGAATTATCTAGAAAATCCGCCCTTTGTTTTATATGAATGCTTTCTTTAGCCAAATGTTTGATTTATTATGTACCAATTACCATTCTCGTCTTTAAATTGAACATATTCTTGTATCTATCTATCTTATATTCGCTTTCAAATCACTTTTCAAATCACTATAGATTTGTGTTATATATTTCATATATTATTACAAATTAAATTGGACGTCTAATTTCGTTTAAACTATATAATATAATAAATTAAAATTAATATCTTTAATTTTTGTTAATAATCTATAAAAAAAATACACAAAATTAAATTAGTATAATGCAGATATAGAGTAGCTGGCTATGAGATAAGGTGGGTGGGAATGGGGCTGAGCGAGTTGGTATGGGGCGGGTGAAACCTCATATGGCCACCATCTATCCGCCACCCATGATGGGTAAAACTTTTCATTAATATCAATCTCTAATCTTTTGTTAATGCATATCACTTTTAATTTGTTCATCCCACGTTCTCTTAGGTCGTCCTCGACTTCTCTTACCCTCCACTATGATGCATTCGATCCTTCTTACTGGGGCGTCATGTGTCTTTCTCTGCACATGCCCAAACCATCTCAACCTGTTCTCCCGCATCTTTGCGGAGATAGGTGCAACCCTTAACGTCTCCCTGAACTCCTGGTTTCTTATGCTATCCAACATAGTCTTACCACACATCCTCCTCAACATACGCATATCCGTTACTTCCATCCTCTGTTCGAAAATCTTCTTTACGGGCCAACATTTTGTCCCATATAACATCGTCGGCCTAATCGCAACGCGGTAAAATTTACCTTTTAATCGCCTAGGTATGATGATGATGAATCTTTTGTTAAAACGATATTGATATTATATTAACTATGACAATAACTTAGAACGTTTGTATATCCATTTACTTTTCGTATTATATAGACATTAAATTAAATTGAAATGGTTTTCTCGGCCTCTTTCTCCGATAAATTCAGGCCTTGTAAGCAATTTATTAAATTGAATAATAATTTATGGGGAAGAACAAAAAAAATGAAGAGGCAAGCAAATCCCCGAAAAACAGGTGTATGAAGTACTGAAGTTCACACATATATAAAATAAAACATTCAATTGAACGTAAAAAAAAAAAAACAGATTGGGCAATCATAGCAGCAATTGGCATGCATTTATTTTCCACCACTCATCACATTTTTCCAATGGATTGCTGGAAAACTAATGTGTCGCTGAGCATTGCCTCTCACTCATTTTCACCTCAAACTAATCAGCACGTACCACATGTGTAAAAAATATTAAGAATATGAAGAATGGGTATGATGAAGTGATTGTAGATCGTTATTGCTTACTTATTTTGGCAATTTATAACCTTACAATTACCAATATATATATTTTATATTTCAACAAATTGAGATTTTAAGTTTTGAGATATTGTCCACACGTTGATGATCAGGTATAGAGGGTCGTCTTGTACAGTTGTGAGAACCTATCCTAAAATTAGAAAACAGATCCAAATGATCGACATATGTAGCCCTTACAAAATATATGTAGTGCTTAGGAAAACATGTCATAAATCATAAACCATAATGTGGATTATATTAGGAAATACTGATCTATATGTCCCTTTTATATAGGAAAGTTTAGTGCAAATGCAAATTGAGTTGGAGAATGAGATCACAAAAAAAATGAAGGATAGAAAAACATAAGAGAGAGTATAAGTTTCTAGATGAGATAATTAAAAGAATGAGAGTGAGAGTATTGCCCAAAACGAAAACAGTGCAAAATCAGTGAGACAAATTAAAATGAAACGCGGTGGAATATAAGGACAAAGATATTGATATAGCGACGGGTCACGAGTGGTTTCATCTCTAAACGCCTTTAGCGACCGACTCACGAGGAAATCAGTCTGTCGCAATATTGTTTGTCGCTAAGGTTATCTCATCTCAAACACAGTCACAAAATATTGTGGCGGACAATGTTGTTGCAGATTCCGTCATGCAAACTAGCATGTAAGTTTCCTCGCGAGCAATCAAGTGCAACGTCTATATCCGTTGCAAGTCCATCGCGATAATGATGAACATAGCCAAATTATTAATTGCATACGTTTTAGTTTACATTTTATTATGTATTTAGGGATGGCAATTCAGTCCGAATCCGACCTTAGTCCGACTTGATCCGAGGAAAATAATCCGATTCGAGTCAGAGGAAAAAGACATTCGACTCCGACTCCGACTTTACGATCCGAGTCCGAGTTAGAGACGGACCGGAGGTGGACCTATTTAAAAATCCGAGACTCCGACCCGACTCCGACCCTGAAGGACATCCGACTTTGAATTTGACTTTTACACTAATATTTTGTTTCCTTTAAAACTCTAGATGTGACTAATTCAAGCTCTCTCTTATAATAATTGTAATTTTCGATTTTGAAGAAGTACTTGGTATTTTTATTTAGATTAATGAATCAAGATAAGACAAATAAAATCAAGAGAAATAAAATACGCCAAATCAAAATACGAGAAAACTTTGTTAAATTTTAGTAGTAGAATTATTTCTGTTGTTAAAATTGAATTCAAATTAAAGTAAATATTTATTTGTTAAAATGTATATAAAAAATATATTTTGTTAATTTTGTATGCTTTAAAATCATTAGTACAATATCACAACGATACTGTTTGATAATAATCCGACTCTGAATCCGACTCCGTTCGAGATCCGAGAGTCCGAGTCGGGGCAAACTTGGAGTATGCATAATCCGACTCCGAGTGGAGGTGGACCGAAAACAAAAGTCCAACTATTATCCGGAGCAAAGTCGGAGTATGTATAATCTGAGCCGAATCCGACCCATTGCCATCCCTATATGTATTTATTCATTATGATAATTATTATTGTTATTTATCATGAATATATTTAAGAATAATTTATTACGCTCTCTTGTGGTTACCTTAGTCGTTTCTTCAAAAAAAAAAATTAACTACCTTAGTCGTATGTCCTTTTTACTTGCACCAAATAAGTCTAATACATAATGCATTTTTTCTAGCTTTGTTTTCTCCCTAAATTAACTTCTCTTTTCTCCACACATAACCTTCATTGTAATTCCTTTTAAGTTTGTATGTCTCCTTTAAACACATTAATAATATTAATCCTAGGCTAGATAGTGGATGTAGCCCCTTGATTAATGAACTACCTCAAATCCTTGCCTTGATTTTTTGTTTATTATTATCATTCATTACATATACTTGCATGTTTAGTTCGTACACTTTGACACATTATAAACATCCATCTAAACTTTATTTTGTCACTATTGAGTGAAGTATACACCTATCCTTTCAATTGGTATCAAAGCTAAGTTTTGCGATTATTCGGGGTGTTGGTGGTGGTCATTTGAACTTAAAGATACCAACAATGATGTTAGACTTTGAGAAGTCTGATAGGAACACTAAATTCAGTTAAAGCAAGTAAAGATGAAGGCAATATCGATTTAAAATGGTGTTCATAAGAAACTTGAAGTCTTGAAGGAAGTTATAAATGAGGTAACTTGAAAAACGATTGGGAGAAGTTGAAATTAGTCTACAAGGCTAAGAGTGTAACCAACCGATTACTCTCGAACAAAATATTATAAGATCTTCGATTGCAAGAAGGTAAGCCTATAAAACATCATCTTGATGAGTCCTACCCTATTGTTTTGGATTTGAAAAATATTGAGGTTTCACTTGATGATAAAAACTTGGCCTATTTCTTATTATGTTTACTATCCCATTCTTATAAACATTTTACAGAGACTTTATTGTATTGTAGGTGAGGATGTTAGAAAGGCCTTAACACAAAAGGACCTTATTAATTCTCTATTTGTACAAAAGTTTTCCATTGAATCTAATGATGCATTGTTTATTAAGGAGTCAAGTAGGAACAAGAGAGGCATGACTTGTAAATATTGTAGAAAGAAAAGCCATTTTGCGAGAGATTGTTGGAAGTTAAAATCTAAACAATCTAATGATTGAAAGTCCAAGGAACTAGTTCCGCCGAAGCTGGTTATGTTGAAGAAGAATATGATGTTGGTGCTCTTGTTGATACTAGTGAGCACAAGGGTGGTGATTCTTAGGTTTTGGATTTGGGGTGTTCTAGCCAAATGACTCTTAAAACTAGTTTCTTCTGAACTTATCAAAAGGTTGATGTAAGAAAAGTCGTTATGAGCAATGAGGCTAGTAGTCTGATAGTTGGTGTAGCAGATGTAAGAATAATCATGTTTGATGGTGTCACTAGTAGAATTAACGTCATTTGCTACTATACCAATGTGCTTATTTGTTGCTCAATTTCGGATTGTGGCAAATGGAGGGGCAGCAAATAACCAAAAGCTTTTTGCTGTTAGTTAAAGAACCACAACAAATAAAAATTATTATGTGCGAAAAGAATCAAAGTAAATAGATTAGTAAATAGCAGTGTAAAGTTTTTCAACTAAAAGAGAAAAGGAACTTGACGTGGGTGACTTGTGTTATAGTTTTTTGCTATTGTTCAATAAAAAATAACAATAATATTTTTTATTTGCTATTAATGTTTAAAGATAGTAGCAAAAAATATTTTTTTGCTGTTAAATAATCAAAACAGTAGCAATAATTACATTATTTGCTATGTTTGAGATTTAAGTAGCAAACAAATAGCAGCAAATTAGATTTATTCTACTAGTGTGTTGTGAGAACATTGTCTAGAGTCTTTCATGTTCCAAGCTTGAATAGACACTTAATTTCCCTTGGTACTTTAGATAAAGAAGATTTCAGGTGCATTGATGAAGGTAGAGGTATGAGCAGGGGCGAACCTAGCATTTTAGGATTGGGGTTGCATAATTTTTTTAAATAAAGCACGATTAAGCCAAAAACTTTTTTTTATTGCATTGATAAAACATGATTTAGAGATCGAATGAAAGACATAAAAATGTAAAGTGAAAATGTTGAATTGTTGTTTCAGTTAAATTCCAAGACGCGAAAAGTATTATCATTTATCACTTCATATCAATTTGCATATATGCTTTCGTTTGCATGATAACGCAAGCGAATTTATGTGGTATAGTGGTCTTCAATACCACAAGCTTTCCATCTAAGAAGTCGTGGGTTCAAACCAAGGCGAAAGCAATTTTTTAATTTTTTTGGGGTTTACTTGGGCAACTCCAGGCATCTTAATAGGTCCGTCCTTGGTTATAAAGGTTGGGAAGGGTTCTAAGTTGTTCTAAAAAAGGTCCGTTGATGATGATGACTTATATAATCTTGTTGGCTCAACCTTACCTAGTTTGGTTTGTGATGCTACTACTTCAACCAAGCATGGTGATGATGATACTTCTTTTGATGAATTGAATGTAATCCCAAAATCTCCCAATAAGTCCATGTGTTTTATGGACTTGCATGTTTTGTGCACATGTTTATTTTGTTTTTGTTGAGTATGTACCCAAGTAGAGATGTTTGTAAGTGTTGTTGGATGAATCTTGAAGGCAATGTTTTGTGACTTGGAGAACACCAGTCAAGGCGAAAATTGTCAAGATTATCAATGACTAGGTTCACCATATAATTGAAAAATTATAAATTTTCATCAATATATTATATTTTAATTTAATTTATATATCTTTATCATATATGAATATTAAACAATATTATTTAAACTGAATCTTCCAAAAAAAATATATTTAAATTGAATAATGTGCCACGCCATTAATTTAATTTAATTTATATATCTTTATCAAATTTTCAAATTTTTCACCAAATTCTGACCAGCAGGTCAATCGGAAAAAACCCAAAAAAAAATTATGAATAATGTGCCACGTCACGCCCACTTGGCACCTAGTCACGCCTACGTGGACACCGCAAACAATCAGCTTGCACACGCTGTTAGGGTTTTATTTTAATACCGCAAGCGCACGGGTGTCGTAGCACAATTACGGGTCGATTCACAGGGAGGCAAGATCAATATAAGAGTCGTTCAATTAATCACTTCAAGAAACAAAGATTTGATTGTTGTTTTTATAGACTATGTGATAACACTTAAAGAAATATGATGAATTCAAGATGATAAAAGGACTAGGACATAGGAATTCCCCACTAATAGCATGTGATTATTTTGATAAGGATTGCAATTGATTCCGTTGAATTGATTCACCAATCTAATTTTATCACTCCTTTTCGGGATGGTAATCAAATTAAATCAAATTAAATAGGTTCTCTCAATCTCAACTTTCGTATTTTGATCGATTAACATCACAAGAAAACATACTACTCAATCTCAACTTTCGTGATTTTGACTAAGAAGGCATATTAACTTGATTTATCATCCAAGACTAATAATATTCTCATCCCTCAACTTTCGTGATTTTGGTATTAAGAGAAATTAAAAGACTTTAACTTGAATGATCATACATAACAATTTAATCAAACCAATTCAACATCACAATTATCAATCCTCATCTAACAATCACATACATATTAGGGTTCAAATCCAATGTCCTAGCATACAAAACTACTCACTTATCATGGTTATAGAGAATCCTATGACAAATAAACTATCATGAAACAAGAAATAAGACATAATTTAAAGACTTGAATATAAAAGAAAATACCTTGACAATGGAGGATTGAAGAAGGAAATGTAAATTGCAAATGATGAAATCTAAAATTACAATCTTGAAATTCTTAAAGGGAAGCTTAAAGATAATACTCAGGAATACAAAAGGAACTTTAGAGTGTTTGAAAAATGAAGAAAACTCAATTCCTAAAAACTAGGTTAACTTCCACTTAAATAGTGGTTCCAAAAATTAGGAGAAGAAACGGTTGAATTTCCGTCAAAACGCTGAGCGACGAGTCGCCACTTCAGGGGCGACGAGTCGTCGCTTTCTTTCTGTCTTTTGCAGGACAGTTTCTTCTCGAGCGACGAGTCGCCACACGATGGGCGACGAGTCGTCGCTTTTCTTCTGGAGTGCAATGGAGAGATCAGTGAATTAGCGGCGACTCGTTGCATAGGCTGTGGCGAGTCGTTGCTTTCTTTCTGGATTGATATTGGATTCAACAAGTTTGCGACGAGTCGTTGCTATGGTTGTGGTGACTCGTCGCTTTCCTCCTGGACTTGGTTTGGTCGTTTCTCCATCATGCTAGGGGTCTTAGGCTATTTCTCCAAGCCTTCACCCTCTAATAACTCCGTAAACTAGTGAAAAGCTTCAATTTCGCCTCATAATATCATAAATCTACAAAATAAGCACACGAGACGAAAATTGTAACAATCCACTACCATAATCCCTAAACACCATTATAACTTCGCTCACGGAGTGTAGAAATAGCATAAATAATTGCACTTATCAAACCTCCCCATGCTTAACCTTTGCTCGTCCTCGAGCAAATCAAGGTGAAAATACAAATAAAACAAGGTCAAGACATGATCTACAACCCCTAAACTACTTCTTATACCTCCCTTTCCTAAACTCCACTAATCCCCGGTGTTTGACAAGAGTCCAAACATCTATACCACTTGTTCCCCTTCACTTGGCTAACACCCACACATACAACTCAAACACAAAAATAAGAACATGTAAACCAAAAATCCCAACACTTCAACCTCCTTATAACTCCTCAAAGAATATGAGAAATGAAAAAGAAAAACTACAACTTTTCCCTCCAATGGTAGCCTACCCAAATACCTTCCTTATGACTCCCTCTTCTTATGACGCCACACCAAAACAAAATGAAAAATAGATAAACTGTGAATCTCTCTTTTTCTCTCATTTTGCCTAGGGGCTCATTTTTGGGTTTTCGCCCTAGCCACTCATTCATTTTTTTCAAATCTCACTTGCTTACCCACTCATGCCGCTCTTTTGCCTAGGTCGCCCTTTCAGGTTTTCAACCTAGCTGGGCTTTTCTCTTTTCAAGCATGTTTTTCTTTCCCTTTTTCAATAAACAACAAGTACAGATTCAGCTACAAAACAAAAATCAAAATGCATGATCAAGCTAAATCTATACAAATACATAGGGTAGAAAGCGTGAATAAACAAGCGACAGGTTTCCCCATGCTTGCTTTTCACGGCGGGTAGCAATAGGGTGTTCAGCAACCCTAAAGATGAAGGGTCTTTAGTAACCCTGGATGAAACAATATAGCACAAAGATATGAGAATGTAGCCTACCTAGTAAACTCCAATGCTAAATCGGGATAGCACCATCGGTTGTAGCATTACCTCTTAGACATGAACAACGGCTCTCCTTATGTCTCCCCAAAAAATAAGAGGCTTCCTATCTCAATTCCCTTCCCTCATAAATGATCTCACATGAAAGCCCATAAAAATCCAAAACCCCTTATCGACCTTAAACCCATCCCAACACAAAAATCCATCATCACAACCATAGTATAATGTACAAAAATAAAAACCCAAACTCCAAAACTGTAAGCTCAAGCAATGGAGCTCTTGGATCTCGCAATCCAAGAACTTACTTTGGATCAAAGAGGATGGGGACTTATTTTTGGTTCAAAATTTTTAGCTCATTTACATGCAATGGTTGAACAGGAATGATGTGCGAGAATCTATGTGAAGATAGCTTGGTGGGTTAGGGTACGGTAATCTAGTGGAGCTAGAATATAGGGAAAGATAAGAGAAGAGATAGGGATAGAAATATACCTGTAGATGACGCGGCGAAGGAGGAACGATGATATCAACTTCATGAACGCTCACTCTCCTTTTGCCTAGCCTCCTTCACAGGTTTATGGCTAGCATTCTTTTTTTTCTTTTTTCTTTTTTTTTCATTTTCAATTTTTTTTTTTTTTTTTGAAAATATATACATCCAAAATACAATAAAAAGGAAAAAAAAACAAAAACAAGGAATCTAACCTAGGAAAACAAAAACAAAACTAAAGCAAAACACACAAAACTACTACACTACTACACTAGCAGGTGTAGACCCCCATGCTTATCAGAAGCATTATCCTCAATGCTGAACAGCGTAGCAAAGGGACATGACAAGGGTAGCACTAGCGTGCATAAAGGGGAGTCTAAGGCAGGTGGCCTTCAGTGACCACTAGAAGAACCGCGGCGAAAGAAGGAGAAAGATTTTCTCCTAGACCTCTTAGCGTTTGCCTCCATATCTGCGTTTTTTTTTTTCTTTTATTTTTTTCTTATTAAATTACAATGATAAAACTAAAAAAAAAAATGGAGCGGAATACACGGGTTGCCTCCCGGAAGCGCTAGTTTAACGTCGATAGCTCGACGCCCTTCGGTGTAGATCAAACATCAACCAAAGTAAGGAAAAGGGTTTCCTTACCTTCAATCACGGGACCTGGAAAGTAATGCTTAACTCTTTGACCATTGACCTTGAACACACCTCCTTCACCACTTACCTCTAACGATCCATAGGGGTAGACTTTTGTGACGGTATATGGACCCGACCACCTGGATCGTAGCTTGCCCGGAAAAAGCTTAAGCCTAACGTTGAAGACTAAAACTTGATCGCCCACTACAAATTCCTTCCTTCGGATTCGTTTATCATGCCAAACCTTAGTTTTCTCCTTGTAGATCCTAGAGCTCTCATATGCATTTAGTCTAATCTCCTCAAGCTCATTGAGATCTAGTAGGCGCTTTTCACCGGCGGACTTCAAATCAAAGTTCAAGGTTTTCACCGCCCATAGAGCTTTGTGCTCTAGTTGCACTGGGAGATGACAAGCCTTTCCAAACACTAGCCGATATGGAGTGGTGCCTATAGGAGTCTTAAATGCGGTGCGATACGCCCATAGGGCGTCATTGAGCTTTTGGGACCAATCTTTTCTAGAACGAGCCACCGTCTTCTCAAGGATGGCTTTAATTTCCCTGTTTGTGATCTCTACTTGCCCACTTGTTTGTGGATGATAGGGCAAAGCAAATCTATGATGCACACCGTACTTCTTCAAAAGGGCTTCAAATTTGGACTCAATGAAATGGGTGCCATTATCACTGATCAAGATGCGTGGTATACCAAACCGAGCAAAAATATTATCTTTGAAGAACTTGCTCACCACCCTGGCGTCATTGGTCGGGGTAGCAATTGCTTCTACCCATTTGGACACATAATCACAAGCTACCAAGATGTATTTGTTCCCACGCGATGAGGGAAACGACCCTTGAAAATCAATACCCCAACAATCAAAAATTTCAGGCGTCATTGAGCTTTTGGGACCAATCTTTTCTAGAACGAGCCACCGTCTTCTCAAGGATGGCTTTAATTTCCCTGTTTGTGATCTCTACTTGCCCACTTGTTTGTGGATGATAGGGCAAAGCAAATCTATGATGCACACCGTACTTCTTCAAAAGGGCTTCAAATTTGGACTCAATGAAATGGGTGCCATTATCACTGATCAAGATGCGTGGTATACCAAACCGAGCAAAAATATTATCTTTGAAGAACTTGCTCACCACCCTGGCGTCATTGGTCGGGGTAGCAATTGCTTCTACCCATTTGGACACATAATCACAAGCTACCAAGATGTATTTGTTCCCACGCGATGAGGGAAACGACCCTTGAAAATCAATACCCCAACAATCAAAAATTTCAATTTCTAGTATGTAGTTGAGGGGCATCTCATTTCGTTGGGAGAGATTCCCAACCCTTTGGCATCTATCATAAGCCTTGACAAATTCGCGAGCATCCTTATGCAAAGTAGGCCAAAAGAAACCACACTCGAGTACCTTGGCCGCGGTTTTTGATGACGCGGCGTGGCCACCACATGGCAAGCTATGACAATGAGTGAGAACTGATTCAACTTCTTCATCAGGGACACATATGCGAATCATACCATCAGAACTTTCATGGAATAAAAGAGGGTCATCCCAAAAATACCTCTTCACATCGTGGAAGAATTTCTTCTTCTCATAAGGATTAAGATCATGAGGAATGACACCGCTTGCAAGGTAGTTGACGATATCTGCATACCATGGATCATTGGAGATGGAGAGGATGGAGAACAACTGATCATCTGGAAATGAGTCATTGATGGGGAGACTCTTTTGAGAATGTTCAAATGTCAACCGAGAGAGATGATCAGCAACAACATTTTCAGTACCCTTCTTGTCTTTGATTTCAAGATCGAACTCTTGAAGGAGCAAGATCCACCTTATCAACCTGGGCTTCGCATCTTTCTTTGCCAACAGATGTTTTAATGCGGAATGATCAGTATGCACAATAACTTTCGACCCGATGAGGTAGGATCGAAATTTCTCCATGGCGAAAACTACGGCTAGCAACTCCTTTTCCGTGGTGGCATAATTCATTAGTGCAGAGTCTAGAGTCCTACTAGCATAGTAGATGGCGTGCATTCTTCCTTCCTTCTTTTGCCCCAATACCGCACCAACCGCGAAATCACTTGCGTCACACATGAGCTCAAATGGTAAGCTCCAATCGGGCGGTTGGATGATAGGTGCAGAGATTAAAGCCTGTTTCAACTGTTCAAAAGCTTGCAAACATTCATCAGTAAACACGAATGAGGCATCTTTCGCCAGAAGCTCAGTCAGAGGTCGGGCTATCAACCTCCTATAAAAACCAGCATGCCCGAGAAAACTCCGTACCCCCTTAACATTCATCGGGGGGGGAAGTTTCTCAATGACCTCGATCTTAGCTTTGTCTACTTCGATGCCTTTATTAGAAACCACGTGTCCCAAAACAACACCAGATTGCACTATGAAGTGACATTTTTCCCAATTCAAGACAAGACCTACTTCTTCACATCTACGCAAAACTTTTTCGAGATTTGATAAACAAGCCTCAAAACTGTCCCCGTAGACTGAGAAGTCATCCATAAACACTTCCATGCAAGACTCAACAAATTCAGAAAATATAGCCATCATGCATCTTTGAAAAGTAGCTGGAGCATTACACAAACCAAAAGGCATCCTTCGATATGCGAAGGTGCCATAGGGACAGGTAAAGGTCGTCTTCTCTCTGTCATCTGGATGGACGGGTATTTGGAAGAAACCAGAATAACCGTCCAAATAACAGAAAAAAGAATGGTTCGCTAAACGCTCTAACATTTGGTCAATGAAGGGTAGGGGGAAGTGGTCTTTACGGGTCGACTTGTTCAACTTTCTATAATCTATACACATACGCCAACCAGTCACAGTTCTAGTAGGAATCATTTCCCCCTTATCATTGGTCACAACAGTCATGCCCCCTTTCTTTGGGACAACTTGTACAGGACTGACCCACTGACTATCAGAAATGGGATAAATAATCCCAACAGCTAACAACTTCAACACCTCCTTTTTCACCACTTCTTTCATGTTAGGGTTGAGGCGCCTTTGATTTTCAACAGATGGAATGGCCCCTTCCTCTAAGTGAATTCGGTGGGTGCAAATAGAAGGGCTGATACCCTTAATATCATCAATAGTGTACCCGATTGCCTTACGATATTTGCAAACAAGGTTTTTCAATTTAGCAATTTGGCCATCATTAAGTGCACTATTGATGATAATAGGATAAGCAGAAGACTCTCCCAGGAAACAATACTTCAAATTAGAAGGCAAAGGTTTAAGTTCTACCTCGGGAGGCGTAGTTCTCTCCTCATTTACTTCCTCTGCATTGAATACCTCCTCAGATGGATTATCGAGAACTAACTCAGCTTCACCCAGAACTCCTCTTTCAAGGAGCCCTTCTATTTCATCACTGTATATCTCCTATGCAGACTTTGGGACTTTTTCCTCAACAACCTCAACCATGAAACAGTTATCCATAGAGCTAGGATAACTCAAAGCTTTGGGAAGCTCGAATTCGATCTTATCATCACCAACCTCCAATGAAAGCTTCCCTCTCTTCACATCAATTACAGCCCCTGCGGTGGCCAAACATGGTCTTCCAAGAATGATGGGTGCGTGGACGTCTTCGGGTATGTCCATCACAACGAAGTCGCAAGGGAAGACAATGTTTCCCACAAACATAGGTACATCCATGAGAATACCTTTGGGACGTCGAACACTCCTATCGGCCAGTTGCAATGTCATGGCAGTTTGAGACAAAGACCCCACATTGTGTAGCCGCTTGAAAATAGAGAGGGGCATGAGACTAACACTAGCTCCCAAGTCGCGTAGTGTTCGATCGATAGTGAGGTTGCCAACTGTGATAGGAATGGAGAAGCTACCTGGATCACTGAGCTTTGGAGGGAGTTGATTTAGAATTACTGCACTGCACTGTTGGGTCAAATTAACAATCCCTTCAGTTTTTCTTCGATTGGTGACAAGATCTTTCAAGAACCGAGCGAATGATGGTATTTCAGAGACCGCATCAAGGAATGGTATTTGGAATTGAACATCTTTGACCATTTGAAGGAACTTGCCATACCTCTTCTCAATGCGAGCCTTTGCTAACCTTTGTGGGAAAGGAGCGGGTTGAACATATGCGGGCGGTAGAGATGGTGTCTCATCAGCTTTATCTCCATTTTCGATCTCTTCCACTTTTTCATCATCAATGGGATCCGTACTCACATCCGTGGCCTTCTCGGTAGGAGTTAGGGGTACAAGTACTTTGCCACTACGGGTGGTAATGGCATTAATCTGATTAGGCCCCTTGGTGCTTGACTCAGGCTGACTAGGGAAGTGATTTGGAGCCCTTTGAGAGTTAGAGATGTGTTGACCCATTTGAGCTATTTGAGAGTCCATCATCTTGCTTTCTTTTTGCAACAGTGTAACCGATGCCTCAAGTGCTTTGATGTCTTTCTTTAAATCAGCATTGAATTGGCCTTGGGATGCTATGAATTGATTTTGAGCGGCCATCATGGCCTCAAATGCGACCTTCCATTCTTCTTTTTGAGGCGGAGCTTGTTGCATAGGAGGACGGTAAGCAGGTTGAGGTTTATTCACAAAGCCCGGTGGATTGTATTGGGGTCTCGGCACTATCTGATGCGGATTTTGCACATTGGTGGAGGAGTAGGATAGATACGAATTCTTATTGGGATTGTACTGATTATTATACATCGCATTAACCTCTTCCGGTGCGGGTGCAGTAGTAGGACAAACATCAGAATTGTGTGCATTAGAACCACAAGTTACACACATGATTTGCGTAGGGGCGGGAGTTGCTGCCTTTTGGAAATCAGTACTCAACTTTTCTACCCTTTCAGTTAGTGCATTTATGGCTTTCATCACATCTCCGTCGGACTTGCTTGATGATTGGGTTACCGTCTCTCTTTCATTACTCCATGAAGAGGAGTTTTGAGCAATTGATTCAAAGAGAGTCAAAAGATGATCTTCGGTTTTGGAACTCATATCGCCACCACACGCAGCATTAATGGTGGACCTGTGCTCTTCATATAGACCGAAGTAGAAGGACTGGATGAGTAACCACTTGGGAATTTCATGGTGAGGGCATTGCCTTTGAAGATCTTTAAACCGTTCCCATGCTTCATAGTAGCTTTCAAAAGGACGCTGCTTGAACGTCTGAATCTCGGATCTCAGTTGGGATGTTTTCCTTGGAGGAAAGAACTTTGTGAGGAACCCAGTTGCCAACTCCTCCCATGTTGAGTATTTATTCGGCGGTTCGGATTTAAACCATGACTTGGCTTTGTCTCTCAAGCTGAAGGGAAAGAGTAGTAACCGAATGGCATCTGCTGTGACATTGTTGATGTTGATGGTGTCACATTTCTCAATGAAGTCGGACAAATGATCATGTGGACTTTCAGAAGGATGCCCACCAAATTGATTTCGCTCGATCAACTGAATTAAGTGAGTGCGAAGCTCGAAGTTTTCTGCAGCTATGGTTGGCTTCACAATACATGAGGCAGTCGAATGAGCAGGAGTGGGCCTACCCATTTGGCCGAATGTTGGAGGTGGATTGGCCATTTCGGGTGGGCCTGGTGGTGTAGATCCTAGAGGGGTGCCTGGGGGCGTTGGATCAGGAGATGGTGCCCCAGACGTTTCAGATTCTCTTCTCCTGCGTAAAGCGTTGGCTCTACGCGCAGTGGCCTCGATCTCTGGATCGTACAGTAGTTCACCTGTCGACTAAGATCGCCTGTGCATTCAACAAACAAAGCAGACCAAGCGTAAACCAAATAGATATTTGAAGAGAAACTGAAACAAGAATAAGAAAGAGTAATTAACTAAACTAAACTAAATTAACCGATGCCTCCCCGGCAACGGCGCCAAAAACTTGTTAGGGTTTTATTTTAATACCGCAAGCGCACGGGTGTCGTAGCACAATTACGGGTCGATTCACAGGGAGGCAAGATCAATATAAGAGTCGTTCAATTAATCACTTCAAGAAACAAAGATTTGATTGTTGTTTTTATAGACTATGTGATAACACTTAAAGAAATATGATGAATTCAAGATGATAAAAGGACTAGGACATAGGAATTCCCCACTAATAGCATGTGATTATTTTGATAAGGATTGCAATTGATTCCGTTGAATTGATTCACCAATCTAATTTTATCACTCCTTTTCGGGATGGTAATCAAATTAAATCAAATTAAATAGGTTCTCTCAATCTCAACTTTCGTATTTTGATCGATTAACATCACAAGAAAACATACTACTCAATCTCAACTTTCGTGATTTTGACTAAGAAGGCATATTAACTTGATTTATCATCCAAGACTAATAATATTCTCATCCCTCAACTTTCGTGATTTTGGTATTAAGAGAAATCAAAAGACTTTAACTTGAATGATCATACATAACAATTTAATCAAACCAATTCAACATCACAATCATCAATCCTCATCTAACAATCACATACATATTAGGGTTCAAATCCAATGTCCTAGCATACAAAACTACTCACTAATCATGGTTATAGAGAATCCTATGACAAATAAACTATCATGAAACAAGAAATAAGACATAATTTAAAGACTTGAATATAAAAGAAAATACCTTGACAATGGAGGATTGAAGAAGGAAATGTAAATTGCAAATGATGAAATCTAAAATTACAATCTTGAAATTCTTAAAGGGAAGCTTAAAGATAATACTCAGGAATACAAAAGGAACTTTAGAGTGTTTGAAAAATGAAGAAAACTCAATCCCTAAAAACTAGGTTAACTTCCACTTAAATAGTGGTTCCAAAAATTAGGAGAAGAAACGGTTGAATTTCCGTCAAAACGCTGAGCGACGAGTCGCCACTTCAGGGGCGACGAGTCGTCGCTTTCTTTCTGTCTTTTGCAGGACAGTTTCTTCTCGAGCGACGAGTCGCCACACGATGGGCGACGAGTCGTCGCTTTTCTTCTGGAGTGCAATGGAGAGATCAGTGAATTAGCGGCGACTCGTTGCATAGGCTGTGGCGAGTCGTTGCTTTCTTTCTGGATTGATATTGGATTCAGCAAGTTTGCGACGAGTCGTTGCTATGGTTGTGGCGACTCGTCGCTTTCTTCCTTGACTTGGTTTGGTCGTTTCTCCATCATGCTAGGGGTCTTAGGCTATTTCTCCAAGCCTTCACCCTCTAATAACTCCGTAAACTTGTGAAAAGCTTCAATTTCGCCTCATAATATCATAAATCTACAAAATAACCACACGAGACGAAAATTGTAACAATCCACTACCATAATCCCTAAACACCATTATAACTTCACTCACGGAGTGTAGAAATAGCATAAATAAGTGCAAATAATTGCACTTATCACACGCCAATGTCGTTGAGAAGAATTGAATGCAGGACCTCATATCAAAAAAAAATCCATAGAATGATACTCCATGAGCTTTCATTTGTTACCTCGATTTAACCAATGGTAATAATTAAAATTTCTCGTTCTTGCTTTATTCACTATGTCATCCAAGATCCCTTCCATCTCTAATCTCAAGTCACATGTTTTAATTCCAAGTATTTTCAAACAACTATTCATTATCATTACCATTCCCTATCCCATTCCCATGATCATTTTTATTTCTCCAAGTGTTTTCATTTGATTTCATCCTCTATTTATTCAAAATGTGCCCTTAACGAATAAACACGGTCGTCGATTAGCAAGGGCAAAGCGGGCAACTATACATGGCCCCCAATTTTTTAGGGCCACACAATACTTATTTTTATGTATCATCATCATCATCATACCCAGTGTATACCGCTCATAGTTATTTTTATGTATATGAGTGTTATTAATTTGATTTAAATTTAGATATAACTTATATTCCCTCCGTTCCTTATTGAGATTCCCATAGGAATGTTCACGGGATTTAAGAAAAATAGAATCTTTTAGATAGTGGAGATATTATTTTATTGAATAATATATTTCATAAAAGAAAAGTGGGGACCATAAATATTAAAAAGAAAAAATTGCCCAAAATAATCCAACCTTTGTCTGATTTCCCATCTATTTACATGTTTCCAATAACATCCGCAAATTACCTATAACCGGTTATGAGAGTAATAATTTTTTTATTATTAAATAAAATAATATTTACTCTCTCACCTAATCCATCATCTCCCTCCTCCTTCATTACTGACTTCTTTCACTACCCAAGCAAACCTTCACTCCACGATTTACGTAATATCACTAAACACTCCACCATAATCAACACACCATTCTTTGAAATTGAAGAAGCAAAATTGGAGACTTTTGTTTGCCCAGTTCATCTACATGGTAAGTTTTTTATTTTTCCTTTTTGTGTTTATGTTTTTTTTTTATTATTATTTTAGGGTTTTGAATTATGATTTATGTTTGCCCAGTTCTAATTTCGTGTTAAATTGTTGTATTCTAGGCTAGTTATTTAGATTCCTTTACATTGAAGTGGTGGTATGGTGGTGTATTCGAAAGAAAAGGAATTGGGTTGGGGTATTTTGGTGCATGGCATTGTAGAGGAAGATTTGGGTGTCAAATTTCCATTTACACTTTATTATCTAAATCCTAATTCACTGACATTTGAGAAAGGGTTCAAAAAAAGTTGTAAATGACATTAATGTGGGCGAAATGGCTAGTTTAGCTGTAAAATCAAGGGCAATGTCTGTGTATGTGGTAAATGTGGAGGATGATGACAAGTTGATGATGGATATATCTAAAGGAACTAAAAACTTATTTGTAGGTAGTAGTAGTATAGGAGAAAGGAAAAAGTTGACACCTAGGAGAGCACATAAGGACAATGTTGACCATGTTTCTCCCAATATATTCCAAAGTGAGACATGTGGTCCCAAAATCAATATTAAAGAATCAAACAACCCATCACAACCACCACTTTTTCTTGAACCTGTTACAAACCCAACTCTTCAAGCTTTATTGAATGATTCTCAAGACTCCATTTTCTATAGCAAGAGCCCATTGAATGAAGCTGATGATGAGCTAAATTTTCATTTTGATTGGTCTAATACTTGGGTTGGTAAAAGACCTCTTGGTGAATTATATGAGGATGGTGTCGAAGATGGTGAAGAATTTAGTAATGATGATGAAGATACATATTATAGTCTTTCAGAAGTTGAGGTGGATGAAACTGATTTGTCAGAGGAGCTTCTATTAAGTGAAGATCTTTTAAATGAAGAGATTGAAGACCATGTTGAATCTTTCGCTAGAATAGGTGAGTGTCCTACAAATGATGTGTTCTCTGATTATGAATGTAGTGATGATGAAGTTGGTATTCATGTTGTGGATAAAACTGATTTTAAGAAATTTAAATGGTGTGTTGGTATAGTTTTTGCTAATCCATTTGAGTTTATAGAAGCGGTTACTAGATATGCTATTGCACAAGGTAGAAATGTTGCTATCTTTGTGAGTGATACGAATAGACAAGAAAGGCTAGGTGTAAGGTGTGTTCGAGGGTATCTGTTTAGGATCTATGCAAGTTGGGACAAGACTGGAGCTTCATTTGTAGTTAAATCAGTTGTTGCCGAACATAGTTGCCAAAGAAATATGGAGTCAAATAAGCAATTTAAGGCTTCTTGGGTTGCTGAGTAGTTACTCGACTTATTCAAGACAAGGCCACACATTCCTTCAACTGAACTTGTGGACATTGTTAGGAAAACGTATAGGATCATGAGATGACTTCACAACCAAGTGCATTAGGAAGGGGTAATAGAACAATCAAGACCGAAAAGGGTAGCCGAGGGGGTACGACAAGTGCAGAGGTATGTTAAAACTTAAGTAGTATTTTTATTGATAGTACAACAATTAATAGTGTGTGCATTGACATTAGTTATATTGGTTTATTTACAGGGTTCAAAGAAGAGAGGAAAGGCTTGTAAGCTTAGCCAATGTCAAGTTGACGTAAACTCAACTCAAGCATCATTTAGTATTCCCTAAGAAGATTGTACTACTTTTGAACACATATATACTAAGATTGAAAATTGTAGGGAGGTGTTGCTTTTGTACTACTTTTGTACTAATATTTGTAATGCTATTGAGCATATCATGTAATGCAATTGAACCAATGTGTACTACTTTTGAACTAATATTGTAATGCATTTGAAGATTATGTTAAAACAAAGTGTTGATTGAACAAAGATTGGAAGTACACATACACAATCCACATTACATTCTTTCTCCATTAACACAACATTATGTCATTCTTCCTCACTAACTTAACATAAATAAGAACACCACAAATAGTATCCAAGAAGCTAAAAGCACAAAACATAAAGCTTTTTGTGCATTTACATGTTTGATTATTTCAATCTTCAACAAAGTTTCACTCTCCTCCAAAGTCTTTATTTTGGCCTTTAATTGCTGAATTTTATCAAGTAACATTGCATTTTGTTCTTCCAAGCAAGCTATTCTTCCATGTAAATCTGAGTTCAATACATCATTCTCCCACTTAAAAAATTTACATTTGGATTCTTACAATCAACAAACAAATATTTAGCCCTAATTTGTTAAATTATTTCACCAACAAAAATAATTATTTTAAAAGAAATAATATTATTCTTACAGGAAAGCAGACACATCCATAGGACCTCTTCCAAGCACTTGAACCCTTTTTAGCCGTCTGCAATTTAGCATAAGCATTATGTTCACATCTTGGAGTATCTCTAACAATGGAGGTTCTAGAAGTTGAAGAACATTTTGAATCATTAAGCTTTTTCATTTTGGTTTGGAGTAAGATGAGTTTTCAATGCAGAAGAAGAAGATTTATAAAAGAAGAAATGATTTTTGAAGTTGAAGAACAATGAAAACTAATTTTAATGGAGGAAAATCATGTGAAGAAGATGATTTTAGTGAAGAGCAACATAACAACCATAAATGACCTGCACCAACTGGTTTTGAAACCTGTTTAGATGTTATTGGAAACATGTGTAAATAGATGGGATTATTCATGGTTAATCAATACTTGAGATTATTGTAAGGAAATCAGACAAAGGATGAATTATTCTGGGCAATTTTTCTTATTAGAAATATATTAAAAGAAAGTTAGTGGAAAAAATATAAGGACCACAACTAATTATAAAACGTTTTTATGAAGTTAGTGGAAAACATGTGAGGACCCTAAATATCAACAATAAAAAAAATAAAAGATGTATTATATTATTCTTTACGCTAACTTTTTAAGGGCTCTTTTTTATCTTTTGCTTTGGAGCCCAAAAATAAACGAGACGGTCCTGTGAATAGAGATATGGGTATGATTGTAGGAAACATCTGAAGCACAAAAATCTTCACAGGTAACGATGCAAAACACCGAATATTATACTTGTACGTATCCGTATTTTACAATGAAATTGCATAGGGGATATTTAGCAAAATAGTTTATCAAATAATTTTAGCTTATTTTGATACGTGTAGAAGTTTAAGTGGCCAAACCAGCCAAAACTAATATTTGAATTAGCTGTTTAAAACAACTTATTATATATAAGTTGTTTTTGAACAAGCTGCTTATAGCAGCAGGTTCAAAATCAACTAGTCAAACCAATTAATAAAATCAGTTGGTTAACTACTGTAATCAACTATCAGTCATTTGCCAAATACTCTATATAAAAGTTACTATATCTGTCGATTACAATTTAACCTCAATCTCTATCATAGATTATCCAATTTATTCTGCCTTATTTAAAAATAATTTACTCAAAAAACATATCATTCACACAATACAATCAATTTCTTCATAATCACATTACATTAAAAACACTTTATTTGTAAATGATGCAAATTCAAAAGAACCTACTAATAATCTATATATCTCAATCTCAATTTGGTTATTTTGAAGATCAATATTGATCATTAACGAGCCACAGATCACTGCACACATTTCAAGTCATAAAAACATGATCATTCAAATGGCCCATAACAGAACTCAGATCATTTCATATAACTGCTCGACAGGACGTGAAGTCCTCCACACAATACAATGCTATATGTCGATCAAAATGCTAATGAGGAAGGTCAAAAATGTTCGCTTACAACTGAGTGATTGTCCTATGGGCGCTAACTATCCATCGATTACAAGTAATCTTTGCTAGTGTCTTTGTCGTCCTTGGTTTCAGAATCATCATTCATGAGTTCATCAAGTGAGAACTCATCTTCTTCAATTATTTCACCATCTTTACCATCCCAAGCTTCAATCTTCTCGATCTTGGGGGTATTTGCCATTGGAAGATTACCCTTTCCACCGCGTCCTGCTTCCTTCACAAACTCTCTGCATCATCAAATTAACGAAATCGAAAACAAATTAAACAAAGAAGGATCTAAAGAAGACGAGTTTTTAGTATGATTGAAGAAGGAAAAGGGTTGAACAATTGCAGAAAGGCTTACACTATATGGTCAAGCTCGAATGCGCTTTTAAGAGGAGCATATGCACCTTTTTTGGCGTTAAGGGCCACCATAGCAGGATAACCGTACCCACCAACACCCACATTGTTCTCTAGATCTGGTTGTTTACCTGCTGCTGTCCAGACAAAGCTGCAAGACAAAACTATTAATTCATTGGATGTCCTCAACATGATACAGGAATCCTGAAATGGCTACTTTATCCGGAAAGTGATACAATTATTTGTAACAGATAGAATCATCCAAATAAGGTAATCCAGTATTTAAGATAGACAAACTGAGACTCACCTGTAAGGACTTCTTTTGAATTTCTCGGCAACTGACAGCAGCATCTCAAGGTACTTGTTCCTTCCCTCGGCCTTGGTGTCCAGGATGTCTGGCAGGAACGAAACAAAACAAATGGCAGCAGAACCACACTTCTCTTCCATGACGTCCTACTCAAACATAACATGACAATGTATTTACAAGACTAGCAAAATAGATAATTAAACAAAAAAATATAGCAAAGATGCCGCTTACCAGGCTGGTCAGCTCAACAACCTCAGGAGGAGCACTATTTGTTTCCAACTGATCGAGAGCATAAGACTCGATAGCAGAAGCAGTTCTTGCACCTTCGTATGGGAACGGGCTTTCTTTGTCAGCACCAAAGACTAAAATGGTTGGGAAGCCTTGCACTTTAAACCTGCTCATCAAAGACTGAAATACCAACAATCTAAATATCAGCAAAAACTAATGTGATGTTATACTGTGAAAGGAGAAACTACAGCAACCTGGGATGTTCAAAAACTAAGCCATTATCTTTCCTTCATACAGAAGGGGGAACTGCTAATGGGGAAGTTAGCACTTATTTGTCAATTCCTAATTTCATTTTAAACGAGTTTGGACACAATGAAACTAATACCGGTCAGGATACCTATAATCATAAACATAATCAAATTCCAGAGTAACATAAAAAGTCCTATAGTGTTTGTTATGATTTAGTGAAAATATAAAAGCCTGCTATTCTACCCAGTAGAAGTATTTTATTTTGCCATCAAATAGACTTGCTCTATTGAGAAAGAGAGGGGAAAAGGTCAATCTTATTAATAGATCCACCTACAAATCTGCTTCATAAATGCAGAACTACAGACAGGGCAAAACCAGTGTTTTTAACGAACTTTACCTTCTCTTCGTCACAATTGACATGACCTAGCTTCACTTTACCCTTCAAGTTATTAGCTGCTTTCTTCCACTCAGGGGCAAGTTTTTTGCAGTGGCCACACCTGAATACAAATTGTGTAAGTCAAATGCAACCCCAGAAACCAGAATAAGCATGCTGTTTGTATCATTAATCGCATACTCATTTTTCTTCCTCAATAAAAATTCAGAAATCAAGTCCTAGACCATAGACAAACTTGACTAGTTCCTCGAGCTTTTTGGCAAGTAGTGAAAAAAGTATATTAGACACCAAGAGAACGATACCCACATAAAAAAAATTACAGTCACTGATGCATTTGCAAAAACTGTCGTAGTGTTGCCAAAACGATCAATAAAGCGAACCGCGGCCAATAGGGTTTGAATTTCTGAAGAAAAAAAACCATATAAGGGGTATAATGAACTTATAATTGCATTTTTGTTGTTGAACTACTATTATTATGCAATAATATGCCCATGGCCATTATAATTGCACTATATGAGGTACTTTTGAATAAATAATTAACTTATTAATCAACTAAAAATTTGAGTTACTATGACTTAAGTGATTAGTAATAATAATTCTCGATGGGTATTAATGGAATTTTAATGGCAAGGCAAATAACGTTGTAAAAGTGAAATATCCTTTGCGTTTTACGTAACAGGCAACTCGGCGTTTTGACTGTGAAAATTCATGCACTATTCTAAAATGGGATTTAACGTCACATCAACACTCAAACATGTCACATAAAGGGCATTACATAACGCAACGGAGGAGTTTTTATTCCATGGATACCCATGCTGGCAGTTAATAGAAAAATATATTCCACATTTTTTTACATCGTAAAGACCCTTCTCCTACATACAAAAATCATATGAAAACAGAAAATCAACATGAAGCAGTTCATAAAGATGAATTTACCCAATGAGATCTCATACAAGGGAGTATAAAAGATCTGAACAATTAAAATACAATTAAACACTTGAAAAAAAGGAAGTAAGAAAACATACCAAGGCGCAAAAAACTCTACAAGCCAAAGATCTTTGCTTTTAAGAACTAACTCATCAAAGTTACGTGAGTTCAGCTCAACTGAAACACTGGGCTCAGACTTTTTGTCACTTGACCCTCCTGTTTTCCCATTTAAGCGGTCCTTCAGAAGTGCCTTGACCTACAGGACAGTTCAGATATGTAAGTATTTGCATGCTCCCCTTCCAAAGACATTCTTCTGGGAAACGACTGGCAGTGAAAAAATGATAAACCCGCGCACACATTATGCTTATAATTGCAAATTGCTTCAAGAAAATAGTTCAAACAAAATACTAAGTGTAAAGGCCTGAATAGTACTGTATTGGTTACTTGAAAGGGCAGGATTAACAAACTGAAACAACTGATATACTGGTAATTGTTTAATATCTAGTATAATAGGAGTTTTGGCAAATGAGCTTTTAGATGACCAGTTCAACAGACAGGGAGACATAGTTGGTCTCCAGTCTCCAATAACAGAAATTATATAAACCCAAACTCGTAGAAAACACTATTATGTGAAGAAGGTAACAAGTACCATCAATATGCTTATATCTACTGCTATTGCAGATTAAAACTAAATGTTCAATCTTGCTTGTTATGAAGTATTGTTTCACGCATGTATTTCCAAGATACTGATTTTCTACCTTTTGTTCAAGTTGATAATTTATCAAGTTGTTTGTATTTGACTTTGGTGCCCCTTAAGACTTCGTTTGGCGGCCATAATTAAGCATACATGAAACATAGAGGTGAGGATAGAAGATTTTGAGGTACATGTGAAATATCATAGGCATATAAGCAATATAATAAGAATATGGCATATAAAAAACCTGCAGGTTATGGAAATTGAGCTTCTATATATCATGCTCATAGCAAACAAGTAGCACCTGTTGCTGTCCAGTTTGTTAGAAAGAAAGCATACTTCTCAGTCTACTTACTTACTTCTCCATTAATCAAAATTTCCAATTTCAGCTCAATTACTTTCCATTAATCAAAATTTCCAATTTCCTACATCTTCACATGCGCAATGAAATGCATACTTTTCAGTCTACTTACTAGCAGTGGGACTTGATAGAATATTGACTATAAGGTTCTCTTCTTTTCTTGCTTTACTTTTTTTAGTTCGTGGTGCCAAAAGTGATTTGATACACGGCTGTTGATGTTCATACTAATCGATCATAGGAGGAACACTATATTCAACGATGTTTGGAATAGACTTATTAGTATTAGCCATCAACCTGTAGATATTTACTATTGGCCGCTTTTGTCTAGAAGCTACTAGAACAAAAGCATTAAAATTGTAAAAGCAACCATGATGAAACCATTTTAAGAGTGCTCAAATTTCTTTTAAGAAAAAAGCAATCCTATTTAGGAGACACAAGGCGATTCAGTGCATAAGTTTTGTCTAGTCATTTATTCAAGGAGAGAAATCAATAGTAATCAATCTTAGTTCCTAAAATACTACACCAAATTGTTTGCTACTTCGGAACATCACTACCAATACTATAAAAAGGTGAAGTAGGAAATTTCAAAAGAGAAATTGGTTATAAGAAAATATGAAGCAACAAAAGATTATTCGCACTAGCTTATATACTAGCCTATTTGAATAAGACCTAATGATTCAGGTAAAGAAGGACTAAAACTTTTTCATTTGTTGTTGCTATTGTTACTAGATCAAGGTTGAGAAGAATATTTATCTTCAAATCAACAATCATCATGGTTTGAGAAAGGTAACTAGGGTAATGACATTAACTGGAAAGGGTAAAGATAACTGTACACAAAGATATTCCATTTGAAAGTAGAATTTCAATCTGAACTTATTTACTTCATGAAAGACCCACAACATAGTTTGGGGGCTAATTGTGAAGCACAGGGCTCATTTACTATCAATTTTGCTTTTTAACCTTTTGTTTTTAAATGCCAAGTCCGAAATCCTCTTTTTGTTAGTTTCCAATTATTTAAAAACAAACAAAACCTTCCATTGTTAGTCCACCATTTACTACTTCTGCATATCTAGCCAAAAAGAGAAAGTAATCTATGATTTTTCACATTCTTTATAGTCTAGGACTAGAACTCTAGTCAGTTAATTCCTTAGTGGTTGTTTGGGCTCTTTCTTACTATGGTGGGTTGCTACATTAGGACGCGGAAGATAAAATACCACCTTGATCATTTTCACCATCAATCCCTTACACATATAATACATTCACTACCATGGTAATTTCTATTCACTTTATATCTATTGTTGCCATCATGACCGCCACCATCACGAATCACGATAATAATAACTGCCACCAAAACTGCGATTACAGATTTTCTTTACAAAATAATTGAACACAATAAGTCAAAGACTATAATCCTACAATATATAGTCACCTAAATGACACAAAACAAAAACAATGAAAAATCATGATTTACAATGATTATAGTTTGCTCAAACCTATTTAATATCTAATCTAGAACTAAAATCGTTCATCCCAATGATCATCCTCACATATTTTCCTCTCTAATTCATTCTTATTAATTGTCATATGCTCTTTTAAATTCCAATACTTCATGTCATTTTCTCTTTTGTTAAACTTGTCATTTTTGGTTTATGTCTTCTCTTAAGCTTCAACCTTCCCCTTTCTTTCAAACCGATGTTCATGATCAAACCATAAAACAAAAAAGTCAAGGGAAGGGGAAGCTATACTTAGGGATTTTAAAAGCAATGATACATTGTTCTTATATTTACATCTCTTTGTATACTTTCACTCCTTATCACTTCTTGGTTCATCATTTAACAGCTCTCGCACATTATTTGCCACGTGAATAGTTCCATGGAAACCGCAAAAACAAAATGAAGCAAAATCACAAATATTAGTTTCACTTTTGTGCATTAGTTGTTTATAAATGTTTTAGATTTGTTTTATGTGATGCTTAAATAAACCAAATAATAAAATAAGAAACGTTAAACAAAATCCATATCAAACACACCTTGTATATCTGATGAGGAGTTAAGAATGTAGGAGATGCTCAAGAATACAAAAAAAGATCTACAAACAAGTGCAACAATTAATCTAACATTTTGAAATTTTTAACTAAGAAATGCCAATTCCATAAAGTTGAGCGAATATGGCTAGGAAAGTCTACTCAATTGGGAAAAGAATGATGATATACAATCAAAATATTTTGACCTTTAAGTTGAAAAGTTACTTTGATTCTAGAAATTAGTTGATCTTATATCTTCAACCAAATAAATTAAGGGTTTATTCCCATATAATAAAACTTAGATTTCAGCGCAAAAATGATAGTCGTTCAATCAATATTCGAAGGATGCTTTCCAAAAACAAATAGGATACACAAGAACCTCGCCCCCACCCTATAATTGATACACAAAAGCTTCTAGAACTATTGAATGGTCTATCAAGTATCATATTACCACTGCTTAATGCCTATGTACTAAAAATGACATTGTCTGTGGATTTACTAGCATCACTGTCCTAAGATGATTCTGGATCAAAAAAATTCAAAATGTACTCACATTTAAGATGAACTAGGTTTAAAATCAAAAATAGTGTTGATCCAAAAGGAAACAAGAGATAATAATGTACAATATCCACAGCACATGATACATACTCAGCATATGACACAAAAGCACAAGGTTTCTGTAGTATGAAACATTTATAATAGATCTAGTCTGTTGCACATACACGACGGGGTATGATAATGGCATACATGACTTAAGATAAATAAAATAAAGAAAACACAAACCTGCTGAAGGGCAAATTCCGCAATTGGTTTGACATCCCTTGCTCCCATGTAATCGACCGGACCCTTTCCAGGCACAAATACCTTTATTGTTGGGAATCCTTTGATGCCATATTCCTTAACAATTCAAATAGAATTCACAAATATCAGGATTCAGGAGTTCAGAACGACAGCAGATAAGATGATGTACAAGCCTAAGTGAATCAACAACAAGCCTTAATCCCAAAGATTGGGGTCAGCACGTTTGCTAGCAATAATACAATTTATCTTTCTTTAAAACAAACTTGCAGTAAAATTTGAACTTTGCTCATCGTTTATCTACTAATTTGAAAAAAAAAATCAAATGAAAGTTAATTGAACACTAAATGATTCTTCGAGAAATAAACATTTACTCATTAACATGAAGGTTTACTAAAAGCCTCTGTTCAGAATATTAAGACAGATCAAATTTTCATCAAGAACTTAAACAAGGCAACAAGCTAATTCTTTAAGAAACTCATCAGCATAATTTTACAGCAAGCATAAAAATCAGGTGATCAGATTAGTGAAAAGCAAACCTGAGCCAGTGATTTATGGGCATCAGCATCAAGTGCAGCAACTGTAGCCACACCTTTCAAGACAGTTGCTGCCTTCTCCCATATCGGTGTCAAAGCTTGACAATGACCACACCATGGTGCATAAAACTCCACCAAAACAACACCATTTGAATTCAAAACCTGTAATCAATGCCCATAAGAGTACAAGAATTCTTCATTTTACTGATTGAGGAACAATAAACACCCACACCATATAACCTCTCACAATCTGTGACACTTTCAAATATAAAATGTTGTACAAAACAAGAAACTTCTAACATTTCTTCCAATTCTTTCCCCTTCTTTTGCCACACAAATGATTTTAAATAAACTAAACCCACAAATTTTGGCCTTAGACAAAACTACCAAGAAACAATAATCTCAAAGGAAACAAGCAATTCACAAATCGAACCTCTCATAAACAAATCTTTATCAAAAGATGAGGAGGGGGGAGACCGGAGAGTACCTTGGATTTGAAATTGGAGGGAGTGAGCTGAAGAACAGGTGATGAAGCACTATACAATGCATTAGATTGTGCCGACAATGAGCATATTGTTAATATGGTTAGAATACTGATTACTGATCTCTGCATTTCTCTTTTCGTGATCTTTGATGACTTAGTTGTGTAATGAGTTAATTAGTGAGCGTTGGAAAGAATGAAGGATGATGAAGAAGGGGATCGGAGTCGAACAGAAATTTCTCGAAAGAAAAACTCTTTGGGGGGACCCACTGCTACGTGCGATAGCCATTCACTGCATTACACATCAGATTGCTGACGAGTCATTTTACAAATCTGTTTCTTCATTGGTCAATTTTCACATTAGTTCCAATGATTTTCGTCATTAAAATTCTTTTAGAATTTTTTGTAGTGGAAAATGAGAAGGTCTTACAGTTAACTTAGACTAATTTTAGTTTATTTTGATGTAAATAGAGGGTTGGGCGGTCAAATTAGTTAATACTATACTAGTTTTTGGTGAATTAGCGGGTTGAAATAACTTATTGATATCAATAAGTTGTTTTTCAACAAACTGCTCGTAGCAGCGGGTTTAAAATTAACTGGTCAAATCAGTTATAAGAATCAATTCGTCAAATCAACCACTATAATCAGCTACTATCTATAAGTCGTTTGTTAGACACCCACTTAGTTAATAACAATTATTTATAAGGTTAATAAATTATCGTTATGTGGTAGAATGTGATATGGTTAGTGTATTGTTATTTTAATTTATTTTTTTGATTTTTATGGAAAATTATAGGAATTTATAATTTTGGTATTGAAAGAAATATAAACTCAAATGATCATATAGAATAACTGCTAGAAGAAATAATAATAATAATTTAAAATTTTAGACTATTACTAAAAATAATTAACATACAAAGGAAAACAAAGGAGTCATTTTCTCTTATTCTCTTAAACTCTTACTTCCTTCTTTTCAAATTAGTTGTAATATTAACAAACACGACACCATCTATTCATCATTTTTAATCTGTAATTAGTTTTTAAATTATAGTCAAAATATAGTCAAATGAGATTTTGTTTGATTTGTTTCATTATAAAGATTATTAACATTAAATTTTTATATTTTTTTATTATACATAATTTGAGATATTATGGATTTAATTAATTTATTGGAGTGCCTGAAAAAGATAACGTTGCAAGTAAATTGAAACGGAGAAAGTATTTCATTTGCAATTTTTGAGTCTTAATCTTTTGGGAAATTCCACATGGTAGCATTTAGTTTTCATGAAATGTCAGTGGTAGCACTTTTTTTAAGAAACTTTCACATGGTAGTATCCAATTTATGCACTATCAAATTGCCGTAGTATTTTCCATTAAGGTCTTGTTAAATCCTGTTTAGTTCATCATTTTGTAAGTTTTTTCCACATGGTAGCATCTAATTTTTGTTTGATTCACCATTTTAACGTTTTATTCACCGTATAATTCATTAACACTCATAAATGTGTAAAAGTTTTGCTTCATAC
Source organism: Amaranthus cruentus (assembly GCA_019425755.1). NCBI lineage: Eukaryota > Viridiplantae > Streptophyta > Magnoliopsida > Caryophyllales > Amaranthaceae > Amaranthus > Amaranthus cruentus. The sequence goes on along the minus strand of CM033450.1, from coordinate 19,440,673 downwards.
CAAATACATGAAAAATAATTGATTATCATTTAATTTCCATTAAATAATATTTTCAATGGTCAAGTGTTTTCTTAAGAAATATTTTTAATCAAACCAAATACCTCATAAAATATACCACCTCCATTAAATAATATTTGTACTTTTACACGGTCAGAATTATTTTTCCTTTAAGCATTACTATGGGAAAAGATTCCCGTATAAAAATGTTCTTTTGATTATCTTTAATATAAGGAAATTCTAACAATGATAAAAACAATTATGAGATACTTGTTAGATTCTTAGCAATATTACAGGGTCGCTTCGAAGTATATTTCATACTCCCTCTACCCTTTTTATTGTCCACTTTCTAGTGGGCACGCAAATGAAGAAAAAAATATTAGTGGGGTATTTTAAGTGATTATAATAATTGTAAAGGTTGTAGTTGGGGTATTTAAATGATTATAATAATTGAAAAGGTGGTAGGTGGGGTATTTTAAATAATATAAGTTGGGGTAGTTGGGGGTATTTAGGTAAAAAAATCCTTGCCAAAAATAGAAAGTGGACAATTAAAGTGAAATGACCAAATAAGAAAAGTGGACAATAAGAAGGGGATGGAGGAAGTATTATTTTCCTAGTTTATTTTCCCTGTTTGACTTGTTAGATTAAGAATCTAACAAGTATCTCATACTTGTTTTTTTATTGTTAGAAATTTCATTACATATTAGAGATAATCAAAACAACATTTTTAAACAGTGTAAAATTACAAATAGTAATATAAAAAAAATGGAGGTAGTATATTATATGAGATATTTGGTTTGATTAAAAATATTTCTTAGGAAAACACTTGACCAGTGAAAATTATTATTTAATGAAAACTAAATAATAAGCAATTATTTTTCTTGTATTTGGTATAAAGTAAAACTATTACAATATTTATGGGCGTTAATGAATTAAACGGTGAATTATACGTTAAGATGGTGAATTAAACAAAAACTGGATGCTACTATGTGGAAAAAACTTATAAAATGGTGAATTAAACGGAATTTAACAAGAACTTAACAGAAAATGTTACGGCAATTAGATAGTGCATAAATTAGATGCTTATATGTGGAATTTTCTTTAAAAAGTGTTATCACTGGCATTTCATGAAAAATAAATGTTGAAATTTTCCTAATTTTTTTTATAGTTTTGTCATTTATGTTTAGCATAAAATTTTCATTTTCTTTTTTATTAGAGTTCTTTTAAGTTTAAAGTTTAAACCACTATATATTATCACTAATCTTAATTTAATTAATAATTAAAGTAGTAAATTAAAAATTATCAAGAGACATTATAATGCTTACCTACAATAATTTATACTAGTATATTCTTATCATTTAATAAAAGCTGATAATACAAATTTATTAACCAATTTGTATAATTATCTTTTAAAAAATAGATTGAACGTAATACATTAAATTTTAATACTCTCCCTATTGATTTAATTTTGCTACACAATAGACAAAAGACCCTCATTTTAAATTTAACCTTATTGCAAAAATATGAGGCCTCTATAATCAGAGCCCTGAGAGGTAGATCACACTGCTCCCCCTAATAGCCGGCCATGCTTAGAAACCAAATAGCGTCTAAGGGAGTATGACTATAGGTTGTAGCCCTTATCGGTTAAACTTTGTTTAGTTCTTGTTCTGAGTATCCCAGGTGACCACAACCTAGAGTATCTATCAAACTATTGAGGTGGAACACATCCTTCATACACTACCCTTTTAAACTTCTTTAGCCAGAATCTTCACTTCACTTCAAGTATTTGCATAGGTAACAGTCGCGATCATGATCGTGATATGCAATAACATTAGTTTTTCAATCATTATCGTCAAATGCCTACCAAAAACATGAGATATGTCACGGTACGGTCTAAACACAGTCTTTTTTACGTCTTTACAATGCGAGAAGTATCGAATTTAACTTTTTGAAACTTTTACGGCGTGTGCGTGGTGGATGCAATGTGATGCAGTCTTGTTTTTCACCATAATTACCTTTGTTGGACACTTGACTTTAAGATATGGGTACTCTTCAATATTTATTCAAAATATTGACGGCCCGTTTGGTTAGTGGTATTAAATGGAGGTAAAGAGAATGATTTATAGTGTAAAATTTCATCAAAAGTTCCATATTATTCCATGGAAATGAAACTTTGATAAAAAAAAATTTTATTGTTTACAAATTTCTATTACCACCTAATACCACATCTCCCAATGGTTATATTGAAATGAATTTTATGAAGAAAATGAGATGATTGAAGTTGGACAAGCATGTCCATCAAGGTAGCCAAGAGATTTTTCAACTAAAATTACACTAGTTTTTCATTCTCATTACCACCCTTTATTACCACCTACCAAACTGACCGTGAATGTTTTCATAAAATAGCCCGAGTCTTACACTTGAGACGTATTTGTTAGAGTATTTAACTTATCCTGGGTCTTCAACCATCACCTTAAACTTTTGGTTGAATTGGTATTTGAGTAAGACATGAGTAGAAGATCATGAGTCTAGGTAACATAGCTCAAATATATTATCCTTGGAGATCAGGATTCATCAAAGGCCTATCCAGTTCATATTTAGTTTTGTGCACTTGGTTGCAGACTTGTAGGGGGATGTCATGATCATTTTTAATTTACTCATTGTATCTTTTCACATGAAGTTGTTTTTGGTTCAAATAGAAATAGCACGCTTGAAAATTGTGTGAATGAATTCCTAGCTGAAAGTTTAATAACCACGTATTATTGAATTGAACATGAAATGCTGAATATTCATTGTACCTTGAAAATTTATTTCTTTTAGAGTGATGTTCTATTTTTATCATTCTTTTTATCAATCCTTCAATTGTTAAATTTCTTTTTCCTGTCATTCAAATGATGTTCCATGCTTGTAGATATGATCTATGCAGACCGCCAAGAAAGTTAATGCAAAGACTAGGATATCATCATCATCATCCTACCTAGCGTATCCCGCTCATGGAAACTATGGACAAGATATGGGGAGGAAAGTACGGCGGCAACTCATACCGTTAAAGGAGAGCACGGCCAAAACGAGTCCCCCAGCTCAAGAAATGCAAAGACTAGGACACTAGGAGGAAAATGCATGAACTGTCTAACCCAATGGAGCGCGATGAACTTGCAGATATGTAGAAAGAGTAATAGTCTGCTATACATATTAAAAATTGTTTGTTACCCGCCTTGCAATAATATTTTCACCCGTTGTGTCTGGAACTCTCTCTTCTCCCACAAGAAAAGTGTGGGACTGGGAGGTAGCTGAAACTCATGAACTGGGCAAAAGTTCGGTTCAAAGTGCATGAGAAGAGTTAAATACCTTGCTTTTATCAAGTGAAAAATAACCCGAAAAACACAAGTACAATGGCTGTGAAATTTGGTGAAATGAGGAAGAGTGAAGAAGATGATAACTAAACTAACCAGGATGAAATCTGCCTCAGATGCAGCAGCTCGAGCAACACAAAAGTTGATGTCAATGGGTCATGAAGTCATCCACTGCGATGATCTCTTCAACAAAATGCTGAAACATAGTAATGATTTTGAAACAGAACCTGATGTTAATCCACTTCTAGCTCCACATATTGCTGCTCAGAAGCACTTTCTGGCACAGGCTCACCATTTTTATGTCAAACTCTGAATTTTATTCTTCCAAGGAAACGAAGTTTCTATATTACGAGTTTTATCTTGCATTAGTATAAAAACTCGTATAATGTTCGAAATTGTTGGTGTTAAAGTACGTATAAGATATGATTTTGGATTCTCAACACTTACAAATAAACATTCTATAATAGTATTAGGACTTATATGATGTCCGGGTGCTTCCCATCCTGAAAAGTTTCATCTTTAAACAATCAAACATGAATGCTATCTAAATTCGAGCTCAATTTTGTACGATTCAACCATGATGTTCATCAGTATCATTTAATCTAATTAAGACTCATCTCGTTTCCTGAAGAAATCAATGAGAGGATCGTAAACGAGTTTCTTAGCATTCAGAGCCAGGACATAATCAGCATGTGCATAGTCTTGAATGAACTGGAGGAAGAGTTTGTCTTTGTCATGATTTTTGAGATTATCGAGCAGAAACTTGACATCGTCAACATCAGAAAGCTCATCCCTTCCTCCATGAGCAATGAATAGAGGGAGGTTGCTTGGAATGTTTGTTAGATCATACACTGGTGGTTTAACCTGTCCATAGTGTTCCATGTTCTTATCTGGGTCTAGATAGTCATACCTTGCTATTGTTCCATCCCTTGCCACTGTTAACAATTTCACATACAAGACAAGAATTAGTAACCCCATATTTTCTAATGTATGCCAATAATGCAGGAACTTTAACCTTTCTTGCTGTTCAATTATCGATATTATCGATCTCTATTGCATTATCAGAGCCTGCATCTATGATGAATGAATTTGACTTGATCAAGAACCGCTTACTTTGGGAAAAGTGAATCATGTTTTTGGTCGCTGTTGGTTGAGGTTCGTGCTCCAGAAAGGTAGAAACTGTGGATGTGCTCAGGCAACAGTTTTCACCTACATATATCATCCTTCAACTATATCATTAAGGATCAATATTGTCGATAAATGATGATATTGAAGGCGTTCATACCAGTAAATGATGTCAAAAAATCCGTACAGTCGATTCCCTGCTTCTTGCATATACCTTTCAACAGGTTCATTACAGCCTCCCTGTTCGAGAAGCAAAAATGAAAATAACATCATGAAATCTCATCAAATTATGTCGATTGTAGAAGGAACATAGTAGAGAAGAGTGTTTTGTTTTCTGACCCACGAGGTACAAATTCATGTAGTCCAGACCAGTACATAAACTGTGATGAATAGATACTGATTGTTAGACATTAGTTTCAGTAATGGCGCGACAAAGGAAAAAAAAACAACCGAAAGTTACGAAAATAACATGTGTACCTCAGTAACAAAGTTTTCTGCAGCATTTTTAGCTAGGGGGGAAGTCATTCGACTAAGATAAGCAATGGGACAGAGCAAGGCCGCTGATCTCACCATGTTCAATAGCTTCTGCTGGGAAAATGCAGTCAGGGCTATTAATGTTCCCTGCACACAAACTGTACTGTTTTACTGTCATTTCTCAGATTGACAGCCTGTTAATGTTCCAATTTGGTACTTATTATTAACCTGTGAATGCCCAACATAATGCAGCTTCTGTTCACCAGTATGATCATAAATATATTGGATGATTGCTGGAAGATCATATGTCATGAGTTCATCCCACGACCAATCCCAATATGCCTACAAATGAATGAAGCATTGACAGAAAAAAAGGGAAAGTGGGTGTAAAATTCAAGCATGAAATCTTGAGGGAAAATGATTGAAAAGTTCTATATTAGGAAAGCAAGATAACCGAATCATTAGAGATTAATGTGACATGGTTGAGGCTATATTTAGTGCCGCGAGAGTTGGAAATCCAAACATCAAAACCGTTATCTGCTAGAATGTATGCTAAAGATTGGTCTGGAGGATTAAGCAGCCATGTAACTCCATCCTACATCCAAATTAAAATGACAGTAATGTTACGAGAAGAACAAAGCAGCATTCGTTATGTCTGAGTAACGACCACCTTACAAGCCTACTCAAGGTAAAATCGGTGACGTTCCTGACATTATAAGGGCCTTTTATGGAGTGTCAATTTCGGTCTTTAATGGGTGTTTGGAATAGTAAAGTTACAAGTTTACAAGATGTGTTCTATGTCATGTATGACAACATTGCTAAATTCAGGTATTCGCCCCTTTATAACTCTATTGCCTAATGTCTAGAACGGCCCTGACCCCAGAGGGTGAAATAATAATTATTAGTAAACAAAGGAATGATAAAATATTGGGAATCAATTCAAGATACAATGAGTTATGTATAGCTAACCATTAGAACCCCATGCTGCAGAAGTACTGGAATGCTGTTGTTTTCAGTTGTGTGGCCTGCTGGAATTCTTTGTAAACTGAGAATATAACCATCTTCTGTAGTCACCTGAAAACTCCAACACCAATATAATCCACCACATTAGTTAATCTAGGAAGACCCCAGACCCTGATCAATAGATTTTATGAACGGGATATACTGGGATTGATGATGATATATATTGAAGATATAATGTAGGAAGAATAGAATGAGAATGTAAATTAACTGTGTGTTCCTCACAAACATAGCCCCATGACTCCACAATCAATTTACAGATGCCGTTGGCGTCATCAGAAGATGGAGCTAACGCGACCAACTCATTACGAGTCTCAGAAATAATGAGCCTTGTTCTTGCTCCAACTATGTGTTGAAACACGAAAAATACAGTTAATAATAAACTTAGAATACCATTCATTTTGTGAAATGCTGCTGCAGTGCTGCTGGAAATAAAGAAATAGTTGATCAAATTTAAGTAAGGAAAAGAATCTGGCATGTGATACATAAAAACAATAGTACACCTATGTCCATTTGTGAAATGGTGGACCTACTTTGTTAATCCAATTATTTAACTTCAACTTGGATTTTACTGCTCTATGCTTCTACAGATTTCCTTTGTGTCAAGGAACTATATCAAATATTAGGCAATTATCCCTATAGAATAATCAAATTAATTAATTACTATATTTATTACAGTACATAAACTAATGTTAATTTTATTCTATTGCATACATAGAGGTGTTCATTCGGGTGATCGGGTCGGTTTCGGACGAGAGTCTTTCGGTTCGGTTGTATTCCGGATCAGCTATTTTTCAGTTGCGTGTTACGACGGGTCGCACTCGGGTCGGGTCGGTTAGTCGCGGTTTGGTTGAAGATCGGATATTTGAGCTATCGGGTTAGCATCGGTTCGGTGTCTGTTGAAGTTCGTGTCGAGTGTTAATCAGTGTCAGGTTGTCATCGGTTAATAATTGGTTCGGTTTTGTCGAGTACAAATCGGGTTCGGGTTTTAATTACTATCGGCTACGTACTACTAAAAACTATCGATCGAGTCAATATTAAATTAAGTTGTTAGTCATTTTTTAATTGATGACAAGATTTCCATTACTTAAAGCAAAAATAGTTAAAATGTAAATCAACTAGTGATCATTATTACTTTGTTACTTTTACTTGTTTAACCGGAAATTAGAATTATAAAGTTCTATCAATTTTCATCTAATACGGTTATATACATTGACCATTGATTATTAACTGTAAATATATGAAACCATGTATTTATAAAATTTAATTTATTAAAATATCTATCACTTGATTAGATTAAATAATAAGATGATTAAATATGAGTCTATCATACTTCTATGTTAAAAATTGGTTTAGGTTTAAAGCAATTCGATCTAAAATTTATTCGGGTTTAGTCGGTTTTTGACGGATCGAGTTCGGTTTCGAGCATGATTCGGGCAGATATGACTCGGGTCGGTCATTTTTGGTTCGGGTAACCTCCGTTAACGGTTATGTGTCGGTTACAGTTCGGGTTCAGCTTTCTCATTTTCGGTTGTCAATCGGTTCGGGTACAACTTCGATTCAGGTATTGTCGGTTCGATAAACCTTAAAAAGGAACACATTTTCGGGTCGGTTTACTTTCGATTTCAAGTCGGATTTTCGGGTCGGGTCACTTTCGTACATTATATGATATAATATGATATAATTATATGTGTACATTATATGATATAATTAACTCCTGTTATGACTTTATCCCACTTATTTAGCATCATTTGTTGTCACTTTCATTTTGCATTATTTCTATTTTTGAACAATGATCCAACACTTTATTTTTATCATATCCACACATATTAAGTCTCTTAATAGCTTCCAAACAAATTATTTTCTCTCATCATTAATTATCATACATAGACTTTTTTTAAAAAAAAATCAATTCAAAGGTACGAAATATTAAAATTTAAAAGGAAGTGAATAAAATATATCTATCATCAAATTGCATTGTTATATTAAAATTATATTGACTAAAATTTTTATGTGAAAATTTCAACTTGATGACAATAATATATGATTATATCATTGTTTAAAAATATAATACTTTTAAATCTTAATACTAATAAGTCCGTACAACACGAATTTTTATACTCGTATGTTACATACCGGCTTTTGCCTGTCTCACAGGAAGTTCAGTTTATTGTTGTTGAATTGCCATTGCTGTTGACATTTTGTCAATAAACATGAAGATGCAGCGGCGGTGCCAAAATTTTTATTGTATGTGTTCAGAATCATTACCAACTACAACCTTAAAGTTTATTCATTTTAGAATAAACAGCCATTGTCGTGGGGATATTATCGTTGATGCATGAAATGGATTATAAGTTTTGATTTGTAAATGAGAGGTTTATTATACCCTAAATGGGGGAGGATTGTTGAACATTTAGTGTCTAATAATCCTAAATTTATAATCACTAAGTACTACTAAAGTAGTGGGACAATATGTATTAAATACTAGGTCCAAAAGGGGTTCAAAGGAAAGGACAAAAAGCACAAATGCAAAACCAGTCAGCAGTAAAAGCAGACTCGGCTGTCATGATTTTGGGCCTAAAGTCGAGTCGGCTTTAGGTTATGGAAACATGGATTTGTCCAGAAGGAAAAGTCGAGTCAGCTTTCCTTGGTGATGGTATGACTGCCGACTCGGCGGTTGCTGCTGTTTTGACCGTCGAGATTTTTTCGGTTTTCTTTGAGTGAATACATTGGATTCCTACACTTATGTCTCTTGATTTCTGGAGTTGTAAGGGAATATTATGGAATATAATGCTAATGAATACCATAATATTAATGGTATTGATTGATGACCATCAATTTGATCATTAATGGTGATTGATAGGATCATGACTTTTGGTTATACTCTTGTAGTATAAATAGAGCTTGATGACGAGTAGAATGATAGACCTATTCTCTGAAATTCTTCTTCTCTTATTCTCATTTGCTTGTATTCTTTTCAAGAGAGTAATTAACTCTTGTTTAGAGCTTTCATTTCTTATAATTTCTAAACACATCGTAATTAAGTGATATACTCTAAGTACTAAGAGTATATTGTATTGTTTGTATCTCTTTGTGGATTTCCAATTATCAAATCCAAGTACCTTTGTGGGGGAAATATCACAAAAGGAAAGTGATCGCATGCCTAAAACAAGTATTAAGTTTTCGGGTAACGGTTGTCGTTACAAAGCAATCTTCAAGCTATTTCGTATTGTTATTTGTAAGTTTATTTTTGTCAACAAAGGGATAAATACAAATTCTCATATTGTAATTTGTATTTGCATTATTAAGTTCTTAATAGAGCGCTAATTCTCCAAGGAGACAATCTCTTTGAGAGATGCTTCCCTTTGAACTCGCCGAATTCCTTATTTTAAAAATAATTAATTATAGAATGAAAACACACTCTTAGTATTTTCCATCATCTTTTTTCAGCAAACACCCATGGTTTTCATCTGTCTTCATCAAATCATCATTGACTTTTATCCTTAATCTACATCCAACTATTTATTGCTTGTTGGAGAATTTAGAGTATAAAGATAAAAAAGTTAAGTATACAGATTATACTACAGTATAATAAGTTAATCTCACAGAATAGTGACTGATATTTGTGATCTTTTCTTATTAATAAGACGGTTAAGTATTAATTAACGTAAACTAATTTTCCTAATCATTCTTTGGTTGACATGGGGGAAGTGAGATCATGGGATAAGTGAAGATTAACTCCTCCTCCTTTATAAAAAGGTAAATCAGAAGTTTTAGTGCTGAAATCTACTGTCATTTTCTATCTTCTTTCCCCAAGTTTAATTCTCTACAAGCTCTTAAGAGTGAAGGAATTTGACCAATTGTTTTCACTTTAATTCTAAGTTTGCTCTATACAATCTCTTATTCTTTACATTGTTCAATTATATAGTGCTTATAATTGAATGCAAACCGTTGTATTTCAAAAGTGTACTCTAAATTTTTAAGTCTAAGCACCAAGTAGGCGGATTAATGCTTTTAGTAAAACTAGATAGTGCATCGGTTTAGTATCAAGTTTTTATAGTCAGCTTTTTTCTTAAAATATCTTCGTTCAGTTAAGTCTTTTAAGTCAATTGTAATTTCAATTACTCGAATATTGTAGTAGGTTGCTAAGATTTGTAATCTTGGTTCGGTGCTTGTAATTTCTTCAAGTTTTATATCTATAAAACATACAACATCGAAATCCTCGTTCCTCACCAATTTAATTTTCACAATTAAATTATGACAAAAAAAATCTAAGTTATGTTTTAATTATTATTTTATTTTAAGATCCAAATTATATTATGTATTTTTATTTTTTGTTTTGTTCAATCTGATTTTGTATTTCATTCATTTTTTACCAAGTAGGTATTTCTTTGTTTTTGCATTGGTATGTAAAGTAAGTGTGTAATAGGTAAAATTAAGTGTTTATGACATGTGTAGTATGTATTTTTAGTATGTGAAATAGGTGATTAATACATAGGAAGGTAAGTGTATATCTTATGTAATTAAGGTTTTTCAGTATAAGAAGTAAGTGTGTCTGAGATTTGAAGAATGGATATTTAGCTTGTATAGAAGAGGTATTTATGGGCGGTTTTGGGCGGGTGGCGAACTGAACATGCCTTTAGAAACCCACCCGCTAGCCTATAATTTCAAAAGCCCGTCCGCTTTAGCGGGCTTACTTATTTGCTGCTACCCGCCCTCTTTCTTAACGAGCGGGACTTGCCGGCAAACTACTTTTTTACTTTATAATTAGGAAATAACTTTGGGTGACAGAAATTACAATTTTAACTTAGAAAAAAGATTTGGCTACTGTATTATCATTATAAAAAATTAAAAAAAAAATACAAAGTCTAAAGTTAATTCATAGCAACATTTACAATAACACAAGATATTATCCAATGTTAAGTTGATACTAAAGTTAGGCAGAAACTTATTCTTGGACAATGTACAAAATACTGAAAACCAAAACTAACTAATATGCAACTCACAATAAAAACGACAGACCCTAAATAACACAAAAAACAAAAACTTCAAGAAAAAAATTAATTAATAAAGCATAAAATTTTCAAACTCATAACATAAAATTTAAAAAACTTATATAATTATAAAAAAAGTGGACAAACAGGTTTACCCGCGAGTATTATTTTTGTCCCGCTAATTGCCTGTTTAGAACCCGCCAAAATATTTTTTTTTTTCAAAATTGTTGTCCAAGCCCGCTTGTTTTTCAAGCCAAATGGGTCAAGCCTGGCAGATAGCCCGCCCATAAACAACTCTATTGTATAGTAGGTGTTGTGATATGTGAAATAGGGGATTTTAGTATGCAAAGTAAATGTTCTTGATATCTGAGTAGGTATTTACAATAGTTATATTATAGACATTTTAACTACTTATCATAGGTGTTTTTATAGTATTAAAGTAAGAGTATTAAGTTCTAAAAATAGATGTTTTAAGATTATAAAGTAGGAACTTTAAGATAAATACTTAAGTGCTTTAAGATGCAAATATGCATTGGATTTTATCATATGAATTATAATAATATTAATGTCTACTGGCAAAAGTATCTACAATGACTTATTAAATGACCCACTTGTAATGAAAAATTATCTACTATAATCAATTATAATACCTACTTGTACACGTAAAATACTTACTATGAACCATTATAATACCAAGTTCGTTTAAATGGTAAAATAACTATTATGCCTCGTTAAATACCCACTTCACTGATATATATAAAAAAACACTTCATCATAATAAAACTACATCGTCATTAATGTAAAATACCAACTTAAGCATTATAAAACACAACCTTTAACACATTAAATCACTAACTTCAACACACAAATCACTAAAACACCAACTTAAGTAAATAAAATACCAACTTCAGTATGCTAAATCACAAAATTCATCATATTTAGACACCAACTATAAGTATTTAAAATACAAACCATGACAAGTTATAATTCCAACCTAAGCATCATATAACACCAACTTCATTATGTTAAGATATCAAATATAAAAGGAAATTTCACATGGTGACGATGCTAAGGTATTGGGTTTTCCACTTGGTAACCAAAGCTTTTTTAAAATCCAAGGAGTAACCCTGTGGTTTACCAATTTCTTTCTCCTTGACCTTTTTACACAAAATATGTTAACAAACATTAATTACAAAGCTTGGTGTTCCAGTATAGCAATTTAATTCGATGAAAACCTAATTCCCCAACTGAACTCTCTCTCTCTCATTATAACATTTCCCCCTTTTTCCTAAAATTCTTACCCTATCCCCAATTTAAAACCATACTCAATAAAACTTATCTACAACGATAACAAAATCAACCCTTACATCAATAAAGGTTAGTAACTTTAATTTACTAAAATTTCAATGAGCTGATGAATTTGCATTCAAATTTCAATGAACTAATGAAATTGTTATTTCCTATCTCTATGTCAACATTCTTCTTTGTATTCGAATTCGTAATCGATTTGCTGTTGAAGTTTGTTTAAGTGATTAATTTTTAAGCGAATTTTTTACTCATTTTTTAAAACCCTAATTTTGTTTAAAATATGAATGTCGATTTGGCTGTTGGCTGAATTTTCGATTGTTTTTGTTAGTTTAAAAATTCAATATCGAATTTTCAAAACCCTATTTTAGTAATTTCAATTTACTAGAATTTTGATTTTTGTTGTTAGTTTAATTGTTGAATTTTCATGTTTTGTTTTATCATAATGTGTGAAAAAGTTCTTTTAAGGTTTGAATATGGAGGGCTTTTCGTAGACATCATGTTGAATTGTTGATAATATTGATAAGGCGAATTTGTTGGACATAGTTATTGATTGAGAGGATGAATGTATGAACTTAGGTGCTCCAAGGCCTATAAACCCTTCATTTTGGTATTGTAAGAAAAAGGCTTAGTATTTAAAGAACGATTATGATCTGGTTGGGATATTTCGTGATTTACATGGAAGTGATCTTATATTCATTTGGGTTAATGATTTAAGTGTCTAAGGTGAATAACTTATGGAGTTAGAAGTCTTAGAAAAACCAAGGATAATGGAAAAGAGAATGTTATAGAAGAAACATGTAGTCCACAAAAGGTACAACTTACAATTCCTTCTGAGATACCAATAAGGAGTAAAAGGCTTAAAACTCTGAATGTTGAGCTAATTTAAACCATTCCACAAGATGAAATGAACCCAAGTGCACTTGATGAAATTAACCAAAGTCCAATTGTTTACACTAATCTAATGCTACTTGATTGTATCATTCTCGCTGATCAACTATCTCCTCTAAGGCCTTGATGTGCTCGATTTAGAGCACATTTATGTCCCTACTTTGGTGTCGAGTCTCGATGTTTTACAATGATTTTATGCGCTTTACACTCGATTTTACCTTGCTCTTGTCTACATGGTGTTTAGAGGTTATTCAGGTGTTTTCGGGAGATTTCGAGGTAAAACGGATCGAGTTCGAGGCTTAGACGTCAATGTCAAAGAAGAGGCACGCGTTTCGAGGCTCTCAGAAGTGTTCCGAGTCATCCCCGAAGATATCGCGAAGGTCGGAAACCATTTGATGATCAATTGTGGGTGCAAAGAGCCAAGGGAACCTAGATTCGGTCGAATCTAGGGTAGGTTCGGTCGAACCTATATGCTGCAGCCCAAGTTCTAGTCCCTCACACACTGGAAATACCGAATTGGCCATCCATTCGGGCGAATGGATCAATTCGGTCGAATCTCTTGAAGCTTCGGTCGAATCTACGTAGTGCTGCCCAAAAGCCAAGTTTCAATACTCTCTGGAAACCCCGAATGAGTCAATTCGGGCGAATGGCCCTAGATTCGGGCAAAGCCATGCTTCCATTCGGGCGAATGGGACACTTTTTAGCGCTGCGTTTTTTCTTCGCTTGTTTAAAACACGTGGATCTTTTTGGGCTTTTAGGGCACGACTCTCCTAGGCTATAAATATCCTTTTATCTGAATGTATTTCTCATGCCTATTTTGAGAGAATCCCTCTCAATTTAGAACATCAATTTATACTTTCATCTTCTCTTTTTATGCCTCAGTGTAGAGTTTATTGTTTCCCATTAACATTCAAGTATTGTATCTTTACATTCCCTTGTTCTTTTCATTCAAGCTTTGTTTTATGTAATGTCTTTCTTACTTTTAATACTTTCATTTGATGTTCTTTATTGCTTTCTCTACATTTGCTTTGAGTATTTGCTTAATTTGATGTTTGTTGGTTCTTCAATATTGTCTTTACTTCATTTATTGCTTTGTAGAGTAGTTAATAGTTTTATTCATTGTCTTGTTCTTGTTTATTCCTAATTTACTTCTCGTTCTTTATGCTTTCAATCATGTCTTTATTTACTAGGCTTGTTTTGGTAGTTTTCATTATGTGTGAGTAGTTTCTTTAGGGGTTTTAGATTTGAGAAACCCTAGGTTTTGGTCTTGTGTTTAATGTTTAGGATTAGGGTTGAGGTTGATGTTGATTGTTGGTAGATATTCGATTCGCATCTTGTCCTGCCAATCCTAGTGAGGCATAGGGCGATTATGGGTCGTTCGCATGACTATAGGTCACCAACTTCCCCTCGATATCTAGAGTGTCTCGATCATCTTCGTTCGATCTCCCTTGACCTAACCTATCTCTATCTCCAATGGACCTACCTAGGGTGGATCTAGTCTAATCCCGCTTTCTTTCATTGTTTTATTCTCGTTCTTAGTATAGTTCATCCACCTTCCAAGCTTCCATACAACTTTCCCACACTGAGTCTTTAGTCTAGCATCTCTTGTCCTTGTGATTCGACCTCGACTTACCATTACACTCGTTGTAGTAGTCTTAGGGTGATTATGAATATTGTTTGCATTAGCCTAGGTTTCTAGCGTTTAACGACGCGCTAAAAACCGGTTATCAGGCCTCCGTTGTTTCTACAACGAATATGAAGAAATCAGCTCTTACAACCCCATTTTTTTGTTTAGGGAATTGACCCGGCTAGGGATGCTTTATGGCCAAAAAAGGGAATAAGCACCTGTTGTAAGCATTTGTCAAAAAATTAGAAATCGCTATATCCAGGTCCTATGATGTATGCGCTATTCTGGATAGCATGTAGTGCATCATCAAAATACGCATTTTGTAAGGCAATGGAAAAAAATAGAAAAGACTGATCCATCAACTAGAGATTGGTTGTCAAAGGTGGGTAAACAATCACTATTAAGCAAACATGCATTCGACACCGCTATATCATCAGATGAGAATAAGACCAATTTCGTGAAAAGTTTCAATGCAACATTGGGGGTTGATAGATGTAAAATAGTTATGACGTTGCTTGAAGGTAGTGTCAAAGTCTTTACCGTTTTGATTACTTTTGTAAATGTTGTAAATATGGTTCATGTTTTAAATGTTGTACATGTTTTAAATGTTCATAGGAATTAGAAGGGTATGTATGGTTAGAATGGCTACAAGAAGAGAAAAAGTCGAGGAGATCATGGATGACAATCCATTGTGCCCAAAGATATTGATGAGGATACAAGCTTTGACAATAGAGGCTCGAGCATGTAGAGTCTTCAAGTGTGGAGGGGGCAAATTTTAAATCATTGACGATAAATCTACTCTACCTATTTCACTTGTTGAAAGAACTTGCAGTTGCCATAGCAGGAATTCCTTGCAATTATGCCTTCAAGACAATTCTTTACTTTCATGATGATCGGGCTAGGTATTACACTAAATAGTACGATGGTCATACGTATAAGAGTGTGTATAGACATAAAGTTTATTCCAGATTATGACCAGTGGCAAGATATCGATGAACCTGCCATTCTACCTCCCATAATGAAAAGATTTCTTGGTAAACCATCGAGAAATAGAAAAAGAGATGAAGATGAGAAAAGAATAGAGAAAAGGTCGAACAAGATCAAGTGTAGCAAGTGTCATCAGTTGGGCCACAACACAAAAACTTGCAAAGGGGGTTTAGCTCGCAAAGAACAAATGCAACAAGAGAGTCCGAGCCAAGTGACAAAAAAGAAGGCATTATAGAAATCAAAGAGACTATGAAGTTTATTTTGCATTAAGTAATGTAAGGTGTAACTAAGTTCAGGTTTAAGTAAGTGGCAATTATGTAGTATGTTTAAAAATGTTAGAAGTGCCTAAATATTTTGTAGTTGGTGTAAATGATAGCATTAAGTCTATTGCACCTTGTTTTTGTAAATACAATACTTGATTTGTAAAATCTTGCTAAAACCACTTTCTTTTAGAAATGTAGAAGTGGTGATATTATTCAAATCTTTATAACAATGCAAATCCATTGCAAAAAGTAGCTTATCTTCATTATTAAATAGATAGAAGTACATAAAGGAAGATCAACTTGCCTTTTTCACACAATAAGAAATGCCCCCATCTCTATTAATAACTTAACAACTACCATATTAGCATTCACTTAACGACCATAATACAAAATTACCTTAACAAGAAAATGCAAACCATTAGTACTAACTTAACAAATTTCATTACAAGTTTCTCTAACTCTTCAATCTTACTAAGTAAAATATGAACAAACCTTTGCAATTGAGTACGATCTTCATGAAGGTTGAACTCTCCACCAACCCTAATCAACTTCTTATCTCCAACCCATTTAAAAAGATTGCAAAACTTACTTTTGTAGTACATACAACCAGGATTTGCTTCTGAATTCGAAACTTAATCTCTGCCAATCTTTGTGGTGTGCAATCACATTTCCATGCTCTAATCCAAACCACTTCATTGTTGCTTCCAAGTGAATTTGAAGAAGTATTTCGAAATGAATTCATTTCAAGCACAACGGAAATTTAATTTGATAGTAGAAGAAGAATTGAAAAAAAAACTAGGGTTTGAATATAGGGGAAAATGTGATTTGGATAAAAGATCGTAGAATTAGGGTTTAGATTTTGTGGAAAATGTTTGAAACTGAAGCAATTTGATATGGTAAAACGAATAAATAGGCGTACAACAAGGTTGAAGCTTCCTTATTAACGTTTGCTAACATCATCTGTGTAAAGTGATAACGGAGAAAGAATTTGGTAAACCATAATGTTACCACTTGGATTTCTAAAAATCTTTGGTTACCCCATGGAAAACACAATACCTCAAGGTTACCACATGGAATTTCCCAATATTAAATTTATAGAATTTAAAAAACCAACCTTAATATTTTAAAATACCAACTTAAACAACATAAAACATAAACTTCAGTAAATTAAAATACCAACTACAAATTTGTTTTATTGTTTCATTCTAATCTAATTGTAATAATTTGATTTCATTTTTCTTGATGATTTGATAAATTTTTTATGATTGAGAGGATACATGTATGGTTGAATAACTGAAGAATGTTGTTTTTCGATTTATGATTAAACACAATGTGCATGAGGGGAAAAGAAAAGAATTTTCTCAAACGCGTGATTAACTTTCAGCTACAAACATATTTACTTTTTAGAAAGAAGATTAAAGATTAATGTGTTGGGCCTTTGGGAGCCGTCCTTCAAGAAACCAGCTGAACCTAGAGTCATGCCTTTTAACTAAGGAAGAGAGAATAAAAAAGTTATCTCCATGAAGGTTTAGGTGTGGATTCAACAATAGGCTCGTATTTACTATTACATTGAATGTCTCCTTCTTTCAAATCAAATCATTAGTATGAAGGATCAACAAATCATCCAAATTATAATCACATTAGACTCTAGGTATTTTTTTTTCAATTCAATCAGATTCATACAAGATAAATCAAATAGTTTAAATTCGGGTATAAATACTTTCTGCTCACGCTTTGCTTCTGGTAGATTATTGAAGATGAAGGATTAACGAAATGAAAAAATAAATTGGAGTAGAGTGTCAATAATTACTAGGTTTGCTTCTCCTCATGACGAGTGTAGGATGATAAATGCTTGCTTATCATACACCAAAGAGCCCTAGAAAGTGAAGCTTTTGCTGATTTTTTTTACATCTTTCTTGCATACGATTAATATTCATAATTATTTCTTTTGAGAATTATGTGTCAAATAATGTCATATTTGGTATAAAAATGACAATACTTATCTAACCTTTTAACAAACAGATCAAGTCAAAACAACTTATTTACTTAATTAGATTGTAAAATTCAACCTGTCGAACTCTTTTTATTTTAGATTGGTCTGGATCAAATTAGTTTTTTATCCAACATATAATTATATACAAGAAATTCGAAAGTCAAACATTGTGTATGAAGGAGGTTTAGTTGGTAATATGTTAGGATTAATTACACAACTTCATAGAAATGACTATAATTGTCTTCTTTATCTCTTAAATTTATCAACAAATCCAAATTGACACTTTACATATAGATAAATGCAATAATAAGATATTAAACAAAATAAGTATATAGGTAATTTGAAGAAAAATAATACATGTGTCGTTAAACATAAGAGAGATAATGAATCAACATTAAAAAAAGGAAATATAGTAAGAAAAACAAGAATGAAAAATTAAAAATTCGAAAGGACGACAAAACATCATGTAGTTCAGCGTTAAGAGCATATTCGACGTATAAAAACCAGCAAAACATATGCAATTGAAGGAAATAAAAGTAACTTTCTTCAATTTTTATTCAACCAACTCTATTCAAAAGCTCCTCACAGAAATAATCAAAATACAACACATGTATTATACTCTAATTATTTATTGAATTGTGTTGCCACTGATCACCAGGACACTCTATTTGGGCGTCATTTTTAAGTCGAGGGACTCTTTAGCACATCCTCCTTTATAGAAATGGGTTGCCATCTTTCATCCCTCCCCAGAGCCTAAATTGTTAGAATGATTTATCTTGCATCGATGAATTAAAGATGGTGCACACACTCTATAAGCCAAGCGGATACCATCCAAAACATATAGCAAGAGGAAGGTTGCAATGATTTATAAGGTGTGCAAACCATATTTATTTCATCGATGTAGGATATACCATCCCAACACTAATCATAGTTTCTATGAGCGGGATACACTAGGTATGATGATGATGTGTCAAATTCTTCATGTCGCATGGGCCTAGACCATCGACCTTTCATATGGTAATCTTGATGTGGAGGCAGCGGATAACCATGGTGTGGATGTGGAGGTAGCGGATAACCGTGGTCTGGATGTGAAGACGGAGGTGGAGGATATCCAACTTGAGGTGGTGAAGAGGGCTCGCTTCCACTACTTCTAAAACAACACCAAATTTTCCAACAAAAACCCTTTTTTCGATGTTTTTTCTTGTGTCTTCTTGGTGAACAACAACATAAAATATTTATATGCGTGTTTGACTCTTTCTTATGTCTTGATCTTCTAGTGTTATTATTAGGGGAACTAGGAATAACGAAGCAACAACAACACATACTTGTATGATTGTTGTTATTGCCATTGTTGTTGTTGTTATCATTCTGCGTATATTTACATAACCAATAAGCATAAGTAAATAGGACTTATGCAAAATTAAATAATGAAAGTTTTGTGTGACAGCGGAAGCAATTATCAAAAATAATAAAGAAAACGGTAAAGACTCAATGCAAACGATAAGAAAAACACATCAAAAATTTACATAGTTCGCTATTGATGTGATAGCTACGTCCACGTGCACCGAGATCAAAATTCTCAATATAAATTAAAACTACAAGATTACAAAGATAAATTAAAGAGAGGTGTTTATATAGTAACCCTCCCTTGAAGAAGAAATTAGGTTAACATCTTGAAAAATAACCGACCAAAAACTCTAAATAGCCTAATTGTTCAAGTCACACTGAAAAAGTCAAGTCAGCTTCCTCCCAAGAACAGTGAACGCCAACTCAACGTAAGGTTCTAGAGAACCTATGCCAAATCCAACACTGAAAGCCAAGTCGACTTCCGGCAAAGCCTAGGGATGTCGTTATGGCGTTGTCTTCTAAAAAATTTCGTTTGTCTTAGTTGCAACCGATGACTCGCCTTTTTCTTGACCCCCACCAACGCCAACTTGGCGTTGGCTACTAGAACATGCCATACTTTCCCCAATTCTTTGATTCATCTATCTTATGATTAAGACTCATGTTCAAGTCACCCAATCATCAAAAACCTTACCTTGATGAGAACTCGTAGCCAATAAACGATCCCATCAAGACCATAGTGAAACCTTCTCTCAAGCCAAACCAGATGCGAGACTCATGTGTAAGCCATACATCCCTACAAGTCTCCATCTAAGACCCATCACCTACTTGTTTCCATGTAAAACCACTCATAATGATCCACCTTCATCACAAGTCACGGGGCAAGCTCTACCTAAAAACCAACACTCTTAAAACAAGAGCTTTCCCAACACTGCCTTGAAAGTCCTACTACATAACTTAGTAATCAATATTCAGTAAATCTAAGCAATGTTTAAACTTACTAAATGGAATAGACTTAGTGAAGAAATCCTTCGGTTTATCAGCAGTCCAGATCTTTTTCACATTTACCCTCCTGTCAGTACCCAAAAAATGGTACTTGACATCTATGTGCTTCATTTGATCCCTAGCTAAGCATATAGCACTTAGACTATCACATTATACCGTAGCAACATCCTTTGCGATACCTTGTTCTTCCACCATACCTTTAAACCAATCTGACTCCTTAGCTACCAAAGTTAAGGCCATATGTTCAGCTTCAGTAGTTGACAACGTCACTGAAGACTACAATGTAGACATTCAACTCACAACCAAACTGTCTAAGGTAAACACATAACCGGTCACAAGCCTCCTCGTATCCACATCAGCTGCATAATCCAAATGAGAATACCCTACACCAAGTACTCATTACCATTCTCGTACACAAGACCAATATTATTTGTCCCTCTCAGGTAGAGAAATATCAACTTCACTCCTTGCGAGTGTTCTCTCTAAGTCGAGCCATAAACCGACTAACAGCACTACAGCATGCGCAATATCCAGTCTTGTACAGACCATATCATACATCAAATAGCCAACCGCGTTGGCATATGGAACTCTAGACATATAAGAATTCTCATCCTCAGTTTGAGGAGACATAGACATAGACCACTTACATCTCATAGTCGTTGGCATACTTATTAGCTTAGATTTTTTTCATCACAAAACGAGACAAATCTTTTTAATGTAACATTTTTGAGTCAACAAAGTCTTACCTCTAGGTTGATCATGAAAGATCTTTATACCAAAAATCTTCTGATTCGCACCCAAGTCCTTCATGTCAAACTCCGAGTTAAGCATCTTCTGAAACCTAGCAACATCAGCCTTACTCTTTGTCGCAACAAGCATGTCATCAACAAACAACAGTAGGTAGATCATGGAACTATCCAGAAGGTTTCTGTAACACCCCGGTCATTCGGACCGTCGGTGACTACTCATAGAGAATGTAGACTGGCCCCACAAACCAACACAAGTCGTTCCAGCGCACTTTGTCTTCACTCGTGCGCACCTAGGAAAACTTCCCAGTAGGTCACCCATCCTAAGATTGCTCCTCAATAAGCACGCTTAACAATGGGCTCCTATGAAAAGAAGATGCACCCTGTTGATATGAGTAGTCTATATTTGGGGTATCACACTCACCCTCACTTAGGACTACAACGTCCTTGTTGGACCGTATTTTCAAGATCTTTTCCCCTGCTTGGTGCACTAAACGCACATTCAGCTACGATCGCAGGTGCTTCGATACCATTTGTAACACCTCGACCACTCGAACCGATGGTGACTACTCATGGAGACTGTAAACTAGCCCCACAAACCAACACAAGTCTTTCAAGCGCACTTTGTCCTCACTCGTGCGCACCTGGGAAAACTTCCTAGGAGGTCACTCATCTTAAAATTGCTCCCCACCAAGCACGCTTAATTATGAAGTTCTTTGCAAATCGGCTCCATGAAAAGAAGATTCACCTTGTTGATATGAGTAGTCTATCAATCATTTTTAACGCTAATTCTGGGGTATCACAATTTTTATAATACACGTAGTGACACGACAATCATATGAATTTTTATCAAACCCATGCAAAACCATAAAAGAGTCAAACCTGCTGTACCACTATTAGGGGGATTTTTGACAAAAGGAAACTTTTTCTAAAGAATTAGGGAATATTATATTATAAACGATAGTTGTCACTTGTCTGACAAAAGGAAACTTTTTCTAAAGGATGTCATTTTACTTGAAACTATACAATTTAAACTTTTCAAAACTTCTTTATATAGACTATAATTAAGCTTGTTATTGGTAACTTAGCTACGATTCAAAATCTACATAATTTATTAGCTATCAACTAAGATGTGAGTATACACTTTAATATCATTGTTAATTATCTCATTAGTGCTTTTAAGGTCGATCTAATATCTTTATGAAAATATTTTTGGAATTTAAAAAACATTCCACAAAATAACATTGTGCTTTTGGAATTTAAGTTGTCATAACATCAATGTCTAAAAATTATTAGACTATATGTTAAGTTGTGAAATTTTATTTTTATTCTTGTCTTCTTCTTCATCCACCTTCTCCATCTTCATCTTCATCTATCCCATTTGATAAGTTACAAGAGCAAGCATCTAATTTGAAAATGGTAATGTTAAATCCTAAACACTGTTATTCTTGCCTTATTAAGCCACCATCACAACACTCATGATCAATTGAAGAAGATAGATAGTGGACGTGATAAAGGAAATTAAAGTGATTAATGGTTAAAGCTTAAAGGCGTAGCAGAGACTGGAGGATAATCTCAACGGGGATATATTGGGTTACAAAGGTAATTAACATCAGTCAAGGTTATAAGACCAAAAGCACTTAAGGCTAAATGGACAGAAGATCTACATGTGGAGCAGAAGGTTTGGGCTTCGACCCTTACTAGGCGTAGGTATCAATCGAGGGTTCTTAACTGCACGCATCTCTCTTTACTCCCTCCTTGGGGTACGGATATAATTTGTCCGCATCTTTCAAGAATAACAAAACCCCTCACTCGGACCCTGCCTTGTGCGGGATACCGAGAAGGTTCTTTACCTTTATAATTTGTAAATATTAAACTCTGCGACTTCAAGATTGTTGTCAATAAATGATTGTTTGATAAATATTCTCTTACTTAAAGTTTTTGTCATTTGAATTGTTTAATTTTCAATTTATATCATAAATTTTGGACATAATAAACCTTGTTAATATTTTTTACAGCTTATGGTCACACATATTTTTCACTTATTTTATTTTAATATTTTATATTTTTATGATTATAGTCCTCATATGTCTTCTATTAACTTTATCTAAAAGCTTTTCACTATTTGTGGGGCTCATATTTTTTCACTAACTTTATTTATATATTTTTTAACGTTTATCTCTTTTCCATAATTAAATTTCTTATTCAATTAAATATTATTTTTATAATCCTAAGATTTTATTTTTCTTTTAATTTTCGTAAACATTCTTGATGGGAACAATTTAAAGGAACAGAGGACGTAAAATATATTTCTCTGGTATAACATCAAAAATATTACACTATTTATTTATCATTATCCTTATTTTGTGTTTAGTTTTAATTTATAATAAAAATATAGTCAAGTGGAATCTTGTTTGATTCGTTTCAATGCAAAGATCGATAGTTAGTGTTGTGAATGTGACTTGAGTGCACATGTGTGTGTGCATTCATGGGTAGGATGGAATTCTATGGAGGTCATGAATGAGTTTTAAGTTGATAATTTAATGTATGTGTTGAATGTGGAGATTAAGTGTTAAGATTAATTGGTGAATTGCGCTTAATTGAGGTTCTTATGATGAGTTATGAAGGGTTTTATGATGAGTTATGCAGAAATGTAAAAGATGCTCTATAATGCAAGTCGAGCAGAAACTGTCCAGGAGGGACCTGATGGCTGCTCGACCTCCGCTCGACCCGAGCGAGCTGTTTTGTTTGGTCGAGCAATAAGTCAGAATGTATCCAGTAGCTTCTGTTTCTCCGCTCGACCCGCTCGCTCGACCCACCTGCTCGCTCGACCTGGTTGAGCGGATCCTTTGACAGCATAGGATGCTGTTTTTCGACGGATCAAGTGCTTGGGGCAGTTACAACTCATTGAATACCAGCTGATTAATTCTCTTAATGCTATTTATTATGCAATTTACTAGCTAAATTAATCATGTGTAGCTTCTAGAGTAATCTAGCATTATAAATAGTGAGCAAGAGTGATCATCCAAACACATCAAACACAAACCCCTAAGCCTAAACACATAGTCTTTTGTTTATCTCTTACTCAATTGTAATACTTCATTGTAAGAGTGATGTCACATTGAAATAATACAAACAAGCAAGTACATACCACAGAGGACGTAGCCATCATTAGGTGAACCTCCTTAAATCATTGTGTCACTTTTGCAATTTATTTTTCGTTTTTATGTTTTGTTAATTCATTGCATTCACTTTAGTTCATCAAAATTCTTTAGCATCATATCGATAATAGCAATTATTTCAGTTAGTATCAAATTTAATTTATAAATTTCTAATCATAAATATTACATAATTAAAGATATTATAATGATTAAATAAGTACATTAAATTGAATAAAAAGTCAAATGTTTTAGGTATTTTGAAATAGAGAAAGTACTACAATTTACCTTATTCATTCCTTAATAAAGTTTCCATATAAAATGTTAGCGGAGATTAAGAAAATTAGAATTTTTTATATAGTAAATATATTATTTTTAAAAAATAAATTTGATAGAAAAAAGTGCGAACCATAAACATTAAAAAATTTTAAAAGAAAACTAGTTGAAAAAAATATGAAAACTATAACAATAAAAATATGGAAAAATTACCCAGAATAATACGACCTTTCACTGATTTCCCAAGAATAATACGAACTTTCAATTAACCACCAATAATACGAACTTTGACATGCATTTTCCGCTGGTATATTTTTTTACCCACAACCGGTAAGAATATGTCTTTTAACAAAATTTTAATTAATACCTCAATTAACTCATTCTCTCTCTCCCTGTCATTCCTCTCAAAACCAGAAGACAAGTCTTCTTCTTCTCTCATGCATAATACCTCAAACCAGCAAAATTACCCATGAATTGAAGGCACGATTCATCCTATGCTGCTACTGATCCAAGAAGCCACTTCACTCGCCTATAATGGTTAGTTTATTGTTCCCAATTGCATAATTTATCCTCTAATTTTGTAAACACCCAAAAATTAGGGTTATTAATTTCGAAAATTAACATTTTCCATTTTTGATTAATACTTGTTTTTTAGTCGAAATTCTTTGTAATTTAGTGTTTTTTGCTTGTTTTTAGGCTAATATGAATGATTCCATTACTTTGAAGTTTTGGTATGGTGGGACATTCAAAAAAGGAGTGGTGGGTATATGTATGTTGATTATGTGCTGAATTCTGCTGGTATATACTGATGTGCTGGAACATACTGATGATGTGTTGAATTCTGTGCTGGAACATAGTGATGATGTGCTTGTAATGAATTCTGTGCTGGAACATACTGAATGCTGGTTTGTAGCTGATATGTAGCTGATATATAGTTGATATGTAGCTGATATATAGTTGATATGTAGCATGAACACCATGATTACATAAAGGAATTCCATTTGCAATTGATATCTAGATTGAGATGATGATGATGAAGGGGAAAACATATTAAGAGAAGAAGGGGAAGATTGGAGGATTGAAGGAAGTAATTAAAAAAATGAAAGATAACAATGGAGGATGTGAGAATTCTTGAAAGAAGGTGAGGAAGATAACAATGGAGGAGGTGAGGCAGCAAAATAGGCAGGAGAAGACACCTGCTGAGCAACGGTCAAAAAATGACCTGTACTACCGGTTATAAACAGGTCATGTATGCCAGCGGAAAATTCATGTCAAAGTTCGTATTATTGGTGGTTAATTGAAAGTTCGTATTATTCTTGGGAAATAGGTGAAAGGTCGTATTATTCTGGGTAATTTTTCCTAAAAATATTTTATAAAGTTAGTTGGAAATATGTAAGGACCAATAAAATATAAAAGTCTTAAAATAAAGTTAGTGAATCATAAATGGAAACCATAATAACTATTATTAAAATATTAGAATGAGGATCAACAAGGTAATTTTAATCAATAATTGTAATACAAATAAAAAAATTCATTATACAAACAACAAATAAAACACTTTAAATGACAATGCGAAAAATCTTTAGGAAACGAAAGTAGTATTTAACGACCCATAAATTGAATTTTAGATATTAGACTTGTTATTATTCATGAAGATTTAAGGGTAATAATTTATTTACTTCATCAATCACCTACATTTAATTACAATTTTTGTTGTAGGTTTTAGTTTTAAAGTAGTGTATATCACTTTTGTGGAAAACTCTATTTTTCTATAAAGACTATTGATATTTATGTGTTGTTGTGTTGTAGTAAAAGTAAAAATGTAAAAAAAATGACAAAAAAAAAATAAGACACTCCCAGTGAGTTGGACCAATAATAAAATACTTCCTCGTTTTATAATACTTGCTACTGAGCGTGACATGTTGTGTTGAAAAATGTCATTACGGAAAAAGTATCTCTCTATGAATAGGAGGAAGTATATATATATATATATATATATATATATATATATATATATATATATATATATATATATATATATATATATATATATATATATATATATATATATATATATATATATATATATATATATATATATATATATATATATATATATATATACTTCTCCGTCCATATACTTGCTACATTTCCATTTGACTTTCATATTACTTGCTACATTTTCTTTTTTAAGTAAAAACCAATCATTTAAAGTTATATCTACCCTACTTTTATCCTACTCTATATCTAATTACTCCTATTTTTCTTTTCATTTATCAACTAATAATATTTAAAAATTCCAAAAGCAACTTTCACTATTACCCATCATAATGTAACTCCTAATATTTGTGACATGCAATAGCTAATAAGAATTATATATTATATATATATATATATATATATAATATATATATATATATATATATAGTATATATATATATATATATATATATATATATATATATATATATATATATATATATATATATATATATTATATATATATATATTCATTAATATATCCTAGTATTTTAATTTTTAAAAATTTTAACTTACAAATATCATCAAAACAATAATTAGTTGTAAAAATAGTTCATTGAGCGGAGAACGTGAAAACCACGAAGCAAACCGGAAGACAATCACAATTGCAGTCACAGGCATCGCAGATGTTGCAGTTACAATCGCAATCGCAATCGCAGTCTTTACAATCAAAGTCACAATCACAGTTCCCCAAATCGCAATCCGACATTATCCACCAATCAACCCCCAAACCAACACTGTTTCTCTTTTTTCTTTTTTTTTTATTGTTTAGATAATCGCAGTACTTTATGTTGCTCGATCTGAAATTTTTCAGAGTCAACACTTTTTTTAAAATTTAAAATTTGGATGTTAATTTGTTTACACAAATATTGTTTAATGATCAAGAATAAAAGAATAACTTGGCAAGGGAGGATTTGTAAGAATCTAACCCAAACGTGTCTTTTTAAAATTGTAGCTGAAGATGAAGGTTCCTCAGCTTTACTTTTATTTCTTTTTTCTTTATCTTATTCTTTTTCATTTAATTATTCATGACCATGAAAGTCAAGCGTTTTAGTCTCTAAATTATGGCAAGTGGAAACTGGAAATGATTAACATGATGTCATGTTATGGAGAGATAATAATGATTTAAATTTAAAAACAATGAATTGGATTTGTGTGGGATCCGCCTAGACAAATAATCAAAATTTCTAATCAATTACCCATGATACTATATACTAAAAATGTTGGAAAATTCCAAGTGGCAATCTTAGATTAAATGATGATTTGGCAAAAATCTATTGTCTACTTATTAATAAGGTCTTTTAATGAATGTCAACTAATTTATAACTATATACCAAGTTTTCTCTCTAAAAAACTTCTCTTGTAAGTTTAATTTGAAAATATCTTTGAAATCATACTATGTATTAAAAGTGTTGGGAAATTCCAAGTGGCAATCTTACATCAAATGATAATTTGGCAAAAAACTATTGTTTACTTATTAATGAGGTCTTTTAATGAATGTCAACTAATTTATGACTATATAATAAGTTTTCTCTCTAAAAAACTTCTCTTGTAAGTTTAATTTGAAAATATATTTGAAATAAGAGAATATTTCATGATTGAATATATTTCTCATTATAAAATTTATAATATACTAATTTTTTTTTTAGAATTAATTCATGTATATTATTTTTTGATTAATTTTTTCATGTGTTGTAGTTGTACAATATCTCAACCAAAAAAACTGTAACAACTAAAGATCTTTTCTTCAACCCAAATTTCTCAAAAAGCTATAAAAATATAAAACTTTTTTATTTATTTTTGATTTATTCATTTACGTGTCTAAATTATCAATGAAAATAAAGTTTTTCTTACAAGCTTAATTTAATACTCCATCCGTTTCTTTTTGTTTGTCCACTTTATCTTTTATACGCATTATTTTAGCACATTTTAAGTCTTAATATCTCTAAGTACGCATCATAAAAAATTATAAAAATTATATATTAAAAAACTTTACATCAAGACAAATCTAACAAGATCTCATATGAATATATTTTATCTTCAATATGTACTTCGAAAATCTAACTTAAATTTCTCTCTCTTATAAAGTGGACAAATTTAAAGTGAACGAATAAAAACGAATAGGGGGAGTATTAGTTTTAGGCTACCTTTACCTTTCCATAAAGTAAATTTTACTAAAAATAATTTTTTTTTCCATATAAATCGATATTATTTACACTTTTTCTTTCAAATTTTTTCTGTTCTCTAGAATGGCGACTCTTTTTCAATTATGCTTTAGAATATTTATCACAATCACACGTTATCATTAAATAATTAATAGTTATTTTTATTATACATTTTATTCAAACTAGATAATTTTATAACGATAATATATATTTGCATTGCCATTACTTAGAAATTATAATTATATTTATCAACACATTAATACATCCGTGCATTGCACTGGTATATACACTAGTATTTGTAAATTATCCTACAAAAACAAAAAGAATAATAAAAAGATAAATTAAAATAATAAAACTCTCACCCTATTAAATCCTACCACATAAGGCTAATTTGTTAACCTTATAAATACTCGTGAATTATTTACTAATACCTTATCAAAAAATATTCGGACTTTGTATTTTAACTGGACTCATATAAAAGTCTAAAAATTTTGGATCCAAAACTCAAACATATGTGTCTAATTAGGCTGATCAAATTATATATATATTTTGTTAACCTTGTAAATGCTCGTGAATTATTTACTAATACCTTATCAAAAAATATTCGGACTTTGTATTTTAACTGGACTCATATAAAAGTCTAAAAATTTTGGATCCAAAACTCAAACATATGTGTCTAATTATAACAAATTATATGTATATTATATATATATATAAATATATATATATATATATATATATATTTATATATATTAATTTTTTATATATATTTTATATATATATATATATATTATTTATTTAAAAATAATTAATTTAACAATTACATTATATATATATATATATATATATATATATATATATATATATATATATTATTTTATTATTATATAATAATATAAAATATATAAATAAAATATATACATATATATAAATAAACATATATATATTACAATTAAAAACATATTATATATTTAATATTATAATATAATATTTTTATACAAATTAAAATAATAATATTAATAATATTTAAAAATTTATAATTAATAAAAATAAAATATATATTATATATTAATAATATATATATATTATTTAATTTTATATATTTTTTATAAATTTATTATAATTTAAAATATATAACAATTAAATATATAAGGCTATATATATAACTTATATATAAATATAACAAGGCATAAAATTTTTTTTAAAATATATATTAAAATATATATATATAATACATGTTTTATTAATATTATTGCCTAATATTTTACATATTAAATTACATAATTTTATTATTATTATTATTTTTAATATATTTTATAATAATATAATATTATAATATATATATATATATATATATAATATATATATATATATATATATATATATATATAATATATATATATATATTTTAATATATATATATATATATATAATATATAATATATATATATATATATATATATATATATATATATATATATATATATAATATTTATTAAAATATAT
>CM033450.1:19369005-19409904 GCA_019425755.1 Amaranthus cruentus | reverse complement strand
ATTATATATATACATACATATATATATATTACATATATATATATACATATATTTATATATATATATATATATATATATATATATATATATATATATATATATATATATATATATATATATATATATATATATATATATATATATATATATATAACTTAGAGATAGAAAGAGAATGGCTGGGGTTTTGTTGGGCGATTAGCCAACACTCACCACCGTTTTCTGCACTGAAATCATATTCTCCGTTCAACCATCACAGGCGGTATGAGAGGAGGACGGGGAGGTAGAGGTAGAGGGGGTAGAGGAAGTGGAGAGGGAGAGAGAAACACCACTATTGTTACACGACTCAGCGCAGAGAAGGGAAAAGTCGGTGAAAAATACGACGGCGCTGCTGGTGGTGACAATCCATTTCAGAAACAGCCGGAAGACCAGCAGCCTGAACAGAAAGCCTCTGATGCTGCCGGAAATGCCGTTGAAACAGAAGATGCTGCTGGAAGTAAATCTGAAACAGTTGATGCTGCTGGAAGTAATTCTGAAACAGTTGATGCTGCGTCCCATTCAAATTTTAAAGATGAATTGAAGCATTTAAAAGTGCAATTGGAACTGCTACAAAACCAATTGCAAAATCAGAAACACAGGAGCCCAAAACCCACTCTTGATAGAGATACTGAAACGGAGGAAGTGGTGCAATTTCAATTACAAAAACTTCAGAACACCCCTCTTCCTGAGGAGACAGACGACAAAGAGGAAACTTTTGAGGAAGCTTTCCCTGCTCTCAATTCTACCACATCAGGAAACCGGAGCAATGGAGCAATGAAAATGTCAGTCCTTCCCTCATGGAAGGACAAGGTAACACTCTCAAAGACTCGAATTGGAATGCCACTTAAATATATACCTCCCATGATTGAAAATGGTCAACATATAGTTCAAATTGAATCGAATGATGTTGTAGACTTAATTAGTGTGTGGGAATCAGCTGTTGTGTTATATGTAGTAGGTGGTAATATCTCAAGTGACATACTTAGAGGATATATTAGAAAACATTGGACTTGTGGTAACATGCCTGTGATTCATGCCCATGAGGATGGCTATTTTATTGTGAAATTTGCAAATGAGAAAGAATGCGAGGAGATTCTTAATGGTGGACCGTATTTTCTGAATAGGGCTCCCATGGTAGTGAAAAAATGGAGTAAAAGCTTTGATTTTCAGGAGGAAATTTTGAGAGTCATTCCAGTTTGGATTCGACTTCCTAGCCTACCACTTCATTGTTGGGGTGTAGAAACATTAAGTAGGATTGTGAGTGCGGTTGGTGTTCCGATCATAGCTGATGACTGCACTGCGAAACAGCTAAAAGTATCCTATGCTAGAGTTCTGGTTGAGGTGGACATTACACAAGAGTTCATTAAAGAGATTAAAGTGAGAGATGAATCAGGAAGGGAGTTCCTCCAAAAAGCCATTCCGGAATGGCGTCCTTATTATTGTCAGAAATGTCACAAAATAGGGCACGAATGCAAGGAGGAAAATAGCTCAGAGAACCAAAAAGTGAATAAGCAAACGGAGGAGGGAAAATCAAAAGGGGAATAAAAAAAGTGGATACCCACAAACATTGCTCGAATCATCCAAGGGTTAACTAGTGTGGAGGAACTAAAAGCTAAAATCAACTCAATAGGGGAGTCAAACTCAGTACATAGGCTGGATATGGGAGAGCAAAATTCTGATATGCAGCACAATCTACACACGGATTTCAGCACAGGTGCAGCAGGGGGGCAGGACCATCCGGTCACTGACCAGAAACCTCCTGATCAGAACAGTGGTGACAGCACTGACTTGTTGGCTGCTGAGAGGTGTAATGCTGGGGGGCAGGAGGTAGATGTTTGGACCCCGGTGGCTCCGGGGAAGGTGGCTTGGAGGGTTCTTAATAGAGCTCAGATCAAGAAAGGGTGTGACAATGAGTATGAAAGAATTACAACGGATGATGGGCATAACACAAATTTTTCTTTGCTTTCTATTCATCATGGGGACGGGAACCCCTTAATTCCCTCGGACCAATGATTATAGTTTCTTGGAATGTGAGGGGCATGAATAGCCCCGCTAAAATCAAGGAGGTGAAAAGCTTTCTTGTGTCTAACAATGTTAATGTTGTAGGTTTATTGGAGACTAAAATCAAGGCGCAAAAAGCCACTAAAATTCAACAAAAGCTAGGGAATAAATGGAAATGGATCGCTAATTATAATCATCATGAGAAAGGCCGAGTGTGGGTAGGGTGGAGACAGGACCAGTGCAAGGTGGAGGAATGTAGTACTCACCAACAATTCATTGCTACAAAAATAACTCCAATTAATACTAGCCAAAGCTTCCATACGGTGTTCATTTATGGGAAGCACAATGTGAGCGACAGGAAAATTTTGTGGCAAGACCTTGAAAAGATCGACTTTGATTCCCCTTGTGTATATATTGGAGATTATAATGCAGTCTACAAGGAAGATCACAGGAAAAATGGCTCTCTGGTTACAACTTATGAGACTCATGACATGCAGCAGTGGTTAGAGAACAAAGAACTTCATCCTTTGAGGGAGCGTGGGCATTACTATTCATGGACAAACAAAGATTATGGGGAGCAGCGTACTCTGACGAAGATTGATCATGCGATAGGCAATCTACAATGGTTGACAACTTTTAGCCAAGCTACTGTTATCTACGACAACCCTCAGACATCAGATCATACTCCGCTTATCCTAAATCTAGAGAGCTCCTTCCAGCAGCAGAAAAGCCCTTTCCGGTTCTTCAACTACCTTTGTGACCACAAAGACTTCCTCAAGATTGTGCAGGGAGCGTGGAACATGAAAGTCAAAGGATCTGGGCTCCAAAAGTTCTGATACCAGATGAATAATGTAAAAAGAGCCTTGAAAAAGCTTCACGTCAGAGAATTTGCAGGGATAGAAGACAAAATCAGAAAATGGGAGGAAACGCTTGACCATGTGCAGAATCAAATGCAAGATGATCCCGCAAATGAGGAGTACCATCATAAGGAGAAAGAGGCAACAATCCAGATCCGTAAGTGGAGGAAAATTGAAGAGAAAGCTCTGTTGCAAAAATCCAGAATCAACTGGCTCAAGCATGGAGATGAAAGCACAGCGTACTTCCATGCTTCTATGAAAGAAAGAAGAGCTGCAAATTGTATTACTGAGTTACAAACCTCAGGGGGCAACTGGATCAATACCACTGAGGGCATTCAGGATGAAATCACTAATTTCTATCAGAACCTCCAAGGCACTGAAACCAAGAATCTTATGGGGATCGATAGAAATGTTATGAGGAAAGGGCTGCAGATTGACAATCAAAATAGCCAGATGCTGATCCAGAGTATAGATGAGGAAGAGATCAAAGAAGCAGTTTTTGGTATGAGTGACAACAAGGCTCCGGGGATTGATGGCTTCAATGCTCACTTCTACAAAAAGACTTGGGATATTATCAGGGAGGATTTAATCAGTGCCATTAAAGACTTCTTTGATCACAGTGATATGTTCCCCCCTATCAATTGCACAGTTGTCACCCTCATTCCTAAAGTGACAAAATGCGAACAAGGTAGGAGATTTCAGACCCATTGCTTGCTGCAACATCATCTACAAGATCATCTCCAGAATCCTAGCTGGTAGACTTCAGAAAGTGATGGGAAAAGTGATAGATCAGGCTCAATCGGGATTTATTCCTGGAAGACAAATGGCAGACAACATTCTCCGCAGCTGAGATCATCAAAGGGTACTCCCGTAAGAATAATAGCCCGCGATGTATGATCAAGATGGACCTCAGGAAAGCTTATGACTCGATTAGTTGGAACTTTCTATTCTCTGTAATGGCTGAAATGGGTTTCCCTCCTAGGTACGTCAATTGGATTAAAGCTTGTGTCACCACAGTCTCATTCTCTTTGTTGATTAATGGTACGCCTACCAAGCCTTTTGAGGCTAAAAGAGGTCTCCGCCAGGGGGACCCCATCTCCCCTTATCTGTTTGCCATAGCCATGGATTATTTGTCCAGACTCATGCAGGATCAGAGACATAATGGAAACTTCCACTACCATCCCAAATGCAAAAAAGAGAACATCACTCACCTGTTGTTTGCTGATGATCTCCTCTTGTTCTGTCGAGCGGATAAGACTTCCATTCAGAGTATTATGAGCACTTTCAAGAGCTTCTCTAGAGCTTCTGGGCTTGAAGCTAATGTTAACAAAAGCAATGTGTACTTCTCGAGCATTGATAACCAAACCAAAAACAGATTTCTGCAGTTCCTTCAAATGGAGGAAGGTACCTTCCCTTTTCGATACCTAGGGGTGCCTCTTCATTCTAAAAAGCTCAATTCTAGGGATTGTCGTCCTCTGGTGGATAAAATCGTGGGGCGTATTGGCTACTGGTCCTCGCGCCTTCTGTCCTACGCGGGGAGAATCCAACTAGTTCGCAGTGTTATTGGAGGGATTCAGAATTTCTGGGCTCAAATCTTTTGCCTCCCGAAGAAGTTGATTAAGATGGTTGAAAGCATCTGCAAATCCTTCATCTGGACCGGAAAAGAGGGGATTTCTAGGAAAGCTGCCGTAGCTTGGAACCAGATGACCTTGCCTTTTTCAAAAGGTGGTCTGAATCTTAAAGATATGCATACTTGGAACAAAGCTGCCCTCCTGAAGCATCTTTGGAACCTAGCGCGTAAAAAAGACAATCTCTGGGTAAAATGGGTCCACAGCTACTATATGAGCAATCAAGATATCAGTAATGTGAGAGTCTCCATTCATGCCTCGTGGGTGTTTAAGAAGATCATCAAGAACAGCTATCTTGTAGAAAAGTTAGGGGGGTGGGATCAATTCACAAATGATCCTAACTTCTCTATTGGTGGGGCCTACAACCGTCTGATTGAGGATGCTCCTAGGGTGACATGGGGTAACATCTTGATCAAAAACTTTGCCAGTCCTAGTGCAAAGTTCATCACTTGGCTAGCAATCCAGGATAGACTTGCAACGAAAGACAGAATTGGGAAATGGATTGATATCATGGATGATAAATGTGTGCTATGCGATGGGGCCATTGAAACGATCCAGCATATTGTGTTCGACTGCCAAAATGCAAGAGACATCCGCACCAGGATCTTCAGTTTCCTTCCTGAGAGACTTGATGAGGCCGACTTCCAAGCTGAAATTAGGCTCATGGCCAAGATCAATAAGAAGAAAACCGACAGAGCCAAGTTGATTGTTGCATTATGGACTGAGATGATATACTGCATTTGGAAACAGAGGAATGGAAAATTTTTTGATAATCGCTCCTTTAGTCAGAAAGAGATGCAAGATCTGATTATTTTTAGAGTCGCAGGGAGGGTTAACAGTAGGATGAATGACATGATTGTATCTATGTATCTTTTGTAGTTTTTGGGTTATCGCTCCATTTTTTGTTGTGAGTGATAGCGTTTTTGGTGGCTTCGTTTTTTTGTTTTGACAAATATATTTATATATATATATATATATATATATATAATATATATATATATATTATGTATATTATATATATTTATATATATATATATATATATATATATATATATATATATATATATATATATACTATATATATATATTATATATATGTATTATATATATATATATATGTAATATATATATGCTATATATATATGTATATATATATATATATATATATATATATATATATATATATATATATATATATATATAATATATAATATATATATATATATATATTATATATATATATATATATATATATATATATATATATATATATATATATTAATAAGAAAAATAATATACTCCAAATAAAAAATTAGAAAGTTAAAGATCATACTAACAATGACATCATCATTTAATTTAGGAGGGAAAATTTTTAATGTGGAAGCGACACGTAAACAATTTTGAAAGGTGATGATGTAAGCGTATTTTGTTTTAGTAATAATTATATAGATTTAAAAAAAATAATTTAATTATATTAGTTTTTTTTTAAATTAGAGTCCATAAACCTTTTAATATTTAAAAAGCTGGAACGGACCAACCCCACATTCCAGTGCATAATGTCGTGGTCAGGGAAGGAGATTCTTTTAAAGGCGGTGCGATGTGGGGTTGGTCCGTTTCAACTTTGAGCCCTCTTCAGCGGAGGCTATTATAGCCCTCCCCTTAAGCAAATGGGACAGTGAGGATACAACCTTTTGCTGTTACTCAAAAGATGGAAATTATACGGTGCAATCGGGTTATTGGCTTGCGAGATCTATCCAACCAAGGCTCAACAACAACACAGCTTTAGGAGATGACCACCGGGTATGGTAAAAACTTTGGGGGATCAATGGCCCACCAAAACTCAAGCACCTCCTTTGGCGAGGATGCAAAAACACCCTCCCAATGAATGATATTCGTCAACGCAGACACCTTGCTGACAGTGACTCATGTGCTCGATGTTCAGCTGGTCCAGAGACTTTATTACACGCGATCTTTGAATGCCCGGAACACAAACGTATGTGGTTGGTCCATCCATGCCATAAACTCATCTCTGACGCACCTCCAGACTCGCTTATGGAGTGTTTTAAATGGCTCATAGCTCACGCGTCAACAGAGGAACTCATTCTTGTATGTGCATCAATTTGGGTGTGTTGGTATGCCAGAAATGTGGCTATTTTCGAATGCATCACCAAGGACATCAATCAACTGTCCATATCTTTTACAAAGCTGGTTCATGAATGGTGTCCATAGTAAGAGCTCCTCCAACTCAAACACACCAAGCATGGCAGGCTCCAAATGCGGGATGGGTGAAGATACATTTTGATGCACACATACATCCGGAGCTTGGTAGGTGCCTTGGAGTTGCAATCAGGGATCATGAAGGCTGCGTTCTCATCAATGGTACATAGCACATTCAAGCAAACTGGCCTGTGGACGTCACTGAAGCAGCAGCTGCACTATACGGACTTGAAGTGGCGCATCGAGCAGGATATGGCGAAATACACTTGGAAGGAGATGCTCTGACTGTTACAAATGCTATCTCTAGGAAGCAGCAGAGACTGTTTCAAATGCTCTGACTGGTACAAAGAATATCTTTGTCTTTAGCTCTATGTTCTCTGGATTTATATGTAGTATGTAAGGCAAAGTGGGAATATTGTCGCCCACTTAGTTGCTAGACTTGATACTGACTCGCACGATGAGAAGATTTGTATGCCTCCTGTTCCCCAAAGTATTCAAACTTTGGCGGACCTTGACTTAATATAATTATCCAGATGATTTTCAAAAAAAATATGTAATTATACCATTTAAACATTCAATAAAAAATAATATGTAATTGATTTTAACTTCATAAGAAAAAAAGGTAAAAACCGTTTGAGTAGGAAACCCATATTGAACAAAAAGATTAAACAAAAATACTAATTATTAAGTATTTTTTTGCTTAAGATATATTTTCACTAAAATTTAAAGTTACAAGCTATCTTTGTAATTATAAAAATCTCAAAACACCTATATGAAATTAAGTTAAAACTCAGGTCAATTATGTGAAATTTACTATATAATTTTCTAAAATACTTTTTATTGGACCCATATTGAGAACTTATTTTTTTTTAATTAGTGTGCTTTTTTTGAGGTATAATGTGTGCTTTGTTAATTAAGAATTTAAAATAAGCACACCACACAAGAAATGACTAAAATTGTTTGCATAGAAGAGAAAAAAAGTAAAGGAAGACTTTCGAAGTCCATAAGGAAGAATGAGTGTGCTTTTTCTATATAGAAATTAGAAATGTGTTTGATTAAAATTATTACATATTTGATCAATTATTACTCTATTATAGATGTTGGATGACTTAATTTATCAATGAATTATTAAGTTTCTTTTTATAAAAAAACTTATCACAAGAAATAAGAGGGGAATTAAAAGAAAATATTAAGGGATAAATTATTCATTCCCCTCTTAGTCACACAAATAATAATTCATTCACCTCTTTAACAATCAAATAACAGACGGTCTTGAAAAATACCGTCTTAGAATAAGACGACCCAATATTCCAGCCCATTGCGCTCCTTACGTGTTTTCTCTCTTCTTTTACATTTTCTGGGCATTTTTCAATTTTAATTTTAAAGGTATTAATTTTGACCTTAAAGATATCACTTTCAATTTACGTTGAAATTGATCAGTTTAACGCCACAATTGATCACTTATAGGTTCAAATTGAAAATTTTGCTTTAATTGATATTTTTAAGTACTACTTTACATTGAAATTGATATCTTTAAGGTCAAAATTGATACATTTAAGGTTCAAATTAAAAAATGCCTAAAATTGAGAAAAACAAAAAAAACAAAAAGAATTTTGGAGAGAAATAGGCACGTGCGTGTAGAACACGCGTCTGCAATGGGCCGGCCCAGTTGTGATCTTAGAATAGGATGATCTTATACAAGTTTTTGTGATCAAATAATGCCTACATGGATTCCCTATTAAAAAATTGGGAATAAATAATAAAGGATAAATATTAAGGGATATTGTTTTAAGGAGGAAATGGTTTGAGGTGGGTTGGTATTTGTGCAGCTTCAAATTTTCAAAAGTTTTTCATATAGAAAAAATTGACTTTAATAATCACATCTTTCACTCATGCGCCATGAATAATCTTTTTGTGATAAATTTGCCTACAACACCTTATTACTAATAATGGGTAATAATAGGGTATGTTGCTAGCAAACTAAAATAAAGGTTGGATTATTCACAGCGAACTAAGGGCAAACGTTGGATTATTAGAAAATAATCAAAAGGTTGGATTATTCACAGCGGATGAACAAAAAATTGGATTATTAATATCAATTTTTCCTTTCATCTATTGTTCTTCTTTCTCTTTATTCCCTTTGTGTTGGTTCCGTAAATATTTAACCTCAAACAAGGTGGAAAGTTTCCTCTAGTGAATTTTTCCTGAATTTTTTTGCCATACTTTTCCCTACTTATTTTCATGGGATCCAGGCGTGCCCTAACTCATAATGTTGTACACCTCAGGGCTCAGGATATGGATAATTCTTTGGAATTAGACAAATAGGGATAAGAACAAATAACCTTCACTTAATGAAGATTATTTTCTGTTATTGCTTGGAACCAAATTATTTGTATGCTACATTGAAAATATTTCCTCTTAGGACCAACTACCAACTACCAACTAGCTAATAGATTGTGTTGATTACTCTCCTTGATTTTTGCCAAATCTAGCCTTTATTGTGAGAGATTATGAGTGCACACAAACAAACAACGTTGTGCTAATTTGATACCCAGTAACTATGTCGGTTCTTGTGAGGGATTATTTCGCCGGTCCTCAATAAGAGAAGTAGCGCGAAGCTACCATATGATGTTGCAACCCGTTCATACTATTGTAAATGAAAAACAAGCGCAGAAAGGGCAAAAGATATGAGCACTCGGTATGTACAAAATGACGTTGATATATGCACTTTTATATATCTTAATGTGTTTACAAAAACGTTCTATACCCAATACGTAACATGAGATACCAATCCCTGTTAGAATGAATTTTATGATTGAATACCAAGGACTGCCTTGTCTTTAGAATCTTTTCGCACTGCTTCTGAACTTTTAACTGAACTTTTGGATGATCTGCTTCGGAGTAATGGTATTCTAATAGACTGGAGATTTGGCTTCTTAATGAATTGCCATCTCCGGGGATTGACTTGTCCTAGTAACTTCATTTGTTCCCTCCTGAATTTCCTATTTGCGTACCATTTTCCACTTCGCCATCCCAAAGCATACCTGGGTCAACAAAAGAATCGTAAGAAATATGCAAACAATGGCCTGATTATAACTCAAATATGGGAAATCAAGAATTCACATTTGTTAACTTCAAACATGTTGAAGTGCCCATGTGTTACCCACATGTGAGTTGTCCCACATCGGAGAAAGAGAAGAGTATGCATCACTTTATATATTCAAGGAGTAACTCCTACTATTACCAATTGGTTTTAGTAGTGAACCTTCTTTGGGTTTATGAGTGGACTACTTCTTCTCCTCCTTGTTTGGGTTGTCCAGGCCCATTTTCTAAATTCTATCAAAACAGTTTCAAGCTTCTACTCAGGTCTGGAGCTTCAAGCCTGAGGAACTTCTCTATGAATGTTGCATATTTCCAAAAATCACTACCTAAGTATATATAAATTATCAACTACTTTCTACTGCTTCCTCCATTTCATTATATCTCTATTAGTTGCAACGAATGTAATGTAACACTTCCTTCCGTACGACACTTACCTTCATTTCCTTCTAAAATCATCGGAAGTTCACAATATTACTCATCTCACATCTCCCTCTCTCTTCACTCACTCCAAACTCAGATTCTTACCTACCAGTGCCACACAAAACTTCCATCATTAATCACCATCATCTTCCTAGTCGTGCAACATACCTAGCCTTGCTTCTTTTTTTTCATCAACTAACTCTCAAACATCATGCGTAAAATCAACAACAAATCCATACATATATTAACAAATTTCAATGCAAAGCTATAAAGTTTCTAAAGGTATCAAATTCATTATTCTAATTCGTCAAATAGTATGGAAACAAGTGAGATAATGAACACAAGAAAGACGGTGAAGCATAAAAACATAGCAACCTCAAATGTTATTTATGACTTCAATTGTTTTACAATTTTCGATGGTTATCAATTGTTATTGACGAATAGTATGTTAATCGAAAGTATTTTCCCATCATTCCTCTTGGCTAGAACAAACTTTTACCTTTTATCATTCATCTTGATATTCATCAATTCAATCAACAATTCAGCTTAAACAAAAAAAATCGACTCAAGTTAGGCATTAAATTTGGTTTGGAAATAGTTTAAACATTTCAATTAATCTCCCTCACTAACCCTAAATCATAGGGAAAGTAAGCAAATTCAGTAACTACCACGACGATCGGGGCAATGATCGTAGAACAGTTTTATAGTCGACGAAAATAATTGAGCGTTTGTTGTGGCCTTTATTTCGATAATCGGTCACATCACATATCATCGACAAATGCTTATTAGGTGTTCGAATTCTATTTCACACGTCTCTCACTCCTAAATTATAGCTAGTACGTAGTTTATTTCTTTCAATTTTATATTTTAGTTTGATTTATTAGTTAGTTACTCTAATTTCTTGAACATTGTAGAAATTAAAAAATCTTTTAGATCTATTTATGTTTCACTATATATGGAGGCTTTCGTCATCAATAAAAACACAAACTTGAAATGCAATTAGAATTTGAACTTTGTTCTTCCCTTGGCCATTCAAACTTTTTAAGGAATAGAAGTTTAAGTAGTCGTCCATTGCTTGTTTAAAATGTATACAATTTGATGAGATCTTTGGAAACTTGATAATTTTCAGTGGTCAATCTGTATCAGAAAATTAAGCTAAGATTCTTGTTCTATCCCCTAGGCCCCACGCCATATCCACACGATAAATGCTTCTATCTTTCTATCATTTTATTCCTCACGCCATCTCCATTCATCAAAACAAAATTCTATCTTTCTTTCGTCATCTTTCCACACGCCACTTCAAATTTCAATTTTTCTTTTTTCTTTAATTATGTCAGAAATAGATTAATCCATCACCTTCTCAACAAATACCATAACCAAATCCATCACTTTCCCATTCACTAAATTCCCTCGTGCATAATGGATTAGAAATCAAAACAATAAAATTTTCGATCTTTGATAAAATTTATCCAGTCACTTGTAGATTTATTCGCATTAAATATATTCTCAAAAAGTCATCACAAAAAGATTTCATCTTTCCCACTCAAAACTCACAATAACAAAATCATACAACCCCATAATTGGCATCCAATTGATGCCCTTCAAAAAGCCTCGATCTTGATATTATTTTAGTACTTGATAAGTGCAATTATTTGCACTTATTGTGCTTATTTTTATGCTCCTTTCTTGAAGATTAGTGGTGGTTTAGGATTATTTTTAACTCCCCCATGCTTATCAGAAGCATTGTCCTCAATGTTTAACAACGAAGTAAAGGGACAAGAACATAAAAGCACAAGCACACATATAGGGGAAGTCGAGAACATGTGGCCTTCAGTGGCCACTTGAAGAACCTCGGCGGAAAAAGGATTTCCTCCTTGACTTCTTGGACTCTAGATAAGCTGCCTTCTCTCTCTTTGGGCTTCCAATTCAGCAATTTAGGCCCTTGGGTCATGGAACTAGGTACCTGCAAAGTGTGCATTTTGGGCCCCCTGAGCCATCATCAAAGAGCTTAGACGAGTATTGATGTCATACATGTCTGAGTCGTAAGAATCATGTAGCTTGTTTCATTGGTAGTTGCAGATATCTTGGAGGGTATGCAAACTGTCATCTATTCGGTCTATACGACCCTCCATCTGGTCAAAGCGGCCTAGCATCTGCTGACGCCAGGCTTAATTTTTCTCACATGTATATTAGGGTTGTTTTAAAAAACCCGATCCGTCGACCCGCTGACACGCAACATAAATAGCGGGTCAATTTCTAAAAAAAGTTGTAAACTGGTTTGGTACCCGACCCGCCCTAATCGGGTCGGGCCATGGGCCGAAATTTAATTTAAGCGGGTACTCGGTGACCCACTTAAAAAAGAAATAAATACCTTTTTGAGGTTTTCAGTTCAACAAGACCTATTAGTTCTTCACCTTTTCTGACCAAACTTTCTCTAAACTGTTCAAACTTATTTTTAGAATATTGTTTGCCTTCATTCTTTGTCAATTTCTTGGTAAACATGACAATCAAAAAACCTTATAGTTGAAAGGAAAATCATAATCATCACTGTCATTAGTTTACCTTCATTCTTGGCCTTTCTCAATTGATGCCAAATTGAAATTGGCAATGCTACAAATTACTGACTTGTTGGATCTGGTAAAATTCTAGTATATTTTTAAGAGAAGATACATGAGCATATGAGGATATGTCATGCTTACCAAAATTTTGTAATTAAATTCTAGAAACTTCACTAATTAAACCTTTCCCAACAAAATTGGGTACCCGGTGTCCCGACCCGACTAATCCGGGTACCCGGATAAATTGGGTCAAGACACGGGCCGTTAAAAAAAGTACCCGACTAACCGGGTACCCGGCTTTTCGGGTACTCGAAATGCTGAGTACCCGCTAATGAACACCCCTAATGTATATGAGGTACCTACTGTGGATACTTAGGTTGCTGGTAGTATGGCTCATCTTGAAAAGGTTTAGCATACTAGACCTCTTGAGTCTCGGGATGAGCTTGTTGTTCGTCACTACCATCCCCATCCCCATCATCACCTTCATCCCCTTCCGCAGCAGCCGTATAAAACTCAGCTGCATTATTCAGATAATAATGGAGGGTGGGCATGTATAATGTGTAAACATTATCATGTTCACCGATATCAAAAATGGT
Source organism: Amaranthus cruentus (assembly GCA_019425755.1). NCBI lineage: Eukaryota > Viridiplantae > Streptophyta > Magnoliopsida > Caryophyllales > Amaranthaceae > Amaranthus > Amaranthus cruentus. Next base: position 19,396,489 of record CM033450.1, on the reverse strand, counting down.
GGGGGGCTCTGTTGGTAAGGCAATAAGCCTCCCATTAGGAGCCACAAAATGGGGGTCGTCCCTAGCGGATCTAAAATAAAGAAATTTGGATCGGCTGAGAGTAGTGAAGTCATAATAGGAACTAGCGGTAGTGTCAAGAACAGTGTAGTGCTCAGGCACATCTACCCCGAGGTGGTCTATCAGCAAGGTGATCATACACCCTAGTGAAATCTTCCTTGTGGCAGATGATTGTATACTAATACGTCTTCCTACGAAGAGTTTCATCCAATTGGGCAGAAGCTTTATGGAGTTTTGCTTTACTCTACTTTGAGGAATTGTGGTGTGGCTGTTATTTTATTGTCAATTTGACCATGAATCTGTTTAGGTCTAAATCAAGAAGGGCTAGATTTGAAGCTAAAGGCTCATCCTCCCAAAGGGCAGATCAAGACCCACAAAATTCACCACCGCCATTTGACACACCACAAATGGCATTTGGTAGCTTATCTGGAGCTACAATGATATGTGTACTAACTCTTGCGCAAACCAGGACATTTATCACACTTAAAAAGAGAACCTAGCCGGCCACTAAATTCATTCATGAGTTCACTTTAGACCAAACCGACTTTCTCAATGGGGTTAGGATCCTACTCATTAAGGGAGGATTAGAGGGTTTTATGGGTAAACATGTTGTAGTTTACCCCAGGTTGATTCTAGAGTTCCTCTCAACCCTTAAAGTGCACAATTCATCTAAAGGTCTTAAATTCAACTATATCACATTCAATGTCTTCAACAAGACCTACTGAATAAATGTCACAATAACAAAAAAAATAGTAAAAAGTAGATTACTAGTGGATGAAATATCAAGAGAAGTGATGATATATTCAGCTGTCTGTCTAAACATGGTAGCAATGTTTTCAATCTTTTTTTCTAAGCAATGAACCAAATCATTAAGTATTAATGCATCAATAATACAATTTAAAAAAGAACATACCCAATAACCAGAGTTGTTCCAGCAGTGGCAGCACAAGCTGCAGTGCTATAAGTTCCTGAACCGACAATCTTCTTCATTTCCTCCCGTTCAATTTGGTAGGTGCTTTTCATCTGCCACAAGTAGATCATAAGTTAACGCCACAAAACAGGACTTGGGAAATAGTATCAAAAGTGATGCATACAAGAGAATATGAACTTATATGAACATTTTATAAAATAAGGAAGGTAAATTAATTAAACATCTTCTAGAAACAACTTTCATAGTTTCTATCTTAAACTAGTATACTACATATTAAGTGACCTAGAAGGCAAAACTTGAAAATTTAAAACTTAGTTCTACAAAGACATACATGGGCACATACATATTTCAATTCACAAGTATATAAAAACATATACGTAGCATTCCAATATTCCAGTGCCACTAAGTGGCTCCCATCTGGGCTCCAATCTTGTCGGGGTTTCGAAGTTGGTTATATGCAACCTTATCAATGTGATAAGAAAAAGGTTGTTTCTAATTAACTCTTAAGAGCAAACATCTACAACTTCATATCAATAAGAAGCACATGAATACATATAAATTAAGTAAAAGACGTACTGCTTGTTCAATCGAATCAAGTCTTCTATCAACTTTTGTATCATGAAGGTGACGAAGACTGTATCCTGCAAAACCATAGCATGATTGAAAGTGAAAACATGTTCTACGCCTCCAAGAATGAAATGCTATTTTATTAAACTAGCTTGAATCCCGTGTCAAGCACGGATAATCAAAAAATATATAAATGATCTCTTAAATACAAATAAAATTAGTTTTATTCTGATATCTGGTAAACATAATAAATATAGAGAAAATAATATTTGATGTGTGAGAGAAAATTAGTCTTTGCATTACATTAATTATTTCAAATTTTAAAACTCTAAAATTAAATTTTTGGCTTGAATTATTTTTAATGAACTTGTAGAATGATCCATATTTACCACTATAAATAAAGAATGAAAAAAAAATATTTAAGCGATAAACTTCACAATTTAAAGTAAATAATATGTGACACGCATTTGCTTTTATAGAGCCCATGTTGTAATTTATATGACCCGTGATTTTTATAAGGAAAAACCCATATTTTTTATTTGAATCACTTATTGAAATAATTTATATGGGACACGCATTCACTTTGCATAAGGTCTCGCTATTAATCCCTTAAAATATTTACATGGGAGATAATTTCGGAGAAAAGAGTAAAAGGAAGTTGGAAATAGGGGATTTACTTGTTTGGGTTAAATTATAGTTGATGTGGTTATTGTTTGGGAGAATCAAAATTACAGAGTTAGGAAAAAAATACATCATATATTTTTGCATCTATTGCGTGAATACAAGAATTAAGTAAAATAATTAAACTAATCTCCCTGAGATCAATCAATTGGCTACACATACACCGTGCGTTGCGGTTAAAATAAATATCTCATCATTTATTGTATATTTATATTTAAACCAAAAATATAATTCAACTAGTAGTCCAACTTGCCCACCCCACAAGTTGAACCCCCTCTTTTGAACGGCCAAGGGACTACCTGGAACCGTGCCCTAGCAGTGCACTCCAAATTATACCACAATGAAATATCTCAGCTCCCCTACATTCCTTCCCTTCATTTCCTTACTTTCTCATCCTCTTGACAAAAGAACCTAAAAATTATACCACAATGAAATATTGATATTTCGATCCACATACACAAGATCTTTCTCCCAAAAAGAATTCCCTACTAACTCCATCCATAAAAAAAATGTTACAATCAATGAAGATTGATTCACATTCAGACACAGATTCCATCAAAACAGTAGCTAACTTCAACTACCTTGAAGTACAGACAATTAAGAAGCCTAGATAAAACTGCAGATAAGAAGGTAAAGCAAGGCTAATGTACTATGAGTGATGCATTCAGAATTAATCACATGCTAATAAGGATGCATATTCTTGAGTCTTGACAATTAATACCCCAAAACTTCAAATAGAATGATTCTTGAATGGAACCTTTATTCAATTTTTGCAATTGGATGATTCATCATTATGCATCTAGATTTCATGAAAGAAAATGGTAGAATTATGGACTTGATTTTCCCAAACTTTATCATAAGTAAACAATTAATCCCCAAACTTTATCAAAGAAAAAGTGAATCAAGAGCTATTGATCTAACTAATCCCAGTTCCACAAACAAGCTCGTGGTTTCAAGTAAACACCAGAGAAAATTTATAAAAACAATTCAGGGCATACAAATTGATGAAAATATATAATTTTAATAAATTTTACAATAAAAAAAGGAATGAATTCGGGAATCACCCAAATAAGAGAATTGACTAACCAACCCAAGCAGTAGCAACTGACGCTATAGAAGTACCAACTGTAAACACCACCCTGTGCCTCTCAAACGTATCCTGCAAACGAAGAAAATATACAAATCAACAACACAATAAATTGAAATTACCCACAAACAAAATATTAAGTGCGAAAGTGTAAGATCATGTTACAAGAATAAATGATGCCAAATTCTTAAATCTAAAGGGATGAAACCCAGAAAAACTCAAATTGATAAAATTACCTTAGTAGAGTAAAAGGTGTCTTGAACAGCACACCATGAATTGTGAGCTCGCTTCTTCAATTCCGGAACACCAACAGATCTCCAAATTGACGACTTGAATGTTCGAAGTCGCTGCAAATTTTGCATTTGGCCGCACTGATTTTCGCGACCAACGACGGCCAAATTTCGGTAGCAACTACTCGTTTTCAATTCCCCAGAGGCTGGCTACTTCTTTTTGAGGCTTCTGTAGTTGAATTTTAGCGATTGAAATTTGTTTTTATTGATTGAAATCAATTTTTGTTGAGTTAGTAATTGAATTTTACTCATTAAGATTCATTTTTATTATTTTTAAATTATAAAATAATATTTTACTTTCACCAACACAATGATTTTACTAAAAAAATAAAAGTAATACTACTAATAATAATAATAATAATAAATAATAATCTTCAAAAAAAAATAAATAATAATAATAATAATAATAATAATAATAATAATAATAATAATAATAATAATAATAATTATTATTATTATTATTATTATTATTATTATTATTAGGGAAATTTCGAATGGTAGCATTCAATTTTCATGAAACGCCAATAGTAGCACTTTGTAAAAAAATCATAAATTTTCTATGAATATTTTTTTAATATTTTTTTCGACATTTTATTTTAATTTATCTTTTTTAGAAAAAAAAACTTGCTATAGCAAGTCATCCGGTCACCGGGTTTACTCTTGGAAAATGCCCCTTAAAGTTGGGATTATTCATGTTTAATCAATAGGTGGGATTATTGTAGGAAAATCATGAATATTTTAGATTATTCTAGGTAATTTTTCCTTATTATTATTATTATTATTATTATTATTATTATTATTATTAGTCATGGTTGTTAAAATCGCGATTTTAATCTACGATTCTACGATTTTACGATCCAAAAACAAGCGAGCGGTTTGAATCGCAGATAGAATCTTAAAGTTTTAGAATCTTACGATTCAGATGGAATGAAATTTTGAGAGGTAGAATCATAACACGATTCTACGATTTAACGATCCGATTCTACTAATATAAGTATGAATTATTTTTAATTTTTCTTATGTACCATATTTTACTAATCTCTTTCACATGTACACATAAATTTCAAATTTTCCATCATGAAAACTTTTAAAAAACAAATTTCTTAATCCGTATGAAGATTTAAACAAATTATTGACAAATTTTCGTTATATTCTTAGAAATAAAGTCAAAGAAACTTTAATTCATAAATTTAAACTTTTGAATTGGATAATAATGATAAAAAACTAGATATTTTTAATAGTTTTAAGTTTATTTGTAGAATCGTACGATTCTACGATTCGATTCTACCGATTCGATTCTACCTCTCTAAACGATTCTAAGTAGAATCACGATTTTAACACCTTTGGTATTAGTATTAGCCATAGTAGTAGTATTTTTATTTTTATTGTTTTTTTTTTAAGAAAAAAAAGCATTTTCATTGCACCTAGCACAGATGAGTAAGAAATATTAAGTGAAAGGAAGTCACTCCTTAAAAGTGCATCAGTATGAAGAAGACTTCCATGTTCTAGGAAGGGTTGAGTCAACTCATCCTTTATGTGCAAAGGAGGAAGGACAATCGACACCAGAAAGAAAAGGAACAAGAAGATACAAGCAAATCTAATACAGATTCTTATATCAACTATAAGCAACAGACTCTAAGGGGTAAAGGGCATGGAATCTGAGCTTGATCTCTTGTTTAAGACAATGCATAATATTTGAAGAGAATTGACATTGTGATGTCAGACAACTTCATTTCTCACTTACCACAAATGATAGATGAAACCACATATAACAGATATCACAACTTTCCTCTAGAAACGAGAGGTCTTTTATTTCTTGGTGGTTGTACTATTCACACCAGTGGTGAGAACTGATGTACCCAACCAAGAGCATAAATCTTCAAGACACATACAACTAATAGTACATTTGAAAAACAATGCTCTACAGTTTCAGCAGTAAGACCACACATAGGAAAAATATTGTCTTCATTTACTTCAACATGAAGGAGTTTATCCTTAGTCTTGAGTTTGTTCTGTAGAACAAGTGACAAAACAGAGTGTGCCTTAGGAATAGAGGCTCTATTCAAAACAAACTTACTCCTGGATACACAAAAATTTGGTGTGGAGAGTGCCTTATTGAGATCACATATCATGTAATTATTCTGTTGAACCCAGCGTGCAAGTTTATCTCTATCTTGCAGATTTTTTAATATTATTATTTAGCTAAGTAAGCTTTATAAAATGTCAAAAAGAAAGCCAACACTTACATCCTAGAGTCAAAAGACTTAGGAGCCACCCCTTGGCAAAAGCACCAATGGGACAAGACAAGCCACTCATTATGCGCTAGGAGGGTGACGGCGCCTCAAAAGGTATCGCTAACATCGAGCCTATGCAAATGTCAACCAATACTAGATTCAGTTACAAAAAGTCACCAAAATTGACAAAAAAAAACAGGCAAGCAATGACCAAACAGCAGATCATAACCTTGCATCATGCAAACTTTACATTGCCTTAACAGCATTAGGAGAGCATCCAAATTCTATGCAGCCCCCAGCTCAACTCAATACAATCCAAATCTCATATCAGCACATAAGAGGGATGAGCAATGCAATACAAGACAAGTCTGCAGCCAAATATTCTATATTTTTAACAGTAGCCACATAGCAAATGATACACCATCTGACAGTAGTAGACAGTGGTTGAGAAGTGAGAACACCATAACATCATTAGTAGCCAGCAGCAAGCAGTAGCTTAGCACCATCCGTCAGCAGCAAGAAACACCTCAGTATCAGTAACTAAGCCAACTACAATACATTGCAACAGCCATAAACAGCAGTAGATTGCATTAAAAACCAAAAAGCACTAGCATCTTAAAGCCATGAAAACCACCTGCGTCATGTTTTTTGTTACTAATTGCACAACTAGACAATATGCATCTGGTACTAGGGGTTTGTGATCGGGTACCCGGCATCTTGGGTAACCAAAAAAGCCGGGTACCCGATTAGTCAGGTACATAATTTAACGGCCCATGTCCCAACCCGATTTATTTGGGTACCTGGGTGTCAGGTACCCGGATAAATCGGGTCGAAACACCGAATACCCGGTAGTTTTGTGACATTTTATTTTTTGTGGTAGATTTCGTGATGTAATTGCATAATTTTTTGTAATATGGAAGAATATGCAAAATTATTCCAAAATCAAAAAAATAACATATCTAACAAGATGAAAAAAATAGCCCAAGTAATTTATATGGAAGACGGTAAAAAATGAGTTATAAATTCTTTCATTCTCAAATGGAGCAAACTCGCTAAAAACTGAAAAAGCGATACTGAAATACAAAAAGGAGCAATAAAAATTGAAGACAGTGGTACCAATTAGATAAGCCTATAGCAAAAGTTTTCACTAATTTTTTAAAAATATCTCTCTCTATCATAAATGGGTCATCGAGTACGTAGTAAACATTTTTTGCTTCCCAAGGCTCGACCCTATTAAGATGGGTCGGATACTTGACCCGTAACTTATAATTTTTTCGTTTCACGAACCACCATTTAAGATTGGGGTCAACGGGTCAGGTTTTTTTGAACATGCCTATCGTGGTACTTGCTCTTCGCTTCCACTCAATACATTGGCATTTAGTATAGGTGGGCAAGCATCAGTAGCATTAGAACATATGCTTCATTTTCCAACTTACATATAGGCAAAACTCACCCCTACACAATCCAGTTTTGGATTGGGAGCTCACAGCACATAGGCCAACATCACTTCCCCAACAGTAGAGAGAGTAACGTAAATACCACCGGAATTAGATGAGTAGCCATTAGGGCTCAGACCAACGGTGGCCATGGATAGCCTCAATGCTAAGCTGAATAAGCAGATTATCATTTAAAAACCAACCTTATCATCAATGGATGGTAAAGGACAATTGATAGAAACTCCAAAAATCAAACCTATGAGGATCGAGGGCAAATAAACCAAACTAACAGGGAAAATGTACCTTGAGGCACCTAATAGTGGTTTGAAATCCTTCAAAAGTGTACATAGACCGAAATCGGCTCCCAAGAAACACGATAAATCGCAAACTTTAGTTACGAAAAGTCCTTTACACAACCATCCACTAATTGAATCTCCTTTCCATTTTTTATGTATATCCCACTCAAACCAAGGATATATCCCCCAAATCAGTATTGGATTTTAGAATTTTAACACTTTTCCTAGATTAGGGTCTAAAATCTCAATATTGATACTATTTTGCTCAGCTATCCAGTTTAGAGGGAAGAAAACATCACTTTTCAAGTTGTTTAAACCCTTTCTCAAGGGGGTTCGACCTCCTTCTACCTGCCATGGCGAAGCAAGGAAGTTGCTCAACAAAGAAGAATGTCTAGAGAGAGAAAAAAGAGAGAGAAAGGAGAGAGAGAGCCACTCAAAAACTATTATTATTATTATTATTATTATTATTATTATTATTATTATTATTATTGTTGTTGTTGTTGTTGTTGTTGTTGTTACTGCTGCTGCTGCTGCTGTTGTTGTTAAGAAAATTTACTTTTAAAGTTTCACATTTGAATGATTCTCTTTTAAAAATCTCATCGTTGGATTATTTTTGAAAAAAATTGAACTTTGGCCTTTATTTTCTTTTAAAGGTCTAAATGACCAATAACCAGCTCTTTAGGTTACTTTTGTTTTTTTTTCATTAAAAAATAAAAAAAGTAATCAAAATTAAAAAATTGAAAGAAGAGAAAGAAAAGGCATAGGATACCAAAACCCTCATTCTAACCTTCCCACCACCACATAACCTCCCTCCCTCCACCTTCACATCACTCATTCACATGAAAACTTCTACTAACAACCACCCTAACATCAACACCCTCTCCCTACGAGGCCCTTGCCTGAAACCCCAATCCAAGTGACCTTACTTGTCTGGATAAGATCCTTGTGATCTCCTTCGCCCGAATCCATCCTCCCTAGAAACCACAATCTCTTCAACCTTCCCTCCCTGAAACCCCTATTCTTTTGGAACTTCCCTCCCTGAAACCCCATGCCCCTGCAACATTACCCTAATCCTTCTGATCCTCGTCCCCTGAAACCCCTATTCCCTTGAAATTTTCCTTCCTAAAACCCAACTCCGGTGAAACCCCCATTCTCCTTAAACGAATCTCTAACCCCCTTATCCTCGTCTTATATAATTTTTTTTTTTGCTTTTATATCTTATATAATAATTGACTATTGTTGATGGTGGAGCAAGTTGAAGACACGTAGGTATATTTGAAGGTGGTGAATGTTGGTGAAGGTGGTGGTGTTCGGGGCGCAATATGGTTAGAGTATAGTTGTGTTGTTGTTCGAAGAGGGTGGGAGATAGGGAGGGAGGGGGTGATGGGTTTTTTCTTTTGTTTTTCTTTTATTTTTATAAACATATACAATAATAAATGATAGCATGACACGCGTTATTAATATTTTTTAAAAAATAAGGAAACAGAGCGCAACAAATAAGAGTTACATGGAAGAGGTTTAAAAGAAAACTGAGGGTAAAGGTTGAATTTTTCAAAAATAATCTAAAAGTAGGATTTTTAAAAAAAGAACCACCATAATACTCCAATGAGTGCATCCACTAGTTTAGATCAAGATTTTGACGCTAAGAATGTTGATAAAGTTATTTAGTATATTTAAGTGCTAGTCATTTAGATATAATGTTTAGTGTATGTGTTTGTGCTCGATTTCAAGCGAACCCTAAAAAGCTCATCTTACAAATGTTAAGAGGATCGTTAGATATTTGCATGGAACCAAAGACTTTGATCTATAATATCCTGGTAATAGTAATTTTTCCTTGGTATGATATTCAGATATGCAGATTATGTAGGTTACAAGGTTTATGGAAAAAACTCTTCTGGATTATTTCAATTTTGGAATCATCATTAATCTCATGGAAGCAAAATTTTGTAGCTCTATAAACTGCAGAGATTGAATACATTGGAGTTGAAGCATATTGTTCACAAATACTTTGGATTTCACAACAACTTTGAAATTTGATATCATTCTCAATGGTATACCTATAAAATGTGACATCACAATTGCAATATGCATAAGAAAAAATTCAGATTAGCATTCATCTACAAAACATATTAAGGTATGCCATCATTTTATACATGATCATGTGAAAAGAGCTAATATTTCACTTTCTTTTGTTCCTATTAAACTTCAACTAGTTGATGTACTTAGCATTCCCTTGAACCCTAATTGTTTTAATTTTATTCGTATGAAACTTGGTATGTTGAATGATTATGCATGATTTTAGGGGAGTTTATTATGTGTGCATGTCTTTTATCTTATTATTTAGTTTGAGAGTTGAAAATTAATTACAATATCTTAAAGTAATATATTTTCATATTGAAAAGGATTAAATTATTAAGTAGGTTCATAATAGAAAATATTTGATATCTATAAAATAACATTTTGTTCCTAAAAATATTTCGCAAAATAACATCAACAATCGTTCGGATCAATTCTTTGCACACCCAAAAACTCAATGTACCCCTTAATCACTAGCCTCAATCTCTTCACTCACACTTAACACCCAATTCATCCGTCATTTCCAGAAACCTTCACAAAACTTTATAATTGTCACATCATACCTCATATCAACCCTCCGTCATTTCCAGAAACCTTCGCAAAACTTTATAATTGTCACATCATACCTCATATCAACCCTTAGTAATCCTCACCCATCCGTCTATTTTTTTTCATCTTTAGAAACTCATTTACTCTTTCTCTTTTAAAACATTTCAAAAACTTCCAAACCTTCATAACCAGTTTAAACCCTCAATAATGGCTCCAAAACGTAACCTAATGAAATTAAAAGCAAAACTAAGTGGATCATCGAGAAAATCATATGCACCTCAACCTATTGTTGTTCGATCACCCACAGCCCAACCAATTACCCATGTTATGCCAACAATTCAAGGTTCACCCACCTTTATTTCTCCATCAAAGATGATACTCGATATACCAAAATCTTAGTTCCCTACTCACCCTCTATAGTTAGTGGATTGATGGTGTGATACCCCAGATTTAGCTTGAAAATGGATTGATAGACTACTCATATCAACAAGGTGCATCTTTTTTTCTAGGGAGCCCATTTGCTAAGAACTCCACAATTAAGTGTGCTTGATGGGGAGCAATCTTAGGATGGGTGACTTCCTGGGAAGTTTTTCTAGGTGCGCACGAGTGAGGTCAAAGTGCGCTGGAAAGACTTGTGTTGGTCTGTGGGGCTAGTCTACAGTCTCCATGAGTAGTCACCGGTGGTCCGTTGGACCGGGGTGTTACAGATGGTTTCAAAGATAGATCTCTTTGTGTTGAGATTAAATGGTGATTTGAGTGCACCAAATTAATCATATGAATTAAGTGTGTGGAATCCTATGAGTGTGTTGATGTGGAGTTAAGTGTGTGACTTAATTTGTGAGATGAATAAGGTGTTTAAGTGTGTAGTTAAATACTTGAGTTATGATGCATGAATGAAAGTTAATGAGGAGTTTTGGAAGACCAAAAATCAGTTGCTACACGAGGCACTCAAAGGACCATCAATGACTTTACAAGCATATAGATTAGTAGGCAAATGAAGGCAAATGAAGACTTTTCAAGCTTTGGATCGTACTGTGTGGGTTCGTTAGTCCATAGAGCTGTTACATTCTATGTTTAATTCTTGCAATTAAAGTTGTATTACATTTAAGTGCTTAACCCCTATAAATAATGAGCTTCTAAAGCTCATCAAATATCCACAAAATCCACAAAATAACCCTTAGCCAAACACTAGTCACTAGCCCATCTCTTCTTTAATTCTAATTCTCATTTTGATAATATAAGAGATACTACACTGGAGGACGTAGTCTAAATTGGGTGAACCCTGTTAAATTTTTGTGTAGTTTATTATTGCATTTTATTTCCTACAAACATCGATTTCATTTGGTTGTGTAATTTATTTCGCACAAGACTTTGCACTTACGATTTTAGTGATATTAGAGATTGAAACACATCGTTCTATCTCTAATATAACATCGTTTTCACTTTGCTTTTTTGATCTATTAGATTACTCTTTCTTTATCTTTAAAAATCTTGACATCATAACAAAAAATTTTGAATCCACGCCTAGAAAGCTTCTTGAACCTGGTTTAACTACACAACTAAAAAGAAAATTAAAGGTCAAGAGGAAGTGATGTTTTCTAATGTTATCTTTTTGAATTTTGCAAAACATTCTATCGGTTGATATCTGTAATTTTTTAATCCAACATAACATTCCTCCCGACTCTTTTGATGAGAGTCAATGAGGGGGAGATAATTAGTCTTAGTATTATAGTCTGTAAATTGCAGGATTATATTATTAACATTAACGTAACTGCTTATAGGAAATTTGTTCTATATTCTCTCATCTAAATATTCCTAAACATTTAGAATGATTTTTGTGTTGTTTAAAAAAACATATTTTAATGTTTAAATGATAAATAAAACGTTTAAAGGGATTTTAATTTAAACGTTCAAATAATCCTTAAAAATAAGACAAGTTGTTACCATTAGATTCTGGACTAGAACTCAAAGCCTTGAAAATGATCTTCAAAATCACAATTCTGCTGAGTTTTATGCTAAAAAGTGGTAAATTTGAGGCTTCTATAAATATAAATACCAAGAGAACAGCCACAAACAACACACATATGTACAACATTATTGCAAAAGCTCTTCATCAAGATTCTCTCATTCATAATTATTTTTGCATTCATTTGTATGACCAAGTGCAGGTATCCGTGATCTACTATTCGGAGTAATGGGGTGATTTTTGGAGATGTTTCTCATCGGATACAAACGGGTAGGCTCAAGTGGTGAGCAACCATTTAGGTGCTATGTAATACGAAGTTTCCAAGTAGGTTATAAGGTAAATTTTATCGATTTGCAACCAGGCTTGCTTTGCTATATAGGACAAAATGTTGACCCATAAAGAAAACTTTTGAACATAATATGGAAGTTATAGAAATGCATATGCTGAGGTGGATATGCGGTTACATAATGATGGGTAAAATTAGGAACCAGAGTTTAGGAAAAAAAAATAAGAGTTGTCCCTATTCCTGCAAAGATGCATGAAAATAGATTGAGAAGATTCGAGCAAAAAAGACTTTTGACGCCTCCGTAAGGAGGGACACAAGCATCATAGTGGAGGGTAAGATAAATCGAGGAAGACCTAGGAGAACATGGGAGGAACAATTAGAAAATGACTTGCATGAGTTACGCTCTCTAAGAATCTGACCAGAGATAGGGGTAGTTTGAGGGTCCTTATTCATGTCTTAAACTAATACTCTCTCGCTTACTTGTGAGTGTTCTTTGTCTTTGCCTTTTACATATCTTTCTTTTTCTCGATTTTTTAACAAGTTATTTTTATTTTATTTGTTTTTGATTTTTTAATTAAGGGTCGAGCTTTTGTGGTAAGATGAATGCATGCTTGTGGATTCAGCTTCACTCAGTCTAATTTGTTGTAGGAACCTCTCTTTCTAAGAATCTCTCAAGTTGATGGACTCTTTGACCATGTCTTCCTTTATGGATATGGGTTGCCGTCTTCCTTCTCTCCCTAAACCCTGATAATAGTTTCTTATAGGAAGAATATATTGAGTACGATGATGATGATGATTTGTTTAAACCAAGAGTTACATTTTATTTTAAGCCTTTTGTTTTGACATTTTCTTAAGTGTTCCGTACTCTCTTGTGAGTGTTGGATTTTGTCTTTCAATATGAGAATTTGTATATTGTCCTATAGGGAAAGAATCAATGTGAGTAGGAGAGGGTGAGATTTAGGATTCCAAAAGATTAATAAAAGAGGTTTTGAATCCTATCAATTACAAGAATTCTAGGTTGGTTTAAACAATTTATAGATAAACCTCGATTGACAATTACTTGTGATTTATCTATCACTAGTATAGAAACTCGTACATGCACGATATTATTAGCGTAAAAGTGTATATAAACATAAATTTTAAATAGAGATGCAACTATATGTTATTAACATAATATTATAATATTTCTTATAAAATTGATAAAAATTATAGAATATAGTGCTTTAAATGAAATAATCTCTTAGGAGTATTTGTTAAGGTAAATCTGAGTAATTTTCCAACAACGTTATCATGAAAATTCTTTGTCGTTATCAAAATAATTTTTGATTATCATGTATCTTTTATTTCTTGATGAAATATTTTAGAAATTAAAATTTTAATGAAGAAACTTTATTAATTAGCAAATTTTCAACAAAGAAAATTAAATATATATTCTAAGAAGCTTTAATTGGAAATCTTACGTAGCTTTTTAAAATATAATATTCCAAGAAGATTTAAATTAAAATAAATATCTAGCTACTTGTGATATATTACTTATATATTAAGGAATAAGTAGATGTTAACTTAGGTAAGAATTATTTCATATGACAATTCACTATGAGAATACCATGTGGAATAATTTCACATTCTTTTATTAGATTGTATGATATTATTTTATATCGTGTTTGTTTTAATAAACTGCATATAGCACTGTATCTAACAAACATTATTGAAAGGGGTCTCCCATATTTGTCATGCTTGAAATGCAACTATATCTACATGATACTTTCATTTCATTGCAAAATTTCATCTTTATTTATTCCATAATTTACAAAAAATAAAAAAAACAAACAAACAAACAATAATCCACCAGTTTAGATGATGACAAATCTATAAGACTACAGGCTAAGAAATGGGCATAAGTCAGGGAAATTGGGGAGACAAATGCATAACACATTTTGTAGAATAATGTAGCCTAAATGAACCAAAGCAAGAAGGACAAGCATAAAAAATGATCCCTTTTCCGATGAGCATCGAAGAAGTGTGTCTCCATGAGAATGAGTTACTCGGACTGATCCACTGTTTTACTCGAAGCACTCAAACATTTCTTATTTGGAAAGGTATCAGCTTTCTGAATCAAATCAGTTATCTTTGATGATTTTACTTGCGAAACGTGTGTTGGTTGGGGGATAACCATGTTTGTCACTCCGGTAAACATAGATAGATCCACCATTGGTATGGATGGCATTCCATAATAATACATCGGGTGATCAAATTTGCATGTTGGACCATATTTGCATATGCCATACGAGCTATAGTCGATACATAGTTCGTCTCCCTACAAAACCGAACCAAATTAGAACTGTATCACCAGACGAAAAGCTATTCAGACTTCAAAAGGATAATAATTTACCGGTCTAAAGGGGAGTCCATGGGGGCCTAAATTATAAGCGATCCTTTGTTTTGGATGGTCAAATTTACAAGTTGAGCCAAATTTACAGCTTCCATTGGTCATGAAATACCTGCATTCTGGCTGGTTAGGTCTATCAGGAAGTTCTGAGATGGCCTGTGGTGCACCTGTATCATGTTTAGCTTGACTCTGAGGGTTATAAACGAAATTTTGAGACGCAGATATTGAACTTGAGTTTTCCTGTTCGCCAAATGAAACAACGAACTATATCAATATAAATCCTTACGTACACAAACAGAAAACGAAAAAGTACACGATACCCTGACACAAAAAACCAAGCTTAAATTCTCTAAATAACACTCCGCAAAACCAAGTTGATGAGTAATACAGGACTAGCGGAGTGGCGATATGTAAGAATACCATGAAGGGGAAGCACCCATATTAACTACAAATTAAAACTTGAGCTTCCTATTCAGATTTCAGAGGCAGCATGGACATAATGACAATTTTATGCGCATGAGTGTAATGGGCATGAATTGGAGAAGCAAGCCTTTAAAAGTCCAAAACGCCTTGAGCATAGACATCAAGAAAATTGAAAAATTACTTACCATGTAACCGTTCCAACATTGAGCAGTAAGAGGAGTTTGCAATGAAGGAAAGACGACAGGCAAATATGTATGTGGACCAGAGACGTGAGAATTTGCAACATATGAACTTGGTAGTGACCATGCTGGAAGAGTGCCAACATAAGGAATGCCAGTTGAAGGCATAGTCGACCCCATCGTCCTTACAGGCAAATTTCCAGGTACAGGTATAGAGGTTTTAGGTAGTGCAGGTTGGGGATGATCAAACTTGCATGATAATCCGAACTTGCAGACATAAGTACGCATATAATGTGCACAAGGCTTCTCATCCTACGGTGAAAAATATCAATACTATTAACTGTACTAGCAAAAACGGAAATAGAGAAAATTCACTAGAGTACATAAAAAGCTATTACGAAAGAGATAGGGAAACAAAAGAGACAAACCTGACGGATAGGAAGACCAAGAGTATTCAAAGAAACCTGTGCAGCACCACGCCTATCTAGGGGGTGATGATATTTACATGAACAGCCATATTTGCAAGTTCCTGTTTTCAAATAATACTGCAAAGATCTACCAATTAGTTGTGATCTAAGTATAATAAGACTGAGAAAAAAAGGTCCATAGATAGATGGTAATTCAATACACTTCTATAGAACTAGCAAAGCAAAAAAGCCAGAGAATGAGCAGAAAATTCCTTTGTTATTCCTGGTTAAGCTACAAATTTAAAATTTTATTTTTAATGTGATGGAAGTGAGAATTGCAAGCAGAGACGAATCGGAATTTTCCGAATGGAATGAGTTATGTACTTATGTTTGTTCATTAGTTGGAGAACATGATCTTGGTAAGAAAGAGATTTTATCCAAACTAAGAATCCTAAGAAGCTAGGTCCACATATCTTAGTCTTGGGCACCAATGTTTCATGCAGTTATAAGATTGAATATCATTGGAAATATCATATCATATGACATTGAAAGGAAATAACTTAATGCTTATTAAAATATTGGCTTTTCACATGATTAGAATAAAGACTTCTATTACAGGAATAACTAAGTTAGATTTCTTTCAGTATGCTGTCACATTCATTTTACTCCCTCAAGTTTTCCATATAATACACCATCTACATACTCAACTGATAGTATGGTACTGCATAATACACATAGACAGTTTTGCCATGACTTTCACAAAAGAATCAACCTGCGTATTGGGATTAGATGGTGTTGAATTCATCATTTGTCTAATGTCTCTAGTCCTAAGCAGATAAATGTTATTCGTGTGTTAGATCATATATCTATGTAATGCTTTTGAAGTCAATCAAGTACTGGGGGGAATGTTGGAAAAGTAACCACAAGTGATACCACAGAGGAAGGTTGACAAATATATAAGCTTGATGGGTTCTCCTCCTACAACCAATTGGTTTTAACTTTATCACTCTGGGTGTAGTCAACTCTTTTCTTGTGTGGGTCTTATAGTGTACAACCCATGACAAATTATCAGGGAAGGTGTGACGGGATCAGTCATAAAAGGATTCAACTTTTGGTTATACTGGAGATTAATAACCAATTGGGTAAGAAGGTCACTATCAACTTCCTATCTTTATTGTTCTTGATTCTTGACAATAAAAGTAGCTACAATGGATACATACATACATACATAGTTTTTCTATCCCAGAGCTACCTTTGTGTGCATTTTTGAAGTTGTATGACATTTGCAATGTGATAAATTGTATTAATAACGACTTTTGTGTACATTTTTTCATTGGATGCTCCGCATAACTATATTTGCTCCTGTATTTGTTACTCATAAAGACCAAAGCAACTTAGACCAAGTTGCCTTAAACAAGTTGATCACACAAAATAAGCAATTGTAAGATATCATCATCATCATCCTACCCAGTGTATCCCGCTCATAGAAAACTATGGACAGGATCTGGGGAGGGAAGGACGGCGGTAACTCATACCCATAAGGAGAGCGCGGCCAAAAGGAGTCCCCCGGCTTGAGAAAGATAAAGAGAAGCTTCTGCGTTGTGGGAGATAAATAAAACGCATATAGATAATATAGATAAATTAGTAAGATAATTATTTGGAAATGCATTGAGTTTTTTAGTGAAGAGTTGGATATTGAGACACCACATTTCAATTATGAGACTTAACAGTAAATGTTGCTGCCATTTTGCAACGCCCCAAAACTAAATATTTTCTTTGATAGTCCCCTTCCACCCTTCAATTTGTTACAATTTTTATTTTTAATCGTTCATTTAAAATTTAAATTGTTGGATTTTCTTTTCAATGATCCCCAACACCTTTTCTAATATCTTTTACATATTTTTTTCTCTTTAATTCAAATATATTTTATATTTTCCTGGCAACTAATTATTCCTTAATATTTGTACCAATATATTCTCCAACAGTTAACTACTCCTTACCATTTGTGTTAATCCTGAACAATAGTTGTTACAATTCTTATTTTAATACTCTTTAATGCAAGTATATTTACTTTTAATATTTTATTAGTTGTGTGTTATTAAAAAATAATTTTAACTTCAAATATCTTAAATTTCAATAGATACTATTAACTTTTTATAAATGACAAATTGATAGCATATTTCAAAACACATCTACAATGGAGAATAATTTTGAATTTTTCATGAACAACATATTGCCTCATGGAGTATATATTACTGGAATAAAATATTTGTTAATTTTTGAATTTTTTATATTTTTAAACCATTAGATTTTTGGCAAAAATATATAGCCATAGTTGTGACACGTGTCATTGATTATAAGGGTTTTAGTATATAGTAATAGAATATAGATAAAAACAAGTTTATATAATTAGAGATGTAAGTCTATGTTTAATATAGAAGTATATATTTATAAAGATGTAATATGATATAGCTCAATGAATAATGCATGACAACTATATAAGTATAAATATGAGTTATATAACTATTGAAAATCAGAGGTAGCTATAAAATTACTTCACCTATATAAGCACATAAATTACCACGTAATCCTGGTCCTTTTATTCCTAATTTATTACATTACTATCTGATTGAAAATAAATTATTATGGATAATTTTTAATAAAAAAATATGGAAAAATATTTGTAGTGACCAATTAAGATTTTTGGAAGTGATACCATAAAGATTTGTCTTTTTTAATTATTTTATTTTATATGAGAGTTTTTTTACTTATTTTCGGACACATTAGACAAAATAAGAAAAGGGGATGATTTGTGGGAGTAAGAGGAAACAGAGAGAGACGTAATGAAATCATACCCCACAGTCGGGTTGTCCTTCTCTCTGAGGAAGCTCACTTGTATTTTCATCACTCTGCAAACATAAAACAAAACATCACATATTCATATGGACAGTCAACCAATTCAACATTTTTCAGCAATCAACAATGCACCAATCGCTTTTTCTTGAATAAATAAACAAATAAAAACCCTACTTTCTTCAAATAAATCCAATAAATTTCCATCTATTTGGTGCATTTGTTATTCAAATACCATAATTTGTTGCACCTATTATTTAATCAACTAATATTGGTGCATTCATTCTCTAAATAGAGTTATTCTTTAATATTCTACTCTCTCTTATTCATAGAGAATGAGATATTTTTTATTAGGTCAATTCACTGAAAATGTCTCAATTCTATTTTTGTCATTTTTTTTTACTCTTTTACCCTTACTACAACAATACAACAACACATAAATATCAATACCTTTTGGTAAAAGAGAGTTTTCCGTTAACTTTTAAGTAGTCCTCACTCTTCACCCCTCTTAGATTTTTGCGCAAAATCTAAATATCTCATTCTCTATGAATTATTTGTATATGTAGAGGATAATAAAAGAAGAAAATCAAAAAATTGTGCTACAAGATGATCTTTTATTTATTAATTATTTGTATTTGTAGAGGATAATAAAAGAAGAAAATCAAAAAAGGAACCAATGAAATAGAAAGAGAAAATACACGACTGTATATGAAAGACTTGAGAGGTTGTGTGATTTTTTTATGCATTTTTTGATCGGAAAAGATCATTTATTAAAATATGATTACTGTGATAATAAACAATTTAATTAATACTGTATTTATAGTTACAGAACCCTTAACCCTCAACCCTCAACCCTTAAACCTTAATAATTAAAAAACGTTAGTTTCAAAATAAAAAATAAAATAAATAACACGATTGTGGGTTTTCCCCTTTTTAAATCAAGGAATACAACCCTACAAAACTTGCTCATAATTTAGTATGATCAAACAACAAATTAAATACCTTAGAAGGAAGAATATTAGGATGATTAAAACGACAATTAGCGCCGTAACCACACAAACCAGTCCTTAAATAATACAAGCAATCTGGTTCTCCTGGACGATCTGGGTATTCTCTTGATTCTCCCGATCCTATTTCTTTCTCAGAAATCCCTTCTGCGATAAAAAAAAAAGCATGATCGATCATCATAGATGAACTGAAGAAGCATTGTAAACATGTAATTTAAAATTATAACATCATGATCAGAAGATTATAAATATTCAATTAGAAAGGGTTTTGAAAGAAAACAAACCTTCAATTTTATCTATTGATTCATTGCGCAAAACTGTCTCCGCATTGCTTTGAATCTTCGGATTATCAGACATTGGATGATTAACAGTTACTTACCCAAAAAAAACAAAACCCAGAAAAATTAAACGATTAATCGAGATAAAAAGGGAAAAGAATTCCGGAATTGAAAACGAAAAAGAGCAATAAACAGCTTAGTGTAAGATGAACGAATAAGTAATGTGGGAAGAGGAGGGAGGAGAGAGAATGAAGGAAGAGAAAAAGAAAAGAGAGATTGAATGAAATAGAAAGTTAGAGACAAAGAATTTATGGACCTACCTAATTTTTATCACACTTAAAGGAATTAATCCTAGAAGATTTTTGGAAATTTAACTACTTTTTAGACTTTTTCTTTTCCATTCAACCATTAATTACTGTTGTTTAGACTAGTGACGAGAATATCGCACATAAGAATTCCTTAAAGTTCAGGTACAAAATCACATTACTTTCATGATACTCCTTTCTTGTTATATACTTCCTCATCCTTAAATACTCGGTATATTTTATATTATTAAAATTATTATCCTTCAAGTTTATTTTATATATTGCAACTATTACGTAAGAAAAGGTATAATTAAGTGAGATCTTGTCTGAATCGTATAATTTCATAATATTAGCTTTTTATAATTTTTTGACATGTATAATTCAATATATAAATAATCAAAATAACGCATTGGATTGCATAAAAAGTTAAATATAGCAAATATAGTAAAACCGAGAAAATATATACTTTGATCATTTATACTCATTAAATTTGACTTTTTACGCGATCAAATGTGATATTTTGATTATTTATTGAATTATACACATCAAAAAATTATAAAAATTTAATATTATAAAAATATTCGATTAGACGATTCAAATAAGATCTCACTTGACTATATTTTTTCTAACACATTAACTGCAATTAGGGGTGAACACCGGTCCAAAATCGGACCGAAATTTCGAATATGCTAAGGCCGGAGACCGGTCCGGTCCCGGTCTAACCCGGTTTCCTCCTGGTCCAGTCTGAATTTAGACTAGTTAGATCGGAAATAAATTTTGATACCAAAAAAAAATAAAAAATGGAAGATTTTCAAATAATTTAGCAAATTAATTATTATAAAATAAATATGTTTCAATTAAAAAATTATTTTGTATTAGAAATAATTATATTTAAAGCCCTTAAATTAAACATAAAAATCGTAAATATTATTATCTTTCAAAATTAATTTTATGTACATCCGTTCTAACCCAGATTTTTCCGGGTTTTGACCAGACTAGAACCCGGAATGATGAATAAGTAAGACCTCGAGCCTGGACCGGGTGCAACCAGTCTGGTTTAGGTTCCGTCCCAACCGGTTTCGGTCCGGACTGTCAGTCCGGTCTCATTTTGCACACCCCTAGCTACAATATATAAAATAAGCTTGGATGATAAATAGCGTCAAAAATTGTTATATAGCAAGTATTTTAGAACGGAGGAAGTACGAAATAAATTTAGTGAAAAAATATTGAGACCATAATCATTATAAATGTTAAAATAAAGTTTGCGGAAAACATGTGAGAACCATAGGAAATATAAAAATATTAAAAATAAAATTAATCAAAAACTGAAGGAGTTATAAGCATCATCACCATCATCAGAATATCTCGCTTTTTGAAAATTATGATCAGGGTCTGGGAATTAAAGAGAATGAAAGCAGCAATCCATACTCATAAAGGAGGATGTTGCCAAAGAGTCTTTCATCTCAAAAAAGATCCTAAGAATGTTAGGTTCTTGCAACTAAAATGATTCAATGAAATTGAATCTGCAATCTTGCATCTTAATATACAAGCTTTGCCCTTAATCATAAAATTAAAAATAAATGAAATACATATAAATTAAATTAAATAACTAAGTAAAAACCAGTAAAACAATGATAAGTAAAGCTAAGACAAAGAACATGAACACCAACTAGTAAGCGAGAAAGCACCACTAGTCTAAGACATTGATAAGACGCATCCAACTACCTTTATTCCTAGTCAGATCCTCGGAGAGGTGTAAGTCATGCAAGTCATCTTTTGTTTGTTCCTCCCATGTTCTCCTAGGTCTTTCTCAACTTCTTTTACCCTCCGCTATAATGCTTTTGATCCTTCTCTCACGGGAGCGTCAAAAGTTTTCATCTGCACATGCCTATTTTCACTCATATTTATAGAAATAGGGGCAACCCCTAGTTTCTCTCTAAAATTTTGGTTCTTCATATTCTATCCATCGTTGTGTTACTGCACATACACACCTTAGCATACGCATTTTTGTAACTCTCATCTTATGTTTAAAAGTCTTCTTTATGAGTCAATATTTTGTCTCATATAGCAACGTAAACCCCATTGCATGTCGGTAAAATATACATTTAAACCTACTTGGTAACTTCTATTACATTGCACTGCCCTGGTGGCTGCTCGCCACTTCAGCCAACCTCTTTATATTCGATGAATAACATCTTTATTAATCTTTATAGGAACATTAGCAATAAAAAAAAATACTAAAATAAGGATGACCACCATAATTCCTGAACATCGATTTCGCATAATGTTAAGAAAATGAGCAACTCTGTGTAAATAAATGTAATTGATAATTTATTAACATATCTAGCTAGCTAGATTATGAAGTAAATAGTAAACCCACCAAATTTAATAAGATGGATTTTTAAATATTTTTATGTTATGAGGTTGTATAGAAAACTATTGATAACTGATAGCTAATAACTGTTAATTCATTAGAGTGATTGGTTTAATTAGCTAATTTTATCAACTTGTTTAACCAGTTGATTAACACTCTATTAGAAGCAACTTACTCAAAAAAATTTAATTCATAACCAACAGATATATCAACCAACTAATTTATCAAACACTAGTATTAACTAGTATTAGATGGTATAACCACCTAATCATGTAGTTGTGTCGGATACGTTAAAATTTCTCACAAAAAATTTAACCAAACATCTCATGTCGTTTGACATCCATATCTATCGTGACTAAACATTTCTCCTTATTTAAATTCCAAACTGCAAAATATATACTTATTAAGAAGTAGGGAGATTATAAGGAGAAGAGTAATAGAAGAGAAAGATATTAGATTTGTATATTGGTATAACTTCGTGCACTATTCACACACTATTTAGGTACTGTTTGCATCCATTCAAAAGGATAATGTTGCTCCTTTCAATGCATTCATCTATCTATTTCATCTAAGTTTAACACTCGTCTTTGAATGCATTATATAAATATGAAAATTTTATTATAACATTTATGGCCCTAAACCTTGCCTCGTTAAAAGCCTTTATCTGGAAAAACCCAGTAGGATAAAAACCTAATCAAAGGGAAAAAAGAGTACAATGTGCATATTTCTCCCCTAAAGCTAATGTCTTGAAATCAGCACATTCCAATCTTGCATACCAATTGTTCGAATCTCCTTGACGAAAGTGACTTTGTTAATAAGTCAACGGGATTTTCACAAGATTGAATTTCTTGGACTTTTATTTTTTTTTATCTTTCTGCAGACCATGTGTGAAAAGTAATTTTGGTAACAAGTGTTTTATATATTCAGGTTCCCTTGATGTATCCTTCACTAACTTAGTTGATGCAGGCATCGTTATCTTTATAGAATGTAGTTGGTGCCCTAGTTATATCTTTTAACCCACATTCTTCTTGGAGAGTTGGCTAATTATGGATCTCAACCATTTACACTCTCGACTAGCTTCGTATAAAGCTATAAGTTTCTGTTTGATTTGAGGATGTAGTCGTTAGAGTCTATTTTGTTGATTTCCAAGATATTGTGGTTCCTGCATATATAAATACATATCCTTTCAAGGATCATTTTCTTGCGATTACTTTCTGTTGTAAGGCTTAAGAAGTCGTTCATTTATGGTTTTAGTTTCCATATGGTAACCATTTTTTGTGTATTGTCGTGAAACATATAAGATTTCTTCGACATTTACTCGAGTACAGTGTATGATTTATTACTAATTTTGTCCCCATAGGGAGTATAATGCATGCTTTTTCAGTGCCTTCTAATTTTGTTGTTCCCGATATAGTATTAACATTTGCCTGAAGATATTTATTTTGAAAAATATTCTTGATTTTTCAATATCGTATGTGTTGCTCCATTGTCTAGAAGGCAATGATATTTTGATCCATTTTGAAAAATATTTCTATTATTAATACAAAGCTATATTACTCAATACTAGGGGTGTTCAAAACCGGATTCTGAGTATTCACCTTTTCGGATACCTAAAAATGTGATCCGATTTCGACCCAGTATAAACCGGATACCTAGAATCAGGGTATTAGGTTTAAATCGGGTCGGTAACAGGATATCCACTTTTTCTGATTTCCTAAAACATGCGTTTTTTTTCCTTATTTCTTTTAAAAAAATTTATATACAATTCAAATACTAATTTTCTAAAAGTACTTCACTTTTTTAGTCAAAAAAGACAAATCATGGGGTAAGGGATAGGGAGAGTTTAGGAATGAAAATACAACCAAAAGTCAATTGAAATACAACCATAAAGTTACACATCAAACTATTAAAAACTAAAAGCTCCATTGATCATCTTCAAGGACGTTAAGGATTTCATCAATTATGATCTCCGGATGCTCCAAAGTGAATGCATTACCTGAAACAAAGTTATGAACAATATATGGTTAAATGAACAATATTTTTACACTTAAATATTAAATATTCAATTGAAATTAAAATATATTTATTATGGTACTTTTTTGAATCTTATATCAGAATAAATTACCAAAAATGAACTTCATTTATTTTCATATCTAATCTCAAACAAAGAACATGAACATTCAACGCATAAAAGTTCAGAATATTCAATCTCGAACAAAGAACATGAACTTCCACCGCATAACATTTCAGAATAAAGGGACTACATTGAAAATGGCATAAAAATTCAATATAAAATTTGAGAATTAAATTCTTAAATTCAACAAGAGAAAAAAACGAAACTCCAGGGTGGTAGCATGTGCGATTCCATGAAGATTCAAGTTCAAATTGAGAAGAGATCTAAAAAAAGAGGTAGAATACGTGAATAATTTCAGCAATTCTTTGTAAAAAATAACAAAAGATGGTGATATTAAACTTAGCTAGTTGAGTGTCGATAGTGGTGGACTGCCAAGCTAACCCTGTTGCTTGAAGAAGTTTTTAGGAAAGGAGATTCAAAAGACTGGTTGAGTGGTTTCAAATGTCTTGAGGAAGAAGAAAGGAGAGTATAGAGTACTCAGTAGTCACTAAGAGCGCATATTATGAGTTTATGACTAAGAGGAATAGCTTTTAGAAAATTATAAATCGAATATCGGGTATCCGGATTTTTATGCGATCCGTATCCGACCCGAATATCCGGTATTGAACACAGGGAACCCGGTCCGAATTACCCGAAATTTGTTAACCAGGTAAAATTATCCGGTTTTTTAAACTGGATACCGGATAATTTGGGTCGAGTTTTTAAAACCGGATCGATATTTTTGAACACCCCTACTCAATACAAAATATAAGTAAAGAATAAAATAGAAGCTTATCAATTTAAAAGGGAAAACAAGTTAGAGAAATAGTAAATGCATCTAATCATCTTAAAAGAAGTAATTATCTTCTTCTTCGGCTTAATTTTGTAGAGGTTCAAAACCTCATTAAAAAACTTAGAGATATCTAAGGTGAGTCTAGATGTACTTGCTTAATTAATAAAATTTACTTCCACCCCTTTTCCGTTGTTTTTTCGGAAAGCTTGATGTAAATTCACTAAATGTTTGGTGGTACGACAAGTTCACTCCCAATGTCCAACCATCCACATCAATTGCATGTGCTTTTGTATTTCTGGACTTCTTTATAATTATCATTTCGGGGCCAAATAGATTTCTTTCATAAATGTGGCGTCGGCCACACCCGCGGCCACGACTATGTTCACGACCACGACCACGACTACGACTATAAAAATTGCCTTGTTCAAAAGAATTTGTGCCGCTCTTTTCATGATATCTTCCACGACCTCTACCTCTTATAAAATATTTTCCACGACCTCGATGACGCGCATTTCTCTCAATCATATTTATTTCATTTTATGGTATAGACCCTATAGGTCTGCTGTTATGATTTTTCAGTAATAATTCATTATTTTGTTCTGCAACCAACAAGTAGTGTTTTCAACAATTTATGATATTTTTTGAAATGCCTTTTACAATATTGTTGTTGTAACAAAATGCTATTAATGTGAAAGGTTGATAATGTTTTTTCAATCATTTCTTCATATGTTATTGTTTGTCCATAATATACTAATTTTGTTTATCGATTGAAGAGCAGAATTATAATTACTGATTGATTTGAAATCTTGAAATCTTAATTCTTGGCATTCATCGATGGCCTTTGGGAGAAGTACACTTTTATTATAGCCAAAATTTTCATATAGCTCTTCCCAGAGTAATTTTGGGTCCTTATAATTGGTGTACTCGTGTTTAAGACTGTCGCTTGAGTAGTGTCTCAAAATTGATGCAGCCTTAGCCTTATCGTCCTCAGTTTTCTTATCCTCCTCGATTTTCATGGGATCTCTTTCAATGTCCATTCCTTTGTCGGCAGAATTAAGTTTAATTATTGTTTATAATAAACTTTTTCCTTTTTGGTATAATTTGACATTTGAGGTCCATTGTATAAAATTATTTCCTACTATTTCAGAGGCATTAAATTCTCTCTTTTTGAGATCAGTCAATATTTTCTACAATTAAGAAAATGACAAGGTTATTATTAATATGATTTTGTCAATTATAAGAGATATTAAAGCATATTAGTATTATCTCACCCTGATTTAATATCTCAACATAACAAGCACAATATAAGGAAATAAAAATAAAGTAAATAGTATTAACAACTGATAATTTAAAGATTTATGTAAATAAAAAATACAAATTGCTAAAAAATTACAAGATTTATAATTTATTTTTGGATACTAAGGTAGACCATTAACACTATGAGTAATATAATTAATCCCATTATAATAACGAATGCTTTTTGTATTTTACTTATATTTTCGACAATTGAATTGAGGTGGGAGTTTGAAGATGTATTGTTGGCCATGGATGGTTGAAGGAAGAAGAAAAAGAAAGGATTTAGTGGGTATATGTTTTTTTTTTTTGTGTGTGTGTTTGTTTGAGATAAGATGTGAGTTGTGTGCGTTTGTATTTAATGTGGTAAGGAAAGAATTTAGAGGGTAAAAATACTATTTTCACATTTTAACTCCAAGTTTAATAAAAATGTGGAAAATAAATAGGGATTATAAAGTTAGATTTTTTTTCAATGTTTTTGAATCGAGCCCTTAGCGTTGTACTTAAATTATGATTGTCGGATCACTCTGGAATTCTATCCAGGGTGATACTTTTATAATTAAATAAGATTTCATGTTAGGAGAATAATCTTTGTTATTTAGAACTAATATAAT
>CM033450.1:19319005-19366505 GCA_019425755.1 Amaranthus cruentus | reverse complement strand
TCTCTTATATATATATATATATATATATATATATATATATATATATATATATATATATATATATATATATATATATATATATATATATATATATATATATATATATATATATATATATATATATATATATATATATATATATATATATATATATATATATATATAATCACATTTATATTATAATCCACACATTTATATTACATGATCTGTCAATACTCCCATGAAATTTAAGCATTTCTATTGGAATAGATGGAGTAACAAAGGTTTATTTGGAATCTAAAGATGACTAATGTCTAGTTTGATGTAACAATTGAGGAGACTTAGCTTTTTTAGTAAACAGTAGACCAGAAATATTGAATTTCTTCTCTCGTCTTTGACAAGAAAAAAGAAAGAGACTCATACTTGGATCACGTCTTAGGACTCAGACAACAGGATTTGGATTACGCGTAAGCTTTAATTTGAAATACCAATCTAGAGTTCAATGGACTAAATTTCCGCACAATTTCATTTGTAAAATTAACATTTATTTTACCCTCAATTGCTAAAATTTTAAATACGAATACCACAAGAGGAAATTGAACAAAATAAATCAACTAACTTAATTAAAAAAATAAGATAATATAAATAAATAAGACAAAATTAATAAAATGAGGAAATATATATCATCAAAAGACTTCCGTATTAATTTCACATTTTTATTCTAAACAATATAAAAATCTACTATGAATTTAAAAAACGTCTACGGCCACGTGACTCCATGGGCTCTAAGATAGTTCCGCCACTCTAAGATAGCCCCGCCACTATATATATTTTTTATGTAAAAGTTCTTTGAATTAAAAGTATAAATGCAATACACGTTCACTACAAAAAAACTGCAAAGTTCCGATTAAAACCCACCGACCACCCCGTTTTGGTCGGAATATTCCGATCAAAATACCGACTACCCCACTTTAGTCGGAATTTCCGACTAAATTCCTACTGATAGCATGTGGTAGGAAAATTCCGACTGAAGTGCGACTATTCCCTTAGTCGCAATCATTCCGACTAACTATTGCGTCGGTAGTTAGTCGGTGACTTTGGAAGAATATTCCGACTATCTGTCTTGTCCGAGGTTAGTCGGAAGTAATCCAGATCTTTCTATAAATACCCTCCGCCAACCTAAATTTCTTTCTGTACTCATTTCACCCCTATATTTTCTCTCTACTATTTCTTACTTCAATAAAAAAAAATTATATTATTTCTCCCAATTCACAAGGATTCTAGCTATACACTATTAATAAGGTATGATTTTAGTTATATTTTGCTTACTTTAATTGTATTATATTATTTATATTTTAATTATCTAGTATATAAATATGCATTATTTATAATATCATATATATTTAATTTGTAAAAAAAAATTTTAATGAGCTTTTAGTTGGTGGCCGGCCATTTTTTTGTAACTATGATGAGTACTTACCCGAAATTGTTGTTTTTCTTAATTATTCTCCTTGTATATATACTATAAAAATGTGGTGAAAACGATTAAAATATGTTTTTCAATTTGGATGAAATTAAGCATTGTATTATTTTACTTCAACTAAGTTGCAACAGTTGAAGCTTAGTAAAAATAATCCTCGATTCGGAACTCGTTGGGTTCACCGATAGTCATAATTACAACTTACATGTTGTATTTTATAAGGTTGTATAAAATTGCACTATCGGTGAACCAACGAGTTGCAAATCGTGGGGTATTCTTACTAAATTTTGTTGCAACAATTAAAGCTTAGTAAAAATAATCTGCGATTTGCAACTCGGTGGGTCACCCTCAGTCATAATTATTACGGCCTACATTGTATTTTATAAGGTTGTATAAAATTGCAGTGAGGGTGATACATCGAGTTGGAATTCGTGGGGTATTCTTACGAAAATTTACAATGCTTAATTTCGTATCTAATTTGAAAAACATATGTTTAATGTTTTCAATTTTTTATAATACATACGAGGAAATATATAAGAAAAACAACTATTTCAATCAAGTACTTATGATTTTTACCTAAAAATAGTCGCACTAAAAACTCATTAAAAAAAATTAATTAAAATTACCGACCAGATAGCGACCAAAATCTGGTCGCAATTTGGTTGGACTTTTGAAATTCAAAAACAGCCAAAAAGGGGTTCTGACACGCATTTATTCCATAAAGCTGCTGCTCCCACTTCCGACCAATTTCCGGCTAATTGTTAGTCACAGATTGGTCGGAATATTGAATTTCAAAAATCATTCAAAGCGTCCTGATAGGCATTTATTGCCTTAAGATTCTTGTCCTTTTCGACCACCCTCAGACTACTATTTAGTCGCAATTTGGACGGAAATCCTGAAATTACTATTCAAAAAGCAAATTGACAAGATTGTTTATTAGGCACATCTTTTCACGTGCCGACACAATACCGACCATATTGTAGTCGCAAGGTGGTCGCAGATTAGTCGGAAAGTTTTTTCTGTTACTAATAAACATGAAATTTGTTGTTTCGCAGAGCAATGGACTTACGAAGTGAAAGAAGTTGGATGTACCAGCGAAGTTGTAAAGGAGTTTATAATATTAGATATTTAGAAGGGGTCGAAGGATTTATACAATTTGCAAGAAAAAAAAATCCAGATGAGGTTAGATGTCCGTGTAAACAAATTTATACATGTCAATTCATTATTGAAAGATAATCGGATGATAACAAGTTTTTACGATACGAAGAAACAAATTTCGGCTCTTGGATTGCCGGTAGAGAAGATTGATTGTTGTGTCAATGGGTGCATGATTTTTTGGGGCCCCACAGCGAGTATGACACTATGTGATGAGTGTGGGGTTTCTAGATAGATATCAGATAAGAGTCCTAGAAAGCAGTTCCACTACTTTCCCATCGGTCCTAAGCTACAACGGTTGTATGGTTCTGCGACTACTTCCAGCCACATGAGGTGGCATGCGGAGCACCATTCAGAAGATGGAGAAATGTGTCACCCCTCGGACAGTGAGGCCTGGTTGACTTTCAACGCGACCCATCTGGGTTTTGCAAGGAAGACAAGAAATGTGAGACCAGGGTTGTGTACAGATGGTTTCAACCCATTTGACAGCTCGGGACAAAAATATTCATGATGGCCCGTGATACTAACTCCGTGCAATCTTCCGCCCTTGATGTGCATGAAGAAACAGTACATGTTCTTAACGGTGATCGTCCCCGGCCCTAATAATCCAAAACATAAGATTGACTTGTACCTACAACCATTGATACACGAGTTAAAGCTGTTGTGGGAAGATGGGATCCAGACATATGTCGTATTCAAGAGGCAGAACTTTCTGCTTCGTGCGGCTTTGATGTGGACAATCAACGACTTTCCAGCTTATTCGATGATGTCGGGGTGGAGTATATCTGGCGTGCACGCTTGTCCATACTGTATGGATGAGTCCAAAGCCGTCTATCTAAGACACAACAGAAAAGTGAGTTGGTTTGACTCACACAGGAGATTTTTAGATAGTAGGAACCCTTACCGCAAAAATCGGATAAGTTTCAGTCGTGGAGCTGTTGAGAAGGATGTTAGGCCCGACATACGTACAGGAAATGAGCTTTTAGAGGAGCTGGATTATTTCGGCTTTGTACAGGTATTTGAAGACGATTCAACTGAGTACAACGCAGAAATCAGTAAATATTGTGTTGGATGGAAGAAGAGAAGTATTTATTGGGATTTGTCGTAGTGGAGCACAAACATGATCCGTCACAACCTTGATGTGATGCACATTGAGAAGAACTTCTTTGATAACATTTTCAACACAATAATGTGTGTGCCGGGAAAAACTAAGGATCATCTCAAGGCACGTCAAGATTTAGCCGAGCTCGGGATCCGATCGGAATTGCATCTAGTTGGTTCTACCATCCCCAAGGCATCATACACACGAAATAGAGAACAAATGGTTGTCCTTCTAGAGTGGCTTAAAACTCTAAGATTTCCTAATGGGTATATTTCAAATTTATCCAGGAATATCGACATGGCTAAACATCAAATATTCGGGATGAAGAGTCATGATTGTCATGTGTTCATGCAACGACTAATTCCAATAGCATTTCGGGAGTTGTTGCCAGCGAAAGTATGGGAAGCTCTTACTAAAATTAGTCTGTTCTTTAGAAGTCTTACTTCTCCAAAGATTTCTACAGCAGATATGTGGAGGTTGGACGAGGAAATTGCAGTGGTGCTCTGTAAGTTAGAGACTATATTTCCTCCAACATTCTTCGATGTCATGGAACATCTGCCTGTTCATCTAGCCTACGAGGAAGGGATTGTTGTTCCGGTGCAATATAGGTGGATGTATCCCTTTGAGAGGTAATTACATGTCTATACTAAGTATTGTTTCCTTTTCTAGTCACTAATGAGTCTTAATAATTACTACTTGGTTTAAATTACAAGTATCTTCAACATTTAAAGCTTAATGTTCAAAACAAGGCGCATGTTGAGGCCTCGATCTGTAACGCATATCTTACAGAAGAAGCATCATACTTTGTCTCGAATTAATTTGGGCAAGACGTTCGGTGTAGAGTTAGAGATCTTCCTGGAAACGATGACGGAGGCTTTAATAACGTCAGATCGGGTGTTTTGTCCATATTCACACACCCAATCAAATTTCATGGGAGGGGTAAGGCTCTTATGATGGATGAAGCAGATCTCAACATTGCTCAGACTTATGTGCTGCGAAATTATCCGGAGGTGAATCAATTTTATGATCAATTCGTACATTTAATCACAAAGTACGAACTAAATCTAAACGCAGAGCAAGTTGACCATATGGTCCAAAACCAGTTTGCCCGTTGGTTTAAACAGATTGTCAGTACACGTTTACCATCGTAATTTTGAATATAAATTGAATTATTGATTTTATATGCAGTCTAGGGACGGGTTTCTTGACGGTGTGGATAATACCAATTTTAAAGGACCTCGCCGAGGGACCTTTGCAGAAGGCACGTCGCTATAATGTTTGTTACGTGAATGGTTATAGATTTCACACTATCTCCCATTCCGCAAAAAAGAAATCTACTGAAAACAGCGGGGTGTAGGTCAATGTAGTCGGTACATATAGTCCTCACATAATAGTAGGAATTTAATCGGTACATATAGTCATCACCGACCACAATGTAGTCGGAAATGGGTCGGAATCCAGAGCCGCCAAATGTAGGTCAATTTTTGACTAAAATAAGGTTTGACTTTTCCGGCTACTTTCCTACCACTATGTCGTCGGAGGTTGGTCGGAAAATGAAAATAATATTTATTTTGTTAAAATTCTGGAAAATCAAGAAAATTCATATTTTAAAGACACCGACCAAATTCCTACTACAAAAAGAGTCGGTATATTGCGACTAACTTTTAGTAGGAAGGTAGTCAGTATACACCGAGTAAATCCCTACCAATCAGGCTAGTCGGAATTGCGACTAAACACCTACCAAACCTAAGTTAGTCGAAATTCCGACTGATTTTTCCGACTATTTTAATTTACCGACGATTCTGAGCCGACTAACTGTGGGTAGTCGGTGTTTAGCTGGCATAGCCGTATACCTACTAAACAGCGACTATTTCAGGTAGTCGGAATTTTTCGTTTTTTTTTTTTAGTTATTCAGATTATACATGATTTAAAATATAGAATAAATTCCTTTCGTAGGCAACTAGGGCTCATATCAACTCTACAAAAATTAGAATAAAGTTGAGGTCAACTCTCAGCAACCTTGAAGTTCCTACACGGGAAACTTCTAAACCTTGCTAATGTTCCTCATGGGATTTGGGAATATCATCCAAGTTCCTGCCCTAGAACTAATTTAAACGTGCATTCATATACTTTATTTATGCGTTACATTATACTTGCTACATTTAATGTTTTATACAATCTGATGTGTTGTTTCGATTATTTATATATTAAACTATTCAAATGTAAAAATTATAAAAAAAATAATATTATGAAAATATGCTATTAGACGATTCAAACAAAAACGATGAATTGTGGCAATAGCCATATTGTAACAAGTATTTCAAAACGGAAGAAGTATAAACACGTACAACTAAAAATTCCTATTAGATCATGCTTGTATTGAGAGTAAATAGTTATGAGGAAATTAAAAATTAAACTAATAAAACAAGATTTTTGGAGTAGAAAATTGATAGAATATTGTTATTGTCAAATGCAAAAAAAATAATTCTAAAGTGATGAAAAAAATTAGAAAAATTAATCTACTCATTATGGGGTACATATTTACCCTTGGTCGAGGAAAAATGTTTCCCTTCTCCTAAAATAAGGCAATTATCTTCCTTTTCCTTTATCTTTCTCATATTATTATATTTTTTGACTCTAATCTTCTTTTTTATATTCATCACTAGTTTCCGTCATTCATATTATTTGACTTTTATTTCTTCTTAAATATTTATTTTCAATCTGAGTGTGCCCAAAAACCCATTTTCAATATAAGTATGCCCCCAAAACCCAGAGAGCCAACAATAATACACATGGTTTACAAGCTACATCTGAACATCCATTTATCTTAATAGGGCTTCTATTATTTCAAAAAAAAAAAAATAATAGGGCTTCTATACTATTCTTTTCCAAATATATCAAAAAAATTTCTAAGTTTATTAATTGAAACCCTTAAAAAAATTCTTAATGGTCCATTTGGTTGATGGTACAAAATGGTTGTAATGGGAATTATTTATAGTGTAAAGTTTCATCAAAAGTTCTATATCATTCCCATAGTAATGAAGTTTTGATCACAAAAGTTTTTTTTTTATACAAATTTTCATTACCACCTAATACCACATCTCTCAATGGTAATGCATTAGAATGAATTTTATAAAGAAAATAAGATAATTGAAATTGGACAAACATGGCCATTAAGGTAGCCAAGAGAATGTTCAACCGAAATTACACTTGCTTTTCATTCATATTACCGCCGTATACTACCACCTACCAAACGAGTCGTAAAAGATGCATAAATCAGGACATATTAATCAGTGTCAATTTTGAGCCTAGGCAGCCACCCTTCTAGGGATAACAAAAATAAAGAGCGTCGATACTATTTAAAATCCAATTACAACAACACTTTTAAGTAATTTGTTTGCAAATTTTTTTTGTATTTGAAATAATTTTAGAATATAATATTACATTACATTTTATCTTGAATTATTTTTCTGAAGTTTTCTTTTAATATAATAAAGTAAAAGACATTCTAAAAATAAATAGGACCTCCAAAATCTTTGCTCCACCACTATTACTAGTAAAAAGTTGGGAAAATTCCACGTGGTAACCTTGTGGTTTTGGGTTTTCCACGTGGTAACAAAAACTTTTAAAAAATCCACGCGGTGACCCTGAGCTTTACTAAATTGCTACACGGTGACTTTTTGCAAATAAAACGTTAGCAAAGCATTGGTAAGCATTGATTTCGAAGCTTTAAGGTTGTTCTACGCCTATTTATGCGACTCACCATTTCCAATACCATCAGTTTCAACGTTTTCCTCCAAATTATAAACTCTAAATCTACCATTTTTGGATTTGAGGGAAAAAATATGATTTGGATGAAAGATGGTAGAGTTAATGTTTATTATTTGGGGAAAAATGTTGAAATTGATGAATTGAAATAATAAGTCGCATAAATAGACTTACAACAGCCTTAAAGCTTCGAAATTAATGTTTGTTAACGTTTTTTCGTGCAAAAAGGTCACGTTGGAACAATTACGTAAATCTCAAGGTTACCACGTAAATTTTTTAAAAGTTTTGGTTACCACGTGAAAAATCCAAAAACTCAGGGTTACCACGTGGAATTTTAAAAAGCAAATAGAAAATAAATCAAAATAGAAACTTTCACTTTTTTTCAGCAGTCACACAGGCATTGTTTGCCGCAAGCTTTAAAGCAAAAGCTATTCTTCATAGCATTCTTCATAGTGAATGCCCATGTTTTAAGCATGATGAAACAAAATTTTCCTGACCTATTTGTACAAAGTGGCTGAATTTAACTCAGAAACTTAACATAGCCACACTTGCATCATCAGAATCCGACCTCAAACGTGCATCATAGAGGCTGAACCCCAATGCAAGTGCATATATACACAAAAATGTTATATACAGATGTTATCTGCCTCAAAGCTTAGAGACTACTACCAGTTTAGCAGAAAAACATGGAATCCTTAACATTGTCATGCAACCTGGGCAGCTCGGGGACGGGGACATTTTCTGCAGATGTGAAGCCATTGTCTTCAGAGCCAGCCGCATGAAGTTCATCAAATTTGACAAACTTTCCCACTTGTCGGGCAGAATGATGAGCATAACAAATGGGTGCCACTGCAAAAATGACCAAGACAAAACACTAACATTAGGAAACAGCCCATGCTTTCCTGTCTGCAGACAGATATTGCTGCATAAAAAAGACAAAACAGCATCAACTCACCCACTGAGGTAGCATGAGAGCTCCTCCGGTACCTGAATGAGGACAAATTTTCAATTTAGACGAAGAAAATTGAGTTGGAAAGTTTAGTAAGCAATTGAAGACCAGTAACTCACACGTAGGATAGAGCATGAATGAAATTTTGAAGCTCATCTGGTGAGAAGCCGATCTCATCAAGCAAGACATTATAGTGAACGGGCCGCAATGTACCCTTCATGAGAACATGGGATCAAAAGACATTCACTGTATCTTAGTAAGGAAAGGAAACAAAGAACACCCCACAGACCAATCAACAATATGTTTTACCACCTTCGGATTAGCAGTATCAAGTTACCAAGCAACCAGGAAACCACATGCTTCTCCCGTTTCTTTTAACTGCATTATTTTCTCTATTGGGAAATTTCCAATTAAGTAGTTAATTCAGCTACATGAGGGGACCACACAGTTCATATGTTATTCGTATCACTGAGTCCCAATTGTATTGTAAATGCTTTTTGAACTTTCACAGCTAAAATATAGGCCGCAACGACAGCAAAATCATTCACATTTACCGTGAAAGTTGTTTCACAATTGCTGCTGCGACCAAAGCTATATTTTTGCACTATGCCACACTCTATTCTGGTCACGTAGACATTATGATTTACTCATGCACTCTCTCATCATTCCTTGTTTGCATGCCCAAACAAAATGGGTCACTTAATAGAGGAAGTATTTCATAAGCATGCAATAACTTAACTCGGGACAGAAGCCCCAAAAAGAGCTGGACTTAGCTGGAAAACAATTCCTCACTTCTAGAACGAGAATCAAATTGAAAATGCCCAAGTAACTCTCATGTTACATCTCATCATTCAGCTTCTAACATTAAGATGCTAATAAATAACACAAAAGAAAGCTGAGAACTTACAATCATCCCTCCATGAGCACACATGTAGAAATCATAGTTCCTTGGATGCACAATTTCAGTGTCCACAACCGTCCCTGTGGCAGGAAAGTGGTAATAGGAAAGTTGGAGGATGAAAACTCAGTATTACAATCATTTGTGATTCCAAGACAAAGTTCAAAAGACAAAAACACGACATCATACCAGGTGGAACATTGCCAGAACCCCCAGCTTCAAACAATCGAGTATGGTGCCTCTTTTGCGCTACAATTACTGTGAACTTTGGAACTTCTGATTCTCCAAGACCCATGTACGCCTGAAATAATTAAAATCACCATATAAGTGAGGTGCTAGTAATAAACAAATGTAACTACAACAATCTACATCAACCTCCTTAGCCACAAAAATCAAATAAATCTTCTAAACTATTGCAGATGTTCCCTAAGCTTTGTGTAATGAGAGGGAGATTGAGCTCATGCAGCTTGTTTTGTACTCCAAGAGAGAGGATATTTATTTTGGATTTGATGCTGAATCGATGCAACTCTGATTATTAATAAAATAATCTTCCTAGCAATTAGATAAATTATGAGTATTAATTTTATAAAATTGAAAATACAAGTTTCAAAGGGGTTTATAGGCAATCAAATTTAGAGAGAATATGGCAAAACTGAAACCCCGTAAGAGTGCTTGGAAACTCATCACCGTCGTTATCTTAATATAGTACATTGCTTTATGGTTTTTCACATGGTACTCAATTTCCTCGTATAATTGGTGTTCATCTCATTTGTCTTTGTACTTTTTTATTTCCATTATTGTTGATTATTGTTTGCAATTTCAACAAAGTCCTTGTCTTTAATCTATCATTGCAGGTAATATTCATGAATATTAATATGCCTAATCTAAGTGTAATCATCAATATCAAAATAAAACCTCCTCAACAATTACAATTCAAGCAAACACGTTTCCACTAAACGGTGAACACTTAAAAGTTGCTACACTCCAGCATGGCGTTCACATCTTTAAAACATGTAAGCAGCATTTAGTTTTATGACAGAGTAGCAATGTAGTATTTTGCATGTTATGTACTTGGTTTACCTAACTCACAAAATCAACGGTTTTCAAAATGAAATTGGTTCTTATGTTTTAGTATAAACACAGTCAATTCTAAAGTAAAGCAACCTGTTTTATCTGCTCCAGCTCAATGTTGAGGACCTGGCAAAACTGCGATTCGCCTACTCCATCTCTGCAAAACATATGGAAGCAAAAAAATTTAGGAAAACAAAACTGACAAACAACGCAGTCATAAAAGCGAACAGAAGCAGTTCTCCAAAGGGATTAATAACAAATCTCAGAAAATATATAAGAGACGAGTTAAGCAAACAACCTGCAAACTCAAGTATCTAATAATTCAGTCCCACTAAAAAAGTCTACATTTTAGGACCTACACATGAGGTGATGTCTCAAGGTTCAAACAATTCAAACCTGATCCTTACCCAAGAGATATTAAGACCATCACCAATGGGATCCCAAAGGAGAGAGAATAGGGTGTTCATGGAGGTTACCATTGTAGGTAGATGCTCAATCAGCATGCTCAAGTTATAAAATAATAATAGACACTCATCAAACCATTGGTGCCCGAGCAAATGTTAAAGAATAAAAAAAATTAATTTTTTATACGACACTTACATAATGACTATCAAAACATTGAAAATTTGATTTGGGCATCTAAAGAAAATGCTATTATTGGAATATGAAGATGCGTAGTGAGATGCTTGAATATCATTTATAAATAATAATTACATCAACAAGCACCATATTTTGCCTACCTGAAAATTATTATCTGCTCAGGTTTTCTACCCTCACTTGTAACATAGAAGGCCTTTAATAGCTCCCTGCAGCACAAAAGATAATATACAAGCAATAAATCATAAACGTCGTCAGATATTGCTACATGATTCTACAAAAATATTCCTGAAACAAAATGTCCTAGTAGAACACTGCCTTGCGACGGTAATACCTCATGATACCAGAATCTTCTCCATTTTCATCTGGTTTGAACAGTGAGTCTATTATCTCTGTTTTAGGAGATTGAGTTCTCACGACTGCTCTATATTTTGATATAAGTGGCCAAGATAAAGAACCAACAACCTATTTGCCAAAAAGGAGACCATGAGGTCAACAAAATCTCTCTACCATAAAACTTAATATGATTTATTCAAAAGAGCACATGACATAAAAAATTTCAATAAAAATCATTTAAAATGGTCAAAGAAAGAACAGCTTCAATAGATCTCAAATTTTAATCAAAAAATAACAGCTAACTTCATACCGCCGCAATTGAAGGAAGATCTGAACGACCAGGTGAACCATGAGAGACATCCATCCCTATGATCATTGTTGGAACATCCTTCACATGGGGTAAAATACAATGTTCCTCTATTGCCAATAATGAATTTACACCTCCAAGCTAGAAAATGCCATCAGAGACAAATGAGATTTTCATAAGGAAAAAATTCCCTCCTGTGATTCCAATTAAGACTCACCTTAGAATTAATTTTAAGGAGTACATTCATGAGATACCGTTCAGTTATTTTCACAGGGCAAACACATTGTGTTACAAGTCCAAAAGTACTTAAACTTCTCATTTTCCAAGGTCCTACATAAAACAATACAAACCAGGACATGCATGAGTTTAAAGGATATCAGAGCAAAATTAAGAAGAAGCTAACGAGCAACAACATACCATATAGATCAGAAACTTTACGTTCTGGCAATACACACAAAATGAATTCTGGTTGATCTGGGAGCTTTTCTTGCAATTTCTCGAACATTGCATCAACTCTTGCCAGAGGGCTGGCTTTTCTCATCTGCTGGTTCTCTTCGATTAACGCATAAGGGCGTTCTATATCCTGAGATTTACAAAATAAGGTTAGAGAGCAAACTAATCAAATAGTAATTACAGAAGTGCCACAAATACCCACCATGCCTTTGCTTCGACCACAATTAATGAGTTCTCGAGACAGATAGCTTGTATCACCACCAGAAGAAAAGTTTACAATAGCCCAGCACTTGATACTTACAGGATCCAGGAATTGCTGCAGAATTCCCAACTTACCACGTTAGCTAACAACCTTCAACATGCAAAATAAATCTAAGTTATCATGAAGAAGACAACAAAAGCATGCAACAGTTATCAAGGCTTTACTTTATTCTTAAAATTCCATCGGCCTTCGTCAGGCATGCAATCTTGACCTCTACCAACCTTTAGCTGCAAAGTAAACAGAACACTACTTACGAAAAGCCTCCACAAAGGTGCTTAAAGAAGTCAAAGACTCTACACATGCCTTTTAGCAATGAAAGATGCACCAACTACCTTTGGTGGTTCAAGGACACGAGCAGCTATCTTCATAAATTGCTTCTCAACAGAAATTCCACAAGCACCTAGGAATGGGTCACTTTCATACTTGTTGTTCTTTACAGCCTGAACTGAGTGAAACCAGTTATAAACAAGAAAATATGGATGCTACTTTGATTGAGCTAAAAGAAACTTACATCTGTCAGAGCTTTCATTCTATCATGGGGCTTTTGCTTAAATTTCTCCAGTACGGTTATTTGCTGGGTTGGAGACAAAGGGTTTCTATAACGCTGAAGTGAGATCAGTGAACATATCTGGAATACAAAATGAAAACAAATAAACAATGAAAATTTCAATGATCAGCAAAATTTTCCATTTAAAATTCTAAAACCTTTCAATGCAAAAACAGAAGGGGTCAAGGAAAAAACACTGACCCTTTGAAGAAAATAATTTACACACCTCGATTGGTAGATAGATTGGTCGATTGGGTTTGCCAACATCAAGGCATGGCATGTATTTTGAATAAGTCAACACTACACCGAGATGTTTGTGGAAATATTCAAACACAGTAGTCTCTCGGTTTTTCTCTTCATTGGAACCATTATTCTCTTTTACTTTGAGAAGAAAACTTGCAGAAATGAGAAGGAATACCAGAAGTCACAATACAGGACAAATACATAGGGGTTGTCTACCATCCAACAATCAAATATGGAGACTTACCTTTGCTGGTAACAAGGCCGGTCACTCAAGCCTATAATTTTAAATACTCTGTTAGTATGGGTTGTCTTGATTTTCAAGTTCTTCAACATTCTTTTGGCCTGCAAAGATCCATGGCATCAAAATAAAGCTGCTAAAAATCCGAGAGCAACATGATTTGTAATAGAAAATTGAACTATTACCTTTACCCAATCGATATAGCGAGGCTCCCGCACATTTTGGTTAGCCAGTAGAAAATCAAGTACAGGTCCGGGTTTCAAGGTTAGTGTCATAGCAACATCTGCGTTGAGGATTACAATAAAGTCAGTTATAACTACAGAAGCATTATGGAAAATGTACAAAAGTTGAGAGAATGAAAACAATAAATGAAAATTTCAGTACCTAACTTTAGTGACAATCCTGCACGTGTCATAACAAAACTAGAATTGTACCCACGCAAACCCAATAAGCTCTCATCAACCTCGAAGAAGTTCCTTGAATCATCCTGAAAGAATGACTGCCTAACCAATAGGCATCCCCTGCATTTAGTACACAAAGAATAGAATAAAACAAATGCTAACTGTACAATGCCATAAAAAAATGCAAAACAAGAGATACATGGGGGAGGCAAACACAGAGATACAGAGAGAGAGAGAGAGAGAGAACTTATGGATAGCCCGCTGCCTTAGTATCATATTAAGTACTGTTAATGCATCCCGAGATTCACCTAAGGTCTGTCCTTCAGAGGTTAGAGGAATTGATAGCAAAGGAACTTTGCAACCATAGTTAAGCTCCACCTTAAAAATCCTTGGAGCTAAAGAATGCTTAGCTTTCTTTACAGCTTCATCAGCATTCCCAGCACTGCAAGACCAGCATAAAAATTTAATAGGGCTTTATTCTCTAAATAATACTTAAACTGACAGAAATAAAAAAAAAATTCAAAAAAAAGGAGATTACCTCAATCCAACTGACTCTTCATACGTTAAGGTTAAGCTAGAAATGTTCTCTGGGAGAGGACTAACAGTACACATATTTTCCTTCCCATCAAATGCAAAAACTTTCACGTCTAGTTTAGATGCATATGTTGAGAAAACCTTATCAATAATCTTTAGCCGAATCAACCTGTTTTCAATTGGTGTGCTGTCTTCAGAAGTTATTTTAACCTACAAAGACAACATCATATAATATACTTTTCACTGCAAAAACAAAATGTGGGATTGCACACATTACTCCAAGTTGCACACTTACTGCATACTGATAAAAAATCTGATCCGGTGATTCAATGGAAACCTTCAAATAGTTCACGAGCACAGATATGTGACGCCCAATACTACCAAAACCTGGTCTGCACATGATATGGCGCTCTGGAGTTTCCATTCCATCAGATTTCACTAAAGGAGGGAGAACTGAAGGAGGTGGAAATTCCAGTTGACCTGGTTCCAAAATCTGTCCTTGCGTCATTCTAAAACCAACCACCACATACTTAGCAAAAAAAACACCAATAGTAAAGATAATAAAAAGAATAAACTGATTCGACAACGGATCCAAAAAATTGAAATAGTGATTTCTAGTTAAAATCATAGCAAAAAAAGGAAAGATCTTTGTGACCAACAAGTATCATCATCAATTATGCCAATTAATCTATCATGAAATATTTACAAAGGACAACAGAACAACTTCCAGATTGAACTATGCAGCATTCTAAGACACAAGCAACATATTGTTTACTTATCGATTACTCCCCATTCCTTTGAGTTTGCACCCTAGACTCAAAAAGCTAATTTTAAGGTGTAAACTGAGAGGGACATAGTCACATAGGTAGTATTTATTAATAATCCTTAGTTACCAAAGAACAACAAACTTACCCAGAAATCTTCAAGGTTTTAATAAATATAAAAGTATCACAGAAAATTTTCAAATTGAACTATGCAACATTTTAGCTATAAAATCTGTAAGCAAGAAATATTCATGTATAATAGGCATAATTTTACATACAAGCGACAATTGGGAATCAAACCTTTCAAAAACCCTTGATTAAACACAAGTACGATGAAAGAAGGCCAAAATCAACAACCATAAACCCAAGTTCAGCAAATAATCCAAAGCACAATGCAGAAGAAATGAGCAATAAAATTTACAGCGGAATTGGAATTGCCATGAGTTGCCAAAAAGTATGATTTTTACAATAGGAGTTGCCAAAAAAAAAAAGTCAGAAAGAGGACATGCAAAATGATTAAACATCAAAATAGTAGAGAAAATTATGTTACCTAATGCAAGTAGCAAAGACAATGGCTTTCCTAGGGTTTTGACCGATGAAGAAAGAAATGGAAATGGTAATGGAAAATGAAATGGGGAGGAAATTAGTACTACACTACTACTGTTTAATGCTACTTTTTGGGGGGTTTTTTTGGGGAAGTTCAAAATTGAGAGAGAGACGTACAAAGTGAACGAGAGCGGAGGGAAGAGCAAGTCGCTGTCTCGTTGTTCCTCCTAAGACCATTCACAACATTGATGGTTAAAAAAAAATTAAAAAAATTAAAAAAAAACAATTAACGGTTTTGGACGATTTTTGACAGAAAAAGTTTAAACACAAATTGTCGTGAGAAACGGTCTTTCCTAAAGACGCATTAGATATACGGGCTAAATAGCCCAATTAATACAAATTAGAGAGAAAATAAAAACATGGGCCTTTTGTTTTGAGATCGTCTCTTTGAAAGACGGTCTCTCACAAGAGTAGTTGAAGTTTAAAAAGGTTACGGTTGTAAAACTCTCAATAGTACGAGGGTAATATTGATACAAAAAAACTTAGGGATATCATTCATAAAGTGTCAAAACTCAGGATTATCATTAATAATTTCCCAAAAAGAATTTCGCATGGTAGCATCGAACTTAAATGAAATACGAGTGATAGCATTTTAGTAAGATTTTTCCACTTGGTAGTATCCAGTTTAATATGTACTTTCTAATTACTTTTGTAGCATTTCCCGTTAAATTTTTGACAATTTCAGTTTAATTCACAATTTTGGCGTTTCTACCCTTATTAAGTGTTGATTGTTGTCTTTATAATTTGTCATAAACTATTTTTATGCTTTCAAATGTTTAATTCACCATTTTGACGTTCGATTCATCGTTTAATTCATAAGTGATTGAAAGTTGAAATGCACCTTTTGAACTTTATAATCCTAAGTACATATATATTAGTGCTTGAAATGCACTTTTTTAACTTTATAATCCTCGTTAAGTACATTAAGTGAACATTAGGGATGGCAACGGGTCAGATAGGGATGGCTATTCAGTTCGAATCCGACCCTAGTCCAACTTGATCTGAGGAATAATCTGATTCGAATCTGAGAAAAAAGTTATCCGAGTCCGAGTTAGAGACGGACCGGAGTTGGACCTTATTAAAAATCCGACCCCACTCCGACCCTGAAAGAAGTCCGACTTCAAATTTGACTTTTACCCCAATATTTTGTTTTCTTTAAAACTCTAGACGTGATTAATTCAAGCTCTCTCTCATAGTAATTATAATTTTTGATTTTGAAAAACTACTTGGTATTTTTATTTAGATTAACAAATCAAAATAGGACAAATCAAATCAAGAGAAATTCAAATAAAATACGCCAAATAAAAATGCGAGAAATTTTTTTAAATTGTGGTAGTGGAACTATTTCTCTTGTTAAACGTGAATTCAAAGTACATATTTTTTTGATTAAATTGTATTTGAAAAATATTTTTTGTTAAGTTTGTATGCTTCAAAATCATCAGTACAATATCACAACAATAAAGTCTGATAATAATCCGACTCCGTTGGGCGTCCGAGAGTTCGAGTCGGGGCAAATTTGGAGTATGCACAATCCGACTTCAAGTGGAGGTGGACTGAAAAATAATGTCCGACTATTATTCGGAGCAAAGTCGGAGTATATATAATCCGAGCCGAGTTCGACCC
Source organism: Amaranthus cruentus (assembly GCA_019425755.1). Classification (NCBI taxonomy): domain Eukaryota; kingdom Viridiplantae; phylum Streptophyta; class Magnoliopsida; order Caryophyllales; family Amaranthaceae; genus Amaranthus; species Amaranthus cruentus. Next base: position 19,349,192 of record CM033450.1, on the reverse strand, counting down.
ATTGCCATCTCTTTAGATCTGGACGGACCCGGATCCAGATCCATTTTCATAGGTAAGACCTGGATTCGCGGGTCAAAATTTTCAGGATCCAAATCTGGATCCATGGATATTGCGGATCCAGTATCGGACACGAGTCCAAAACGGGTCTAACTTAATTTCGCATTTTGAATTTTGCATAGTATTGAGATTGTGAAATTATATTAATAGACTAATGATAATAATATACTCCACTACATAAACTATTATACAAAATAACATTATACAACTTAAAATTTTATAATACCCAATTGAAAAATCTGTCATTCAATTCTACAACAAAACTAGAATTACAAATAATTCAGTAGAGTTCCTCATAATTCACTCAAATTAAGCATAATTGACATCATCATCGTCATCATGCCCAGTGAAAGCATAATTGACATAATCAATCCAAATCCAAAAAACTAGATATGCATAATTCAATTGATTAATAGAAGTGTCTTGGCAAATTCAATAACTAAACAATTGAATCACAAGATTTGAAATGAAACAAACAAGACAACATAATTTAATTCTTATCAATGGAACTATTTGGTAATAGTTTTTAAATTAATAGACCGCAAATTCAATTGATTAATAGTTTCTGTTTTTTTTTTGAGAGAAAGGGGAGGCTAAGCATTAGAAAAATCAGAGTCAAATACATAGCATCCACTAACCAAGCTGGGGCTATATCCCAAACCTTATCGCACAGGCCACAGGCAGCCCATTTCGCGAGCCTATGGGCAACCCCATTGCATCTACGATAACAAAAAAGAAAAGAAAGAGACAAAAACTCGGGCTTAAGAGCTCGACAATTATCCACCACCGTTTGCACATGAAACCCACGAAGCCCATTCCCATTGAGAGCCTCTAAAACCAGCTAGCAATCACCTTCAAGCTCCACATGCTTCCAGCCATTAGAAACTGCCATATCAAGAGCCCCAAAGGCACGCCATAGCTTCGACCATTTCAGCCGATCCAGAACCCCATACAGTTTTTGCACCGGCAAGAAGGAAAAGCCCGTTACTGTCACGAGCTAAAAAACCGTACCCGTGCTTGTCTCCGGAGGGAGAGAATGCCTCATCCACATTAATCTTGATAGAACCCATCGACGGACGTTTACACACAGACCCATTACGAGTAGGGATAGTAGTAGACATATCAAAGGAAAGCGCTTTTTGGTATTCATTAAGCCAATCCACAGCCTTACGATGGCAAAGAGTCGGAGGATCAAAAATCCCTTTAAAAATAGCCTCGTTCCGCGCCCGCCATATCTGCCAACACAAAGTAACAAAAGTCTTCACAGCTCCTGGACCCTTATTATTCCAAAACCAGTCCAAAACCGAATAAAAGGACCAAACAAGAGGGCTTGGGAGAGGAATATGCGCCACAGACCAGAGCTCTTGGGACCAAGGACACTCGGTAAGAATGTGAGAGAGAGTTTCCTCCTTCCCACAACGCCGACAGAGAATGTAATCGGTAACCCCCTTAGCACTAAGATTGACTCCATAGGGAATAATATCACAACAAGCCCGCCACACAAATTCACGAACCTTGGGAGGGACATTTAATTTCCACAGCTTTCGCCAAGTAGGATCGAGGCCCGAAGAACTAGATAAGTCGATATTGGAAGAAAGGGCATAAGAATAAGCATCTTTGACACGGTAAGACCCATCACTACTAAGGGTCCAGCACCTTTCATTATCCACATTATTACGAGAAATCGGGATACAAAGAATTTATTGGCCGCAAAAGGAAGAAAAGTTTCTCGAACCAAATCTTCTTTCCAAACCCTCCTATTCTGATCAATGAAAAAATATAAAGAAGTATCGATCGAAAAATCATGTCGCGGAGAAATAACACGCCCCGACCCCGGCCCATCAAGCCAAGCGTCTTTCCAGACCCGAATACACGGCCCATTCCCCACCTTCCATTTTACACCGTGATCTAAAATCTTGCGGGCGCCCCAAATGCTACGCCACCCAAAGCTGGGGTAGTTACCAATTTTGGCATCCCAAATATCAGTGCGAGGAAAATATCGTGCTTTAAAAATACGAGCAATAAGAAAGTCCCTGCGAGAGTGTAACCTCCAAAACTGCTTAGCTAACATGGCCTGATTGAAGATCTCAAAATTCCTAAACCCAAGGCCACCAACCTCCTTCGAGTGGCACATCGAATCCCAAGACTTCCAACAAATTTCGCGCTTCTCCTTCTAAAAGCCCCACCAGAACCGGCAAATTAAGCCACTAATATCCTTACAAAGCCCTATGGGAAGACGGAAGCAGCTCATAGCATAAGTTGGAATCGCCTGAACAACTGACTTGATCAACACTTCTTTTCCGGCCCTAGATAACATTTTCTCTTTCCATCCTTGAAGTTTTTTCCAAACACGATCCCGAATGGCAGCGAACAAGATTCTTTTTGACTTATCAAAGATGGTCTGAAGCCCTAAATATCTGCCATGCATAGAAACCTCCACAAACCCTAAAAGACTCCGAATGGGAGACCGAGCATGAGGCGCAAATTTAATGCTAAAGGAGATTTCACACTTATCCACATTAACCTTCTGACCCGAGAGCATCTCATATCGACATAAAATATCCCGAATAGTTGTCGCTTCCTGGACAGTTGCGTGGGTGAAAATAATACTATCGTCGACGAAGAACAAATGAGTAATAATAGGAGGCGCCCGAGCGACCGAGATACCTTGCAGCAAATTAGAATGGTAGGCACGCTTAATCATAGCACCTAGCCCCTCAGCACATAATAGGAAAAGGTACGGAGAAAAGGGGTCACGCTGTCGAAGACCCCTCTGAGGTAGCATGGCGTTAGTATGCTGACCATTGACTAAAAAAGAATAGGAGACTGAAGTCACACATTCCATGACCCGATTGATCCACACCTTAGGAAGCCCCACTCTCGTCATAATACTCTCCAAATAGTCCCATTCGATGCGGTCATAGGCTTTACTCATATCGAGTTTTAGAGTCATCTACCCACGCTTACGAGCCAGACTAATCTTCATAAAGTGGAAAACCTCATAGGTTAAAAGGATGTTATCTGTAATAAGACGACCGGGAACAAACGCGCTCTCATTATCTTCAATGATATCGGGAAGGAAAATCTTCAAGCGATTGGCTAGAACTTTAGAGATCAACTTATAGGATACGTTACAGAGACTAATGGGGCGTAAAGCTTTCATGACTTTCGACTTTTTAGTCTTCGGGATAAAGACCACATTGGTGTCATTTAGTCTTGATGGCATGCCCCCATGGTTCAAAAAATGAAGAACCAAAGAACACACCTCCTCTCCCACCAAATCCCAGAATTTATTATAAAATAAAGCTGGCAATCCATCCGACCCCGGAGATTTCCCAGGGTGAATACTCCTCAAGGCATCTATAATTTCATCTTTCGCGAATGGCCTCGACATTGAGGTTCTCATGTCTTCAGTAACCCGCATATCGATACCTACAATATCATCAGCTGAAATAGGGGGTCTAGAAGTCTTAAAAAGATCCACATAATAATCAAAGACAACTTTCATAATATCTTCTTGAGACGTTTTAGTAACACCGTTTGAATCTAACAAAGACTCTATATGATTCCTCTTCCTACGATGAGAGGCTCTATAATGAAAGTAGGAAGTATTTTTATCCCCGTCCCGTAAAATAAAAGGGTGACATCATTGCCATGCCTCGGTCTTTAACTTCTTCCGAATGTCACGAATCTCCGCTTCCACTCTACCTGTTTCATCAATAATGGCCACAATTTGAGTCATACTCCGTAATCTTTTGAGACGTTTCAATAACCAACGAAGGCGTTTGTGAATAGCCTTGAAAGTATGAGCGCCCCACTTCCCTAGGATACGACCGCATTGGAAGACCTTATCCGACCAACATCCGCCACTCATATGGCTAGCAACCGACCAAGCCGAAACCACAGTCTCATAAAACGAATCAACATGTAACCACTTTGCTTCAAACCTGAACTACTTTTCTTCTCAAACAGTACCACGATCAAAACCGCCAACATCTTTGCAAGCCTTAACCAAAAGAGGAAGGTGATCAGACGAATCCCAAACAATATTCTCCACCCTCAAAGAAGGAAAAAGATCCATCCAATCATCATTAGCAAGTGCTCTATCCAGGCGTTCTTCGATGATATTGTCACCACGACGATTAGACCATGTGAACTTATAACCGAAGCACCCCAAATCTTTAAGATTACACCCATCGATAGCATCCCTAAAACCCATAACGGACGAGAGATCATAAGCATTTCCCCCTACCTTCTCTGTCTCAAATAACACTTCGTTAAAATCCCCAGCTAACACCCAGGGTATAGTCGGTGAACTACCAAGACCCCGGATCACATCCCACGTCCTCCATTTTTGACCGGACTCCGACCACCCGTAGATATCGGTACCCCTCCAAAATTCTCCCAAGTCACATTTCACCTCAAAATCAATAAAACGTTGACCCATCGAACGAATACTGATATCCACCTCCTCGGACCAAAGAAGAGCAAGACCCCCCGACCTACCAATAGCATCCACCCACACCCCATGATCAAAGTTGAGTTTACAACGAATCTAAGTCATTTCCGAGGACCATCTCTTTGTCTCGCTAAGAAAAATAATATCCGGAGAATAACGTCGGACAAGGTCTGACAAAGAACTGACTGTCTCGGGATTCCCCTACCCGCGACAGTTCCAAAAGAGAAGAGAACTCATTGTTTATCGAGGGTCCATTTTGTGGGACCCGCCACTCCATCTTCGTAAAGGGACAAACCATCAACGTCCATATTGTCGAGCCTTCTCTTCTGACTTCCCCTTTCATTCAGAAACCCATCAATATCTCTTATTGAGAATCACGTTTAAACTGCCCCACTGCATGGTACTGTTCATCTTGATGTGACGTATAATACTCGCGAGGGCGTCTCTTCCATCTTTTACCCTTATCCTTGCCACCCCTGACATCATCCTTCACACTTACACAAGCCGAAACCACAAGCCCTCCTTCTACTATACCTTCCTCCACCTCCTGAGTCTCACTAAGATCCCCTATAGCCGCAATACTAGGAGCCCCATCACCAGCACCATTGTTACCATAATCCACCTACTCATGTATTTCCCCATTAAAACCCAGCTTATCCGTACGCACTACCTTCGTTTTGCCCCCCACCGTAGCCTCCTCAGCCAAGATAGGCTTCTCAATCGAAACCCTATGGCATAAAGATGCCATTTCATCTACCTACCTATAATCCATCTTCTTTTTCGCACCTTCTTCATCCTTCGTGATAAATAATTTTCGTCCCCGAATTTTATTATGGCCCATACCCAAAACATCATTACCAAAATCTTCATCTTCTTTAACAGATTTCCAAGGAGATGCTCGTAAAGAAGCCCCAAATTTTTTCTCCGGTGTTCCATCCCCTCCAACCTCCATACACTCATTCGTCCCATGGCCAAGACGACCACAATAAAAGAAAATCTTGGGAAGCCTTTCATACTTCACAGGGATAGAGCATACATGAACTCCTCTAACCTTTAGATGCACCTTGTCTCGCAATGGCTCCCTAACATCAATTTTTACCTTCACCCACAAAGATTTCTCGAGATTCCCCCTGCCCGGTTTAGCCCTTCCATGAACACACCAATTTTATTGCCCAAGACCCTGGCATTCTCATCATTGCCTCGACCTTTAAAAGGTACATCGTAAAAACGAGCCCAAATGGATAAAAAGAAAAGCTGTAGATCGAACGGTTTTACGGCTTGAACAATATCCTCAAGAAGAAGAGGATACTTGTCAAAATGCCATGGTTGCCCTCTCAAGATTCGTTGCCTGTCTCGCTAATGATAGAACTAGAATTGATAAAGATTTCGACCAATACTACAAATGTCAATTCCGTGTTTGACCATCCAGACGCTTTTCATCGTTGCAATGAACGCATTAGGATTCGGGGTTCGAGCCGACCATAGTCTTCCCACAAGACCGAGGGCTATTCTATCATCGTCTTCAACGTCCTCTTCACCCCCTCCGTCCTCTACCCAGTCCACTGGGTCATCATCATCTTTAGAACCAGGAGAATCTAATTTCTTGTCCTGGGTCAAAGATTCTTCCCTAATCCCCTTACCATTCTTGGAACCAGGGACCAACAGGTCCTCCTTCGAAGAACACCCAAACTAATACGTAACATCCTCCACGACTAGGGGTGAAAGTAAAAATCTGTTAAATAATTAAAAAAAATAACAAACATAAAAGAAATCTAGATCTAAGTATCATAAATGAATGTAAAAAAATTTACACTAGAAAGCGAATCAATGAAAAAAATCAAATCATAAACATAAAAATCAATGAAAAAAATTTGTAAAAAAAATAAAAACAAAATAAATAACATCTATCCAATGTAAATCTTACAATGAACAAAGAAAAACAAAGTAAAATAAGATAAAAGAGAGAAAATCTTTGACCTTCTATTGAAATGTGATGAAAGAGATAACAATGGAGATTCGAGAACTAGATCTAAAGGAAGAAGGAGACGCTTCAGTTTGGTAGAGGGAGAGAGGTGCAAAGTTAGGTTTAGAAAGAGAGTACAGAAGAAGGGGAATGAAGAGGCGCCTCAATTCTGATATTAATACCCCATGTAGGCGTCTCATTTCTTTCTGGGCTTGGGCCTAACTACTAACAAGGTATATAATATTTCGGTTAGTTCGATTTTTCGGTTTTATAGGGCCCAAAACCGAAATCGAACCGAACACCGAATTACTTTAAAATTTCAGTCCAAACCAAATCATTTTTAAAATATCTCCAAACCAAATTTCTTATTCAGTTTGGTTTGGTTCGGTGTTCGGTTTTTCACCAAATTAGTTACACCCCTATCCACGACATCAGTATTAGGTTCTTGATTTACCAGTGTAGTTTTACGTGACATATTATCACACTCACCCTCCATGAAAGAAGACACAAACCCCAAGAAAGGGTACCCTAACCTCGTAGTCGAACTCAGGAGAAAACCAAGAGAGGAATTCTTAGAGAGAGAAATTAGAGAGACTTTGTCGGAGACTCTTATTTATTTCAAATTTTCACAACAATAATAGTTTCTGTTTTAAATTAATGTGTATGTATGATAATTGTAGTTATTGATGGATGAACTATTTATACATTGTGAAAAATAGATTAGCTTTGTAAAAAGTTGCTTTAAAAAGAAAAAAATCGTTTTCCAGACCAAACCAAACCGTTTTAGAACGATTTGATTCGGTCTGGTCTGGTGTAAAACCAACACACCGAGTGGATACACTAATAATGATCTTTATTAAATTAAGTAATGCCTAGCAGAGTGATCTTGTGATGGATTCATCAAAACCACATTATACTTAACAATGTCAAAGTCCTAATAAGTTCATAACAACAAATTTTAAACTCAATAATTTTCACAATTAATAATTAAAAAAGTTTTAATAATGAACACAAATTCAATCATTAATAACTCAGTGACACCAAATGAAACAGTGCCTCAATTGGTAGTTTAGATAAAAACAAAAGAACTCTTAGGTAATAAGAATTTTCATTAAAAAGCTGAGTCTCAACTCCCACGCGTGTGTTGTTCATAAAATAATCATATATGGTCAAGAGTCTCAATTTAATCATTAGAAAACAAAAAATGTAGATATAAGGATCCATGAATATAGTTGATTGGGTGGGCTAAGCTTCAATTTTGCATTTTTATGGAGTATTTTTAAAATCATGTACAATTGGTAGAATTGTACAATTTTAATTGTAATTATACAATTCTATACAATTCTAACGATTCTAGAATTTGAAGGACATATTTGCTTTGTTAAGTTGTATTTGAAAGACTACTCTTTTAGTTTTTATACTTTTGAATCATTAGTATGATATTAATAAGAATAAAGCTTGATAATAATCTAAACTCCGTCGAAGGTTCGAAAGTCTGAGTCGGAGCAAAGTTGGAATATATATGTTCTGACTTCGAGCAGAGATGGACTGAAAAACATAATTTGTAGTAAAGTCGAAAGGCGTATAGTCCAAGCTAAATTCGACGCCTTGTCATCCCTATTTAGGATTATCATGCCAATACTAATAATGATGCTTTTTAGGGGTGTCACTATGAACATACCTTGTTCGAACACCTTGAAAAGCGTATAGTTCCCATAACTTTTGCACTTCTTCATTAAGAACATACCTTGTTCGAACACCTTGAAAAGCATCTATGACACTTATTCATTAAGAACATTGATCACTGTTGGGGTTCAGAAATTCCATATATTCGAAATGCCCAAAATACCCTTGGTTAATTTTAGTCAAGGGTCAAAAGTACAAGTCAATATTGACCGTTAAAGTCAATGCTATAATGATTAGACATTACACAACAATATCACTACAACAAACTTAGCTTTTCGCGACATTGAATTTAGTGGCATTAAAAAAATGCCACTGATTCATATTTTTAGTGTAATAATTATTGATTTTTATTTTAAGTTCTACCATAAAGTGATTTAACGACACTTAATTTGATCTTTAGTGGCAAATGATAATTATTAATTATCACTATAGTCTATAGTGACATTTGTGAGAAATGTCACTAGATCCTATATCGCTAAAAGCTTTAGTGTCACTTTTTAATATGATGCTAAAGACTCTAATAAATGTCACTAAATCCTCTATATACTCTATAAGAAATTTTTAATAGCGACATTTAAATTAAATGTCGCCAAATATATCTCACTAAAAGAAAATTATGTTGTAGTGTTTCCCACTTTCACCTTGAGTGAAGACACTTCCAGGGGTAATTTCCCATTATCTCAAATAACCACTGATGGTCACACTCTCCATAAGGCAGCACTATAGAAATAACCAACCAACAGTTACAATTCCCATACTGAAACTCTTATAAATAGATCACCCTTTTACGAAAATCGGGTTACGCAATTCTACTATCATACTCATACTTACACTTACCACTTACATTTACTTTTTTTTCGGTCTAAGGTAGTGTTTGGCCAAGCTTTTAAAACAACTTCTACAACAGAAAAGCTAAAACTTGGCCAAACACTGTGTTTCTGAGAAGTTGATACAATTTTGAAAAAAGCTAAAAACAACTTCTACAAGGGTCAAGAGGAGAAGCTACAAATTGTAACTTCTGCTCCTAACTTCTCAAAGAGCTTCATACTTTTCTCATTTTATGTTAAAAAAATTCCTATATTTTCTCCAATTAACTATGATTTTTTTTATTACTTTTATTTTTCTTTTTTCATATTTTCCTCTAGAATTCAAAATTTTTTACTTCATTGTATAATTCATTTGTTATCACAACCAACATCCCAATTATTTTTTTATTGAATATTATGCGATCAAATTACATCAAAATTTCACATATGTTTTATCTTTAAATTTATTAACATATTTAAATATGTTTTTCTATATAGTAAATTGTCAAATTTGGGATTTATTTTTATTTTCAATTACTTAATTTAGTGTATTTGATTTTTTTTCTAACATTATAATGATTATTTTTTAGTGTATGCTATATGTTTTTGGGTGTTTCTCTTAAAATTGATGCTTTGTGACTCGACTATTTTTTAGTGTATGTTATATGTTTTTCCATCATATAACACAACACTAACGTTAAATAAACATAAGAAAAAAAGCCAAACACACAAATTGTATTTGTTTCCCAAAAACTCTTTTTAAAAATATGAGGCCTAACACATCTGTGTCGAAAAAGTGTTTCTCTAGAAACATTTTCTACAGAATTAGTTTTAGGAAACAAAAGTTGATTTCCAAAAGCTAGGCCAAACATACCCTAACTTAAGCATTAGAGGGCTTTCTGGGACATCACATGGGCGGATCTATGTATGGGCCTTCCGGGGCACGTGCCCCGAGAGAACTTTTTTGACATTTTTTTGTTCTAATCTTAACTTCTATGTTCAAAATTTTGATTTTTTTTTAGGTGTTTTCACTCTTAACCTTAATTTTTATGTTATAATCGTTAATCATAATCTTAAATTCTTAATCTTGTTGTTTTAATCTTTATTCTTAATCTTGATTCTTATCACATATAAGTGCTATTTGATATCTGATAATAAAGCCATCTAAATTTGATTGAAGTTAGAATTGCGAAACCACTGTGTCTCAGAACCTGATGTTCGTTCAGGCTATATAAACTAAATAGCATACTAAGTACACAAATTCACAAAAGATAATGATTCTTTAGAAATTAGAAGTGGGAGTTGCAGATTATGTATTTAGGTATTTGGTTAGAATCTCACGTGAATTACTGTGAAGCTAGAATGCAAATCTAAAGTTGCGAGTCTTGGTTAATTTATTTTATGAATGCTATGTTTTAGGTGAAATCAAGATTCAGGTTGACTGAATAAGTTGACTGTTTCAACTGATCAATATGAATATCAAATGATTGGTTGACTACCCTCCCGGCTCCCTCTTCTCTATTTTGTTGGGAATTGCTTGCTATTAAACCTATTTCCTGGTTAAAGATATTGTTTCACAAAGATACTATATGCTGCTCACATTAGCTAATTTAATCCATTCGTTGGTGCCCCAGGGAACTCTGAATCCTAGATCCGCCACTGATCATCCCCCAGTTTAATCTTTCTTTGTGGTTGCAGGTACACCACTCGCAACAGTCGGATCATCTCACTTTCCTTAATTTGAAGATATTTTTCACTTAAAATCCCCTTTATAAATTTCGATAGTTTCTTAGCAGAAACAATCACCTTATTCGAACACCTTGAAAAGCATTTGACTTTGGCACTTCTTCATCAAGAATATTGATCAGAAACTTCATTATTCACATATCATTATTCACATTTTTAAACTTCACCTTCAATACTCCCTTAAACATAATTGCACACCTTTAACTAGGGGTGTTCATAATAACCCGATCCGAAAAATCCGATTCGAATTATCCGGTACCTGATTTTTAAAACTGGATAATTTACCCGGTTTTCGCAAACCGGATAATTCGGGTCGAGGACCCGATTTTAAAACCGGATCCGGATCCGGATCATGAATTTTTGAAAATCGGGTATCCAGTATCCGGTTTTCTTTAATTATTTTTTTTTTTTTACTTTTTTTCGTAAATAAAATGATCATGATATCTCTTAAGCTAACCTTGGATTGAATATTTTTGAAGAGTTAGTATTTGAATTTTGTAATTGTTCTTACTTAAGCCCATGAACAATAATATTATTCTTTCATTTTTTTAATTAATCTTTTATGACTAATTAAGTTAAAGATTTTTATAGAGTTTGTATTTGAATTTCATATAAAAAAATATTTTAAGTGAAAATAGAGATAAACAAACGTATGGTTGAACGACAAAACGACAACAAAATAAAAAATAAAAAACATTCTAATAAAACCGGGTCGGAACCGAATCGCAATTTTAAGTACCCGAAAAAGCTGGTACCCGGATTTTTACGGATCCGGGTCGACCCGGTATCCGGTTTTGAACACCCCTACCTTTAACGGTTCAGTCAAGTAACCGTAACTCTAACAATTAAAATACTTTTTGTGATTCTTATATTTTTCACTAACTTTGTTATTTTTAAAATTCTTATAGTCTTCACTTTTTCTTAATCAAATTTATTATTCAATAAAATAATATATACATGTTTCGAAAATTCTATTGTCTTAATCCTCGTGAATATTTCTTTCACAAATTGTTATAAGAGACGGTCCCCCGAGAGGTGCATAAGATATATGGGCTAGATAGCCCAATTAATACAAAATAAAGAGTAAATAAAAATGTTGATTTCTTGTTTTGAGGTCATCTTTTTAAGAGACGGTCTCTCATAAGAGTAACCGTATTTCTTTTGATAACAATTTTAAAAAATGGAGGGAGTAACTTGCCAGTGTGAAGAAGTTGTCCAAACAAACTGAACATATTCCTTAAATATTGCAAAATCAAATATAATTCTCATTCTACGTTTATTTGTGATCCTTTTTAATAATTAAATACAAACTCTTATTCTTAAATATAAAGAGCAAACCGTCATCTCAAATAGCAGTTTGCTTATAATTTTTTCAAAATGATTTAGATTAATCCGCCATCTCAAATGGCGGTTTACACAATTTTTTTTTTTAAAATTGATTATATCAAATCGTCATCATAAATAGCAATTTGCTTATAAAAATAGCAAACTGCTACGATAAATATCGATTTTATCTAAAAAAATTTTAAAAAGTTGCATAATGTCCTACATGGACAATATTGAGAGAAATAAGTTTCCTAAAACACAAAGAAAATTATGTTGTAAAATAACAATATTGAAGGAAAAAGATTCAAACAAAGTCCATAAAAAATCTATCTGGGATAATTCATGTGGTGCCCATGCCCCTCGAGTTTTTACCTTTTTCACAAATGGTTTTTTTAAATCCGCATGGTGACCTTAAACTACAAATTTATAAATAAAGTATACAAAATATTTAATTTTTGGTTAAATTAAATCGTTGAATTTTGAAAATACCCCTAACTATTTTAGTTAAACTTAATCCATTTACCAAATTCCTTTTAATAATCTTCTCGGAATAAGCAACGACAGAATTGATGGACACTCACACGCCCAATGAGCATTGTTTTAAATTGTTACTTGTTAGCACGGTGGGGCCCACATCCACTCGACCTTTTCTTCCTCATGCATCGAGTTTCCTTCTTCTGCATAATTCCTACCATATTTGGAAACTCTTAGTACGGAATACGAGTAAATATATTTATTAGTACTATTACACACTAGTTTTGACCGTGAAAATGAGTAAAGACGCAGTGTCTCGTATCATTTGTGTGATTCTGTTTGCGTTGGGTAAAATCAATCAGTTAATTGTAGCCGAGTCTTCTCTTCTTCCTCTCTCATTTTCTTCCCTCTTACCAGTCACCCATTTTAATGGCACCATCAGGAAGACGTCACAAGGTATTTGTATGTCTTCATCATCTATCTCTTTCCCCTGTGTTTTTCTTATAATTTTAATGGCAATTTTTAATTGTTTCTTGAAATGTAGCCGGGTCTCAGGCGCATGGATGCCGCTATTGAGGCTCTTACACCAATGGGTTTCACTCCCAATCAAATTAAACGCCGAGTTAATACTTTGTTGAAAGTGGGTCTTCTTTCTTTCTTACTTTTTTCTCCTTTTTTTTTTTCAAAATTAGGTGTATTTTATTATTTTTTCGTGTTGGTGATTGTAGTTGTATGATGGTGGATGGGTTTTCATCGAGGATTCTGCTTATAAAGTGCTCATTGATTCTTTACTGGAGGATGAGGAGGGGGTTCAATCTGAAGCAGAGGAGCCCGTATCTAGCCGCAGGATTAGGGTATTATGGTTTCTTGAATATGCTTAGATTTTTACATCAAATTTTTTAGACTTCTTTTGGGCTGTAATTTCAAAACAAAAAAGGAATTCTTTTGGTTTCATCATATTATAGACTTGTAGTAAGAGTAGCCTAAATCGTGTCTATTTCTGGATTTTGTATGTTATGAAGGATTCGCCACTTGACAATAGACATCAATGCATCGAGGAAACTGAGCCATCACCAGCTGAGCCATTACGAGTTGAAGCATCACAAGCCGCACAATTAGGAATTGAAGCATCAGAAGCTGAGCCGTCACAAGCTGGATCATCACAATCTAAGACATCACCAGTTCATTTATTACATGCTGGAGCATCACAAGCTGACCCATCACAAGCTAAGCCATTACAAGCTGAGCCGTTACAAGCTGGAGCACCACATGAAGGTGAGGGGCTTTTCTATACTATTGAAACAAACTTAGATTGGCTATGTTTTGTATGTATTATTTCTAAGGCGCTAATAGGTCCATAAAGATTAGGCTCTAGGCACCGCAAGAGGTTTTGGGCGTCATGGGCCTCAAAATCCGGTAAAAAGTAAATTGAAAGTCCCAAAAATACCCAAGAAAACATCCATAAAAAACAGGGCCATAAATAAAAAAGAAGAAAAGAAGAGAAAACATACATGAGAGGTGTTCGCATCAAATAATTATCTTTTGCGCTAAAGAGGAAAACATTCTTACAATGTCTCATGAACAAGGGAAGAAGATTAATAGGTTGAAGACTCCATGACGGAGTTAAATAAAGGTGTGTTGATGAGAATATAGGTTTATAATGATCTTGATGGATCTCTACAGAAAATATAGGAATGTGAATGTGGTCTAATTGGAAATCGGTGTGATTAACTAAGCCTTCTTGCTCCTACAGTTTCCCTGTTTTCATTCTTAAGTTTCCTAATGTCTTGGAACCAACATATCTTATATACTCTAACATGCCCCCTCACACGAGAGTCCTTTGGGCTAGAATTGTTGATGCGGTACAAATTCTCCCCATACCTGACGCTAAATATTCTACTGTAAATAAGGGGTGGTTGAGATTCAAACTCGTGAACTCTTATCACATTGGCTTCTGATACCATGTTAAGATACCAACTCAACCAAAAGCTTAAGCTAATGGTTGAGGCCCATGATATCTTATATACTCTATCACCTAATTTGATTTGTTTTGACAAGTTGAAGTTCAGAATTGATTATCTTACTTTTATGGTTAGTGCATTTGGTGTTGATATTTTAGAGTAACATTTTGCAATTCAAGTGTATATTTATAGGTGCTTTTACGCAAAAATAGGGATTTTGCATGTGAAATAGTAATGTTCTAAGATGATCATCAAGTATTGACTTAAGCATTCTAGAGTATAGGTGCTCCACTTTTCTATCTTTAGGAAAATTTAATCCACTACTCTTTCACTAAATTCAACCGTTATTACTACTTATTTGAAGCTTAAATAACCGAGTTTTGGAAGCCATGTAAACACCCAAGTCTTCAAGGAGGCCCTGAACTATTGGTTTACAATCTCCCATTGATAATTGTATATCTCATCTTGCTTGCTTGTGTTTACCCTCCCATCAACTTGCATTTCATCCTCTAATTCCTTGCTTGATGGTTGATTAAGAGGGTGGTAATCCTCTTCTTTGTAACCAAAATTAGTCGTAGGACTATCATTAAGAAAACATTAAAGATTTTAACTTTGATGTACAACTTAAGATTCCTTGGGATTCTTTCTTCAAATGTTCTTCTTCAATGCATTAACACCCATATTTGATTCTCTTATTAACTTGAAATCTCTTCTATTGTCATGCACATATGGGTGATATTTATGATGACTCTTGTACATGGAAATCTTCTTACTTCTTGCGGACTTGTTGAACTTTAGGACTTTGATCAACCTCTTCACTTAGAGTTGCACAGAATTTAGTTTGCACCATTAACCAAATTATATATTTGTTGTTTCAGGCCCAAAAATCAGTCCTTTTATATATATATATATATATATATATATATATATTTGATCAAATTATGTTTTCCGTTTTGGTTTACCCGAATGAAACATAACTTGCACAACTTTTTCACTGTCGAGCAACAACTTATAACCTAGTTGTGGATTGGGCTAGTAATTTTAGCAAAGCTTGTCTAAGAGTATTAGTGTAGCAAGCTAATGGGTTTTTCAAATAGTACTTTCACCAAGAGTTTATAGTATAATGAGCGCATGTAACTAATAAAATTCAGTTCATGAACAATTGAGATTATTGAGTCAAATTTGCATTTTTCAAAAAAAGGCTCTATGTGTCCCCAACAAGATGACCAACATTCAACACGGTCCAATGGTTGAAATTCGATATATGACATTTTTGTGGAGGCTTAAACTGCTTTGAATCTTTCCTCAAACGGTTATCCCATTCTATGATTAACTGAACATTATAGTGTATTATGATGCTCTCCATTACTTTTCTCTATTACCCATTGTTAGGTATGTGACTAATAATTTCACATAAGGTTGGTTGATGTTGAGTGGATTATATTGTGCTCGGATAAATGGGCAAGCAAGGTATTTGTATTTGGTACAAGTCAGAATGTTTCACTAACTGTTCGAGGAGTATGGCTCGACCATACCTGTTGGCTGCTCGAATCGAGCAGAATTGGCTCGACATTGTTGCTATATGCTCGTACAGTCGAGCAGAATGGCTCGATCCAAGCCATTAGTCGAGCAATTATGCGGGAAGCTTCTGTTGAAGTATTTTGTTTTGTTTTCTGTTATAAGGCTGCCTATGTTAGTTATTACTTTATTAGAACTATAAATACTCACTTGTATACATCATTTACAGGGTGAATTACTGTAACACCCCTAAATTTTCGATCCCTTATACGAAACCAAAACCGCAAAGGGTGGGAGAAAATTCGGGTGTTATATAAAAAGAAAAGGAAAAGAATTTCATTTTGATAAACGTTAAAGGTAAATTTTAAAGAGGTGAGTGGAAATTTCGGCAGCATCCTTACTAAACCTCAAACATTTGGTAGAGGAGTTAACACAGTAAAAACATGAAACTAATCTAAGGCATCATTGCCTTTAAAATCTCACACCACGACGGAATGGTTTGTCGCCGGCTTCTCAAATCGACATGCCAAGCATGGATCGTGGTCCCGGTGTCAACGCTTGCGTTTTTAACAGACTCGACTCTTTAAAACCATGCAGGGTATAAACTACGAAGCAGAGATAACTTATACAAAAGGAGGATATGTGCCTCAAGCCAAAAACATAAACAAATTTAAATACAAAGAAACTACATGTAGCGTCAAAACAAATACAGCATTGTACGCTTCAACGTTCTCACTCATTCCCCCCGTATGCAATGCATAGAAGCTCCATCACCTGTAATGTCTATCTATGATGTCCCCGCTGCTCAACGTAAGATCATAGACCAACACGTCATAGCAGGGCCATCAAAGACGAGCCATCAACAAAGAAAACAAACAGTACACGTCAGTATTTAACATCATATTATAATAAGACATAATTAGCATCAATAAAGTATGTCTTAATATGAGGGTGATTTCACAACACTCCCAGTGTCGATCATAACTACTGAACATCAGTTCCTACTTCTTACTGTTAATTTCATTTTCTTCACTTCTTTTCGACTTCATAACTTCTCGGTATCACTTGAACCAAGAGCTTAATCACTTTCAAATATTTGTATATATGTGACTAGAGGCCACCATATTGGGGTTTGCAAGACCCACATGGCCACACCTCAACCAAAGAGCGGTGATGGGCCATACCGGCGCCCAATGGTAGAGTATAATCATAACCCCGTACAACAACTATATATAGATAATCAATGCCTCCGGGAACTAAACCCACTGGGGTACCAAACCAGCGGAGCCAACATACATAAACGTATGTGACTAGAGGCCACCATATTGGGTTTGCAAGACCCACATGGCAACACCTCAACCAAGGGCGGTGACGGGCCATACCGGCGCCCAATGGTAAAGTATGAACATACCCCTGTACACCGACCAGGGAACTAAACCCACTGAGGTACCTTAACCAGGGGAGCCACAATAATTGAACAAATCTGCTATCTCATCAATAAGGGATTCATTCCTATTACAACCAACAACTTTCTTACTCCATCATTAAGGGACTCCTTCCCATTACAACCAACAAGTTTCTTACTCCATCACTAAGGGATGTATTCCGATTTCATTTCACCTTATCCAACACTTTCTTACTCCATCACCAAGGGACTCCTTCCCATTCATAAAACATAAACCAACCACATTAATAAGGGGATCATTCCCTATTCAACTAACATAAATCAATCTCGATAACAAAGGAGTCATTCCCATTCAACTACGTAAGTCAAACTCATCAATAAGGGAATCGTTCCCATTCAACTAGCAATAATCAATATCATCAATAGGGAAACCATTCACTATTTCCAACTAACAATAAGCAGTATCATTAATAAGGGACTCGTTTCCTTTCAAACAAATAACAATCAGTTCAATATGAAGGGAATCAAATCTTTCTCATTCTAAATCATTACCAAACATTTAGCATATTAGCATCGTTCTCTACTAGTAAACTTGAAAACCATATAATCAATAACTTTGATATTTCATTCGACGACGATTCATAGATAGTGTACATTATATGTTCTAAAACAATTCAATATCGGTAAATATACAATGCAAGATGCATGCAAGAGTTAATTACTGCGTGTACGTACCTGCAAGCGACGATGCACGACCAAAAGTTATAAAAGTCACCAAACTAAGGTTCTACTTTCCTCTTATGAAATGGACACCTATATAAGCGAGGAGTAGAACTAATAAGTCTCTTTAACTACTTTGTTATACCAACTAAATACCAAAGTAACCGCCATCATCCATTCAACATAAGCTTCCGATTACTCTAGCACACACAGGACTCATTCAATACAAGTCATGATCATTAACTCAACAACAACACAAGTCTTTCCATCGATTTAAGAATAAAAGGATTATATGAATCATTTATTTACATCAACTAAATGTGAGTTATATTTATTCATGCTACTCAAAAATAACTAAGCACAACTAGCCTTAAAATTTTAATATAACACTTATATAACGATAAGACAAATTTTAGAGTTATTGAATCGCGATATCATCTGTTAAATTCTCCAAAGTTAGAAAGAACTATAATCAAAACAACACGACAAGTAACTTTAACAGCCATCGACGATAAGTTGACACTGTGCTCATGACTTACTAATAGCATGTATCTATAACTTCAATAACATAATAAGAGTACTTGTAATTCGCAACAATCAAACTACACAATTAGCAACTATTATTCCCAATTTAACAACCAAAATCACTTCCATAGTCAACTTAAATAAAAACCATCACTAACTAAATATATCATAATCACAATTAATACAACTAAATCTTAAAACAACTTATGAAATCATCAGATCAACCATCGCACCACCAACATATAACATAAGAGCACACACCATTAAAATTTCATCCCTAAGTTAAACCTTAATCAATTCATTGTTTAAAGATAACATCTTTAATTACTACTCATACTAAGATTCAAAGAAACTAATACACAATCTACACAACCCATAATTTCTAATCACACTTCAAACTCTAAAACATAAATATGCTCAATTCATCAATCAAACTCTTACCCACAAAAAGATTCAATGAAATTAACACAAAATTAACATCACACTCATAAACTTTATAAACTTTTAATTGAAAACAAGAAACAAATGGAGGTAGAGGAGATGGCTTACAAAGTTAAAACTAACAAAAATGGTGAAGAGTTGGTTGAAGATTGTGGTGGTGGTGCACAAGGCCCGAAATCGGCTGGAGAGAGGGGCCAAAATTGGTTGTCTCCGCCTCTGATGCTGGCGGCTGGAGTGGTTGTGCAGCCTTGCTGCTGGCTGCTCCACGTGGGAAGGGGGAAGGGCTTGTTGTGGTTTCACCGTGGGGAAGGAGGACGCAGCTATTGCTGCTGCTGCTGGGACTGCCTACTAGGGTGGTTCTAGCGGTTGTTGTGTGCCGGCAGTAGGGGAGGAACCCATGGTTGTTGTGAGGAGTGAGAGAGAACCGTGAGGGAGAGAAGAGGAGAAGGAGGCGTGTCTTGTGAGTGAGGGAGGGAGTAATACCCACTTAAAACCCTAACTCATCCTTTTTATCTTATTTATTTACTTATTTATTTATTTACCTAGGTTCATCTTCTTGCGAGACCTAACTAAGAAACTCACCTTCGTGTGCTCACGCATTTTCATAAAGTAATTATTTTGATTCGAACCTCTTACTTTTAGAAATCGTAACTGTATCTTTAATATATATACGTTAACATTTAAATTCGTATATAAAAGAAATTTATTAAGACTAATTCAAATTAATTTAATATATTTAAAAAATCTCCAAAATTGATAATAATAATAATAATAATAATAATAATAATAATAATAATAATAATAATAATAATAATAATTAATGACGTCATTAAAATGACGGGGTGTTACAATTACATTGTAATCAAGAGGGAGAAAACACAAGTGAGATTGATCTAGATAGAGAGAGAGCCACAAATTAGGGTTCTTGAGTAAACTGAGGATTTTCAATTTACTCTTGCAATCTCTATAATTTTTCATCTCCATTGTTAGAATTAATTAGTGTGTGTAATTAAGAACTAATCAATACAATTGTCTTTATCCATTGGGTTGGTCTTATAGTCTAATATCAATATCAATTTAATAGTAGAATTTTCCCACCTTCTAATTCTTGGTGTGTTTTAAGTCTTTCTTTACATTTTTGCAATCTTTCATTCTTTGTAATTTGAATCTCCATTGTAGAGCATTTGTTCTAACCATAGTTACATGGAACATCGAACATAGCCACGTTCCGCGATCCGGGAACGTTCGTCCCCAATCACCACGAAACGCGTTCCAAATCGCTAAAGTTGACGTCTCGGTGTAGAAGACCTTTTTCAGAAGGTATTTTGGCCTTCATTTACAAATTAAAGAAAAAGAAAGAGAAAAAAACGAGATGAAACCTAGAATCTGAAAAAATTCAACTTGAAGATGATTTCTCAAAACCAGAATAATCATTTTTATTTAATTTTGTTTTCAAATATATATTTTATACATACTGTATCTCGTACCCAATCGTTCCCGAGTCAATCTAGGTTGCGTTTCGTGTTCCCGTTCCCGTTTCCCTTTCCAAACCGAATGCCGTCCCAGGTAACAATGGTTCTAACAATTGGTATCAGAGCTTGAGTTGAAATCCTTGGGAAAGATTGAATTCCATTGATTTGTTGGTTTGTATTTGGAGATTCTTGATTTGGTTCTTAGTAGCCAAGGCTGTTACAACGTTTGAGATAAAGTTGTTTGATAGGAATGTTTATTTTGGGTTATGAAAACTTAAGATTAAGACTATCTTTGTGCAAAATGGGTATGAGAAAGCTTTGTTGGGGAAGTTCAAAAAACCTTTAAGAATGTCCATGGAAGAGTTTGAAGCATAGTTTCCCGGAACGCCAAACGTTTCGGGACGTGGGATGGGAACAGGAACGCGGAATGCTACTTAAGGTGACTCCGGAATAAATTCTAATAACAATGATTTCTTTAAACTAAAAAAAAGTACATTAATTTAAAATTAAAAAAAATGCTTGGCTTCCTTGAGAAGCCTCTTGGCCTGATAGGAAAGCAAGAGACACATAGCCTCACATCACATTTTCCACTATTACAAAAAGTAAATAGTCTTGTCACATGTGAGTAGATGACATTAATTAATTACTTTTTTCCCACTATAGTCTGACAAAAGTCTACCACTCAACTGTCTTCGTCTTGTTTTTTTCTTACTGTCTCCCCTTCTTTGTCGTTTCATATTTTGCGTTTCATTTTTTCGTTTTTACTTCGTCCGTTCTTAGTACATCTCTACATCTACATTAAAAAAACAAAAAATTTTAATGGTTAACACAGACATAGAAAACCGGCTGGAGATGATGATTTGGGGTCGCCCACGGTAGCTATTTGGTACGTGTTCCACAGTGTTCCGGTAAGCCACCGTTCTGCATTAGGATACAACCGTTTCCGGTCGGAAAACGCCCCAGCGTCCCGCGTTCCGGGTAACTATGGTTTGAAGAGATGGATGTGAAGGAACTTTCCCTGATACATTTGTGTCTTTGAAATAGTGTACTTAGAGAGGTTGTAAAGGAGGAAACAACGACGGGTCTTTGGTTGAAGCTAAATTCATTGTACATGAATAAATCGGTGGCAAATCGCTTGCTATTGAGGAGTAAGCTTCATGATCTTCATCTTGAGGAAGGTAGTTCTCTTAAATCTCATATAGATGAATTTGAGTCAATTGTGATGGATTTGTCCAATCTTGATGTGAATCTTGATGATGAGGGCCTAGCGATAAAATTGTTGTGCTCCCTACCTAAGGTATACAAGCATTTTAGGGAAACAATTTTGTATGGGAAGGATGTGTTGACTCTTGAGGATGTAAAAGGGCATTACTACAAAGAGAGTTGATTGAGAATCAATTGACTAAGAGTGACAAATACTCACATGATGGTAAGGGCCTTGTAGTAAAGGGTAAACCTAATAGGAAGGGTAGTTCTAAGTCTAGAGGCAAGGATGTCATAGGCTTTAATTGTCAAAAGAAGGGTCATGTAAAGATAGATTGTCCATTGAAGGGTAAGTACAAAGATAAGGAGAGTGATTGTACTTATGAGGATTCGGTGGCCATTGTTCATAGTGATTGTTATGATGATTTTGTTCTTGTTGAGTCAAGTGATAGGTCTTGTAATAGATGGATTCTTGATTCGGGGTAGTTCTTTTCATGTCACACCTCATAGACATTTGTTCTCCACATATGTTAGTGTTCAAGGTGGAGTGGTACACATGGGCAACAATGCGATGTGCAAAGTTGTGGGTGTTGGGTCGGTGAGGATAAGGATGTTTGATGGCATAGTTTATACTTTGTTGAATGTTCATCATGTTCTAGATATGAGAAAGAACTTGATATCATTAGGTGTCTTGGTTAGTGATGGTAGTAGATGCATTCTTGATAAGGATGTATTGGTCATCACTAAGGGGTCTTAAGTAGCGATCATGGTGTAAAAACGCGGTCGCGGTCGCGATCACGGTCGCGATAACGGTTTGCGGTAACGGAAAAAATACGGTTATCACGGAACGGATCGCGGTAGAATAATTTTTAAATGATTATTTTAATTACATTTATTAATAATTTATATATTAATATAATTAATACAAATATAATTTTTACAATTAGAATAACAGATGTTATTAGACGTTAAGGGTCCTTGTACAATGAGTATAGCTTAGTAACAAATTTTTATTTATGGTCCAAGGCAATCCAACTTATTAGAATACATATTTTTATTTTTTTTAAAAAAAACCTTTCTCTTTATTGAAACAAAGCACATTAATTTGTACTTCATTAATTCCTACTTTATGTAGGAGTACAACTGTACAATTCATACTGCTAACTGCATGGGTAAATGTAAAAGTCATAATAACACTCTTTCATTTTCTTTATTGAAAATAAAGAGATATGACATCTCAATAAAATAATTACTGAAAAACTACTCTTCTTCAACTCCTTCGAAGTATATTTGAACTTTGAACATGGCGTTCTAAGACCAACTCGGATCTGGTATATAATGTTTTTTTGTTTTCTTTGCGAATTCATGTGTAAGTTTTTTAAGGTCTATTTTATTTTCTTATTTTTTTTGGGGTTAATTGGTATGGTAAGCGTTGGATATCGCCCCAAAACAGAGTATCTCGCCGTGATTACAGAATTTCCCGTTACAAAACGGTAGAAACGACCGGTTTCCGACACATAACACCGTTTTTTGGGTCAGCGTTATATAACGCGAGATCTCGGAATGGTGACTTCATAAACCGTTACAAATCGTCCGTTCCGAGATGGAACGTCCGTTATTTTATTCCATGGTAGTGATGAAGGGCAAGAAGAAAGGGTCACTTTTTGGGCTAGTTGGGTCGATGCATAATGGGTTGGCAATAACAAAGGGTTCTTTGTTGTCCGACGAGCATAATATTTCTTTGTGGCATTTGAGATATGGGCATATGAGTGAGAGAGACTTGGGGGTTCTATCCAAGAATGGTCTAGTTGGTGATAGATGTTTGGGTTCTGTTGGATCTTGTGAGCTTGGTTTTCTTTACAAGCAAAGATGGATTTGCTTCAAGATTGTTGTGAATAGAACACGTTTACTCGGTTGTAGTCACTCGGTGATGTGGAGTCTTTTCTTGATTCTATCACATGGTATCTACCGGTGTTTGCTTATTTAAGAAAGTGTGGGTTTACTTCTTGGAGCATAGTGATGAGATCTTTGGGGTGTTCAAGAATTGGATGATTATGGGAAAGAAGGAAACCAGGGAGCAAAGTTGTTTTGTTGGATGGATGGGAAGAATGGGTATGACTCTACATGTTTTGGCTAATTATTCGTTGTGGTTACAAGTGGGATTAAGCGAGATGTTGGATGCCAAAGTGGTGAAGTTGGCACTTCAAGAATACTCCGGAGTATGGTTCTTACATGGCTTATGCTTATATGGGACACGATTTTGAGTTACGAATCAAGAAGAGTGTTTTCTTGAGAAACTCGGGAGGATCAAGAGGTACTTGTTGTGGGATCCTTGCACGTCAACATTCATGTTTTTGGTTACCTTTGTAGAGTGTGCTAATCTTCGGACTTGTGGTTCTTCTAGCGCCAAGAAGAAGGTGAAGGTCGATAGCGGTGTTACTCAAGCTAAAGAGGATAAGGTTGATGATGTGTGTGCACCTAGGTTAGGTGGAAACATTCCTTTGTGTACCTTGAAGGAATGAGTGTCATATTCATGTAGTGATATGATGGTTGATGATGGCATGACAATGATGGGTAGCAAAGTGTTAGATCGAAGATGTGTCAACTTGGTTAGTAGGCGAGCATTGGTGGAATGTGGTCTTATGGGTTGTCATAGGATGGTTTCCATTGATAGGATATTGCGACATTTTCTAGACATTGTAGCTTGGGGCTTGGTTGTCTTGGTAGGGTGCTTGCTCCTATGGTTTCGATGGGCTTATGGTTGGAGTTGTGGTGGTCTTTGATCGGGGTTGTGTTTGAGCTTGGCTCAAACTCATTTGCTTAGTTTCATATGTCATGGGTTTACTCCCTTTGTGGGAGGATCATCTTTTTGAGGTGGTTACATCTTGATGAAGGTTGTTTTTTGGAAGATGATTAATTGAGATGTGTTTGACGAGATTGATATTTTTTCGTCAAGGTGGAGATTTGTTAGGTATGTGACTCATAATCTCACATGTGGTTGGTTGATGTTGAGTGGATTATATTGTGCTTGGATAAATGGGCAAGCAAGGTATTTGTGTTTGGTACAAGTCAGAATGTTTCACTGACTGTTCAAGGAGTATAGCTCGACCATACCTGCTGGCTGCTCGACTCGAGCAGAATTGGCTCGACATTGTTGCTGTATGCTCGACTAGTCGAGCAGAATGGCTCGACCTAAGCCATCAGTCGAGCAATTATGCGGGAAGCTTTTGTTGAAGTATTCTGTTTTGTTTTCTGTTATAAGGCTGCCCATGTTTGTTATTAGCACTATATGTACTCACTTGTATACATAATTTAGAGGGTGAATTACATTGTAATCAAGAGGGAGAAAACACAAGTGAGATTGAACTATATAGAGAGAGAGAGCTACAAATTAGGGTTCTTGAGTAAATTGGGGATTTTCAATTTACTCTTGTAATCTCTATAGTTTTTCATCTTCATTGTTAGAATTGATTAGTGTGTGTAATCAAGAACTAATCAATATAATTGTCTTCATCCAATTGCTGGGTTTTATAGTCTAATATCAATTTGATAGTAGGATTTTCCCACATTCCAATTCTTGGTGTGTTTTTCATTCTTTGTAATTTGAATCTCCATTGTTGAGCATTTGTTCTAACACCCATGCTAAGATTTAGACACTTATTTTTGAAATAAAAAATAAAATTTCAAAATTTCCTTATTTTTCCTTCATCAAGCAATTCTAACCTTTAGATTGAGTAATGTATTCTCCATTACTTTTTAAGTAATGGAGAAGATCCTAACCCCATTAGAGTAAGTATAAATAAAAACAGCCCATTAAATTGAATATAATATCATCTATATTGAATTAAGAAATATTCCCTGCCAATTAAACTAAGCTCGATTGACAATGCCCTCTTTATTAAGAAAAACATTTTTCTACCTACTTTTATAGAATGAAAGCCATAAGAGTTATCCTAATGGTGACAAAATTTTATTTGAGTGGAAATTTTTTTGTGTAAAAATATCCCACTAGTGAATTTCCACAAAAAATTACTCAAATGTTTGTAAAAGAAAACTCAATGGGAGGAACTTTTTGGGATTTCCTCACAGTGGGCCCACCACTAACTAAAAAAATATACCCATTTTCCTATTTTTGAGCAACAATTTATGAATTTTAAAGACTCAAAAAAAGAATGAAAATATACCAACATTAATAAAAAAAATTCTCATTCAATAGATAATAATTTTTTCTATTTTTTGACACGCTTTAAAAATTCTCTTTTCTCTATAATTTCATAAAATTAGTATTCAAGTAGTTTAATGTTTACATTGTTAGTTTAATTTTGTTATTTTAAATTTTTTTGTTGTATTTGTATTTTGTCTTAATAATATTTTATGAATTACTTTTTTGTGTTGTTAATATTTTTGGATAAAGAGAGAAAATGAGATAGGATTAAAATATAAAATAGGAGAGAGTGGTGAGGATCTTTTTTTTTCTCATGAATGGGATAAAGTTCAATAGCAAAAATTTCCATGAAATTTTTTTTTAACACCATTGAGAGTGCTCTAATAAATATTCTAAGCAAATAATTCAGTAAATACAAAATAAAGACTTTATATGATAAGCTAGCATCATATACTTCAACAGCTTGGAACACTAGATTTTTTCTAGTTTTTGCCTATAAGTTATAACCATGTTATCTAAGGTTGTGTCTTTGAGCTGTATTTCACAATAATACGATAATAAGGTAATATGGTTGTTGAACCGCAAAATATTAGTTGAGATCGATGTTTCATAATCATCTATATTTTATATATTGGTGCTATCGGTATATTCAGATTCTAGATCCCCATATGGATGTTAGAAATGATTTGGTATTAAGGCGCTAAAATTATTGTAATTATTGTCACCGATGAGAAGTGGCTTTGAAAATCTTAAACGCCGGATCTTGGTCCCTTTTGGTAAGAGCAAGTATGATTATCAAACAAGAAATCCCTTGGCTTTGACTTTTCTATGTGAACTTTCAAACGGATCAAACCCATGGAAGTTTATTAGGCAGTTTCGTTCTATACTTCTCCTTGTAATGGTTCAAGTTTAAATTAGATTTTATATTTGTCAGATTCATGGGTTTTATGTACTTGGAATGCTAAAATTATGATATTGTGCACTTATTAATTATGATGGTGTGCCCTTATTAACGAAGTTTATGCCTTTTCTGGTTGGAACACTAAAAAATTCTATTTTAAAGTACAAGTATTCATTGGTTTTACAAAGAAATGTTGATTGCTTAAACTTTTCTTGGACATGTTTCCGTTGACATGTCTGCATGGCTTCTTGGGCTAGTTATGAGGTGCAACTGTCTATGGTTCAACTTATAAAAAGGCCCAAAATAAGTTAATCTTTATTATAAAATATTAGTTCGTTAATTATATTTTTGTACCTTATTATTATATGATCTTATATTTGTATGTTTATTTGAGGCATAGTTGAAGAAAAAATCAAAACTTACTTATACAAGGGCCAGGTCTAAAAAATTGTCAAGAGCGGCAGTGCGTGTCTGCACTAGTTTGATAGCTTGAATTTATAAGTTGTTATATGACTGATACTATTTTACTGGCAAAATAAAATACCAGGTAGTAGACCTAAGAAACGTAAGTTTTGTCTTGGTTGGCTTGGGCCGATGGACGAAGAAGACTATGTTCTATTGGAGCCTGCACCAGTTCGGAGCTGGATTACTGGACAGAGACTGCGAAAGCGAAAATCCGGGTGGGATATGAAGCCAGATGATCCATGGATGATGCATCAAAGGACTGCAACCTAACTTCTACATTGCTAATTTCTTGGGTATGCTTTTAGCTTACCGCATTTGAACTTCGAGAATAGAGAACTGTTTAGGGTCTCATACTAAAAGATGAGGATATGAACTAATAAATTAAACTTGGGAGAATGTATTGAAGAGTTTTAAGGTGAGAATTTTCACAACTAGAACATTCACACAAAATCCACATTTATGTTTTCACTACATGCTTATATGGTGTTGATTCTAATGATGTTTGTTGGGGCAAATGTCTAGCATTGAAAATAAAATCACTAGCTATAAAAATGGCATAAAATATAAAAACGCATGTGACAAAAACTCACTATCGGTTTCGGGGTTACTGGCCCTCATCAGGTGAGTATCCTGTCACAACCGACAATCCATCCTCTCACTGATCATGCAAATTTTATATACCGCAAGCGCACGATGTATGCGTAGTGCGGGTCGAACACAATGAGGCTAGATAACTCTAAATTGTATGTTTTATGATAAACAAGACAAGGGTTAAGCAAGATGTATGGTAAAAATCTAATCCTAAGATGCAATTAACTAAAACAAGTATAATAATGATGTTAAAACAAGATATGACAAACACTAAGGTGTCGGGCGTCGCCTAATTCTAATATGGAATTCAATCAATCTCATGATTGTATGAAATTGAGCCATTAACATAATCGAACGTGATCTAATTAATTTAAAGCTTCCGCTCTATTGATTAATATCGATTTAAGGCCAACTAGCATTAATCCTCAAACTTCCATTTTATTGGTTAGTACTATAAGGAATTTAACTCAAATATATCTTAATCCTAAGTTAATCCAATTCTCAAACTTCTATTCTATTGAAAATGTTAACAAAGATATTTAAATCAAGATTCATTAAGCATAGGTTCAATCATAGACTCAAACCGCACACAATCAATCGATAAAATATCAAACCATATTTCGAATTAGGGATTATGCCCTAACCCTAGATGAGAAAATTACTCACAATTCATAATCAAGAAAAACATCCAACAAACAATAAATAAAAACAAAGAACAAATGGAAACTTATAAATCTTGAAGAGAACATAAACTGAAATACCAAATCCAATAGCAAAATATGATGTTCAACAAAGAAAGCTTCGAAAAATCCTCAAGAAATCGAAAGTATAATGCAAGAAATTGAAAATTACAACAATGGAAATTCCTAAGAACTTGAGAGAAAAACTAAGAAAAACCAGAAAATAAAAACTGGTCCAAGACCGTTTTTATAAAATAATAACTGTCACTTTATATAGTGATTCCAAAAATTAGGAAGAAAACCGCCAAAATCCGGAGGAAACTGATAAGCGACGATTCATCTCATGTCTTCTGACTGCTTCTGGATTGCTAATTTGATTGAGCGACGAACGTCACTTACAGAGCGACGACTTGTCGCTTTGCTTCTGGAAATCTGATGGAGTCTTTTGTTCTGAAGCGACGATCGTCACATATAGGGTGACGACTCGTCGCAAAAATTCTGGAAGAATCAATGGGCATGCTGATAATTGGCGACGAGCGTCACATAGGAGTGACGACTCGTCGCTTAGTCTCTGGACAAAACAATGGTTGTGCATATGTAGGCGACGAGCGTCACTTCAGGGTGACGACTCGTCACTTTGACTCTGACTCCCACTTCGCGTCGTTTCTTTTGCTCTTTTCATTTGGGGTATTTTGGCATGGTTTCTTCACATAACAAAGGGGTCTTAGGCTATTTCTCCAAGCCTTCACCCTTTTATCACTCCAAAGACCTAATAATGTCCCAATTTTGTCTCAAAAACATATAAAACACAATAATAAACCCAATGAGACAAAATTATCATAATACATCCAAATTTCTATCTAAAACCCAAATAAAACTACATAAAATGAGCGTAAAATGACACGGATAAGTGCAAATAATTGCAATTATCACTCACCAGGCGTTAATCTGTCCCTAAACTACCAAGGCATAGCATAGGGAGCCAAGGATTGGCATTACACCTGGCTTTCTAAGTCAGCCGATTACAACCTCGAAGAGCCGCCTACCCTACATGGAGTAAATATATGAAAGGACGTTTACCACACCTTTCACATACCCACCTGAATCCATTCCATGTCGGGGTGGGCGCTAGAAAGTCACTACCGGTTTTGGGCTTAGTGGCCCTTATCAGGCGAGTGTCCCATCACAAGCGACAACCCACCTTCTCACCAGGTGTCAATCTGTCCCTAAACTACTGAGGCGTAGCATAAGAGGCCAAGCATTGGCATGACCACCTAGCTTTCTGAGTCAGTCGATTACGACTCCGAAGAGTCGCCTACCCCATAGGGAGTAGATATGTGATCGCTGAATAGTACTCTTATAGAATCCAAAAAGCATCTATGAATATAAAAAAAGTTTATTCAAGAAAATTAGAACGAACTTTAAAATTAGTTTTGATTTAACCGACTTTTTTGATTGGAACCTAAACATCAGGCAATTTTGTTTTTCAATTCAAATTGTTTAAAATTTTAAGTAAGAAAAATCAAAAAAGTTAATTAAAAGTTAAAAAAATCATTTGCCAAACCTAAGCAACAACAAACTCATACCAGGGGCTTCCATTATCTCCAGACATCCTCGTCTTCA
>CM033450.1:19269005-19311505 GCA_019425755.1 Amaranthus cruentus | reverse complement strand
AAATAATATTCCCTTCTATTCGTACTATTTGTCCTATTTAGAATTTGACACTATTCACAAGTCATTAACTTAAATTTTTTGTGCATTTTAATTAAATTTACACAGTTAGTGATATTTCTATTGTAGATTAAATCAATAAATTGACAATTATGTAATTCCAAATAGGACAATTAAAACTGATACAAGGGAGTAAAAAAAATATGCATTACACATACAAAAATATGTATCATAGTTGTAATAATGATGATAAAAGAATAATGTATGATTCAATAATTCCTACCTAGATATAAGAATATAACTTTTATGTATAATAACGAAAAATATCACTCTTAAATTTACAAATATTAGTGCAATTATAATTAAATTCATATTATAAAATTGTATGAGGTTTGGGGTTCAATGGATAGAGCATCTGCATGTGGAGCAGAAAGTTTGGGGTTCGACCCCTACTAGGCGCAGGTATCAATTGGGGGTTTCTTGACTGCGCGCATTTCTCTTTACTTCCTCCTTGGGGGTACGGGTATGATTTGTCTGTATCTTTCAAGAAAAAGAAAACTCCCACTCGGACCTTGCCTTGTGCGGGATACCGGAAATGTCCTTTACCTTTACCTTTTATGAGGTTTGGAAAACATGTTAGGATTACCTTAATTTCTTTTTCTCCATTATTTATGTTAAGATTTTCACATTTATTATAACATTAAAAACAAATTTCTGAAATTCTTCTTATTTATAATCGAATAAATTAAACCTTTGTATCAAGTAATAAACCATCATCATCATCATCATACCCAGTGTATCCCGTTCATAGAAAACTATGATCAGGGTCTGGGGAGGGAAGGACGATGGTAGGCTCATAACCATAAAGGAGAGTGCGATCAAAAAATCCCCCGGCTCGAGAACGGTCTTCTAAAGAAAGAAACCTGCAGTTGACAAAAGGATAAAAGCATACACACAAATACAAAGATAAGATCAAAGACAAAGGTAAAATGCGATAGAAAGGCAGAAAACATTAACGAACGAAGAGGAAAAGGGACAAGTTTAGTAATCTAGGACGTGGATAAGGTGCCGCCAATTGGCCCTATCCCTGGTCAGGTCCTTGGAGAGGTGAAGCTTATGCATGCCACTTTTGATTTTTTCCTCCCACGTTCTCCTAGGTCTTCCTCGACTTCTCTTACCCTCCACTATGATGCATTCGATCCTTCTTACTGGTGCGTCATGTGCCTTTCTCTACACATGCCCAAGCCATCTCAACCTGTTCTCCCGCATCTTTGCGGAAGATGCGGAGATGGGTGCAACCCCTAACATCTCCCTGAACTCCTGGTTTCTTATCCTATCCAACATAGTCTTACTACACATCCACCTCAACATACGCATCTCCGGTACTTCCATCCTCTGTTTGAAAACCTTCTTTACGGGCCAACATTCTGTCCCATATAACAACGCCGGCCTAATTGCAACGCGGTAAAATTTATCTTTTAATCTCCTCGGAAACTTTTTATCATAAAGCACCCCGGTTGCTGCTCGCCACTTAAGCCAACCCGCTTGCTCAATATCAAGTAATAAACCCTCTAATTTAATTAGAAAAAAGAGAGAATCTAACTCTTGAAATGTTAGTATAAAAACTGAAAACAATTTGATTGCTCAATATCGTCAACTTGATTTTGTTTAAGTGTCTCCATTAATACTCAAGTTGAGCTTCAAACCAATCAAAATTCAAAGGGTAAAATTGAAAATCACAGGTTAAACGAATAGTTAAACAATTTTTCTTTTATTCTTGTAATAATAAGATTTAATTTTCATTTTTTTTTAGGAAATGTTAATTGTCTTTCCTGTTACTCATAGGAATTGTTCAACCAATCACAACCTCAAAATTTTTCCTCAACCATACAAGTTACAAGTCCTAGTACTTAAAAAGGATACTTAAGATGTTGAGCTCAATTTCGTACTTATTGCCTACTCAAAGATCTGCTTAAAATGAGAGGAGAAAAAACGAAGGATACCAAACAAGGAACGTGGGCCAATTCAGTTCTCAAATAATCCTTAAATAACCCAATTTGTCATCTTTGCCCCTTTCCTTATTTCTACTCAATTTTCTCGACACCAGTCACGTCTTCCTTTTCCAACAAACAACACACACCACCACTCGCTTCTCTTTTACCGCTTTAGAGCCACAAACGCATCAACTCTTTCAGGAGAGAGAATCAAAATTCAAAGGTAATCATCAATGGAGGAGAGAGAAAGCTCCATTGGAGTTGGAGGAGGAGCTTTAGTTCCTGCAGTGAAACCATTATCTGTAGTTCCGCTACTTCCTGCGCCGGATTCTGCTCACCCTGGCGAACAATTGGAGGCTTCGCCGACTGAAACTGATAAGGATTTGATGTGTCCGATTTGTATGCAGATGATTAAAGATGCTTTTCTTACGGCTTGTGGACATAGTTTTTGTTACATGTGTATCATCACTCATCTTCGTAATAAGAGTGATTGTCCTTGTTGTGGCCGTCATCTTACTAATAATCAGCTTTACCCTAATTTTCTTCTCGATAAGGTGAGTTTCGATGCAATATCACTGTCAAAATTAGATAGAGTGATAAAAAAGAAAGTGATCAGTGTTCTTTGTTGTTTTGAAGAGGATTTTTTTAATTGCGGATTTGCAGCTTATTATTATTATACGGTTTATTGCCGCATTTGTAGCTATTAAAGAAGGCCTCAGTTCATCAAGTTTCGAAAAATGCGTCTCCTGTTGAACAATTGCGCCGCGCATTATTGCAGGTCAGTTATACTTTTGCCTTATTCTTCTGCAATCTGTTTTAATTGGATCACTTATGAATAATCATGGATGCACAGAACACAAGTTAGCTATTGCTTTCTGTAGAAGCTGATAGGAATAGTTTCGTAGGCGTATCTGTTTTTTTTTTTTCCTTACGACAGTGATTTTTTGGAATACCGGCTAATTAATAAACACTCCCTCAAAATGTGTCAAAAAAGTTTACTTACTTTTAGTATGTGAAAAAGTTTTTTGTTGAATTATTATGTTCTTAACTTGAGTGGGGAAGTGATATGAAGTACATTGCAAACTATTATAAAGACGGTATTTGTATAGTCCTGTTGATATAATTTTCTACCTAATTTGCGTTTTAAATTTGTGATTCGCTCAAAATGGTTCAAAATGGTTCAAAAGTACCTCAAAACCAACCATAATCCTCTTTGGTTATCAGATGATAGTGCAGCGTGACAATTAATTTTAGTGAAAGTCACTGGGTACACCAAGTACATAATTGTGGATATCGATTAAAATATGTTGTACTATTACCTTTCATTTTATGGAAATTCTTGGTTGTTGGAATCCATTGTCCTTGTCTATTTATGACTTTTGGAAATGGATTGAAATCTTTTGGTACTATTTCTATTGTCATTTGTACATGAAAGGATTTACATTCATTATATGAAAATTCGTTGTAGTTGGAATCTATTGTCCTTGTGTATTTATGATTTGCATTAGTGTCACCGTAGTTTGATTAATTGATGTAGGACTTTGCTGTAATCTCTAATTTGTAGTTAATGGCGTAAACACTTTGGATAATGTCAAGAGAGTATTTGAGAAATCTTTGTTTTTCGAATGTCAATATTGTTGGTTTGTCTAATCTTCAAGCTTTGTCCTAGTCTTGGAACTCTTAAGGAACATTTTTGTTTAAAATTCTTGCTTTTAGTTGAATCTTATGTGGTTATAATTCGTAGTCAGGGTTGTGAAGTTTCGGTGAAAGAGGTGGACACCCTTATATCACTTCTTTCCGAAAAAAAGAGAAAGATGGAGCAAGAGGAAGCAGAGAGAAACATGCAAATTTTGCTAGATTTTCTGCATTGCTTGAGGAAGCAGAAAGTTGATGAGCTTAGTGAGGTGTGTGGGTTGCTTTCCCATTTTTGACCTTATCAGACTAGTACAATGATTCTTTTCAGTAAGCTTTGGTTGGAATTATTGCTTTCTCTAACATTGATGGAATGTTATTTGATACATGATCTTTACTTTCCAGATTCAAACTGACCTTCAGTACATCAAAGAGGACATATCCTCTGTGGAGAGACATAGAATGGATTTATATCGCGCAAGGGATAGGTATTCTGTAAAATTGCGAATGCTCAGTGATGATCCTACGCCAAAGACACGACCTTCAACAACTGATAGGAGTAATGGTGGAATTTCCTCTAGTTCACGTTGCTCACTAGAAGGATTGACCGCGGGAAGTTTTCAGAATAAGAAAATGGATGTAAAGACTCAAGGCTCCCATGGGCAACCGAGAAAAGATGCTTTAAGTAGTGGTTTGGATTCACAGTACATTAGCCAATCAGGTTTGGCTGTGATGAGAAAGAAGAGAATCCATGTGCAGGTTTGTAGTCTGCTTTATCTATTTTCTATACAGAGGCAAAGACATTGCAAAGAAAGTTGAATGCTGATAATTTTTATGCGAACTTTTTGAGTGCAATTTTTTTTCCCTTTTGGGCAAGTGCTATGTTTTGGCTGTTCATCTTTCCTTTCGCAATATGTTACATCATTTCTTGAAACTTTTATTCACTTGTACGAGCATAGACATTGAGCTTTCCCTTCTATGAACATCTAGTTGGTTGGTGCTTGTCTATGTATTATATTTAAAACACAGTTTCATACTCATGATTACAGTTTGGTGACCTGCAAGAGTGTTACCTGCAAAAGCGTCGCCAGTTGGCTGGCCAACCAATCAAGCAGGAGGATAGGGATACAAATTATATGCAGAGAGAAGGGTATAGCACAGGTCTTGCCGAGTTCCAATCTGTATTGTCTACCTTTACTCGTTACAGGTTATTTTCTTGTTCATTTTGCTGTAAAACTTGGGGCTTTGTTTGCTATCATGTCTTTGACATACATTTCTACTCTGTCATAATTATATGTGAAACAGCCGCTTGAGAGTTATTGCTGAACTCAGACATGGGGACCCTTTTCATTCTGCCAATATTGTATCAAGGTGAACTTTTGACATTGTATCTCTCTATCATGTAACAATGTTTGCAATAATATTTTTTCATTTGGATCCCACTGAGGTATCAGATGTTGATAACAAGTATTGTTCTAGTGAGAAATTGAGACAGTTTACAGCTTAATTTTATCACCTTTATCAACTTTATTCTTTTGGAGCCCCATTATTTCTATTTAGAGGGGGGGGATGAAGATGGGGAGGTCGAGATGAAATTATAGGATTTTCAATGCCTGCTTACAAATGAATTCTGATAGTTGGTTCATCAAGGGATATGATTGTAATGTCATTTAAGTTATATGATATGGGCCATGGGGCTATCGAAGTTGGTGTTGCATTGAAGCATCATTATGATCCGACTAAAATTTGTGTTGATCTTTGCAGTAATCGTGAACAAGTGATAAGGTGTATTGAGAAAGTATTTGGTCATTAAGTTAACAATTTTGGGTCTGTAATACGTATCGTCAGCCCATTTATTATGTGGTTATTTGTCTAGACTTCGTCATCATTAGCAATTTGATAGGATTTTGGGTGAAAGTGAAGTGGTGTTACCCATATAAATACCGAGTATGTGGCATGGGTCCTTCAGAGTTGATTACTGTTTCTACTGTTTGTGTAGAGCATAGTCAGCTACACGGGCGGATCTATGCCCAGTAAATCTTGTCAACTGACAACATTTAACTTATGTCAACCATATAACTAGAGATGCTATATATGTGTTGGTTAAGTTGGTTTAAGCTTTAATACATGACAATATTAACCTAGGTTCAATCCTTATTAAGAACAATTCTTTATGTTATCAACATCATTAATTTTGTTCTAGATCCGCCATTGATCAACTACTTCTGTTAGAATTTACTATTTTAAGAAATGATTCCATGTTTGTTCAAAATGAACTGTCATCAAGTATCAGTACTCATGTTTAATTGCCATAAATGATTGGTAGTTAAGATGAAAAGAACGAAGGAAAATTTTAGTATTATGGGTTGGAAATTGGAAAAATAATGCAAAATACCGGATGCGATTGCGGTGAAAGTAATGGTCACAAAACCACTTCTACAAATGGTTTTGAAATTATCATAGCCGCAACCTACATTATAGTTCCATTAATCTCAAGAGTGTTCACAATTCATTGATGTTGTTGATCTTTGCACTATGATATCCATTATCACCTAAAAATAAATTATATAGAGGTTTGATCTTGTAGGTTCCTCCTTAAAAGATTCCTTTAGAAGAAAAAGAGAGTAAAGTACTTAGTTGGCTGTAATATGTCTTTCAACAATTTGGCTTGTGACAGAAAATGCAACTGATATTTCATGAATGATTCTTATTACAGCATAGAATTTGACCGTGATGATGAGTTATTTGCCACAGCAGGAGTTTCTCGAAGAATTAAAGTCTTTGACTTCTCCTCGGTACGCTGGTTAAATTTTTTTGGCTTATTTTCACCATTGGCTTGAGATAATTGAACAACGACAATTTGCTGATAAAAGCAGTTTCAGAGAATTTTTCCTAGGGTTTACATCTTTTCTTAAGTATTGTGCGTGTGAGATGTTAGGGTAGGTGTCTTTGCAAATAAGATTGTAGAATCATGATATTTATGTCCACGGACAGTCATGATGGGTGGATTATGGCTAATATGCTTGTGGTTGGGGGTTTAAAATCTCAGTTTAAGGCACCATTCGTTTTTATTTAATAGTGTTTTTTCTTGTTATCTTGCTGACTAATCTCCAATTTTTTATTCTTAAATATGAAGCATCTAAAGCATAAGCGGGAACATTTACATATATTTACTCTTAGGAGAATCAATTACATTTTGAATTTGTAATGACTTTTGAGGAACAACTTGGGAAAGAAGAGCTATTGGCACTTTTGGTTCAATGTTGTTCACTGACTTTGTAGTTTTTATTAAATTCAATTTTGTACGGCACACTGTAAAAAAAATCAGGAGATGGAGCGCTGGTTGGTGCTTCCTTGTTATACTCGGGTGGGCAGGGGTTGAGCTGTAGTCTACATTGCTCAATAGTCCATAGTTTTTACAAAATATAATGAGCAAGTTTCTACTACATCTCAATATATGGTGGGTTAGTGCAATTGATTTGTGAACTCTACAAATTTTGTTTTTTATGGCTCTAAACTGTTATCTATAGGTCTCTCTCTTAAACGAGTGTTGTGTAGAATGACTCTGAAATGATGTTCTTAAACTATCCAAGTCAAGGAAAGCATTTAGAGTAGTTACTCAAACTGAAAATTGTGACGTTGGGAACTATTTTCCATTAAGATGTTATCCAATGCACGAAACACATGAAATGAAGGAATGGAGTTAGTGTGATTAGAAAACTTCCTTTTCTCATGTCAAATCACCAAAATATTCACAAATTAGAATCCTAGTCAAACACCAAAGACTCGAATTTGGTTACATAGCTTAGGTACTATATGATATTGTATGCTATGAATAGGCTTGACTAAATCTTTGTATAGCTTCTTCAATTTATTGTTAAAAGTGAAAGATGCTCAATTGTTATTTGAATGTATTTTAAAGAAAACCCTTATTTGATGGATTCATGACAGACTTTAGTAGGATTTAGCAATAATGCATTAGGTGCCGACGAACATTGTTATTAAATTGGATATATTTGATCTTTTTAGAATCTAAGAGTAAGGGGAAAATAACTTCAAAGGTTGAAACATTCAATGAGCTTTAATTGTGACGCCACTTCAACACTTGTTTAGATAACAATGTAGGAGGGAAAGGAAAGGAAAGGAAATGAAGAGAAGGGGAAAGAAGGGTAGGGAAAATAATTGGATATGATATAAGAAAATTTCCTTGTTTGTTTAGGAAGGGAAGGGAGAGGCAGAGAAAATTGATTTTCCTTTCAAATCTTTTCTCTTTTGGAGAGCTCTGTCCATTAATAAAATTAAGGAACTAAATTCCTTCTAATCATTCCCCTCCAAAATAGTTATTCAAGAAAGCCAAATACGTCCCTCCAAATCCCTCTCTCTCCTTTCCCTCCAATTCCCCCATTCCAAAGTCCAAATATAGTGTTAAGGGATGAAGGATTTTGTTTTTAGGTGATTCGAGTGGGAAGATGGAATCTTATGGAACGAACTTTTGAGGTGTGTTTGTTTTTTTTTTTTTTGTGCTGGTCCATGTGGTTGGGATAAATTTATCACATTGAAGTTTTGAATATTCTTTAATTTGTGATGCAAGAGCGTGATAAATAAGAAAGACGAATTTCTTGTTTTGGTTGTTTACGAATGAATAGAGGATGTGGATTTTGTTTTTCGGTTGTGATAATTAATAAAATGGTTATGGATTGTTTTATTTCCGAAAGAAAAGATAGAAATTTGTTAAGATATGATAGAAAATGGCGTGTTGTTTGTCAAGTAAAGAAAATATTGAATTTTGTGTTGATGAAGGGAGATGGAAAAAAAAGGAAGCTTATGTATCCTATTGGATATAATAGAAAGGAAAATTTGCTCAAAATAATCCCAACTATCACCTGTTGGCCAAAATTAATCCCAACTATCAATTATTTTTTAATAATCCCAACTATTCTCGTTATTTGTTGAAGACATACCCACCTCCCTTTTAACTGGCTGCAACATGTAACTTTTCCACTTTTTTCTTTCTGTTTTGATTAAGAAATGAAGGGGAAGGGTTAATTTTGAACAGTTAAGTAAAAAAAAAGAAAAAGAGTAGAAAACTTACTTGTTCCAACCGGTAACAAGGGGGTGGGTACGTTTTAAACAAATTATGAGAATAGTTGGGATTATTAAAAAATAATTGATAGTTGGGATTATTTTTGGCCAACGGGTGATAGTTGGGATTATTTTGAGCAAATTTTCCTAATAGAAAATGGCGTGTTGTTTGTCCAGTAAAGAAAAAATACACCAGTTTTAACTTAATACTTAGATACAAATTCACCATAGAAAATTCAAGTTTTTCAAAGATCACAATTAAGAATTTTTTAGGACCTAAACAAGCAATGGGCGACTCTTTAAATCTCACAGTCACAGGTAAAAAGTTTTTGCTTGCCAATTGAATGAAATGAACAACATTCACCTTTTAAGTAAAAATCAAGTTCTAGTTTTTATCGAGTACAAAAGCTATATGTAGTTGGAAATTAAATGATTTATAAATTTCTATAATGTTCTAAAAACTTTTCTAATAACTCACTAACAAATCCATTTGTAAAAGTAAAAGAATACACTAACTAGCTTCCATTCTGTGAGCTTCTTCCATATCCTGGATGTGTGCTTCATGCCTCGTCTGCCTTTAGACTCTTTGCCGATTTGATTACAACACCTAAAAAACTAGAATTTTCATTTCTACTTATTCTTGTTTCCTAATCGAATCACAAGCAACTTAGTATGTTCTTCAAACTAGAGGAGCATTTCGCATCATATTACCTAGAAACTTATAATTGTCGTCCTCTTTTTATGTAGAAGTAATAGAACAAAACTTCTATCCTTTTCTTTTTCACATTTTTTATTGAATTCAACTTATAAACTAAAAAGTGTATATTTGAATGGAAAACTAAAAACACAAGATTATATGTTTAGATGGGTATATGGTGTGGGTGTCTCCAACTATGGTTACCCAAATCTTAAAGGTACAGGTAATTGCAATTTACAAGAACCTAAAATATTATATGTCTAGTAACGTGGGTATGGATTCAATAATTGTCTGTGAACAGTTGGCAGGCTTTTGTGATATGTTTTCTCCTTTTCTCTCCAGGTTGTTAATGAGCCTGCAGATGCACACTGTCCCGTTGTTGAGATGTCAACTTTGTCCAAACTCAGTTGTTTGAGTTGGAACAAGTTTTCCAAGAACCAAATAGCTAGTAGTGATTATGAAGGAATAGTTACTGTATGGGATGTTACGACACGCCAGGTAATAGATTTAATGATTTATGATACGTTAGTAGTTTGTTTCTCTACTTTCCTGGTGTTTGCTTTGGCCTACTATAATATCCTTTCTCCTCACCTTTTTTCTGACCCGTGCCTGTAGAGTCTAATGGAGTACGAAGAGCATGAAAAGAGGGCTTGGAGTGTCGATTTTTCGTGTACAGAACCTTCAATGCTTGTATCTGGCAGCGATGACTGCAAGGTATGTCAGTTTGTTTGAGAAAATATTATAATTTAGTGTTTTGTAGCAAATGATTAGATTAATATTTGAAAGAGTAGTTGTTGCCAAAAGTTACACTTACAAATAAAACTCTAACCCACAAGACTTAGAAAATAACTCACAAGCAGCTAACCATTGGACCCTCAACACAGGACGCTATAATCACTTACTCTTTCACCATCCTTCAGCAACTTTATAGCGTTTATTGTTTTGTCTGTCTTCCCGTCTCTCCTCTTTCTCTTCCATATTCCCTTATTTCTCCACTTTTTGCGAGTATTAGTGGCATTTTCAAGACTTTGGAATTATCGTGGTTCATAACCACCATCATCATATCCATTACTGTTATTGACATTTCCATTCTCTCTCTCTCCTTGAATTCCTTAAATTCCACCTATAATTTCCCTCCTACTTATTTTCTTTCGTTGCCAATTTGTCATACTATTTGTGGTTTTGTGTTTGGACAAGAAGCGTTGGGTTGACGATTAATTTGATTGGGAATATAAACAAAGACGGAGAAAAGTTTTTAAAGTAGAATTATTACCCTGGGGTGGGGTAGGGACGTAGGGTACTATAGTACCCCTTAATTAGAGGTTAACTTTTTGGGTTTAATGATTTGCTTTTATTCCAAACCATCTAATCTCCACAATTTTATACAATAATATTTTCTCTATAATACTTCCAATCCAGGCAACCTCTGAGAATATTATCCTAGCATGAATAATACCACCCCTCCCCTTGTGCTTATATATTACTCTTCTTTCTAACAAACTCTAGAACTCTAACAACTCTTAACGACCTTTTAGTTAGTTCCTATCACAATGCTAATATCCTCTCCTATATTATTTCATGTCTCTAATGATTATGATGCTCTTTTCCGCTTATGTAAGGTAATGTCAGTCATAACACTCGATTCAGGTTATGAAGAAAAAAATCTATCTTCAAGCCCCGTGTTTTACATAATTCGTTGGCTATTTGCTTTTCAAATCGCAATTTGCTCAAAATGCCCAACATAGCCTCAAGCCGACCATAATGCTCTTTTTCGATATGTGATTAGCGAGGAGATTAACGAAACATGTGACACTAGTCTGGCCTGCTTTACAATCTCAACACATAAATTAAATATTGTGTTTTGAAACCTTATTAATGTGGGAATCGCATACAAGTAAAACGGTTGAAGTCCTAACATTGTTAATAAGATCGTGGGGCATGACAGTAACTTCAAATTTCACTTGTTTTGTTTTTACTAATGTAAACATTAGGAAATTATAATTTTAATCAACCCATTAATAACTTAGTGATCTTCTTTGAGTTACACTTTTACTTTTCCATATCATTAAGCAAACAAATTAACTATAAGGATATCTCACTTTACTATTCTTTTCCTCAGATTTCTTCATTGAATACAAGTTTACCAAATAAGTTCTTATTATGCTTGAACAGTACGCCTTTGTTTATCTCTTAGCTTATGGAACCTGTGGCAGGTTAAAGTGTGGTGTACGAAGCAGGAAGCTAGTGTGCTTAATATTGACATGAAGGCAAATATTTGTTGTGTCAAGTACAATCCAGGATCTAGCTATCATATTGCGGTAAGTACTACACAAACAAGATTAAACTGTTTTTTCAGATGATTGTAATTTGTACTTTCATTTCCCTTAAGTTTGCTAATAAATGAAAATGTAGATTGAATTGTGTGAATGATATTAGAAAAGAGTTGAAACATGTGGATGAGATTAAAGAAAGTGGTAGGGTTCATTTCCATTTCCGAATAAAAAATGAGACAAAATGAGTGGCGTTTCAAAATAGAAAATGAGGAAAATTGAGAGGGGCGAAGAGGGTAGTTGTTTGCTTGCCTAGTTCTTTTTTTGTTGTTCGCTTTAAGAGATAATTCACAATTACGCTGTTCCTTACATCTTGGATGCATCTATTTATGTTTCTTTTGTCTTGAGCACTTGGGTCCAGCTTGGTGAAGCTATTTTTGACTGATGGCTAGGAATGCATTTTGCATCTTGAATACATCATTCCTCTATATTTTGTGTACATGTCTAACTTATATAAGTTGGCATGCTTTCTTGCTCAAAAACATTTACTAGTTTTGTACCGGGGGATTTTATCTTTTAATACTTATTGCAATTTGTAACATTTCCCAGAAGCCTTAGATTTTTTATTTATTTATTTTTTTGGTGCAGGTTGGCTCTGCTGACCATCAGATTCATTATTATGATTTGAGGAATGTAAGCCAGCCAGTCCATGTATTTGGTGGGCATAAGAAAGCTGTTTCATATGTCAAATTCTTATCGACTACTGAGCTTGCTTCGGCATCAACAGACAGCACATTGAGGCTGTGGGATGTGAAGGAGAGCTTACCGGTGAGTATCTACAGTTTCAAGTTTGTCATGGTGATGAATGGTCAGAAGAGGAGAAAATTTCTAAATTGTGAATAAATATTATACTCGTCTTGATATTTATCCTGAAAGATAGGTTAATTGCAACATCGAACACAAAAGTTGTTGAGATGACTAATGAACTCACATGGGCGTGAATACTGATACCATTTAATATACTCTGTAGAAGAAACTGACTGAATAACTGTAATTTTTTGGGATGCCAAAATGAGAGGATATTGTTTGGGGATAAGCAAGGGAGAATATTTAGTTAATGGGAAAAACTAGTTTGAATTTAAGAATGGTAGAGAATAATTATGTAGCTGACCCCAAACTTTGAGGGTTAAGGCTTTAACATTTTTTTCGTTGTAGATAAATGATCACAATTACTGTTGGCTGCAAGGTTGTTAGGTCACTTTCTTGGATACTTTAGCTGACCGGGCATTGTATGATACCTTTATGATGCGTTTCCACCTGAAATGTTCTTGCCGAGGAACCTAATAGTCGGAAAGAATAACTACAACATTGGACTTCAGGGTAGACTATTGATGAGGCACAGTGCACTTCAATATTGGGAAGTGTTCTGGCACCTCTAATGTGTTATAACGGTGTACTTCGAATCAATCTATTTGTGTGTAGTAGGATAAGTTATATCCCAATTTAATAACAATGCTATCTAAGGAGTAAAGCTTTCCAACTTATAAAGTCTTATGGGGATCTATTTAAATCTTATAGTTCAGCTACTCATGTATATTAGGACCAATTCTGTGTCAAGTTACAATAATTGTAGTGTTTTTGACATAGTAGTGAGTTATGTTTCCAGTTGATAACCTACTTTGACCATTGCTCATATTT
The DNA here is from genome assembly GCA_019425755.1 of Amaranthus cruentus. Taxonomy (NCBI): domain Eukaryota; kingdom Viridiplantae; phylum Streptophyta; class Magnoliopsida; order Caryophyllales; family Amaranthaceae; genus Amaranthus; species Amaranthus cruentus. The sequence continues at coordinate 19,298,135 of CM033450.1, read as the reverse complement.
TCCTTTATAGTCATTGAATGCAATGATCAATTATAGTTGTCAAAGAGAATTGTCTTCTGAAATGTACCATGTGAATGTCTCTTGCAGCTTCGTACATTTAGAGGTCATACGAACGAGAAGAACTTTGTAGGTCTTAGTGTAAACAGTCAATACATCGCCTGTGGAAGTGAAACTAATGATGTATATGTGTATCACAAGGTCAGTAATCTTTACTCAGATAATTCTGCCATCTTTTGAATTGCTGAGTCCTGACCGTATATGCTAATTTTGAGTTTTATGTCAATATGCTGATTGTAGGAAATTTCTAGACCTGTGACTTGTCATAAATTTGGGTCACCGGATGTCGAGGATGCTGATGAAGATGCTGGAGCCTATTTCATCAGTGCTGTATGCTGGAAGAGCGATAGTCCTACACTGTTAACTGCCAACAGTCAAGGAACAATTAAGGTGCTAGTGCTTGCTGCTTAACTATACCTAATTTTTTTTCACAGGAATGGGAAAAGAAGCTCAAAGCCTCAATTATTCATTGGATGTAATTTTTCCATCTCCCATTATTGCTTCCTTGTTGGCATTTGTGATCATTCTCTCGTATATATTGTATCATTCATTTTTCGATGGCCTTTGTATGAGTTTCTGTATAAATGCTGAGAGTGAGTGCAGATTTTGTGGCTCGGTAATGTAATTGTCCGGTCACGTGAGGGATGACTTTGCTTTTAGTTTTGATTGCATGTATATTTGTTCACATGTGTTGAAAGGAGAAGTACATTAGTTCAAACACATCTGAAGAGAAATCGATTTGCACTTGACATTTATATCCAATTTCCTAATATTATCGGGACATGGGGAGTTATTCTTTTCTTTATACACTTAACTAAGCTTTTTATTCATTGGAGTGAGCACAATAGTTCTTTTAAACCTTACTCCTGTGGTTTAAGAATATCAGTGATGTGTTCCACCTTTCAAGCCTCAAGGTCGTTAATATTAATACATGGGTGTTATTCTCAAATGCATGACTTGTGACATTGACTCTCTGTAACACATTAACACTAGTATGCATAAAAGTTCTTTATACCCACCAACTTGGGCCAGTAGATTGATTGCTTAGATTTCGACTATTTGAACATTGTTGCAACGTAAGCCCTTATATAGATAGAGAAACTAGGAAGTAATGAAATTCGCAAATCGCAACTCATTTGAGTAGGTAATTGTTAATTTTGCAATAAACTAGGAAGTAATTGATTGCTAAGATTAATACATGGGTGTTAGTTTTGCAATAGGCTTTTACAGTAATATTTCATACTATAGTTCTTCTATGCGACGGCCACATGGATGCGATCAGCCCAACTTCAAGCCCAAATTCACTTATTATAAAAGGATAAAAATTATGCTCCTCTTCCATCTACCCTGAGTACTTAAATTCATCGCCAAAACAACCCACTTAGCATTGCTAATTTTGAAAATTTGAAATAGATAAGACTCTTGATCAAAATAAAGCATGCAATAAGATTCAAATCAAATTTATTTCAAATATAAGCGCCTGATACCCCAGAACACAGGTTCCGGTCTGTTCGCACTTAGTAAGTGCGAACAGTAATAAGCTGGTCAAACAAATCAAGTGTTTATTCGCACTTAGTAACTGCGAACAGGTCAAATAGGGTCAATATGTTGATTAAGACAAGAGTTGTTCGCACTTAGTAAGTGCGAACAGGCTGAATATCTAAAACAAGTTGTTCGTTGTTAGTAACAGCGAACAACCTGTTTCAGTTTTTCAGTCTGTTTGCACTTACTAAGTGCGAACAACCCGAACCTAAGGTTTGCGGATTACACGCTTACTTTTGGAATAAATTTGATTATGATCTTATTGTATGCTTTTTTTTTAATAAATAATCTTATTTATTTCAAATTTTCGCTAATATCATCATCGCCAAAACAACCCACTTAGCATTGTTAATTGATTGCTAATTTCATCCTCGCCAAAACAACCCACTTAGCATTGCTCCTCCTCCTCCATCTTACCCTGAGTACTTAAAAGAGGAAGAACACTTGTTTGATTTAGTTTGTGGAGATGGTTATTATTCAGCTCGCACACCAAGGGTTTGATACTAAAAAGCCAATTCCAAACCTTAATTTGCTAATTTCATCATCTTGATACCCAGTGTATCCAGCTCATAGGAAAACTATGATCAGGATCTTGGGAGGGAAGAACAACGACAACTCATACTCATAAAGGAAAGTGCAGTCAAAAAGTCCCTTGGCTCAAGAAAGCTCTTCAATGAGAGTGAAACCTGCGACTACCCGAAAGCCGCAACTTACAACACTCGTTAACCATAAACAATAGATAACAAATAAATAAAAATAAAATACATAAAAACGTAAATAGAAATAAAAAATGAAAGAATAAATGTTAAAGAATAAAAGTTAAAAAAAGGAGGTATTAAGGTAGAAACGATTAGAAGACCGAAAATGTGAATTCAAATGCTTATGTTCTTATCCTCCTCTATTCTTAACACAATAAAGCCAACTTTTAGCCTTATATTCTCAATTTCAGGACTTAAAACAAACGGCCTACTCTAAAAATTAATTATAATATTCTATTCCAAACATTAAAAAATCAACTCCAAGCCTTAAATTACCCATTTCATGACCTAAAATGTAAATTTAGGATGAGACTCTTAGTTCTTTTAAAGTTTACACAATAAAGTAGAAATACAAATTGGTAATAAAATTAAGAGACTGAGAACAAACAAAGGACGAGAATACTATGATCCCTCATAGTTCCAATCTATGGGCATTATACATGAAACAACTGTTGGATACGCTTCACAATCAAATGATGTGGCATAGAGGAAAAATTTTACTCTACAAGAGATGGTGAATTCCATGTTATCCTACTCTAGCTTGAGTGAAGGATTTTAGGGTGAAGCATTATTGACGGCTTGTCACATTCTTAACCGGGTTCCATCTAGAACCAATAAAGACACTCCATATGAACTTTGGTACAAAAGAAAACGAAACTTAAATTATCATAAGGTTTGAGGTTATAGAACTATTATGAGATTTCTTGGCAATAAGAGAAAGAAACTCGGTGAACGAGGCATGAGTGCATCTTTGTAGGTTATGCTGACCTATAAGTTCTATGTAGTTGAACAAAATGATTACATATCGATTCATTCGATAGGATGCTGATGAGAATAGATTCTCATCAATGAGTAGACAAAGAAACCTACAAGTCAGTACCAAAGAAGGTGTTGATAATGATAAACAAAAACCCTCTAGATGTTGATGATAATCAACAACTTGATGAACAAGAAAATGTTGAATTTGCTCCTAAAAGGAGTAAAAGACAAAGGAAAGCTAAAAATTTTAGGATCGGATTTCCATGTATATTTGGTCGAAAGTATTAAAAATAAAGTTTCTTCTAGCTCTTCATATTTGTTTAATGTGAAAGGTGACCCATTGATTTATAGTGATGCAATGGTATCACAAGACAATGCCTTTCGAAAAGATGCTATAGATGATGAGATGCAATCCATCGTGAAAAACAATACTTAGGTATTAGTGGATCTTCATCCAACTTGTAAACCAATCGGTTGCAAGTGGATTTTGCGCAAGAAATAAATATTGATGGAACTATTGACGCGCCTAGTGGCACAAGGCGTTAGACAAAGCTAGACATCAATTATTTCGATACATATGCGCCCATTGCAAGGACAACCACTATTATGTTGTTGGTAGCTCTAGCTACAATTTGTTATCTAGAGATCCATTCAAACGGATGTGAAGACCGCATTTTAATATAGGGATCTAGTAGAGGAAGTATATATGAAACAACTCGAAGGGTTTGTTTTAAAGCACAAGAGAACAAGGTGTTTAAACTTGCTGATTCATTGTATGAATTTAAATTAAGCACAAAAGCAATAGTATCAAAAGTTTGATGCAACTATATTGTCCTTTGGATTCAAATTTAATCAAGCCGACAAGTGCATATATAGCAAATTTGATAACCAAGAGAATAATTGATCATTTGTCTATATGTAGATGACATGCTCATCTTTAGTACTAGTTTAGTACTAAGTCCACAAGTCAATTTTTTTCTAGATTCTTCCAAGTGAAGGATATGGGGGAGACTGATGTGATCTTAGGCATTAAGATCATAAGAAATAATAACCAGATTAAGCTAAGTCAAACTCATTATATTGGGAAAGTGCTTAAAAGATTTAGCATTCTAGACACGATTCTAGTCTTAAATCCCATGGAACCAAGAATGAAGCTCACTAAATATAGCAGACAACCAACTTCACAATTGGAGTATTCAAAGATTATAGGATTTTTGATGTATGCTAGGACAAGTATTAGGCTGGACATTGCATTTATAATTGGTAAATTAAACTCAGACCCTCATCATTGGATGTCAATAAGGAGAGTATTAAGATGTTTGAAAGAAACTATGTATCATGGTATAACTTATAATGGTGAACCTCCAGTTTTGAAAGGTTATTCCTATGCTAGTTGGATCCCTAGTGGAGAAAATAACTCTTCAACTAATGGTTGTGTGTTTGTTTATGCCATTTCATGGTCTATAAAGTAACAAACATGTATTTCTGATTTCACTATCTTCGTAGAACTCATAACGCTTGTTTCGACAACTAATAAAGCAGAATGGTTAAGAAATCTCTTGTTTGAGATACCTTTGTTGCCAAAGCAAATATCATCGGTGGAAACTCATACGGATTGCATAACGACTTTGGGTAAAGCTTATAGTCAAGTATATGATGGTAAGTCTCAACATAATTCACTTAAGCACCAACCTAGTGCAAGGACTAATTACTAATTGGGTAATAACTCTTGATTATGTGAACACTAAGTTTAGTTTTGCTGATAGTTTTACTAAGGCCATGAGTACGGATTCAATCGAACAAGCGACAATTGTAATTGGATTATGTCAACTAAAGCTAAATGAAAAGTCCAATTCACACATGAGTAGCATCGTGTATTGAATTCAATGTGGCATGATTCCTTCGAATTATGTAAGAAACAAGGATTAATGACCCATAGTTTCTTTGGACCATACCTCGTCCATAAAAAGTTCTCAAGGTTAAAAGTTGAAGAGCTCTTGGTGAGGTATCTATTCACGAGGATACTATATACATAGTGAGAAACTACCTATGTAAGTTTGAAGTTTGGCCACTTCAAGTGGTCAAGATTAACATATTCACTACTATAAACTTATGAATAGATATGGACACGATCATTATAATATGTCAAGGTAATGATTTTGTGTTATTGGCTTTATGTGTATTTCATTTTCAAGTGCTTGGATGAGCTAGTTGATTCAAATCCCCAGGGATATCAATTTTAGCTTGATCACTTGTAAAGCATGTTATACTAGGTGTTAATTCAATCCATAGAGACATTAGTGTGGATGTATAAAACAGGTTTATTAACTTAATTTGTGAAAAAAGGAGGTCCAAATATATTCTCTAAGGGGATGAGGATTGTTGAATATGTAGAGTATATAGGTCCTAAGTAATATATACCATGAACTACTATAGTAGTGGGACATTATATATAATAATATAATAGTCCAAAGAATCCCTAATAAGGAAAAACGTAATTTGCAAAGTAGAAGGTTAAGGAAACTCGTTTTTTCAGGGAAGCACCCAGTCGACGCTTTTGAGCGACTGTAGAAACGTTTGGAGATAACAAGAGGGGGTGAATTTTCATTTGATAAGTTTAAGCGTTTTTGTCCTGTCTTTTGCGGAATTGAAACTCGAACTTGATGCGCAAACTTAGAAAGAAACAACACAATTTTACGTGGAAACCTTCTAGGCCCAAATAGAAGAATAAACCACGACCCCTCGGGATTTCAAATTCTCCACTATGTTTTAGGCAATTCGTTACAATTACATAAAACAAACAAAACTAGGCCAACTTGAGTTTCTCACTAAAGTCAATTCTCTTTCTCTCGCTTCCCACAAATTAAAGCTCAAGCTTCCTCTATGAAGCTCTCTTTCTACCCTAGACTTCCCCAAGTCTAGTTACAACAATTCTCTCAAAAATACTTTTACAAGGGCCAAAAATCGTAGGATAAAATTAATGAGTTGCAACAGAAATATTCTTAAGTTAATTGGCAATTTATGAGTAAAGAATATTTCTTGTTATTTTGCAACACCAATAACCGGTTAAAAGTACTTCCTTTTATATAGAAAAGTCACATAGCTTAGTAAGAAAAATAACTGCCCACTCCACTCCTTAATCTTAAAATTAAGGAGGAATAAGTAAAACTTGTTTTCCAAGTAATATAATAAAAGCTACATTTTTATTTTCTAAATAAGGCAATTTAATTTTTGTTGAATAAAACCTAATAAATCAAGCCTATTAAAGTGGGGAAGAATTAGAAGTTTTATCCACCAATTAGAAAATGTGACGGTTATTTTAAAAATAGTTATAATTTAAGTTTTTTTTGCCAACTAACTCATTAATATATTTATGCACCAAATTAATCTTACCCAATATCCATGCATCAACTAAGAAAAATCAGAAAAATACTTTCTTTAGAACTTTTCCGTTGACTTTGATTCTTCCAGACTTGAATCTTGGGAGCAGGGCACTGTCTCCATTCATCAACAAGTATCGTCAGATTATCAACTTAGGTTCAGTAGACCTCCTGTCTACATTTGACATCCTACAGTGATCTTCCTATGTAACTTCCTTGGATATTGTAGACACGTACAAAGTCTATTGACCAAGTCTTAGGTACTACCAACAGTCCTTATCAAGACCAGATATCGACCTGCACACAATCTCTACAATACAATTGTTTATATTTAAGTTTAGTCATCATCAAAACCTAAAAGGGCCAATAACGACGAGTAAATTTTATATACAGCAAACGCACAGTGTACGCGTAGTGCGGGTCGAACACAAGGAGGCGAGTTAACTCTAAAGTGTATGTCTTATGATTAACAAGACATGGGTTAAACCAAATGATATGGTTGAAATCTAGTTCTACGATGCAATTAAACTAAGGCAAATAATAATAATGGTGTAAAAGCAATAATATGACAAACTCTAGGGCGTCAGACGTTGCCTAATTCTAACATAGAGGTCAATTACTCTCATGATTGTATGAAATTAAGCCGTCGATATAATCGAACGTGATCTAATTAATCTCAAGCTTCCGCTCTATTGAATAATATCGATTTAAGATCAACTAGTATTAATCCTCAAATTTCCGTTCTATTGGTTAAACTAGAAGGAATTAGGGGTGAGCAAAGTCGGATATCCGATTCGACATTGGCATTCGGATCGGATATCCGGTATCCGAAAAATAGGGATTCTACTATCCGTATTCGATTCGAAGTGATTCGGATATCTAATATCCGATATCCGGAAAAGTTCGAATCGGATATCCTGACTATCCGATATCCGAAATTGATTGGAACTCAGAGCATTTATTCGAAGCGGATATGGGATATCCGATATCCGATATCCGACATCCGATATTTGATATTTGATATCCGACGTCCGTATCCGATATCCGATATCCAAAACACTAAATTTGAAAACAAATTTAAATTAACTTAGCATAGTTAACTTATCTAAATATAAAATAAAAGTCTTTCAATACAATCAAATAGATGTAAAAAGTCAACACTACAGATATAATAAGTTTTTCAATAGCCCGGCATTCCGGCAACATTGCAAGCCTTAGTATCGGTGCATAATCAAACATAAAAATCAACCACAGACATTGAACACTACAAGTCTTTCATAATTCAAATTACAAAAACTAAAAGTTAAACTACAATTATTAATCTTCACAGCAAATCAAGCATAATCATCAACCACAGACATCGAAGGCTGATCGACGACATGAGGACATAACTCTGCCAACAAAAAATAAAGTAGGAGATATATGAAAGAAACAAAGGTTAATATCAAGTATTATGATAAAAGTAAAAAGAATTATAATAAAATAAAGGGAAATTATCAATGGTGCCCCTGAGGTTTAGGCTTTTATCAATGGTGTATAATCTTTTTTTTTTATTCCATTGGCACCCCTGAGGTTTAATGTAACTAACAACCGTGACACTTTGAGCATTTTTTCTGTTAAATACACGTTAAGTTCGAAAATAAACTCAACCATGGTTACTTCCCTTCATGTTTATATACCCAGCTGGTCATTTAATTTCAGTAGCTCTCTTCTCTCTTCTCTCTTCTCTCTTCTTTATCATCTTCCTTCTCCTTCAATGGCTTCCTCTTCCAATAACTCATCTTGCAAAGTCTACTCTAGTACCTCCAAAAGACATCAAGCAATCCCTCTTCTCTCTTCCTTATCATCTTCCTTCTCCTTCCATGGCTACCTCATCCTTATCATCTTGCAAACTATGAAACAAGAAAAACATCAGCGTTCGACTCCTTCAATGTTTAATTTCTTCAATGGGTTTTTCAATGGTGGGTTTTTCACATATTTAATTTCCCCAAATTAATTTCCTTAATTTATGACCTTATAATAAATCAATTGGGTTCTATAACATAACAATAAAAACATGTAATCCCAAATAAATTAAACTAGATATTTCTAAATTTGCAAATAACGAAAAATCCAATTTCAAACTAAGCTGAAAATTGGGTTTTGGGTGGGTATAGGAGTAATTGACTTGTCATGTTCGACTCCTTCAATGTTTTTGGTGGGTTTTTCAAAGAACGAAAAGGAAGCAAGGAGATGTTAAAAATCCAATTTCAAACTAAGCTGAAAATTGGGGATGAAATCATAAAACTCAACAAGAAAAGAACAAAAATCCCAAATGCAGACAAAGAAATTAGCTAAGAGAATGGGAATTTAATGGAGTGTAAAAACAAATTTGCAGAAAATGAAGAAGGGAATAAAGGGTAAAAACATACCAAAGGAATTAGAAAAGGTTGCAAGCTTCAAAGTTTAAGGGCGAACATGAAGATGGAAGTGTGAATCATCCGGCAAGGAGATGAAGATGATGATGAACAACACAGAGAATGAAGAGCCAAAACAATTCACTTAACCAGATATAAACTATGGTTTGGTTTTTTTTATCAAACTTAACGGAAACTTAACGGAATCCGTACGAAAGTGTCACGGTTGTTAGTTACACTAAACCTCAGGGGTGCCAATGGAAAAAAAAAAGATTATACACCATTGATAAAAGCCCAAACCTCAGGGGCACCAATGATAATTTCCCTAAAATAAATACACATTTCATATCAATAAAATTATACCTTCTTCGATTCGCTCGAGATATTCAAGACTTTCTTCAACCAATAATGCATTGCGTCCCTTGCGCAACCAATCTTGTGTGCACACTAAAGCTTCCACCATTGTTGGAGAGAGAGAGCTACGAAAACTATCAAGTACTCGACCACCTGTGCTAAATGCGGATTCAGAAGCGACTGTAGACACTGGTATGGCCAACACATCTCTAGCAATAAAAGCAACAATAGGATAGTCTTCTTGCTTCTTTTTCCACCATTCTAAGCAATCAAAGTGTTTGCCAATGACATTAGGCTCTCTATCAGCATCTAAATACTTTGTAAGCTCATTTTTGTTTTCCAAACTCTTCTTTGCACCAGCATGCATCTCAAATTCAACTTGAGCTCTTAGATGCCAATCATCAAAACTTTCAACATCTTTAGTTAAATCAACCATTTTTGTAGTGGATGCAAGCTTAGATTGTTGAGATGCATAATGCTCGTACAAACTAAATAAAATATCTTTGACCTTCCCAAACAAAGTTGTTGATTTTTCAAAATCATATTGATCATAAAGTGCCCATTCTACAAAGTGTAATTTTTTCCTAGGATCAACCACAGCAGCAACATATAACAACAAATTGATATTGTCAACATCTTCCCAATATTTATCATGTTTCTTCTTCATTTCAGTAGCCATCATACTCTCAATTAGATCTTGACTTTTACACTTAGTAGCTATCATTCTACTAACAGTAACAAGTTCCTCCAAATACACATTACTTGTCGAATATAAAGAGCCAGAAAGTCTCAATGTAGCATCATAAAACATCTTTAAAAAAGGCAAAAATGCATAAATACGATCCCAATCATAATCAGTAGGAGTACCACCCGACTTTTCCAATTCCTTTATAAACTTACCACCATCAGAAACTTCAAGTGTATCAAAAGCTCTACGACAGATATACGCACAGTCAAGCATTGAGTGTGTTGTGTTCCACCTAGTTTCTACATCTAACACCAACTTTCGTTTGCAATTAATTTGTTCTTGATTTACACATTTTTTGAATTTTTGTGTTCTCGCAGGGGACGATTTGACAAACTTCACAGCATTGCGAACTTTAACTATTGATTCATCAGTTACTCTCAAACCCTGTTTCACAGTAAGGTTAAGAATATGAGCTGCACATCGCATATGCACGAACTTACCATCTAAAACTGTCCCATCTTTCCACCTTCGAAGCCTACTACTCAAATAATCAATCCCAACATCATTTGCACTAGCATTATCAACGGTGATAGTCAACACCCTAGTAATTCCCCACTTAAGAAGACATTTTTCAACAGATTTTCCTATAATCTCACCAGAATGACCACTTATAGGACAAAAATTTATAATCTTTTTATGCAAAGTCCAATCTTGATCAATAAAATGAGCAGTTAATGACATGTAACAAAGATTTTGACAAGATGTCCATGTGTCAGTTGTGAGGCTAATTCGTGACTGACACTTACTAAAGAAATTTCTTAACTTTTTTTGTTCATCAAGAAACAATTGATAACAATCCCTAGCAACTGTGAATCGAGAGGGAATAATGAAATGGGGTTGTGAAATCGACATAAAAAGACGAAACCCTTCACGCTCTGCAAACCTAAAAGGCAATTCATCCATGATAATCATTTTTGCAAAAGCTTTTCTTGAATCATCTTGCTTGAACTTCCAAAACTCAAGTTTTCCTTTTTTTATATCTGTTAAACATTGACCCTCATTAAAATGTAACTGAGTGTGCTCACTTTGTAATGAAAGAAGTCTTTGTTTCTTATCAATGTTTGGCGGGTATTCCTTACATCTTAACAAGTGATTTTTCATAATAGTGGTTCCACTTTTAGAGTCACCACACACATCAATTTTACAATAACTACACTCAGCTCTTTTTTCCCCATTTTTAAGTATCTTACTAAAATGATCCCATAGCCAAGAACGATTCTTATTACCTTTCTTTTTCTTTTGAGTTTGGACACAGTCTGACTCCACTTCAATATCTATGGAAGGCCTCTTGGTTGAATGTTGTTCAATTGAAATAGGAGTCTGAAGTCCAACTGCATCTTGTTTGTTAGTAGATACTATCTCAACGTCATTGAAGCCCGGTGGTCCATCATTCTCATGGTTTGTAGGGCGTGAACTTGTTGCTGTTGTGGGGTATGAACTTTCACTAGAAGGAGGGATTCCATGAACATTATAATCATCCATACCTAGTAATCAAACAGACAAACACCATTCATAAACATACTAGTAATCAAACAGACAAACATACTAGTAATCAAACATAGACATGCCAAATTTATTGCAGTATTTGGAGATTAATACCACAACTATAATTTACTTAAACTCAACCAATATTGTACAATTTGTCAATTTTGAACTTGTCTTTTTCCTTCATTTTCTCAATTTGTCAGTAACAATAATGCTAATTAAGATTCACATTAGCCTTCAAGCAAACAGAGTCACGCTATTAATTACCCACAACAAAAGAATAAACCTACGAAATCAATAAACCTACAAAAACCATTCTATTAAAAAAAATAAAAAAAAACCCCAAGAATATACATCAGTTACCAATCTTAAAAATACATAAAACAAAAGAAAAAATCATGATTTCTCATACCCATATTCAAATTCACAGTCTAAACATCAACTAGTACAAAAATTAACAGTTCAAAAATGCAAATCTGAAAATGCAGATTTCTGACAAGAAAATTCACATAAAATCAACAAATTCTTTCAATTTACTAAACCCCACAAAAGTTTTACCAAAAAAAATATTCTTTAACAAAAAAAGGATGAAAATTTACCTTCTTTAACTTTCTGCAACGCCTCAAAAAGTGATTTCTGATCTTTTTTCTTCAAATACTGAAATTCCCATCAACAAAATTGCAGCTGCGTGACGGTGGCCGGTGACGGTGAGCAAAATAAGTTTTACCAAAAAAAAAATTAATAAGAATAAGATGTTACCAAAAAAAATTAATAAGAATAAGATGTTACCTGAGAGTGACGGTGGCCGGTGACGGTGAGCAGCTGCGTGAGGCCTGAGAGTGAGGGAGGAAGAGTGAGGGAGGAAGCGCCGTGAGTGTCCAGTGAGAGACTTGGCTGCTGTGACTCTGTGAGGAAGGATTGAGATTTGAGAAAGCAAAAGAGTAAAAGTGAAAACCCTAACCTTTACCTAACTGAAAAATGAAATGAAATGAGAAATCATATGGGATGAAGACATAATGTCGACATCCTCCCAAGTCCCAACATATATTATATTATTTTTTCAAAAAAAAATAATTTTCGGATATCCAACCATGTTAAAATTGTTCGGATATCCGCAATTCTCGGATAAATGACTCGGATATCCGACTATCCGATATCCGACATATGATCGGATATTCGGATATTCGAAAAATTTAAAACTGATATCCGTTTGGTATCCGATATCCGATTTTTTCGGATCAAATATCCGATCCGAATTTGCCTTTCGGATCGAATATCCTAAAAAACGGTTCGGATATCGAATCGAATCGTCGGATATTCGGATCATCAGATACTTTTGCTCAGCCCTAGAAGGAATGTAACTTAAATATATCTTAATCCTAAGTTAATTCTAATCTCAAACTTCCGTTCTATTGAAAAGGTTAACAAAGATGTTTAAACCGAGATTCATTAAGCGCAGGTTCAATTATATACTCAAATCACACACAATCAATTGATAAAATATCAATCCATGCTACGAATTAAGGATAATGCCCTAACCCTAGATAAGAAAACTACTCACAATACATATTAATGGAAAACATATAGCAAATGATGAATAAAAGCGAAGAATGAAACAATAACACAAGAAAACTTACGAATTCTGAAGATGACATAAACTGAAAATACCAAATCTGAATGCAACAATGTTGATCAACATAAGAAATTGCAATGAAAACTACTAAGAACTCCAAAGAAAAGAACAAGAATTGAAAATACTAAAACTGAAAACTGAATACTTATTAAAATGGTAACTGCCACTTTTTATAGTGGCTCCAAAAATTAAGAAAAGAAACCGCCAGGAAACTGCCTCGGGCATAAAGCGACGATCGCTGCAGGACGGGCGACGAGTCGTCGCCAACTTTCTGTCTCTGGAATGCACTTCAGCGTTTAGCGACGAGTCGTCGCTTTTCTTCTGGAATATTTATGGGAGTTGCGTATGGGCGACGATCGTCGCATAGGGAAGCAACGAGTCGTCGCTTAGTTTCTGACTTGACGTTGCTTTAATTCCTCATGGCTTCTTCATTTGGAGTAGCTAAGGCTTGTTGCATCTCTTTTTAGAGCATTTCCGGCACGATCTCTTCACTTGGCTTAGGGGTCTTAGGCCAGTAAAGCTCCAATTTTGCCTCAAAACTCATACAAAATACAACAATAAACTCATGAGACAAAATTATCATAAATCACTAAAAACATTACCTAAAACCCACTAAAACTACATATAAGGAGCATAAAAATAACACGGATTAGCGCAAATAATTGCACTTATCAAGCAACGACTCGTCACCTGGTTCCTGTCTTGCCTTTTGTGGTCTTATTCACTTTGGCCAGTTTTGGGAAGTTAAGTTGGTTATCTTAATCATTTCTAATGATTGGTAACCACCAATCAATGATTGAAACCTTTCTATGATTGGACATATTACTCTAAGTCATTTATTTGATTTCCACTAGAATATACATTCTCATTCTTCTCTTTGTTGCTTGTTGTGTATAAAGAGAGTTATAAAGTCTTTATACATTATCATAAGTTAATTGTCCATCTACAATACATTGTTATTTCTTTATATTCTCTAGTGAGAATGGTGTTGTAGATTGTATCTCTTTGTAAATTTCAACATAAATCGTTGCAACCTAATCTTCAAGTTCTGTCCATTTTGGTGATCAACAAAGCAAAGAGTTCCATTGAAATATACACAAGGGAAATACAAATTGAGTTTGTTGTAATTATAATTTGTATTTGCATTATATGTCCAATAGGTTTATATGAGGTTGACTCCTAACCAGACCTAAAACCATTTATATTTTATGTGGATCCGAATCTGAACGCATAAGATTTGAAATTTTTTGATCCACACTCATACTTAATCTAATTATTCATAAGCTCGTCTCATGGGAAAATGGTCGCATACAAGACTTGTTGTATCATTTTGCATTATGTCCATATATAAGTCTAAAATAAGTACAAAGAAATTAAAATTATATCTAAACTATAAAGCGAATCTGAAATGTATCATAATTTGGTCATGATTCGAGTCTAGGTCGATGCTAGGGTGATTCAAAGTTGAGCTTTGAACTAGGGCGAAATTGGGTCTAATAACCCTAGATGTAGTTTCAAATCTATTTATATTATATTGGATTCAAACTTTGATCTAAACCAAGTTAATTATAAACGCGTTAAATCTAAAATATTAAACTCATATCTAAAATTAATGTCAAATTAAAAGATCTAATAAGATCCTAGACTCATGACTTGAGGATAAACCTTATCCCTATTTGTTATTTTTAAACATTTTTAGTAAGATGATCTAGGGTTGTTTTTAGGATTTTTTTTTTTAAACTTACTTTCGAAAGTATTTGGAAATATAAGATCCTCCCCAAACTAATTTGAAAAATAAGCTTCTTACAAAATCGCTGTTTGGAACAGCGATTTCCTACCCTATTGGGCTGGAGATTGGGTTTTGATCATTTAAGAAAGTCGCTATTTGGAACAGCGATTTTGATATTCAGGTAAATCGCTCCTAGGAGCAGCGATTTCATGGAATAGTTGAATGAAATCGCTCCTAGGAGCAGCGATTTTCTCAAATAAATTTTTTTGTTGTTTTTTTTTTCTAAATTGAATTCCTAATTGAATTCCTAAATCCCATTATACTCTCTTCAAATCCGTTCACTTTTCTCCTTCTTCCTCTCAATTCTCTTGCCTTCAACACTCATTTTCCCGAACTTTTACCCATATATCTGGTTCATCTTCCTCCACCGCCGATGTCGAATTGGAGAAGCTTCCTGCTGATATTGATGTTACAGAGTTTAAAGAACCCCGGTCTAAAGTACTTCTACAACATTTGGTCTTGAATTTGTGCCTTTTTTGGTTCTTAACAATCTCTCATTTATGAACTCTCATATGGGTTTTGCTTGGTCACTTTGTTCTTGAATTTGTGTTTTCTTGCTTGATCAATCAGTAATTCATGAATTCTCATATGGGAATTGCTTGGTTAGTTGCCATTCTCATATGGGAATTGCTTGATCAATCAGTAATTCTAGTTGATCTTCCTTTTTATCCTATAATTTTTTGTTTGTATCTGATTTTGTGCGAATCTTCAAAAGTTGGAGTCTTTGTTCATGAATGTGTTTTTCTTGCTTTATCAAATCGGTCATTGATAAATTCTCATATGGGTATTGCTCTATTGCTAAATTAGTTGAAAGTTCAATTGAATACCAAGTGAATTCCCAGAGGTATATTGCTTAATAAGTTATGAACCTTGTGGTTGTTTCTGAATGAGGAAGATTCAATTAGGAATTCAATTTAGAAAAAAAAAAACAAAAAAAAAAATTAATTGAGAACATCGCTGCTCCTAGGAGCGATTTCACTCAACTGCTCCATAAAATCGCTGCTCCTAGGAGCGATTTACCTGAATATTAAAAATGCTGTTCCAAACAGCGACTTTCTTAAATGATCAAAACCCAAATCTTGAGCCCAATAGGGTAGGAAATCGCTGTTTCAAACAGCGATTTTGTAAGAAGCTTATTTTTCAAATTAGGTTGGAGAGTGGGGAGGATCTTATATTTCCAAATACTTTCGAAAATAAGTTTAAAAAAAAAAAGTTCTGTTTTTAGCCACCCGAATTAAGGAAGATAGAGACAAATAACTTCTTTACATACCCCATCCCAAAAAAGGCGAAGCAAAATAATACTTCTATGAAACAAATTATGTAAGTTGGCTAAACATAATATCAAATGTTTCAACAAAGCAAGATTTTCTTAAAGTTTGGATCTCTTCATCATATTATAATATCTAAAATAATTAACACACCCACTATTCAACCATGCATTATTGCTCCTTTACTTGATATAAGATGCTATAGAATCATAACTTTGCAAATTGTAAGTAACAAGCTGAGGAAAGGAGAAATATGAACAATTTTGACTAAATTTCAACAATATATATATTGACTACAATAAATATATCTAATGTCAAAACAAAATTTAACAATACAACTAAATACTAAAAAAATGTAAATAAAATTGTAATTAAGAATTTATATTCTCCTTTATTGTTGAGCATAGAAGTGAAATAATAAAAAGATAAAAACAAAAAAAATTAATTATATTAGAGTATCTTCAAAACGTGGGCAAAACTAAAAATGAAAATGCAAACCCTAATTATCTTACTATTAGGTACAGGCTAGGCAACAGCATAAGAATAATGTAGTATGACCTGACCCTAAGGATTACAGATTACTCAATAGTGTATGTATAAGAAACAACAACAAAATATTACATGAGACTTATTAATTATATCACTAATTGGATCTAACAACTAAGAAATTAAACAAAAAAAAACATTTCCTAAAAGAAAATTTTATTAATTGCCCAAATATATAGAAAAAGTAGTAGAGAACACAAACAAATTTAAATGACTAAGTGCTCAAATATGTTTTAGACATATGTAAGCATTTAATTTTCATAGCTCAAGAGGGATAGACAGGAAAGGAGAGGAAGCAAGAAGTTTGAAGGAGAGCGTATTGACTTCCGGCCTTTATAAGGACATAAAAGATGCGAGAGAAGCAACCTCATATCGTTGGACTTGCAAGGTCAAGAAAAGTCAAGTGATGTTCGCAGAGTCAGAAACGTAATGAAAGAAAGGTAAGAAGAACAAGCTCAGGAGAGATAACGCCAAGACGGTTCATGGATATATTAATAGGGTTGTATCTGGCACCATAGAAAGTAGGTGGAGAAATTTGGCTCCATGGGAGAAGCCTGGACCTGACGAACGAGGAGGCATTTTATTAAGAAAAAAAAAAGAAAAAAAAAAAAGAAAAGAGAAATGAGAATATAAGATGAAGTGAAGAAGGGAGTATTTAAAGAGTAAAGAGTATAAAAGGGTGTCTGTATTAGGGAAGGAGGGAGGAGGTGTTGATAAGTCATAGTCGAATGCAGAGGGGACATTGTGGATCATATTCAATATTCAATATTCAATATTCATGAGGCTCTGTTTATTGTTTTATTTTGGGTACATTTGGAAGTTGGAACTTTTCAGATCTCATTTATAATTTATACTTGTACATGCTCATAGGGCCGGGGGCAATATGAATTTTACTAACTTTATTTCTTTTAGCAATTTGTACTCACTTTATGCGCTCTCTTTTTCTTAGGAATTAACTTTTGCTTCAATATTCATTATATTATTTTCTTATGCTGTTCTCCGAATAAATGTCTTATTTTTCTTTTAGGTTACTTATCTTAATTGTCCAATTTTTAAAATTAGTTATGATTTTTGACGAGCACCTATATATTATGGCCTCTTATATAATTTGTACATGTGGATACCTTTTTGTGGCGATCCTCTCTTTGCAGTATTTTACTTTTTCATAATTTTTAGATGTGGATAAGTTTTTTGTTGCGGTCTTCTTCTTGCCTGGAGTGCTTGGGAAACAAATGATAACTTGTAGCTGGTTTGACTAGCTGATTAAAAGGGACATGTAGGAGCTTCTTTTATCCAAGGACCTGACCAGGAATAGGGGCAGTGGGCGGAGCCTTATCCGCGTCCTAGACCGCTAAACCTGTCCCATTTGTCCTTTGTTTGTTTTTTGTTCAGTGCCTTTATTTATCGCTCCTTACCTTCTTATGTACTTTTACCCTTATTTTTGGTTATTTGTATGTACTCTATCTAACCTACTTTGACCAAGGAGCTGATTAACCTACTTTGTTTGTTTGTTTTTTGTTCAGGGCTGAACAAAGTTTGGTCCAAACCATAAACTAAACCGGACCAAACCGTAATTTGAGTATTTGGTCTGGTCTGGTTTTTTTTCAAAAAAAATTACGGTTTACGGTCTGGTCCCGGTTTTAAAATTTTTCAGACCAGACCAGACCGTAAACCGTACTTTGACCAAAAACCATAACTTTTTTTTATAAAAAACGGGTTTCTACCTAGATATTTTGAGATATTATTATTTTTATATAGTAATATATACTTGAATAATGTTGATGCAATTAACTAATTACAAATTATATTTATTTAGTGTTTGTAAGTACGGAATATTTTCATAGAACATATATTAATTTGGAAAAAAATATAAAAATAAAACCGTAAACCAGACTAGACCAACGGTTTGGTCCGGTTTGGTCTGAACTTTTAAATGGTCCGGTCCGGTCTGGAAAATTTTCAGACCGGAATTTTTGGTTTGGTCTGATTTTAGTGTCAGACCAGACCAAACCGGACCGTGTGCACCCCTACCTATTTGTAAGTTACAAGCTTCGCTCACTTGGAAGGCCTTTCTCGAGCCGGGAGACTCTTTGATCGCACTCTCCTTATGGGTATGAGTTGCCGTCGTTATTCCTTCCCCAAACCCTGAGCATAGTTTCTATGAGCGGGATATAATAGTTATGATGATGATAATAATAGCATTAGATGGTTTGACCCCCAACCCTTTATTTGTATCAAAATTAAGCTAAAAGTGTCTAATACACTATCCAAATACTGACCTCTTAGTATTTGTGCAATTATCAAATGAAACATTTGCTTTAAATCAATAATGATTAATGTTAATTTTTAGTACAACAATGTACGTGTTTAACACATTGAACCTGTTTAAGCACATTATCTTTTTGTGACACTCACCAACCCTTTTCATCGGATCTTGATATGGCCAGCAACAAATCAAGGAAATTAAATCACATGGGGTCCCAAATAGTTTATACAAAATATTAATTTTAGTCCAATAATCTATACATAAAAATAATTAACAAGTTATAAATATAATGTTCTTGAATTAGAAAATTCTAGCACTTAAGGCAAAATTCTACTAAATTATAACTAAATATTAAATTGGAAAATTTCACGTGGTAACCCTTAGGTTTTGGGTTTTCTACGTGGTAACCAAAACTTTTAAAAAATCCACGCGATAACCCTGAGGTTTACTAAATTGTTCCACTGTGACCTTTTTGCACATAAAACGTTAGCAAACGTTTATTTTGAAGCTTTGAAGCTGCTGTACGCCTATTTATGCGACTCATCATTTCAAATGCCATCAATTTCAACAATTTCCACCAAAACATTAACTCTAACTCTACCATCTTTCAACCAAATCATATTTTTTCCCTAAATCCAAAGATGGTAGAGTTAGAGTTTATGTTTTTGGAAAAAAAAGGTTGAAACTAATGGCATTTGAAATGATGAGTCGTATAAATAGGCATACAGCCTTAATACTTTGAAATTAACGTTTGCTAACGTTTTATGTGCAAAAAGGTTACGGTGGAACAATTTGGTAAACCTTAAGGTTACCGCATGAATTTCTTAAAAGTTTTGGTTATCACGTGGAAAACCCAAAACTTCAGAATTAGCACATGAAATTTCCCAATTAAATTTATTGCTTGTATATAGATTGAAACCACAATTATTTACTTTGATAACTGAAGTTTACATAATTTTGTGATAGTAAATCAACACTTATATTTCAATATATTATAAATTATTGCGGAGGTCAGGAAAAATATCACTGGTCACATGTAAATGGAAGCAACCCTTTTAGCCTCTAATGTGGCTTCGGCATTGAATAGGGTTCAATACTCAGGATGTTATATAGGTCTATCGTATACTAGATTTTTTTCTTCACTCCAATGTTTGATAGTAAATTAATTAATACAAAATTGAAATCCCAAACATTAATTTATTTCATTTTATATTTTTATTTTATGATGTGCGAAATAACGATATTGTATTTAATGACATTAAAAAAATACCAGTAATTTATATTTATAATTTATAGTGTAATAATTATTGATTTTTATTTTAACTTCCACTATAAAAGTGATTTAGCGACACTTTATTTGATCTTTAGTGGCATATGTAATTATCACTATAGTCTATAGTGGCATTTGTAAGAAATGTTACTAGATTCTAAGTCGCTAAAAGTTTTAGTGTGATTTTTTATTATGCTGTTAAATGGTGATAGTATAGTCGTCATCATCATTATTAAGTGTATCCCGCTCATAGGAAAACTATTGTCCAGGGTTGGGGAGGAAGGAAAAACGACAACTAATATCCATAAGGGAGAATATGGTCAAAGAGTTCCTCGGCTCAAGAAAGACCCTCAAAGAGAGTGAAACCTGCAACTACCGGAAAGCCTGCAACTACAACACACGTTCATCATCAACAAAAAAAAAAAAAATAAAAAACATATTTCCTCCGTTCTTTAAATCTTGCTCCATTGATCATCGTGCACAATTCATTAGTAAAATTTAACTCTTATACTGTCATTAATCTATAAGTTAAAACATAGTCATATAGGATTTTGTTTGAATTGTGTCGATCTAAATTATATTAACTTAAAGTTTCTATAACTTTTTGATAAAATAAATAGAGATATTGATAATTGAAAACGATTAAAGTTGTGCACTTGGAAATGTGAAAAGTTAAATGGTGCAAGATTTAAAAAAAAAGTATGTATAAATAAAGAAATGTAAAAATAAGAAGGCAATGAGGTAAAAACTAGTAAAAGAGCAATATGTAAAAGGCAAAAAACAATAACAATGACAAGTACATGGGATAGAGTCACAATCTAAGACGTGAATAGGCCAATTACCACCGTCTCTTGTCAGCTGCTGAGAGAGCTGTAGCTCATGCAAGTCGCTTTTAATATGGTTTTCCCACGTTTTTCTAGGTCTTTTGCGATTTTTCTTATCCTCTACTACGATGCTTTTGTTCCTTCTGACTGAGTCGTCATAAGTTTTTCTCTACACATGTCTAATCATCTCAACTTATTCTCATGCAGAGAAAGGAACAACTCCTAATTCTCTATGAACTCCTATTTTCTAATTCTATCAACTCAAAGTTTAGAGATATTATAGTACACATTGGCTATTGCATGCAATTCACAAATATTATAGTAAATGTTAATTTAACTACAAAAAGGAAAATGGAGGTGGTCCAAAAATTCATAAAAGTTCTGAATTTGGAGTTAGGGAGCTTAGTGGATGCATCATTAGACAAAGATGCCCATGCCTGAACATTTATTGCTTGGACCCTCTTTTTAATTTTGTTCATTAGACAAGTGGATGGTAGCTAGGGGGTCAAATAATACATATAGTTAATTCTTAAAATAGATTCCTTTTTTATTTATGATAGTTAATTCCCACATTTTATTTCAGGGTAAACTGTCCTAAAAAATCTAAATATTGTTCAATCCGTTAAAAATAAATTTTGCTATTTATTATTTTTAAATTAACCCATCAACTCGGTATAATTGCTGAAAATAAATTCAACCATTATTTATTTCTAATGTTTGATCACAAAGATCGAAAGAAACTTTAAAGATGGTTATAAACAATAAGCGAGTTTATTATTAGTAAATATATCTAATAGGTAGGGTTATTTTAAAAAAATAATAGATAAATTTGTCTTCAAATAAATAAATATTGATTTATTATTGACAATTTCTAGAATTTCAAATTATATAGTTACTTGATCATTCATAATTTATATTTTGTAGTTTAATACAAAAACCAAATTACCTTAAAAGGGAGTATTAATTGCATAATAAAAGTACCAATTACTATTTTCCATTGAACAAACATACAAATTTTTCTTTATTGATAAACAAAGCATTTTCCCTTTACCTAATTTATTTATTTTCACTACAACATAAGTTGCTTTTAGTGGGATATATTTAGCGACATTTAATTTAAATGTCGCTATTTCAAATTTCTTATAGTGTATATAGAGGATTTAGTGACATTTATTAGACCCTTTAGTAGCATATTAAAAAGTCACACTAAAACTTTTAGCGACATAGGATATAGTGACATTTCTCACAAATGTCACTATACACTATAGTGACAATTACATATGCCACTAAAGACCAAATTAAGTGTCGTTAAATCACTTTGTGGTGGAACTTAAAATAAAAACCAATAATAATTACACTAAAAATATGAATTAGTGACATTTTTTTAATGTCATTAAATCTAATGTCGCAAAAAGCCAAATTTGTTGTAGTGTTTATTTATAACTATTCTAAAGATAAACATTAATTTTGAGCCGAGATACTCTTTGACCGCACTCTCCTAATGGGTAAGAGATATCGCCTATCTTCCCTCCTCAAACCCTGACCATAGATTATTTATGAGCAGAATACATTGGATATGATGATGATAAAAGATAAACATTAATTTCTTAATCTAATTTCTAATCTAATTAATTTAAATTTGAATTTTTCGATCCCCGATGATAACATTTAAAAGACCCATGTCTATGAAGTGTGATTTAAGCACACTCAATTGCGCCAAAAATACAAAAAATAAAACCTAATGAAATAATGATGTACTCCTAGTAGTGACATGATGAGTTGAGAGGAAAAATCATTGAACTTGATTGCCCTGTTTACCAAACCAATTTTAGGACATCGTAAATAATAAAGTATATAAATCGTATAAAAAAAAACTAAAAATAGCTAATAGGTAGTAGTTGATATCTAACTTAATTCTATTTAACCAAATGATATTAAACACATTACTACTGCCCAGTAATCATCTCAGAGTAAAAGTAAGTAATTAATTTTTTCAAGTGGTCCCAAAAAATATTTAAAGAAATACGTCCACTTAGAAGTTAGAAGATTATTTTTTAAATTTTATTTAGGAATAGAAAATTTTTAATATAGTTTTTTACACATAAATAAATGTTATTGTATACCAATGGAGAATCTTGTTAATTTATAATTTAGATATATAATAGTCTTCTCTTTGTTCCTTAGATAAAAAATCTTTCTGTTTATATAACAAATTTTGGACAAAATAACTTTATTTATATTCATGTTAATATTTTAATAATGCTTATAGTTCTAATATAACTTTCATTAACTTTAATTTAACATTTTTATATTTTTTATATTTTCCACATGTTTCCCACTAACTTTATAAAAATATTTTTTATTAATTGTGATCACATACTTTTAATGTTTATTGTCCTTAATTTTCCTTATCAAATTTATTATTTAATAAAATAATACATTTCCTATATAAAATATTGTATTTTTCTTAATTCTTGTAAACATTATTTATTGTAGGAATTTCATTGAAACCAGATAAATTAATAATTAAAAAAATATATTTATAGATATTGAATCTGGAATTAATTTTAAAATTTAAGTAGAAGCAAACAAAATGAAAGAGATGCATGGAGGGTAATAAATTTATTTAGGGCTGATAAAACAATTTTCCCGGAAACAAAATCCAAAACTTTTTAATTTCCCATTTGTCTTTGTCTCTTTGAGTCAAAAATTCAGAACATCATCATACTAACTTATTGCTGAAACTTCTGAATTCAAAAACAAACACAGTAGAAAAAGAATTAACACACAATAGTGTTAAGCATTTATTATGCTAATCAGAAGGGCTTTTAATTTTTTTCCCATACCAATTGACCATTGAAAAAAATACTCTCTTGTAATAATTTTTTTATTTGGGTTGATTATTATACAATTTATAAAGAAACTAGAAATAATTAAATAAAAATAATGAAAAATGATATCTTTTATTGTTTTCTTCTTAATTATAGATAAATTGTTCAATTTTAACCTAATTTATTTAAGCGTACATGAGTATAACTAACATAAAAATAAAACGATTATTTATTACATGTATAAAAAATAAAAATTGCCCCAAAAGACCTGAATGCAAGTGATCTTTGATCTTAGACCACCAATCAAAAGTTGAAAACAATATTTAATTTAAGCAGTCAAATATGAAGAAAATAATAGTGAGTGCAGAGGTAGTAAGAAAGAGAAGGAAAATAAACAAAGACCAAGGTATTAACTACTTCTATTAAGCTTGAATTGGGCACTCTAAAATCTTCATCAATGTCACTTATTTATTGACTTGTTTCTTTTGCCACACTGAAAATAAATAAATAAATAAGAAAAAGAATATTTGCCCCCAAATTCATGCAAAAGACAGAAAGTGCAGAACCTTAATTCTCTTCCATGTCCTCTCCTCTGAAATGCAATGATGTCAATTACAGAAGAGAAATTTGCATTTGCCAATGCCTTGCATTTTTGAAGTGTGTGGTCAATCTCTAATGTGTAGGTTAGTAAATAATAATATTATTTCTTTTAATCTCATTTTGCATTATTTTTCATATCTTTAATTATTCTATTGATCTTATATCATTTCTTTTTTGGCAAAGGTTTTACTCTTTCTCTTTTAATTTCACTTATAAGCATATATTTTTTCTTCATCTTTACAGCTTATTGAGTGTGGTTAATTGTAGTTTGGTAAATGAAAACCAAATTTTAAGTGAGAATTATTAAAAAGAAAAAACTTGAAAGAGACGGTTTATTTGAAAGATGTGTTGCTTTGTCCTGGCCCAATATTTCATAAAAAAGAACACACACTTTTTTAACCTATTTTAAGCTATTGAAGTTGGCATTTTTAACTTATTAAAATTGATATTTTAACCTATTTGAGTTGGTGTTTTATATTGTTTAAGTTGGCATTTTAGTAAAGACTAACATTAGTACTATTATAAAATACCAACTACAACAGGTTAAACATCAACTTTAATAGGATAAACTACTAACTTTACTATATTAAAATACTGACTATAATAGGTTAAAACACTGACTTTAATAATGTTATTAAAACACTAACTTCAATTAGTTATAATATCAACTTCAATAGATTAAAATACCAACTCAAACATGTTAAAATATCAACTTACGCAGCATAAAACACCAACTTAAATAGGTTAAAATACCAACTTTAATAGGTTAAAACACCAACGTAAAGAGGTTAAAATACCTACTTAAGCTGCATAAATAATAACTTAAACAGGCTAAATACTAACTTAAATGAGTTAAAACACCAACTTCTATTAGTTAAAATGATAACAATTTTTAATATGTTAAAATATCAACTATAACGATTTTAAAATTATGTATTGTATAAATCACATTTTCATTTAATTAAATATATCAAAGTTTAGGTTAGTTTTATAGAATTGCTATAATAAAGTATACTCCACACTATACCTAATTTAGCTCTAATTTAAAAAAATTAAATTTTATATTAGGTAAATATTGTCATGTAATCAACTATCATCCACTAAAATAATTACATTTGTCATGCCTCTTTAGTATTGTTTGATTGTCATGCCTCTTTAAAGAATGACACTTGTAAATTTCCAACATTTTTATAGAATTATATGATATGATTAAATATATCAAAACATGATATTTTAGAAGTAAAAAATGAAATACTATTTTTTTTTTAAATTATGTATTGTATAAATCACATTTTCATTTAATTAAATATATCAAAGTTAAGGTTAGTTTTATAGAATTGCTATAGTAAATTATACTCCACACTATACCTAATTTAGCTCTAATTTTTTTAAAAAAATTAAATTTTATATTAGATAAATATTGTCATGTAATCAACTATCATCCACTAAAATAATTACATTTGTCATGCCTCTTTAGTATTGTATGATTGTCATGCCTTTTTAGAGAATAACACTTGTAATTTTCCAACATTTTTATAGTATTGTATGATAATACTCCCTCTTATTCATTATTATTATCACTTTTGGTTTTTTAATACTCTATGTATTAATTATTTTTAATTTATATTTTATTTTAACTATACAGTTTACAAGATAGTTAAGTTGAATTTTATTTGATTTACGTTCTGATATAATTTTATTAACATTAATATTTTGAATTAATGACACGAAACAATTTGAGTTATTTATGATTGACTATAATACATATGGTTCGAAAACCAAAAGAAATAATAATAGTAATTAATAAAAAGGAGTAGTTGTCATTTATACATAGCAACTATTTAAAACCTTTTTCAAGGCCGATAAAACAATTTTCCACACAAAATTTAAGAGTTTAATTTTTTTAATTTTCCAAAATGTCTGTGTCAAAAATTCAGAACATTATCATAACTTAGTGCTGAAACTTCTGAATTCAAAAACAAACACAGTACAAAATGAATTAACATGCAAATTGCAATGGAGTAAGCATTTATTATACATACAATTACTTTTCTTCTTTTGCTCACTGCAATTGACCAAGAAAAAACCGTCTATTTCATTTTTTTTATATGACAACTTGATGTGCCTTTTTCTAAGAATACAGCTGCACCTTTTTTTGTACAAATTAGTCTCTGACTGAGATCACTTAAAAAGAAAAAAACCTACTCACGTGAGATCTTGTTTTATTCGTCTCGTCGAATACTTTTATTATATCAAATTTTTATAATTTTTAGTTGAGTATAATTCTAGATATAAGCAACTCGACAAACGCATTGGACTGCGTAAAAGGATGTTTGGGTGCAAGTAAAAAAAAAACGGAGGAAGTATATATTAAAAATTTGAATTAGTTAAGTTATTGATGTTAACATGGCTGAGCTTATGGCTATTATTACGGGTTTTTTGTTTGTAGATCTCTTCTTGTGGACTAATTTTTCTATTGTTTCGGATTCTAAAGTAGCAGTGGAAGGTTTGTCAGACATCACTCCTATTAGGGACATATATTCGTCACTTTGTTACCTTTTGCAGGGAGCTCCTAAGCTGGAACCTCAAGAAGGAAGTGCGTCATGTCCCTAGACGGAAAGTTTAATATGCTGATTGCCTCTCCAACCAAGGCGTACGAAAATCTCTCACCAGTTCAAATTATTTAAGCTCTCAAGGCCGACATCCTATGTAAACAATGCAATTATCTTTGATTTTGATGTTTTGTTGCCTTGTGATGATGTAACTTTAGACTCTTTATTCCTTCATCTTGTCTCTCCGCCTCCCCCTGTGCCCGAGGAGCATGAGACCGTTCTTTTTTTCTTATGATGTGACCTAACTTTTTATGTTGCTATAATATGTTGCATTTCTTCCAATAATAATAATAATAATAATAATTTATATGAAAAAATAAATTAAAACCATAAAAAAATAATTTCTTAATTTAATTGTTTTCTCCCATCGAAAAAATTCTTTGATTTTAACCTAATTGATTTTAACATGAACTTAGTAAACAATATTTAAAAATAAAAGTGGCTTAATTGATCATATACAATTGATTAACATATAAAGCCTAAAAATAACACACTGAATACTCCCTCCATTCCACTAAAAAATGGACATTTGCTTCGTAGTGGAATGGAGGTAGTACTAAATTTAAAACCCTCCCAAACAATAAGAATCCAAATTAAATAAAGGAAATTCCACATGGTAGCATCCAGTTTTACTGAAATGCCAGTGGTAGCGCCTTTTTAAGAAAATTCCACATTGTAGCATCCAGTTTATGCACTATCTAATTGTCATACAATTTTCCGTTAACTTCTTGTCAAATTCCGCTTAATTCATCATTTTGTAAGTTTTTTTCCACATGGTAGCATCCAGTTTTAGTTAATTTACCATTTTAACATTTAATTCACCATTTTAATGTTTAATTCACCGTTTAATTCATTAACGCTTATAAATGTTTCATAATTTTATGGAAAAATTATAAGAAACTATCTAATCTATAGGTCTATTTGCAAAAAACTATCTTATGTATTTTTTTTGCAAAAAACTACCTAATCTGATATATTTCTCTGCAAATTACTTCCACTTAACGGAAAACGTTAGTTGACTGTTAAGTTTGAGGGTTTGACCAATTTGAGAGGTTAAGTTGTCTATGTGACAATATCTCATTAGTCCTCGTATTTGACGTCATTTTTACCTATCATAACAAATTTTTTTCAAAAAATGGACGTTGCAATTATTCTTATGGGATGACTCTTTCGCAAATCCAGTTGAAACAAGTACTTATTCACTTGTTTTTAGATATTTGACGTCATTTTTACCCATCATAACAATTTTTTTTGAGAAAAACGGACGTCACAACTATCCTTATGGAATAACTCTTTCGAAAATCCGATCGAAACAATATTTATTCGAAAGAGTACTTGTTTCGATCCATGAATTAAACATTAAAATGGTGAATTAAACATTAAAATTATTATTCCGTAAAATTATTTAACATTTATAATTTTTCCACAAAATTATCAAACATTTATGGACGTTAATGAATTAAATGGTGAATTAAACATTAAAATAGTGAATTAATCAAAAACTGAATGCTAACATGTGAAAAAAACTTAAAAACTGATGAATTAAATGAATTTAACAAGAATTTAACGGAAAATGCTACGACAATTCGATAGTACATAAACTGGATGCTACCATTACATAAACTGGATGCTACCATGTGGAATTTTTTTTTAAAAAGTGCTACCAGTGACATTTCATAAAAACTAGATGCTAACATGTGGAATTTCCCATTAAATAAATATGAAAAATAGTATGTGGAGAATGAATAAGAAAGAGAAGGAACATAAACAAAGAGAAGGTATTAAGCTTGAAATGGGAACTCTACAATCTTCATCAATGTCACTTATTTATTGACTTGTTTCTTTTGGCACACTGAAACTAAATAAATAAATTTGTCCCCAAATTCATGTAAAAGACAAAATGTGCAGAACCTTAATTCTCTTCGGTGTCCTATTCTGTGAAATGCAATGATGTAAATTACAGAAGAGGTTAACGAGGAGAAATTTGCATTTGCCAATGCCTTTCGTTTGTG